>OZ035837.1:13321475-14031046 GCA_964034765.1 Knipowitschia caucasica | reverse complement strand
ACGATCTGAAGGCCGCACCGGGGCCTAGGGCGCCAAACCTCCTCCCAATAAAATACTCAAAAGCTTCTTGTTTCACGTCTCTCCAAATTGAAATAGCAACAGCAAAAAGCGTTGCTCCATGGTGTTTGGATGAAAGCCCTGTTTTGGACACTAAAAAGACAGTTTGCATGGTATTATTCATTCGCTCCATACATACTGGTAATAAACTACTACTGAAGCAGTGTTGTGCCAGTTCACAGCTTTTCTGAACCAGTTCAAGTTCAGTTCATACATGCCCAAAGTCAACAGTTCCCGTTCAAAGTTCACAATTTTAATTCTGAACCAGTTCAAAGTTCAGTTCATTTTACTTTTTTTCGTGAGATATTCAAATACATACTTTTTTAACACTACAAGCTAGAAATCACTATACGTTCTTTGAAGCTGCTCATTGTAGACATTTGCTCATGACACTGCAATTATGTGTGTTGAAAATTACAGCAGTACAGACAAGGTAGACCAGTTCTATATACTACATGTATATATATATGTACACTACAGTTCAAAAGTGTTTTCTATGAAAAGTCACACTTATTCACCACCATACTTTGTGAAATGAATAGAAAATAGAGTCAAGACATTGACAAGGTTAAAAATAATGCTTTGTATTTGAAATAAGATTTGTTTTACATCCAACTTTGCTTTCGTCAAAGAATCCTCCATTTGCAGCAATTACAACATTGCACCAAAAACCAGACATTTGCAGAGTGTATTTCTTTACAGTTAAGACTAGTTTAAAGTTATCTACAGTGCTTTTCCTTCAAAAATAAGGACATTTCAATGTGACCCCAAACTTTTGAACGGTAGTGTATATAAATATTATATATACTGTATATGGCTAGTATTGATGATCTACAACACTTGACTTCCAACAACATTTATGGACATTGGTCATCTGCCCCATTTAGACCAATGGCACTTTATACTTTTGTCTTTCTCTTGTAAGCCTTAAACATGATAAAAACAAATTAACTTTTTTTTTACATCTACAGTTCTATGCCACATGCCGTCTGTTAGAAAACCTTGTCAAGTGGTGAATCAAGGAGAAACTACTTTTGCTTTGAAATGGTATCACAACATTGAAATGCCAGAGGGGGAAACGTAAGCAACATCACACACACATCCATCCACTGGCCTTTTCAAATCTCTCCATTTGAATTCAAGCCTTTCCCACTCCCCATCCATCCCGATTCACTCGTCCTTGGACATAGCTCACGTCTCCAAACGCATGGAGCTGGCGTCATATGATCTGTTTTCATACCTAACCCTATTGAGTGTATTGAGTTTAAATTCTCAACACATTTGCAGGTTAGATGGGGTATCTGTTTTTGCCATTGTGCAGCCTTAAAAGCATTGTAATAGGCTTTATCTAAAGGAAAATAGCACAGGTACAGGCCATTACAGTGTATCAGATAGGGGATTAAGTTCTCCCAATGCACATAGATGTTTATCATTGTGTATTTGGATAGTACAGTGCCTTTGAGCCACCGTACAGGGACTGCATGGATTGATTCTCAGAAAAAGGAAAGAATAGCACATTCCTGAATTGATATTGAACGATTGCTTTGAGGGAGAAACCGGAGAGCCGAGAGTTTACCACAGCATTGGAAACTCAAGGCGAGTTGAATTCACTTTGCAGATAAGATTGTTGGGAGCTTGATTTAAATGTAGAAAGTGGCTTTGAGAATATGACCTCACCCTGTGCCCTGCGATTGTATCGAAATGCTAATGGTCTCATATAAACGGTAGAGAAGATAGGAAAGGCTTTGTTTTTGGCCCACAATGGGGAAAGTCCAGTCATCGAATCATACATGTTGGTCAATTGAATTAGGTTCATGGGCGTTCAAGGCTCAAGCTAGTGAAATTCTCAAAGCTTAGGTACCTAACTTTCAAACCTCAAAAATTGGAACTCTAATAAAATCCACCTCGCTAGTTCTGCCTCACACTGCTCTGATTACAGCCAGCACTGAATGTGGAATGACAGGACACATGACACATGGAACGCAGTTGCACAAAACTTGAGTTGTCATTCTTTAGTGTTACTTGTATATTTGTTTATTCAACAAGAACAATAAATGCATTGTTCAGACCGGACATAGCTACAAGCTCATTTTTATCCTTAGTCCCTGGGCAGAGGCAAAGTTCCAGCAGGTTTACAGTAGAGTGTGCTAAGAATGAATGCACTAGTTAGATTATACAACACAGGTAATATACAACACCCATTACCACAAATTGGACACGATCAAAACAACATATACAACACGCACAATACAGTACAAAATCCTGCTTCTCACATTTAAAGTCTCACAGCCTCGCCCCTCCTTGTCTCTCTGAGCTCCTCTACCTCCATACACCTGCCCTCTGCCTCCGCTCCTAGTCCCTCCTACCCCTCCACCCTTCTGCTCCTGGTGCCTCCTGCTTCTGGTGCCTCGTCAGCATGAGGAGCAGAACATTCAGCCGCTCTGCTCACTCTCCCACAAACTGCACTTAAAACACATTCAGACTATTCACTGTGACCCTACATTTCATTGCCCATTTTTATCTGCATGCTTTTATCTGTTTTTGCTTTTGACTTTGTATCTCTTGTCCCTGAGTGCTCAGAAAGGTGGCATAGAAATAAAATGTAGTATTTTTATTATCAACATTTATTTTAATTTGTATTAACTGGTCGGCTGTTCCTTAGTTGACCACGTTTTGTATATGTCAAGTAATTCTGTATTCTATTTCGATTACAAAAAAATGTATGGGAAAAAAAAATAAAATAAAGCAGATTAGAAGCAGAACACTGAAGGCTGCCAAGTCTTTTTCTGTAACTGGTCAGCAGCAAACACCAGTTTTTTGAGTTTGGCCAAAATGGACGAGGAGCAAAACCAGTGCTTAAGGTGAGCCGAAACCCTCCGACATTGGATCCGGAACCTTTACACTTGGAGGAAAGCATGTGCAACATCAAAATGCATGAGTTTTTGCGAAATTAAGTTAGAGCATTGATCCTAGCCTAGTACAAGTAAGACAAATGATCCAGGTAGTTTTAACAAGCTGACTTTGCGTTGTCGATTAAGGTTGGTAAAACTAAAATTGCCTATTCATTTGTAGGCACATACACTATTTATTTTGGAGAGCATCTCTATCCTGGAATAAGTTTGCTAAAGTAGATAAGAGTTTCCAGATGCCCTGAACATTGTTTGAGAAGCCAAACTGCAAAGACTGGAGTGATTCTAAACAGCACACTAATATATCTGTATTCCACAATGAACTGCTTTGGTACAATAATGTATTCCCTCATCAAACACGACTGGTCCAAACAGACAAAAGGCCTCCTCAGAACACAGAAGGAGGACTTATCACTGGGACGACAGACTCTGTGCGCACAGTTTGCGGCGCTCAAACGTCCCGCTATACACATGAATGCAGCGCTGATTTCACTTCCTTTGTGACGGAATGGGCTGCTTTCTTCTGAAGCCAAGCACGGGGCCTCACAAACTGTCACTGAAGCTGCTCTTCAAGACACAACCATTAGATTTGGCACTGTGGGAAGCAAAACTAAAAATCACATTGTTGTTTGATATTTATTTATATATTCATAGGATTAGTACTTTTGAAATTTCAGCAAATCATTTGTACTATCGCTTAAGCAGAATATTGTCAACAGCAATTAACAATTATTGGTGCGGTTATCAGGATTTGACATAAGCCACCTTCAGAAGAAAATATTTAAGGAAGGACAAATTTACAGAATATAAAATAGAACTAAAATGATTTATGCATTCAGAGTGTTTGGTGCGCTATAACACTCGCACGCTGCCTCGCAGCTGCACTCGCTTCGCAGTGTTTTCCGCTCTGATTCAACGGCAGTTTTGCTCGAATATTTTGTATGGGAGCATGTCGTTTTTTGGGGCCAGGGAGGTAGTCTGACATGTCTGCCAACTAGTGGCAGGGAGTATGAATGAATTTTGACACTCAGTTGGTCACACTCGGCCATTTTAAACAGTACCGCAGCTTGTCGACTTAAGTCGACCGTGGCGCCTAGAGGGTTAATGCTGCTATTGTAGCTGGTCAAAATAGTTTATCAATCTATTTTGTCTGCCCCTCGACAAGTCAGGTGAACTGAAGAGGCTCTCTTACTAAAAAAGTTTGCACACCTCTATTCTAGGCAATGTCGAGTGAAGTGTCTTGCTTAAGGACGCAACGGCAGTCGACAGCGCTGCCCTGCTGAGCTTCAGAGGTCTAGGGTCTGGTCTTCACATGCAGTTGGTGCCATAAATTATCCGTGCCATTAGTTCACGTATGTTTTGCGTTTGTCACTTCTTAAAGACAGAAAAGTAAACGAGTGGACCACCCTCCATCAGCCAATCAGTTTAATGTATTTTTCCTGCACAGTTCAAGTATCAATATAACAATATATATTCAAATGTGTTTAACCTTTGTTTAACCAGGATTTTCTTTGAGATAAAACATCGGTCTTTGGAGGAAGAGGCCAAGAAGAGCTTGGAAACAATTTACAATTACAATGTAAAGAGAACCAAACACAATCAAAGTTAAAGGTCTGTGTCTTAAACTGGCAACTGCTTTCTATTGATCTCTTCCGCGGCTCAATTGGATTGAACAAAACCTAAAAAGTCTAAAATACAGAATATTTTTTTTAGCCTTTAAACATGCATGGCACAACATGCACAGACACGCTCTATTTATTTATAATTATAGTATAATAATTTCACATAGTTAATCATGAAATGCCGAAGTATATGCTCTCATGTTTCCTCGTCAAATTAAACACAGATATTACATTTTTACAAAGTGTGTAAAACCAAAGGAAATAAACAAAAAAAGACGTTGAAAGAGGAAGTGGGAATCAATCAACTTGATCCTATGTATTTTGTTGCATTTTCATTGTGAACTTGAAAGAAATTTCTTGATTTCTCCATTTTTTGTATGGAAACCCTTGGTCACATAACCTTGTCCTCTCGGTGGCTCTGCATGGCTGGAGCCTTTACCTGCTCTACCTGCCTCCTCATTCAATACCTCTGATTGCAACAGAAGCAAAGTTTCCCAAATCGGTCTTTTAGAACGCAAAAGATTCAGTCCGAGTCGAGCTTTTACACTATGGCCAATCAGTTGGACAAAGATCTCCACTGGGCTTGAGCAACGCTGGCCTGGAAAGTCCACAGAAGATCGAGAATCTGTTCAAATGTAGTTCATTTGCAAAACCAGAATAGGGCCAAAGTCTTAAAATTTGCCCTTCACCAAGCAGTTTTTTGTGACAAGCCAGATCTATTTAAGTGCCATACAAATAAAGTTCCATCCTTTTGTTTAAAATTTACTGCCCATGAAACACGTGTTGATAATTGTAGCCAGAGGATAACCTCTTTCTGACTAATTTCAAACACAGAAATATTTGTTTTTTAACTCTTCAATTGTAGACAACAAACCGTAATTTTCTTTTTCTTTGAATCCGGCGGCACATATAGTGATGTAGCTATTATGTGTAATTTCATTGTGGTAGAGTTGTCAGAGCAGACATTATGGAATTTATCAATCTTGTTTATTATAAAAATAGACGGGTGAATGAGTCATGGAAGCTCACAGTTTTCCATGACTCATTCACACCTTGTCATTAAATTAATTACAACAGTCTAACTGCTACATTACGACCTGGAAACCTGATGCTCTTGTTCAAGTGCAGCTTATATGTGGACAAAATGTAAATTCAAGCATAGGTGTCAAATTCTTGTATATACAGTAACAAGAAGCAGAAGCCTCCAGACTTTCTGTGTGGAGTTTGCATGTTCTCCCTGTGTCTACCCCAGTTTTCTTAAGGTGCTCCGGTTTCCCCTACCAAAGACATGTACGACATCGCTTCCATCACTGTGTGGAGTGAGAGAAAAAAAACAAGTCAAACCAAAACAATCAAATAAATAAATGATAAATTAAGTTTCTTGGTTTTAGTATTGGAAATTGTACTGGTGTGGGTATTGGGCCAATATCCTGTTTGTTTTATTAAGTTCTTTTCATTGCATTTTAATCTGTAGCACTTTGAGGTTTCATTGAAATGTAAGGTAAATACAATGTAGCATTATCATCATTTCTATTCATTAGCAGGAGAAACTTCAGCTTGTTTTAGACGTCTTGGCAACATGTCTGTCCATGTTATGGCACAAAACTAATGCTGAAGAAAGAATTGACCATAAAAGGAAATTGTCTCCAGCTAGCTTATGCTAAAATCTTCCTCTTCTGCATTAAGGCAAACACAATGTCGCCATCTGAACTCGGCCAGTCCACTCCTTGCATCTGTATTCTAACTCTCACTGTTGCACATTCACCACAAGATTTACATGTGACCTTCTTCACGATGGCTTTGTGCTTGTTAAATCCAAAAGCAGTGATGTTGGGCCCGGGCCTGGCACAGCTCACACAGTGGAAAGCTGTGCAGAAGGCCCGCTAATGAAGTGTGAGCCTGAACCTTCACTGTCGGAAACCTCGTCGGTGAGGGCTTCCTTTTGAGCCATCCGCCTCTGCAAAGACTCTTTTGTTCTAACCTAAAGCGTAGTTGTTAGAGATTTTCTCTTCAGTAACACAATCTATATTTCCTACTTGTGTAGCTTAAAGCATTGTTGTATAAACGATATGTGTTTGCATCCCTGTTTATGTTAAAAGATTTTTATATAAAAGTCGAGTACCTCAGATTTTTCCTCATCTCTTTTTATGCATTATGTATGTTCATTTTAGCCCTTAGACAGGATTCTGGTCATATTTACTAGCGCTTTAGTTTTACAATGTGAAATCATTTATTGACCTGGAACTTAAATTTTCAAACCACCATAAAGCTACACAATCTGTAATTTAATCCCTCGTCCCTCGCTCTCAAAACAGTTTGCTTCTGTTACTAGTTTTCACATTTAGATAAGCTTTTTTCAGACAAAAAAAAAAGATCACCCAATCTGTTCTCAACTCAAAGTGTCAAATAGGGACTGATAGGGCTCTTTCTTATGCGATAGATTACATGTTTTCTATAATACAATACAATACAATGTATTCTTGTATAACCCTAAATCACAACAGAAGTCATCTCAGAGGACTTAAAGCCATTGAAATCACCAACACAGATCAGAGAATCAACAGTTAAAACACATAAAGAATATAGAACACATGTTGAAAAATATCCATACATGTCGTAGAATGTTAAAGTGTCCTGGATCATCATCACAGTCCTAACAATGAAGACAGCCACTTGTGGTCCAAACAATACACTTTACATTGGGCAAAGAGTAAGGTAACCCAGTTTTAACTAGTAAATGTATGAATAAACATGAACAGTGGTCGAAGTGATGTCATTTAGCAGAAGTGGACAATTACATTCCATTATTATATATTTAGATCAAAATCCAACAAGACGCAACCTATTTAAAGCGTACACAAAAGCGCTATAAAAAACTGATGCATTATTATTATTATTAAAGGGCACATGGTTGTTGAGAGCATAATCTGACTGGAGAAATTGTTTTTTTATTTATAGAAAGTAATTTTGAATTATTATATTTATAATTATTATAATTATTATTATTGTTTATTTTATTTTATTTTTTCTTGCGGCGATCTCCAGGGGTTTATGTTTGTTTGTTCATTATTGAAAAATCATAAATAAATGATTGAAAAAAAAAAAAAAAAATACTGCAAAAAATACTCATTTGTTATGGTCCTGGATAGGGCCTTTCTGAGTGGAGTTTGCATGTTCTCCCCGTGTCTGCGTAGATTTCCTCTAGGTGCTCCAGTTTCCCCTACAACTATAAACATGCACAATAGGTCTGGCATGCACCTCCTGTATGGAAACCTCACTTCCATCTCTCTGTGGAGTAGTAAGTAAGTTTTTATTTATATACCGCCTTTTCACTGCAGATCTGAGTCTCAAAGCGGTTTACAATTGTTAATTTTGGGCATTTGTCTCTCACTCCACACAGATGGGAGCGGGGCCAGTATAGGAGGCGCAGACACGGGGAGAACATGCAAACTCCACTCAGAAAGGCCCTGGTCCGACCGGGATTCGAACCCAGGACCTTCTTGCTGAGAGGCAAGAGTGCTATCAGCCACCGTGCCGCCCGGAGTGAGAGACAAACGCCTACAATTGTAAAGCGCTGTGTGAGTCTGGTCTGCACAGCGCTATACAAATAAAGATTATTTACTTACTTACTTACAAGGATGCACCATTAAGAAATAAGTTTTAAAAAGTAGCTTTCAGGCCTTGTCCTGACGAAGACAAAATTACATATTGCTGTGAATCTGTGTTGCGTAAAGTACTGCCCGGTCTGATAGCGATGACACGAAAGACCAAATCAGAAAAACAAACGCCCTCTCCCCTCCCTCCGCTACTGAACACAAGACAACAAAAGTGTGAATCAGCTATTGTTAAACTAACAGCTTAAACTCCAAACACACAGCAGGTGAAGAGAAGAGACTTTTTCAACGGATTTGACTGAAATGAGGAGAAACATTTTCCATGGACTAATGCTTCCAACAAAGATTTATTGACAAATAAAATTGTGAGGGATTAATTGATCCTGCTGTAAATTTCATACAGTAAGTATAAAATGTCTATCTTTAGCAAACTAATAAGAACGTACAAAATCTCTAGATTTACCATATCAAAGAAGCAAGTACAAGAACTCCCAACATCTAATACATCACCATTTGTTTGTATACATATACAAATGTATACAAACAAACAATCCCCTAAATCCATTTCTGGGTCGGGGGGTGGGAGTCAGAGCTACACCCAGTACACTTAGCACCTGCCCCTCACTGATCCTCCTGCGGGTGCCGAGTCCACAGGGGCTGAGATCTTTCACCGGGGGCTTCAGGCAAAGGGGGGTTAAGTGTCTTTCCCAAGAACACAACGACAGCAGACTTTAGTGAGAGTTGTGAAGTAGGTCTTGTGGTGGGCTTAAACCCACAACCTTCCTATGCTCTACCAATTGAGCTACTGTCTATTTTTATGTTTAAATATGTTACTTTTATCTCCTGAACAACTCTGGAAAATACACAAAAATAACTAAATCACAAACTTTCATTGACAACCCAACAATATTCAAATACATCATGACAGAAAACTGCATCACACCTTACACCTTGTACACTTGTAAACACATGTAAATAGTTATTTGTAAATATTGTTGATATTACTATTCCTTGTGTTCATGTTTTTTGATGTTTAAAGAGTGGAAATGGGTAAAAGGCAAAGTAAAGTGGAATGGATCTGGACTGTGTGAGGAAATGCCATAATAACAAACACAGGGAGCGGGATAACCAATTCCTATAAAAGTTAATATGTTTGATGGAGCTAAACTGCTGGTTTATTTTTAGATTCCATTAAATCCTAAAACTAAGCCAAAGTGTGTTATTTTCTACCAGATACATGTGCAACTGAACATGTTTTTGAACCGGTGACAAACAAAACCCTTTTAGACCGAGATCGTGCCACCTCCAACGCTCCATAAAGACAATTTATGCCAAATGGAACAATTCGAGTTTCCATTTGGCCTGGAGTTCATACACTCGCAATAGTGTTTTATTCTGAGGATTTTTTCCAAAATGAGAATGGCAGCTGTTGGAACACTGGCAGGCGATCAAGCTGGCTGAGGTCTTCACCATAAAACCGTATATCAACTGTTGATTTGTCAACCTCCTCCCACTTTAATGTGAGAATGCAGAACTCAGATGCATCAGGAGCTTGGAAAGACACTGGTTATTGAAAGTGCAGTCATAATTTTCATGGTCTGTTAGTGTGAGCTATAAATGTTTCAAACAGGCCATGAAGAACAATGCACAATGGTCTGACCGATCTTTCAAAAGAGAAGATTTTTCGATTTAATGTGACTTTTTGCTATAAAGGAATGCTGGGACTGTAGACATTTGAAAGGAATTAATGAAGACTTTATTACGGACTCAGGGTCCAACATAGACGCAAGAAAGTCAGAACATACAAGACTATGGAGCTATTATTGTTTCAATAATATTTGTGTGTGCGTAAAAAGATTTGTGCGTGCGTAACCAGATTTGTGCGTGCGTAACCAGATTTGTGTGTGCGTAACCAGATTTGTGCGTGCGTAACCAGATTTGTGTGTGTGTAAAAGAAATATTTGTGCGTGTGTAAATAGATTTGTATGTACGTATCAAGATTTGTGTGTGCGTAAAAAGATTTGTGTGTGCGTAGAAAGATTTGTGTGTGTGTAAAGAAAAAAAAAAGTACGTTTTACACACAAGTTTTTTTTTTACACACGAATCTTTTGACGCAGTCCTGCCTTCGCAGATTCGCAAGTGTAACTTGGACTGTGTGCGTGCGTAAACAGATTTGTGTGTGTGTAATTTGACATTTGTATCTGTAGCAGAACAATCTGTGTGTAAATAACCGCGTTGTACAAAGAGAAGAACGAAAAAAGCCTAAGTGCAACGCACAGGCTCTGTTTTACACACGATTCTCTTTTTGACACACCTCTGCCGCCAAGCGTGTGTCAAAAAGATTTGTAAGTGTAATGTGGTTGTTCTAGCAGTACACCAGCAGATGGTGCTGTTGTAGCTGGTTATTACCTACACGCAAGCAAACCAAAACCTACTGCCTTGACAAGACACACTACCGCAGCTGTTTATATTTTTTTCCTATTTTCAAAATCCTGTCATTCACACCACTGTATGATACATGGATCTATTATAATAACTGGATAGGTGTTACTAGCTTGGAGCTGAAGGATTCTCACGTACTGCAGACTAAATTCACGTTGGCTACACAGAAATTTTCCCCATAGAACTCAAAGTAAACTAAAACAGCTGACAGATAACCTACAGCTTTCATAAAGGTCGGATTTTGTGGGAATTTTAGTGTTCCTTGTCATCCTGAACTTTTCTTCTTCTTAAATCCTTCGGTTTTCTCTATCTACACTTGTTGGTTTGCTTGCGTGTAGGTAATAACCAGCTACAACAGCACCATCTGCTGGTGTACTGCTAGAACAACCACATTACACTTACAAATCTTTTTGACACACGCTTGGCGGCAGAGGTGTGTCAAAAAGAGATTCGTGTGTAAAACAGAGCCTGTGCGTATTAGGCTTTTTTCGTTCTTCTCTTTGTACAACGCGGTTATTTACACACAGATTGTTCTGCTACAGATACAAATGTCAAATTACACACACACAAATCTGTTTACGCACGCACACAGTCCAAGTTACACTTGCGAATCTGCGAAGGCAGGACTGCGTCAAAAGATTCGTGTGTAAAAAAAAAACTTGTGTGTAAAACGTACTTTTTTTTTTCTTTACACACACACAAATCTTTTTACGCACACACAAATTTTGATACGTACATACAAATCTATTTACACACGCACAAATATTTCTTTTACACACACACAAATCTGGTTACGCACGCACAAATCTGGTTACGCACACACAAATCTGGGTACGCACACACAAATCTGGTTACGCACGCACAAATCTTTTTACGCACACACAAATATTATTGAAACAATAATAGCTCCATACAAGACGGCTTTACCAGTGTGTCCACATCCTAGACTGATAACGGCCTGCCCTACAAAGGATGTCAACCAGTGAGACAACTATTTCATTGTCAGACCTGTTCAATCGTCCAATGAAGCACGTGAGTGTCTGCACCTCTTGCAGAGACAAACATCCCGAGAAGCACTCGGATAGTGTCATAATAAGCCTTTTTTGCGGACTTCCTTTTTTGTATAATTGAACCAGAGATGAGCGCTTAGAGATT
Source organism: Knipowitschia caucasica (assembly GCA_964034765.1). Classification (NCBI taxonomy): domain Eukaryota; kingdom Metazoa; phylum Chordata; class Actinopteri; order Gobiiformes; family Gobiidae; genus Knipowitschia; species Knipowitschia caucasica. Next base: position 14,019,247 of record OZ035837.1, on the reverse strand, counting down.
TTGTTTTATTCTAATTGGTATAGCTATTGTCCACTTATCTTGTACTGTGTGCTCCTCAGTCCTAGTGTTCTATAACTTGTGATGCAACACTGAAATTTCCCCACTGTAGGATGAATAAATTATGTCTTAATCTTAATAACATTGGGCCTCATTCACGAATAACTACGTAAGAAACTACTCAACTTTCTTCTCAAGTTGTCCTTAAGTAGATTTCTAGGAAGTCCCCACGTGGGATTCATCAACGCACTCGTAAGCCGCTGAATTGTTCGCAGCTGTTCTCTCAGATTGATGAATCCCATTTCCTCGTAAGTAGAGCGCGCGTGCCAGGTGCTTCATTAGCATAGGTACTTAGCATAAGTAACCGCCCACTAATGCCCATATAAGGGACTGCAGGGCCGTGTGCAGACGCCAGAGGAAACAGCAACAGGCCTAAAGCAGGCTTTTGCCAGACTGAGAATAAAGTTATAAAATGTTGACTTAAAAGTCGAAATATTATGTATAATAAAGTCGAACTAGCAAAATTATGAGATTAATCTAAGAATATGATGAGATTAATCTCAAAATGTTATGATCTTAATTTAAAAATATATTATGTATTATTTTAAAGATGAATCTCAAAATGTTTTGAGATTAATCTCAAAATATTTTGGACCCTGGGAGGAGATCCAGCGCGGACCAGCGCTGAGACCAATGCAGACCCGAGGAGAGACTGGAGTGACCAGCACACAGAAACCAGCGCGGACCTATAGGAGAGACCGCATAGACTGTAGTGACCTGACTGGAGAGACCGGTGCGCAGAGACCAGCGCGGACCGAAGAGAGACCGCATAGACCAGACTTGAGAGACCAGCGCGGACCCGTAGGATCCAGGAGCATGCAGCACGGACCCGTATGGAGAGACCAGTGCAGACCCGTATAGATCCATGGGAGAGACCAGTGCAGACCCGTATAGATCCATAGGAGAGACCAGTGCAGACCTGTATAGATCCATAGGAGAGACCAGTGCAGAGACTCAGCGCGGACCCAGTAACCTCCTGCAGCAGCAGTATATATGCCGTTGTTCTGTGGCCCGTGAATAAAGAAATGCCCCCTATAAATAGGAAGGGGTCACTAATACACGGCAAGATTTCCAATGTATTTGATAAAGCGTTGGCACATTTCATTTCAAAATGAATTAAAAAGTAGGCCAGATCTGCAGTGAAAAAGGCGGTATATAAATAAAGATTACTAATAAAGATTACTACAAATAAATAAATACATACATCGATATGACGGAAATATCACTGGAATGTTGTATTTTTATTCAACTTCACCAAAGAGGACAACCCCGGCGTGTGAACATGTCGGCACTGAATGCGTACGAGTGCTCCTGAGGACTCGTAGGATTTGTACTTGCCCAAGACAAATTCTGGTTACGAGAAATATTCGTGAATGCCACTTTCTTCGTAAAAACCACGTAAGTAGGATTTACGTACAAATCTGTTCCTAAGAACCGTTCGTGAATGAGGCCCACTGTACATTAATAATAATGCATCGGTTTTACATAGCGCTTTTTTGGACACTCAAAGACGCTTTGAGTGTCATTATTCTTTCACTCCAAACACGGTGGTGATAAACTACTACTGTAGCCACAGCTGCCCTGGGGCACACTGACAGAAGCAAGGCAACCAGTATGCTCCATCGGCCCCTCTGACCACCACCAACCATTCACACACACACCAGACTCATTCTAGGCAATGGGGGTAAAGGGTCTTGCCTAAGGACACAACGGCAGTTTGGCACTTTACAGCCGCAGCCGCCCCACTGTGGCATCAGGTGTTCCCAGAGGTTAAGTGTCTTGCCAAGGACACAACGACAGCAGACAGTGGGAGTTGATGGTGAAGGTCGGGCTCGAACCCTCTGGCTCACAGGCCAATGCTCTACCAACTGAGCTAATGTCCCTACATTGTCTCTTATCGTCATCAAAAAGATCCTCTGTAACTATGCCCCAGGTAATAAAGACATACTGCTTAAAACTGGTTCACCTCCTTCTTTTCATAATAACACATTGTGTTTCTACTAAAGAAAAGACTCTCCTTCGCGGTTTTTAAACATATTCTTGTGCTTTGTCAACTATGGAATAATTGTTTTGGATTCATGACATTTTGTGTATCCTTCTGTGTATCCCATAGACTGTATATATTAACGGACAGAGTCACGCCTATCTCCGCCGTTTTAACTAATAATAATAATAATAATAAAAAAAATGTGCTCTGGAGCTATGCAAAATGGCCGGGAGTGGTCCCGCCCACAAGAAAAATGTGAAAAAACGCATCTGCGCATGCGTCAGCCGGCGCAGCTCCATTCATTTGAACGAGAGACTTCAAAAATACACAGCGACTAAACCAGAGAGGACCAAAAAAGTTCACCCCCCTCAGCATTGACACACATGTGGAACGGAGCTATGGGCCAAGAGCCAACTTTTGGACCATCCTGTAAAGACGTTTACGAGAGGTCTGCCAATGCTTGCATTAGCATTATTTTAATTCTTCTTCTGGGTCCACCCCCATCGGCCCGGGGTGGTATTGCAAGTATGTCAGCGCACGTCATTTTGGCCACTTTTGAGCTGGGACCCGCCCCCACTGGTGTATCCTCTAACAATGTGGTGTCTGAATCTGCCGACCTACAGTGGGGTGTACCCCAAGGCTCCGTTCTTGGGCCTATTTTATTTATGATGTATTTATTTATGATGCCTTGCGAAAGTATTCAGCCCCCTTGAACCTTTCAACATTTCGCCACAATTCAAGCTTCAAACATAAAGATATAAAAATTTGTTTTTTGTCAAGAATCAACGACAAGTGGGACACAATCGCGAAGTGGAACGAAATTTATAGGATAATTTAAACTTTTTTAACAAATAAAAAACTGAAAAGTGGGGCGTGCAATATTATTCGGCCCCCTTGTATTTTATGTGTTTTAATATGTGAAGCACTTTGTGACCCTGGTCTGTGAAAGGCACTTAATTATTTTCACCTCTTCTCGAAAGCCATATTCACGTGTACTGTCTTCTTTTATTAGTACAAATGCATTAACCGATTCCAGTACCTTGATCATGTTTAAGAGAGTGGGGAAATGTTTGTGTTGCAGCACACGTACAGGACAGAAAACAACACACAATCAGTAAACACAATATGCAGAGATAAGTAGCTTCTTAAGAGCAACCCAGAACCCTTTTATTCCAATGAGACGGCTTCCTATTCCTCTACCATTCCTGCTCTTTGGCTTTTCCCCCTTGTCAACCTCATCCTGTATCTCAGTACGGCAAGGTGTACTCATGTTGTTTATTTTCTCTTGTTCCATATCTAACCTCCAGCGACCCATGAGGCATGTTCCAATAGGCCAACCGCTGCCAACAGCTCTTTGCAACAACATCATCATCACAACGTACATGTGTCACTCTCCATCCATCAGCCCCTGGCCAATCCAAACAAAAATATACCATCTTTGCAAGTGGATACAGGCTGACGCACGCCGGACTCTTAAGGAGCTCTGTCATCGCTGCTGAATCACACTTTGGTTTGTCGTGGGGGGATCTTCTTTGGTTTCTCCGTGGCCCAGCTAACGAGACCATGGAGGTAGTCGCCTCCTGGGGGGGGGGACTGCAGGGAAGTGGGTCCAGATGTGACGTGTGGTAGGTTAAGTTGTAGCTTTGAATCATGCCAATGCCACGCTCTGTTCACCATCTAATCACCAATGCAGTGTTTTTCCAATCAGTGTGCCTTTGGGAATGGTCCATTGTCATCTAATTGGTCAAAATAATGTGAAGAGAAAACAATCTGAGAAGGTTAGAACAAATGATCGCGCTTGTTTGAATTTCTATATGGTACACTTTGATGAGAATTACTTCGTTAGCTTGTTTTAGCTGGTGGTGTGCCGTGAGATTTTGTTCAATGAAAAATGTATGCCACGGCTCGAAAAGGTTGGGGAACACTGCACTAATGATCTGTTTCCACATGCATATAGTTTATTTCTGTTTTAGTGTTTGACCCCTTCGCTATAATCAGACCACCACCGTCTCTTTCTCTCTGCTCTTTTGGTGATCCTTCAAGTTTTTTTAAGTTTTCTCTCAGTGTATAAGTGAATGTTTAGTCGTATAGAAGCACCTTAGCTTTGGTTTTATCATGTGTTTTTGCATGCATGTCATTGTTGGTCTGAGAGATCCTTTATTTGTTCCATAGTGGGGAAAATTAAATGTTGCATCACCAGTTACAGAAAAGTAGGAATGAGGAGCACACAGTAGGAATGATGAAGCAGGTATGAAATACTGTACATTCTAGTGCAATAAATATATAGTTGTAGTATATATATCTGTACATGGTAGCAGCATAAGGGAAAGGAACAAAGGGCTGTTGGCATTTGCGAAGCTTTATGTGGCCTGTTTAGAACACGTATATTTCATTTTCAGCTAAATTTGATGTTGAAAGAGTTTGAGTGGACGACATTCAGCAGATAATATTTCCAGACAAAACTGTTCAGATTGAGCCATGTGTCAGTTTGTTTTATTTTTCTAAGTTGAATAGTTGTTGATTATTGAAAAACCATTGTTACAGCCCAAGTGTATTAATTAATTGTCTAATCAATTAAACACTTAATTAATTGTCTAGGTTCTTATCTTCTTATTTGTGTTAAGTGCGCAGACTCCTGTCTACCCCCTGGCCAGGGGTAAAAAGGTTGGGAGACACTGGTAAGTTACACGCACATCTTTTTCACTATAGTAATCAGCACAAACAAGGTAGACATGCCCAGCAGATGATCAACTATGAATACAATATTATACGTTATTATAATGACTACAAATAGCCCATATGTTCTTTATCTCCAAAATGTCTTTATCTCCAAAATGTCTGCAGCATTTGGCCCACCTCGCCCATTGATTCTAGAAATCTGTCGATGTAGCACTATCCAATCTGGTGGTGTCAGAGCTGCCGAAACCAATCATTAGTACAGTCTCTGCCTCTGACAATAAGAGAAAGTCCAACATCAGACACTTTCGCTGAACCTAAAGCTGTGTGAGCAGTGTGTGATACAGCCTTTCATTGTCCTGTGTCGTCTGATTAGTGTTCTGTTACCTGCTTTGAGTCAACAGATGGGATTTAGCAGCTTTGATATATACTGGCATGTTACAGATGTGCATAAATATAACATGTTAAAATGTATATGGGCTGCCTCCATCAAGTGAATATTACAGTGAGGACAGATCACAATGCATAACTCAATTAAGGCGCTAAGCATTTGTGTTCATGTTAAAAGTAGATGGATACAAATGGTCCAATGGCATAAAAGATGACTAGCTGTAGATCCAGGTCTGAGGCTGTAGATCCAGGACTGAGGCTGTAGACCCAGGACAGAGGCTGTAGACAGGACTGAGGCTGTAGATCCAGGACAGAAGCTGTAGATCCAGGACAGAGGCAGTAGATCCAGGACAGAGGCTGTAGATCCAGGACAGAGGCTGTAGATCCAGGACAGAGGCAGTAGATCCAGGACAGAGGCAGTAGATCCAGGACAGAGGCTGTAGATCCAGGACAGAGGCTGCAGATCCAGGACAGAGGCTATTGATCCAGGACTGAGTACATTATACACATCTGTAAATACTTCTGAACCAAGTGCCATTTTAGCTCCAGAGCTTATGTTATTTTGTTCTTTATCTTATTTTAATGATATTGTCTATTATCTTAAATAATAGACTATATTTGATTTGTGCAATCTGAGTGCTCTCATCTCCTTCTTTCTGTGCTGTAATGTGCGCAACAATGACACTGAAATTTTTCCACTGTGAGACATATGAAGGAATATCTTATCTCATGTTATGTTATCTTAGACCCAGGACTGAGGCTGTGGATCCAGGACTGAGGCTGTAGATCCAGGACTGAGGCTGTAGATCCAGGACTAAGGCTCTAGATCAAGGACTCTGGTTGTAGATCCAAGACTGGGGCTATACTTCCAGGACTGAGACTGTAGATACATTATGCAGTTGAATGGGTGTTGTCCTAACCTGGTTGTACCACACCTTAGTACAAATTTCATTTCATACTAAGGTCTGGATTTGCTCCATTGAGCTCTGTTTACAGGTTGGAGGGGTTAACTCCTTTTGCAGATTGAAACAATTGGATCTGAGTTTACCATGACGTATGTAGTGCACCCGAGTGTGTTGTTAGCATTAAGCCTAGCTTTAGCCATCTCCTTTGCCGCTAACGGAGCCCGTGGGGAGTAGCGCCACAATCTTGACCAGTGATTACATTTGCTAAACATTCCTCTTGCTCCTGCTTCAATTTCTTAATAGAACCAGACCGGATTACTTTACTATCGCATTCTTCGCCATTGCCAAACTACAACCTGCCCGTTTGGCACAAACTCTTGACGTCACCGGCACCGACCTACAACAAGCTCTCTGAGTAGCCGGTCGAAATACGACCGATTGTAATCGCTAACACAAGGACCAGACCCAGACGTTACATGCAGTGAAATGATGATTGAGCTGAGTGTGCGGATGGCTATGGCCAGGCTAGTGTTGTCCCAGTTGTAAATTCTGTTTAAAACACTGTACACTGCACAGAGCACTCCACCAAGGCCTGTTCATATCGATTCATGACTTATAATGAGAAAAATCACATCTCGTCTGGTTTTCATCACAAAAACCTTAGCATTGGAACTAAATCTGAAATGAAATATGTCTCTACAAATAACTGTGCTGCAGAAAGTGAAACTGGCATTTTCTGATCACTCCCAGAACCCTTCCCCATTTGGAAACCATCTCAATGAACAAACTATTGGGACTTTTGGATTTGGCAAATTTTTACACAGCCTGTAGTGTGGTGGTGCTTGTTTCACTTCTGGTAGGTCCTGACATATCTTTAACATTGTGGTCCAAAGACTGAAGCGGAATGATGGGAAATGGCTATAGTCAATGTCTCGTTGTGTTATAATGGGCTTTAATTCAAACCACAAATCAAAATACAACCTTTGCTTCCATTATTTTTCTACCTAAGTGTTAATGTCTGCAAGAAAACAGATCTGCCCTGACCCGAAGCCCTTGGCTGCTAGTGCTGCGGTCAGTGTTCGGTAAAGGTGTAAAAATTGGGTTTGAGCAAGGACACAAAGAAATTGTTGTAATGTTGTTAACAGAAGAATTCATGCTAAGATGAATATGGGAATAATTGATCCACATTGGAATCGACTGTCTTTGGTGTTAGTTCCAATATTCTTCCTATGTCATGTTAAGGATTTAAAAGTAAGGTGGAGGAATGTACCTGTACGGTCATTTGTCCGCTGCATTCGGCACAATCTTGAATGTGGGCCTCTGCCAGGAGCAGCATCGCGGTTGCTGTGCTTCCTGAGACTTTCTATTAGTCAAAAATAGCGTCTGGTTCAAATAGAGTCTGGTTCAAACACGGTTTTTGGCTTCTGAGTTCCAAATAAGTGTCAATGCTTAGGCAAATTTTCTCAAATCAAGTCTGTTTGGAGATTTTTAAAGTTTGCAGAAACTGCTGCCATTTTGTTCTGGCATAGTCACATGACACCACAACAGCAGTTCCAGACACGCGTCTGAAGCATGCACAGGCAGAGCTGAAAACATTTTTAATTTTCCCTAGGGTGGAGCGACTCGCAGCAGCTCAAGTGAGTGAAAGTCCAACTGACATTTCCCCACTGTGGGACGAATAAAGGATCTCTAATCTTAATGACTTTGAACGCAAAAGATGGAACCTTAGCATTCCATGTTATTTACTGTAATTGGATAAAGCACATGGTGGGGGAAAGCTATTGCATGATGTATCCGTCTGGTACATTTTTAGGTGGAAACTGTCAGATATTGCAACGTTTTGATTGAACGGCCGCTGATTATACTTCCTGAATCTCAGAGCCTTCACCTTGAAACTTAAATTCACAAAAATATATAATTATCCACTAGCAAAGATTGTCACTATCCAATGTAAATACTATCTGTTCAATATTTGCACCAGATGAGAGATATAGATTTTGTGGCCATACTTGCAAGCCAGATCCCGTCAGACCTCTGAAGTTAAGCAGAACAGGGCCTGGTTAGTACTGTGATGGGTGACCTCTGGGACCACCTGGTGCCACAGCGGGGCAGCTGTAAAGTGCCAAACTGTAGTTGTGCACTTAGTCGAGACACTTCACCCGTATTGCCCAGAATGAGTCTGGTGTGTGTGTGAATGGTTGGTGGTGATCAGAGGGACCGATGGCACATACTGGCTGCCTCGCTTCTGTCAGTGTGCCCCAGGGCAGCTGTGGCTACAGTGGTAGTTTATTACAACTGTTTATGGAGTGAGAGAATACTGACATGTGGAGCGTCTTTGAGTGTCTATTATTAATGTAAGAGAATGCAATGCAGTATGACAGTATGGAAAGCATTGTCTTATTTTTCCTTTGATTCTAAACTCTGCAAACTCCCCTAAACATTTCCCTCCTTCACTCATGGCTTTTTCATTCGGTGGTTTAGCTGTATCCGGTTCCGTTCGGCCAGCAGGAGATGAATGCTGCGGCTTCGGCGATGTGACAGGAGAGCTCATTTGCGTCTGACGTGATTGCATTTGGGAGGAACAGAATGTATTCCCAGCATTGTTTTAAGATGTTTTCTCCTCTTCTATCTGCCTTCGCCATCTGGGGCTGGCTTGTGATGGACAGAGACTTTGTTCTTCCTATCTGCGCAGATCACAATATGGCCACAGAATCAGCGCCAAACCACTCTCACATGTCCTTGCGACTGTTTATCGGAGTTCAATCGATCTTCTCCATACACGTTTGTCTTTCATTTCCTCAAGCGATGCATACTTCTAAACCATAATTGTGCAAAACAGTGCTTCCAGAGAGGTCGTGTGGACATCGGTGACAAGTAATCAGACGTTGTATTTGTCAACGTGTGGTTGAAAAGGGACAAGGGTAATGAGACAATGCAATGTTATATAAGCAGAGATTATTCGGTCTCATGAACAATTGCAGGCTCTGATTTGAATTCATTTTTTGCTATCCCAAAAAAATGTGTTTGATATTGGACAGTGCATGCATGAAGGCATAATATGATTTGGTTTTATTGTCAAGATTCACGCTGGTTCAGTTCACAGACAGTGTGGTGTTTTCAATTATGTTGTGTTCTACTGTATGTACATTACATACATGTTTACAGTCAATTGTGTTTTTACAATACTTAAACATACAATATTATGTACATATGGATTCATTGTCCAAGATACTGTACATACTTAAAAGTGGGAGGAAGAAAAACTCTTAAAAGAAAAAGGCGTAGAAGCCAATAGCGAAACAGTGTTTGCAGGTTCGTCTCACTAGGACTGCACAATATTTCAAAACACAAATCGTCATCGCATTATCAATATTTCTTTTCTGTCTGACAACTTGTGAGTTATTACAATGTGTAAATATGAAATGCGTTTCTTTCACAAATGGTTTTTACTTTGACCAATCACAACCCACTTCCATCCAGTATTCTTTTTTTCACAAAGCCATGAATGGAGACAACCTGCACAAGGCCTACATACTCTCACACAAACGGGTTCTTTCACTTGGTTTTAGGCACTTTTACCATCAAACTGCATCTCAACTATTTGGTGAAGGCCTATAATCAAAACAAATAATGCAAAAAATAATGTATGTATTTCTTTGACACAACCCAGAAGTTTATTTGTGATGGATAATGTCAAAAAAAAACTATGTTGAATACTCCTCTGCTTGTCCTTGAGAGGACTGAGAAAGCATCGCCCAAAGCCATTCACAAAGTCTCTCTTTTGTTTGACACAATCCAGTCCACTACAATCCCAGAACCGCCTGTTTTAGCACTACTCTCTACAACACAGAGATTTGTTAGGTCTGTGCCCAAATGAAGCCTCCGGAGGTTGGTCGTACACAGCTGACGATCCGAACCATTGCAGCCGGGACTCAATTTGGAGAGTTTGTTTGCCATTGCAGAGCGTGGCAGACTGTGGAGCCACTGGGCTGGATCATCACGGCGAGACCAGAGCAGGCACAAGGGAAGACTTTTGCTGCTTCTGCTGCTGCTGTCCAGACGCTGACGTTCACATTCAGGGTTCCATGTTTTTAAAATAGCCAAGTCTCAAAACAGCCGACTACATCTATACTGGGCATGTTTGCACACTTTTGTCATTTGCACAATCTAAGTGAGTCTGTCAATGCCAAATGTGACATGTAAATTTCTCCAGTGAGAGATCAATAAAGTCTATCTCATCTTATCTTATCCATATGAAAATAATAGCCAAGAGGAGTAATACTGTAGGGTAAAAAATTAGTGGTAATGTGCTCTTCTTGGATCCGTGAGAAAATGAAGTAGAAAACCAAGATGAAAAGATCCAAAAAGGTCCTTGATGAAGAAACTCGCAATATCCCGTCAAGTGAGACTCATTCCTTTCGTCTTTGTTCTCAAGTTTCTCTCTTTTACAAAACTTCAACAAGTCAAACATATACTTGATTCTAAAGTTTGTAAGTGCTTAGTAAAAGAGAACTCCCGGGAAGCTGCATTAGCTCATAGGTGAGGCCCCAAAACAACACATGTAAAGTTCTTTGTCTTCTCATTGCTGATATGGCCGAATCTCCCAAGGTAAAACTGAATACTAAACTTTGAAACCACAAAAAGTCAACTGTAATTAATCCAAGTACCTTTTCCTAGTTTTGTTCTAACAATAGTTTTCACATGCCTGTAATGAACTTATTAGTGTAAGGTTTCATCATAGCAAACCAGGATGGAGCGGAGCTCAATAATTTTGAATATTGTGGTGCCACCTGCATGTCAAAGCCAGATCCCGTCAGACTTTCGAAACTAAGCACGGTAGGACCTGGTCAGTACTGTGATGGGTGACCTCTGAGAACATCAGGTGCCAGAGTGAGGCGGTTGCACCAATCACAAGAGTAGTTTCCTCTCACTTCACAAAGCTGTAGATTTGCCAACACAGACCAGAGAATCATACAGTTCAAACACACAAAATGCGATGGTAAATAACACAGCCATTGGTACATAAGGGGCAGGTGACAAATGTCCATAAATCTTGTTGAATGTCGATTGTCCAAAATTGTGTAAAACCAGTTTATTATCGTTATTATAATTTTTATGATAAAATACAGTCACAAACACTTCAGATCTTGATGTCTTCTATTTCACACACATAGACACACCAAAAACTGTGCAACAATAGCCACTTCCTATTTTTTCTATACTATCATATTTGACATTGGGTATTTTTATCTGCCTGCTCTGAGCCTGTAGTGCAGACCTCTATTGGGAATAGCCTCTCCTCTCCATTACCACTTCTCCTCTGGTGCGTCCCCATCATGTCCCCTCTCCTGGGCCCTCAGCATGGGACCTTCACCACCCAGACACACACTCCCCATTGAGGACCACTTGTAGTCCACTTACCTTTTTATCACCCTCTCTCCAACCTCCCACCTTAGCAGTGCTTAAGCCCGTGGCCCACATTCTGTTCGCTTCACTTTCTGGCACGGCACGGGTCACTTGTGGACTGCTGCTGCGCTGATTTGTCCCTGGAATCTCAAATGTCCTCTTCACACCCTCCCTGTCCGACCTAAAGTACTTCACAATAGTTCTGTGGTGGGCGAGGTGCCAATGGAGCAGCTGGTATAAGATTCTGCTGCGATAGAAGGACCAAGTAATGACTAGACTATCAGTGGGTATCTCGAAGGTCCCATGAATACTACACTCTTTAAAGTCTTATGCCTTAAAAATGTGGTAGCCAACTTTTTAAAATACATTTCAATAGGCCACCTTGTGAAATTAAATGTCATTAGAAAACATGTTATCTTAGGCGTACCTGTAAGAAGTGACTATGTGAGTCACTATATGGGCATCACTATGGGTGGCTGAGTGGATAGCACTTTCTCATCTCAGCAAGAAGGTCCTGGGTTGGAATTTCGATAGGAACAGTGCCTTTCTATAAGTGAAGTTTGCCTGTTTCAGTGTGTCCGTGTGCATGGATAGAAAACATGCACAATAGGTTTGAATCTAATGAGTCTGAATGGATGGTGTATGGCCAGAGGCTTTAATAGCCACATCAAATCAACATTGCCAAAAACATTGCCAGGATCAAAAACATAGTGTCTAAAGCAGACTTGGAGATTCTTATCCATGCATTTGTCTCCAGTAGGTTAGACTACTGCAATGGCCTGCTCACAGGTCTGTCCAAACAGGCTGTAAAACAGCTGCAGTACATTCAAAATGCAGCAGCCTGAGTCCTGACAAGAACCAGGAAGTACGACCACATTAGTCCAGTTCTCAGGTCTCTGCACTGGCTTCCTGTGGCTCAGAGAATAGACTTTAAAACAGCTCTGCTTGTGTACAAGTCTCTCCATGGCCTCGCACCAAAATATATTAGTGACATGTTGGTGCCATATGAACCAGCCCGGACTATGAGGAGCACAGGGACTGGACTCCTGTTAGTGCCCAGAGTCAGAACTAAACACGGGGAGGCTGCTTCTCAGATTCATGCTGCTAAAATCTGGAACAGTCTTCCTGAAGATGTGAGACAGGCCTCCTCTCTGACAATGTTTAAAACCAGGTTAAAGACAGTTCTTTTTAGCTGTGCATACAACTGAGGGATTTTATATTTGTATCTTTCTTTTTAATGTTCTGTGATTATTTATGATTTTAATGCTTTCTTGTTTTGTTCAGCACTTTGAATTGCCTTGTGTATGAATTGTGCTATATAAATAAACTTGCCTTGCCTTTAATGCACCAGTATCTGCGCTGTCTTGCTTCCGTCCTCAACATGGTTGGAGTGAACAAAACAATATCTGACCTCTGACGATCGTAAAGCGCTTTGGGTGATATAAAATAACGATTACTTACTCACTTACTATATGACACTTTAGGTTGACATGCAAATACTCCTCTGAACAAGCAAGGCAAGGAAAGAGTAGTTGTATAGTTCAGTTCATACACAAACCAGTGCTTAACCCTTGAGCTATCGTCAGGGCAAATTCACCTGCTGCAGTGATTAATTTGTATTTATATTTTATGCTTAATTTTCATGATTTAAAAATAAAAATAATTTAGTCATTTAGATCCTCTTATACTCTTAATTGAGGGTATATTTTTCTACTTTTAATCACTGAGGTGGGTTATTTTGAGCCTTGACAAAACAAGTTTGAAACAACCATACAAGGCATTGAAATTGTTTCATGGCACGACAACGGGACCTCTGAACCTGGCCTCCTCCATCTACACCTGCGGACTGCCCTGCCCGACCCGCCTGAGAGCGCTTCAGTCCTGCACCGGACCTGTCCACGCTCTGCGGCCGCTGCCTGGCATTGGTCCTCGTTCTGTAGCTTAGGTCCTGGATCATTAGCCCGTCCTTCCGTGTCGGAGTGGATCCCTTTCTCGATGTGGGTCACCCCGAGGTTTCTCAAATTTTTCTCCCCACTGGGTTTTTGTGAGTTTTTCCTTGACGATGCAGGAGGGTCTGTTGGGCAGTTAGTATGCAACTACTGTATATATATTTTGTGTCTTAACTGTTGATTCTCTGATCTGTGTTGGTGATTTCAATGGTTTTGATAAGTCCTCTGAGATGACTGCTGTTGTGATTTAGGACTATACAAGAATAAGTTGTTCTTGCTGAAATCATGAATGATCACAGTACAATGAGAAGGGTGAAGATACAATTCTGTAACTTTAAAGTTGTTCACTCCTGGAAAAGTTCTTGACTAAAGTTCATATGGATCTTAACCATTCTTTTTTTCGTCGCTTGGGTGTTACCTCGTGAAATTCAGCCCACATTCTACCACAACACTTCTCTCCATTGCTTCACCAGATCCCTTCTCTGTGAAACAGCACCGGCCTCACAATGGACCACCAAGATGTGTTGTCAGTCTCACAGCTGAAACTTGGAAACCTCACGTCGGCCTGAAATAACATCACAAAATCCATCCAATCCAAAAGTTTAGGCATCTCGAGACATAAAGCAGATCTAACACATGCCTTAGTTTTGTTCTCGGGCATTTCACACGTTGCGGTCCGTCTTAGAGGGGCAGACAACCTTACTTTATTCTTATTTAGGGGAAAAAAGAGCTGAAATATTACATGTGTCTTCGCCGACCGCCTTTATTCTTTATTTTCCAGCGCGGCAGCAATGGAATGACTGCACGCTCAGACAATATGATGGATGCGTTGGGCTGGGAAATATAAGATGAGACTCATTAAAATGTGTGACAGGAGGCCACCCCGTTTCCCCAGACGCTGCACATCTCGGTACGCCGGAGGAGATGGACGGAAAGGAAACGACACAGCAACAAAGAGTTTCTGGAAGTGGTAGAAAAATAGCAAACAAGAGGGTAGGTGAGGTCAGACGCGTTTTTTGGAGACAATTCGGAAATTCATGAGCTGAATATTCAACGTGTGGCGGCGACGCTGTGATCAAAGGTAATGGGTTTAAGATGGTCGTGTTTGGTTTATGGAAGCGGCCGTTATTTAAATTTCAAATGTTTATGTGACTTTTTAGTAGAACGTCATCAAAAAGGAAGGGAGAGTGAGGTGACCGGGGGCCTTGCCTGAATATGGAAGTCCATTAGGCTTATAGACTCTTTAAAAGGCGACACGACTGTAAAACATGTTCCATTCAATAAACTGGCACATTTTAAACCATGATAACTAACATTGTCATTAGAACATGGGAAAACATATTTAATTATGTGGACTAACGATAGAGCTGGGAGGAAGCGCAAGACAATGGTGAGGCACTTCTGGACAGACGGAAGCTTGTAGTTTGTTTAAGTTGTGTAATCATTTATTGTCCCCATAGAGAAGATTGTCCTCTGCATTTGATCCCTTAATGCCTCTGTGAGAAGCAATAGTCGCAGTCGTTTTTTATTTGCACAAATTACGTTAATTGTCTCATTGTGTTTCCCGCAGTTGACATGTGTTATCAGTCAGAATTGATATGGTTGGTGCATACCTGCAGATTATAGACATTTTAATGAAAAACAATACCTGTCCTACAATCAATTACGTGGATAGTTCCCAGACAATATATTTAATTGTGATGTTTCGCCAGACAACATGTAAATATGCCTTTGAATCTTTATATAGTATTCATGTTATTTTATTTTTTTTTACATCTTTTGGCAGCCTTCTGTGATATAAATCAAGATGAATCTAACTATTCATATGAGCGTTCTCATCTCTCTCCATAGTCTTGAGAAAGTGATTGGTGATCAGGCTGACTAGTTTATATGCAGGCTGAAATCTTTCCTCTGTCTACCAAAACATAGGGTTATCAGTGGTCAGAGAGAGAGGCCCAATCACATTCATGTCTTTCATCGCACTCTCTCTTGATGCGTGTTTTCATATATACAATGTCATTATCCTCATTCAAATTCACCCCGATGCTCAAGTATCTCCAATAATGTAACCGGACCTGCTGTTTCCACATCCTCTGCTCCATCGTGCACCGCCCTGATGACAGCCTGTTCTCTCTGCTTTCTGACACTTTGAACAACAGCTCTGCGGATTGGGTGGAGCCACGATTTGACTCCAGTGATACCCATGTGTAGATGTGTGCATTTGGATCTGCTGTTGGCTGGTCTCAGCTGTCAGAAAACAAAGCCAGCTTTACCTCCCAACACTACACCATGTCCAGTAACTGGTCCAGTGGTGGGAAAACATCCAGGGGCCTGGATGTTTCTATCAGGCCCCTGCGCCTTCCTCAGTTTGAATATAGATGTAGATACAGTATATGTAAGTTAGTAAGTAATCTTTATATATATGGTGAATTTCACAGAGCAGAGTCACAAAGCGCTTTACAATTGTTGTTATTCTTTTGGGGCATTTTGTCTCTCACTCCACACAGAAATGGAAGCAGGGTCATCCTACAGGAGGTACATGCCAGACACATTGTACATGTATTTAGTGGTAGGGGAAACAAGAGCACCCGGAGGAAAGCTATGCAGACACAGGGAGAACATGCAAACTCCACAAAGAAAGGAGGTGGAATCAAACCCAGGACCTTCTTGCACTAACTACTGCGACACCGTGTACCCATGTATGTGTTTAAAATGAAGCCTGAGAAAGATAAGATGGAAATTAGGTCCGGCCCCCGACACTGACTTTTCAATGTGGCCCTCAGGAAGCCTCATCCCTGGACTAGTTCCAATCAAGATTTTTAGAATTGTCTAAATGTGTGTTTTTTGTATTATTTTTTTTTTGCTACTTAAAAATGATAATGGGACAATTGATTTTGTCATTTCATATTTCAGAATATATATGTACAAATTATATGATGAAACAAATGTGATACTTTGTCAAAAATATATTGTTTATGAATATTACAGTTCCAGCTTTAAGAAAGTAACTCGAAAGGATCTTCTTTTTTTACGAATGTGCCAGAAGTTATTAATATTAGTGTGAATAGAGCAAAACCCCAGTTCTGTTTCAATGACAGGACAATGATAAAAATTATGAATTAAAAAAACTCTTTTGCATAGTTTTTATTACAGAAATAAACAAAGGATACAGAGAAGACAAAAGACATCCTAGAGTGTTTGGTGCATCGCCTTCCCACTCTTTTTCTTTCTTTTTGTGTGTCCAGTTTTAAGTGCAGGCTGTCAGACGGAGCAGCTGCACACAAACCTCTTTTTAATCTATATCATTTCCAGAGTGATCCTCCCTCTGTTTAACACCAGGCATTAGCAGAGCACAGCCAGAGTGTGTTTGCAGTTTGAGGCCGGAAAAATGTGGATAAATCCTGTGAGTGATACAATACAATACAATACAATACAATTTATTCTTGTATAGCCCTAGGTCACAACAGAAGTCATCTCTTAGCGATTATAAAGATATGATTATATTTGGTTATAGAACTTGACACATTGGTCATTGCTATATGTGTGTTTTTCTGCTTCTTCTACTCAAGGGTTTATTCTGATGCAAGGAAGACACAAAATAAGATTAAGATTAATTAATTATGTCCCAGAAGGAATTTGTCTTGGACCCACAGACGCTGCTTCATTGAAAATACACTCAAAATACAATGTTATGAGATGAAACTACTTTTCAAAGCTAATAAAAAACTCTTGAAGCAACTTTTAAGCTTATTCCCCACAATAATTATGTTTATTTAAGGGACCATAAGTCGTATGCAGCCTTAGAAGTAATTAGAATGACATTTTTGTTGCCAGATTCTTCTGTCTGTGACACATGTGGCTCCTAAGCACTGAATACTGATGCAAACCACTGTGTTGTATATGACTACTATTTTTGTATCGGCTTTCATTGAAACAAATGTGTGGTGCTATGTTTTTAATTTGAATTGTGTTATCAAAGAATAATAAGTGTTGGTGCCAAGACCAGCTAAATGTCATCTACCAAGCTGGAAACCCAAGAAGGAGCCTTATTCTGCTCCTTGATTGGATAACCAGATTGACAAGGGCAACATGTCATGGCATTTTCAATCAAGAATAACTCCACATTTGTTTAAAAAAGTCTGATATGATTTGTATATGTGACCTGTTATCTGGAGACACATATATAATAAAGGGAATGATTTTGGTCAATTTACTTTGACTTAAAGTAGTACTAGAATTTAATATGCTGCTATCCAGAATATATAACTACAATATGTGTTTATAATATTTCGGGTGTTCATTTTGACATGTTCAGATGAATTATGTTAAAAAAAACGGCTTTAAAGTGGCACCTTTTCACTTCCGCATAGAAACGCTAGGGGGCGCCAAAATGGCGGCGATGACGTAGGAGAATGGCATCTCACAGCAGCAGACAGCAGTCTTAGCTGGAAACTGTAGGAGGTTTCACTGTCATCTGAACAAGGTATAAACATATTTTCAACAGTTTTGTACATAATAGTGTGCAACTCTTTTAACCTTTTAGCCTTATTTGTGAGATTCAAGCTAATTAGTGTTGGGCAAGTTAGCTAACTCTACTTGATATCATAAAACATGCTAACAAGGCTAATATTGTTTTTTACATTATGCCAGTCTCACTTTGGTTGCCTTAGATTTATTTACCACAATGTACATTGTAATATCCATAAATGCTAACACCTATTAATGGTTTAATTAGCATTTTTATCAATGATTGCATCACATGTAGTCTATGTTTTCAACTTCTGCAGCTTTTTGTTCATAAAAGTAAAATATTTATTTAATTCAAGTTATTTTGATTAGCATGTATTGATATTACGCTGTACATTGTGGTAAATAAATCTAAGGCAACCAAAGTGAGACTGGCATAATGTAAATTAGCCTTGTTAGCATGTTTTATGATATCAAGTAGAGTTAGCTAACTTGTCCAACACTAGTTAGCTTGAATCTCACAAATAAGGCTAAAAGGTTAAAAGAGTTGCACACTATTATGTACAAAACGGATGAAAATATGTTTTTACCTTGTGCAGATGACAGTGAAACCTCCTACAGTTTCCAGCCCAGACCGTTGTCTCTTGCTGTGAGATGGCCTTCTCCTACGTCATCGCCACCATTTTGGCTCCCCCTAGCGTTTATTAAAAGGTGCCACTTCAAAGCCGTTTTTTTAACATAATTCATCTGAACATGTCAAAATGAACACCCGAAATATTATAAACACATATTGTAGTTACTGTATATATTAAGATAGCAGCATATTCAATTCTAGTACTACTTTAAGTTTGTTTGGATGCTAGGACGGCACGGTGGCTGAGTGGATAGCACTCTCGCCTCTCAGCAAGAAGGTCCTTGGTTCGAATCCCGGCCGGACAAGGGCCTTTCTGAGTGGAGTTTGCATGTTCTCCCCGTGTCTGCGTAGGTTTCCTCCGGGTACTCCGGTTTCCCCTACCACTAAAAATATGTCCAATAGTCTGGCATGCGCCTCCTGTTCGGCGACCCCGCTCCCATCTCTGTGTGGAGTGAGAGGACAAGTGCCCAAAAATAACAATTGTAAACCGCTTTGTGACTCTGGTCTGTGAAAGGCGGTATATAAATAAAGCTTACTTACTACTACTACTAGGACTAAAAGTGACCTAGGAAGTATAGGACGTTATCCTGATGCCTGCTCATGCGTATACGTATGGATGTACAGTATTTCACAGTGATATTTAAGGGCCAAAAAGAACACAAAGAAAGTTGAATATTTGTTCTTTGTACATATTGATTGGATCATGTATAAAGACCGTGTGTCTGATTCTGGCAGTCTTAAACGTGTGAAAAAGCTACTGTAACAAGGTAAGCGTGTTATTATTGGTTTTCTTTGTCTGTGAGGGGTAAACAACATGGATAAAAAAACATGTGAAACTTTGAATGGATACTGTTGGCTTCTGGACACTCTTGTTGATACTACACCACATGCAGATGTGAGTGTGTTGTGTTTCTCACAGTAAATCTCAGAGCCACAAACTCATGATGAGCGGCTGCTCCATTCAGGAGACAACACGACCAACTGCACTGAGACTGAGCCTGAACCACAAACGCCTAAAACAACACAAGTTTCTGCAGCCAGAGTGAGCCTGCCTTATATTGTCAGATAACACAAAATGACTGTAATTAGTACGATTCTCTTAGCTTTTGTCATTTTACTGAAAATATATATAATGTGGGACCGTATTCCTGAAAATGTGAGATAGATATAAAGAGTAAAATTCAGTTATCAAAAATAATCAATACATATAATGCTTAAAAGGGGTCGCCGTAGAGCATTGGTGAAGGTTGTGGGTTCAAGCCCACTACGAGACCCTCTCCACACTACTGTTGTGTCTTTGGGCAAGACACTTAACCCCACTTTGCCTGAAGCCCCAGCTGAAAGATTAAGGTTGTGCTGTCACCGACAGAGGGGGGCTCTGAGACAGTGAGGGGCTGGTGCTCTGTGGATTGGGTGCTGCTCTGACTAACACTCCTGTTATGGAAATTCTATTGCCTCAAATGAATGAAACCGAGAGGAAACAAACTTGTCCTTTTGGTGCAGTTTTATTCACAGAAGTGATGAGTACAAAATGACATTTCTGCGCAGAAATGAGTCAAACAGAAGCGGGACCTGGAGCGATGCCGCGTCTGTCTGTTCTCCCCAACAAACATGTCTTATGATCTTATACTGGAGGTGTGTCAGACAGAACAATGGATATTCGTCACAAGAGAGATGAGTCATGCGCAGCTGCAGACGGGAAAGTTTGAGAGAGATACATTAAGCGCAGAAAAGGACCTTCGAATTTGATAACAAGGAACACGCTGTGAGAACATTTGAGATAGGCCCATGCAGGTGGTGGCGAAGGTTATGGGAAAGAGGACCGTGGACAAGCAGCCTTTGTCTTAATGTTTCAAACAGTGATGGGGAGAGGGTTTCAGACGCTGGGAAAGAAGACGCATGTATCGACCTAAATGATTAGAATATCTTGTGCCGGGAATCTGGCCATGACAATCCCCACCTAGAAATGAATAAATCGGAGGAAATGGGTGGATAATAAGCTGGTTAAACTGGTGGTGTAGGGTAGGCTCAAATAAGACCTGCTTCTCACACTCAACATCCAACAGCATTAATGGACATTTATCAACATTTATGGACATTGGACATCTGACCTCTTAAAGACCAACACAATGTGTTTTCAATCATTGCATTTCTTGCGTTTGAACTGTTTGATTCTCTGATCTGTGCTGGCAAGTTAAACGGTTGTGTAAAGTCCTCCAAGATAACTAGTTATGCCATTTAGGGCTATATAAGAATACATTGAACTGCTTCTGCCTATATCTTTGTTGTTTGAAATTCATTATGTCATATTGTGTCAACTTTAATTGTGTTGAAAATTTTAACAATCCATCAATCAATAATCAACCATGAGAGTAAAACTGTATGTATTTTGCATCTCATCAGTCATGGTACAAAAACGAAGCTATAAAAACACTCAGGTCTGGCATGTGTCTAAAGATGATTCAGTCTCAAGACCAAAAAGCCACATTAAAACAACACAATAATCCATTTGTCTGGGGCCTGTTTATACATATTTGCGTTTGCAGGCTACACACCAGTCAGAAGAAGAAAATCACATTTCTATTGAGTCAGACCATCTGCCCCTTTGCCCTGAGAGTAACTGGAAGTGAAGATGATTGAATTATATCCAGGCGCACACAAAAACATATTGGAGCGTGCACGGGCGCGGAGAGGGCCGACATAAAGCTGCTCAGTGGGAGGATTGGTCTCGCGTTGCGCCGTAATTGCGTTGGGAAAGTTGCAAGAGGGGGAAGGAAATTACTTTGGGTTGCATCAGGGAATAGCAGGTCTCTGTTGAGTTGGGAAAAGACCATTACCTGGAAGCAGAGGCGAGAGGAGCAGTAGGTGAGACCAGTTTTGATGTGATCTCTGTATAGTGCTATATATTAAAGTGATAGTCTGGAACTCAAAAGGAATTACACATTTTAAGAAGTGTATTAAACGTTAACTAATCAAGTAATGCCAAGGGCTGTCAATCTTCGCGCTCGGGCTTGTATATAATTCAAATATTAAATATATATACATTTATTCTAACAAATATTAGACAGCCCTTAATATTCGAAACTGTAATGGGCATTATCTTTTTAAAATTTATAAAATAGTTAGTTCCCAAAGGTTTCGCCTTACGTGGCCAGACAGGCCAGACTGGTAACAGCTAGGCTAACTAGAACTCTCTGGAACTACAAGCGGTGAGTGACCCAAATATAAACTTAACCTAAATCCATAACCAGATCATCTGCGAATCTTCTCCTGATCTTCTCCTAAAATAATGGTTACTTCCGGGTTTACTGCGTCAAAAAGCGTCATGAAAACGTTAACAGAAAATCCTGAAAATCTCTGTGGACATGTGTTAAGAATGTATATGTATGATGTATTCTCCGGTTAAGATTTAAATGTTTTGATTATATATAATCAAAACATTTAAATCTCGACCGGAGAATAACACACCCATATATATATGTATATATATATATATATATATATATATACATATACATATATATATATATATATATATATATATGTATATATATATATGTATATGTATATATATATATATGTATATATATATTTGCCACAGTCAGAGGGGAGATCCCACCAACTCCAACTCCCCAAACAAATATTGGGTACATAGCCCCAATGCAGCCGATAACGCTGAACGAGGCAGCGCTGACCTGAAAGCTAAGATCATGGCTAGAATGGGCACAGGGCAAAGACACCGGTTACAGCGGTTGTGTGAAGTACCACCTAAGGATCTCATAGAAAGCGTGAATGCAGCAGTGACGGCAATACCTACCACCAGCTGATATACACTTCAGCAGCAGTGATCCTAGAGATGCTTGGCTATAAGAGCAACCATGGTAGCCATGGACAATACCAACCATTGAAAAGCAGGTAAAAACGGTTGGAGGCTAAGGCTATATCCACACGAAGACAAAACGCTTATAATTTCAGAAACTTTTTCTGTAAACACGGAGTTAGCTCAGTAAATGTGTGCGTCCATATGAATGTAGTCAATACGGCTGAAAACGCTGTGAAACTATGCCAGACCTGTTGGTGGCGCTGTGACGCAATGACGGGATCAAGCCCAAACTTCCGTGGGCATGCGCGGAATTTTGTAAACAGACAACATGGCGAGTGGGCGAGCTGGTACTACATTAGTATGGATGGACGATGAGGTTGAACTGTTGCTTCGGGTCACACTGGATTACAAAACCAACAAGCTACATTGTTGTTGTCATTATTTTCTGAGTGCGGCGCATGCGTGCTTTAACAAGAGGCGGGGCGATGACGCAAGCGTCTCAGATACATTGCGGAGAGGCAGTAACCATGGAGCGGCATATACGGAGTTTTGAAATCTTTCCACTCTGGGACCTAGTTTCAAAAATGTTCGTTTACACCCCCCCAAAACGCCGGCCTCGTATGGACGATACACTGGATTGATAAAGTATTTTTGCGTTTAGGCCTGAGCTTGACTTCGTGTGGACAGGGCCTAAGATTAAGGCGGCTCGGAGAGAAGTGAATCAATTAACAGAGGCCCAGACAGGTGCAATGAAAAGACCAGTACCCAGAAAGTACAGCCAGATGACCATACCTGAAGCACTGGAAACTGCCAAACAAAGGCGCCAAGCCCTGGCCAGCCGCCTACAGAGGTACACTAAAGAGAAGGAAGCCAGATACAGGCAGTTCGCAACACAACCTGCGAAGGTGTACGCTCGGTGGCAGGGTAACAACAGGGGAGCAGACCCACCGAGGCTGGAAACTGAACAGTTCTGGATGAACATATGGGAGAAGGATTCAGCACATAACAGCAGTGCACAATGGCTAGTGTCCCTGTGAGAGGAGCACAGCCACCTCCCAGAACAGAACTCAGTTACCATTACAGAGGCAGACATCCGAGAAAGAGTCTCAGGTATGAAAAACTGGACAGCACCTGGCCCTGATATGGTCCATGCCTACTTGCTAAGGACACTCATATCACTCCATGAGCGCCTAGCAGCACAAATGAACCAGCTGCTGAGAGATGGGACTCACCCAGAATGGCTAACCGAAGGGCGAACGGTCCTGATCATGAAGGACCCTGTCAAGGGTGCAGTCCCCTCCAACTACCGGCCAGTCTCTCCACAACATGGAAGCTCATGTCAGGCATCATTGCGGCTAAGATAAGTGGGCATATGGAACAATTCATGAGCACAGCACAGAAGGGCATTGGTAGAGACACCAGAGGAGCCAAACACCAGCTCCTGGTTGACAGAACAGTCGCCCAAGACTGCCGGTCACGACACACCTGTGCACAGCCTGGATTGATTACCAGAAAGCCTACGACTCAATGCCACACACATGGATCATGGAATGCTTGAAGTTGTACAATATCAACAGGGCTCTAAGGGACTTCGTTGCAAACTCGATGGGAATGTGGAAGACCACCCTTGAGGCAAATGGGAAGCCGCTCGCACAAGTGACCATCAAATGTGGTATCTACCAAGGAGATGCTCTGTCCCCACTACTGTTCTGCATAGCCCTCAACCCTCTAAGCCAAGTAATTGACCAGACTGGCTATGGATACCGCCTCAGGAACGGAGCAAAGATCAGTCACCTCCTCTACATGGATGACATCAAGCTGTACGCCAAGAGCGAGAGAGACATCGACTCTCTGATCCAAACCACCAGGATCTACAGCCATGACATCGGGATGTCATTCGGACTCGAGAAATGTAGCAGGATGGTAACTCGGAGAGGCAAGGTGTCCATACAGAAGGTATCTCACTCCCAGAGGGAAAAATAGCAGACGTTGAGGACAGTTACTAGTATCTCGGTATACCACAGGCAAATGGCAACCTCGAACAGGTGACGAGGAAAGCGGCAACTGCCAAATACCTCCAGCGAGTAAGGTAGGTCCTAAGAAGCCGGCTCAATGGCAAGAACAAGGCCCGGGCAATTAACAGCTACGCCCTGCCAATGATCAGATACCCTGCAGGAATAATCAGGTGGCCAAAGGAAGAGATTCAGACCACGGATGTTAAAACTCGAAAGCTCCTTACCATGCATGGCGGGTTCTATCCCAAATCCAGCACCCTGAGACTGTACGTAAGCCGTAAAGAAGGAGGCCGAGGACTAGTGAGTGTGAGAGCCACTGTCCAGGACGACACATCCAAACTCCATAACTACATCATGGAGAAGGCCAAAACGGATGATGTACTCAGTGAATGTCCCAGGCAGTGGTGAGATGAGAAGGTGCTGGAGGAGAGCCCATCATGGGAGAACAAGCCCCTACACGGCATGTACCACCGGAGCATAACAGAAGTGGCTGATCTCAAGAAGTCCTACCAATGGCTAGAAAGGGCTGGCCTACAGGACAGCAGAGAGGCACTCATCATGGCTGCACAGGAACAGGCCCTGAGCACCAGAGCGATAGAGGCCCAGATATACCACACCAGACAAGACCCAAGGTGTCGGTTGTGCAAAGAGGCACCTGAGATGATCCAACACATAACTGCAGGGTGCAAGATGCTGGCAGGGAAGGCCTACATGGAACGCCATAACCAAGTGGCTGGCATAGTGTACAGAAACATCTGTGCAGAGTTTGGGCTGGAAACTCCAAGGTGTAAGTGGAAAACTCCTCAAGTTGGTGGAGAATGAGCGTGCAACGATCCTGTGGGACTTTTATTTTTTATTTGTTTAATCTTTATTTGAATTGGGACAGTGCACATTCATCAACATGTGTTTTTTAACATGTAAATGTGCCAGAGTTACCCATGTAGGCTAATTTTCATCCGTAGTCCAATGGCAGGTTGATATTAAGACAGATAAAGCATACAACAGGCACACACAGACACACACATACAAGCCCACACAGAGACACACACCATCACAGAGACATAACAAAACAGGGTATGTAACATGTGGTAAAATATGTAAAATAGATACATTAGCACAGATAAAAGATCAGAGGGACAATACACAAAACACCACAGTTTTCCATACAGCAAAGTATCAATGGTTGTGACTTTAGACCATATGTTAACATTTTTGATTGTCCACAAGCCACTTCTTGACAGAGTTTTTAAAAGTGTGGATTGAGGTCAGGTTCCTCAGTTCTGTTGGAATCGAGTTCCAGGAATGTGCTGCGCGAACTGAGAAGGCAGATTGTCCAAATAAAGTCTTTCTGAATGGGATTTTGCAATCTCCTCTGCTTGATGAGATACAGAGATCCAGATACAGACCGACCGAATGGTAATGGCAAACCACCCTGACATCGTGGTGGTAGACAAAGGGCAGAGGACAGCCGTGGTGGTGGACGTGGCAATTCCAAGCAATGGTAACATCCGGAAAAAGGAACATGACAAGCTTGAGAAATACCAAGGTCTCAGAGAGGAGCTGGAGAGGGTGACAGTAGTGCCCGTGGTGATCGGTGCACTCGGGGCAGTGACCCCGAAGCTGGAGGAGTGGTTACAGCGGATCCTTGGAACAACCTCGGACATCTCGGTCCAGAAATGTGCAGTGCTAGGAACAGCAAAGATACTGCGCAGAACCCTCAAGCTCCCAGGCCTCTGGTAGAGGACCCGAGCTTAGAGAGGGATAACCGCCCGCGGAGGGCGAAAGGTGAGAAAAAAAAATATATATATATATATATACAGTATATCTATAGTATATACACTGTGTGCAGATTGATATCGATGTTATTGTTATTATGAATTATGCCTCATGTAATATGGGCTGTGAGGAGATTTGTGTTGCCTTGAGTAGGAAAGGATCTCTTCAAATAAAAGTTGATTGAATGATTGATTATAGTAGTAGTGGTAGTGGTATAGGTATAGTAGTAGTACTAGTAGTTGGGCTTTTTACACTTTACCTCGGAGGCCGAAAGACAGAGTGCACACTAGCACTATGCTCGTGTGTAATTGTGTATTTGTGAGTGAGATCACATCGGAGGTTTAGCCGTGTCTGCCCTACACCAGGTCAGTGTCTGTTCTGCTCCAGCCACAGGAGGTGAGGGGAGGTCAGACACGCTGCTTCTAATGGTTCTACAACAAGACACTGAAAAGGCTTGTGCTCTAGTGGGACTGCATGTTGGGGGGAAAAAAAGATCATATTTACAAAAGGACTCGGCCATTAATCAAATTGACAATGCCCTGTTCTTGTTCGACCTGCAGTATCTGGAGCAAAGGCACTTTTCTAATCTACTAAGTTGGGTCTAGGCCCAAGTAATTACCCTAATTGAAAAGACGTTGGGACTTTAGGTTTTGATCTGGATGGATATTTAGATGTTGTTTTATACATTCAATCAATTGTATTTATTTGTGTCTCATTTAGACCCTTAACAAAAAATAAAAAAGAGTAAGATTAGGGTTCACTAGGTTTGGGTTTGGTTTTGAGGTAACTATAGGATAAAGGTTAAGGTTATGGGTCCTGGATCTTGAACTATTAATTACTTGGTGTTTTCAGATCATGCACAGAAGACCATTATCAGTAAACCCCCAATTAGTGGTAGAAGTTGGAAATTACATTCTGCTTTTATAAATGGACACTGAACATGGGAGACTAATGGACTAAAAAAGGGGAAGAAAATGAATGAATGAATGAAACGGTGGAAGGACATTTTTGTGCCAATTTATGCCAGAAGTTCCTGCTAGCGTGGGTGGCGATCCAACAGCAAAACAACTCCAGGACTGTTGTGGTGAGGGAACAATGTTAGATTATAATCATGATTTGGCAGAACATGGCCTTTTTAAAGAAGACTCATCACTCATTATTTTTTGGCCCTTAAAAATGAAAATAGACAGTTAATTTTTGTAATTTAATGTTTGAGAATGTGACATAACATCTTCAGTAAAAAAAAATATGTTGAAACAAGTACCAACCCCCGGTTATCGGTTATGCTACCAGACCCCCTGAAAGCCTCAAAAGCAAAGTGTTGGGGGTCTACATCTCCTACATTGAATACAAAATAAGAATAAAATATATATTTAATTTAATTTACATAACAAACTGTATTACTGTCAGTAATAAGATATGTCCAATCATGTTATATTTACTGATCATTTAAAAATCAACGCTTAAATTGCGCTTAAATTGCGCTGTATGCAAATTAGCCATTTGCCAAACGGAACAGAGACTTGGCCAATGTCACCTGAATGTTGTTGAAAATAGCAAACAACAAGCGAGGGCTACAGAGGGGGCGGAGTTACATGTTTGTTCCAGAAGTTCCTGGGTGCGTGGATGGATTGGAAGACAACTCCATGTCTATTTTTTGGTTAAAAGAGAGAAAAGTTTTATTATTTAAGAATCGCTCCCATTTAACAGCTACACATCAATCAATCACCAACTAGCCCACAAATGTGACAATCAAACCTCTCCTACATTTTTTCTTAACGTCCTTGAGTAATATTTCACTCTGCCGAACGCCTTTCCACACGCACACACACACAAACCCATTGTTACAAACCCGCACACATAATTATTAATCCAATACGGTTCGCACGCAGGTCAAGAAGAAAATTATCATATTTTTATCCATTGATTTAGTTGGAAAGCTCTGATTTAGTGTCAATTTGGCCCGCGATGCCATAATTACATATTGATAGAATATACAATTGCTGGGTGATCTTCAAAGCCGGGGCTGGCGAGGGTTGCACTGATCCGTATGCAGCGTACAGTGTGTGACTAATGTAAAAAGATGAAAGGCCGCACCGCATATTTAAAGAAATGAGACGTGGAGCGTGGTTGGAGTCGTTTTTTGAGAGCTCTTTGCAGCCACGTGGTAAGAGGATCTTTAGAAAATAAACCGGAGAGATGATTGTGAATGATGAATGATGATGATTGTGAAAAGATCGATTAAAGGCGGTATCGCGCATGTCGTTGAAATAACCGCAAAGAACAAGGGCATGTGAGGCGTGTTTAAAACATTTGCATTTATTTTCAGAATCTTGTACATGTTTCGTCATGCTGACCACAGCAACAAAAGATCCTTCAAATATCAAGAATTTCAAGCAAAAGCACTGGTCCAAACTTATCTCCCATCTTAGCATTTATCATCAATGCGACTAGTTTATACGGAGAGAGCGGTGATGCTTATAACAACTAGCATGCCACCAGCCCAAACCTTTTCTCTGTTTGCTTGTAAATTTGTAAAAAAATTTGTAAAAGCCGCACATTGATTGAAAGATCTCAATTTGTACTCCTGCAGAAGGTTATTATTATTGTTTTTAAAAGTCTTAATATGATAGAATTGGCATTTTCTTACTTTAATAATGTCAGAAAGTACAATATATGAGTGAATGAATACTTTTTATTTCGAGCCATGTCAGACAAGAACAAGGAACAGCAAAAAAACAACTGAATAGAAAAAAACAATTCAAACAAATAAACAATAAATAATTAATAACAAAAAGTCAGCTCGAAAAGGAGTGGGAAGAAGTTAAGACTTTTAGATTCCCACCCCCTATTTATTATTCTATTTTAATTAACTTAAATTATGGTTGCTATAGCTTAGCTTAGTCAGTGGTGCAGTTATGCAACAGTGACATTCAAGTTAATATGCCCTTGATTTATACAGTATATGTATAATAAGTTTATATTCATGTTACCTTAATATTTTATATGCCTTTAGGTGTCATAACGTCATCATCATCACCACATATAATTTTCATGTTTATAATTTTCATTATCATGTATATTGTATATATCAATTAAATAGGATTATAGAATAATAGAATATTGTATATTTACTATTTACTAATATAGAACCACATGTGGTACTGTCACTTTACTGAGTCACTTTTTCTCATGCTGCTAACATGTACAGATGTATAAACACAACTTCATACTTGCTTCTTTATTATGCTAAAGTCAGGGTTTTTTGTATGTAAGTCTTGCTTTTGCATCACGCTTATACTGTTTCTTTCTACGCTAGAGGTAGATATTTTATGTAATCTCACTTTATGTTATTATTCATTTATCTTGTGCTGTGTGCTCCTCATTCCTACTGTCTGTAACTTGTGATGCAACACTGAAATTTCCCCACTGTGGGACAAATGAAGGATCTCTTAATGTTAATATTTATCAATGTTATCTTGTCTCTCGGCTCAAGCTGAAGACCAGAGGAGACAGGGCCTTTTCTGTGATAGGACCAAAACTGGGGATCTGTACAAGCACTTTAAATACCTGCTAAAGACACAACATTTCTCTTTAGCTTTCAAACCCAGGTGGTAAGAGACAAGTTTTCATTTTTGATTTGTCTATCTACATAATGTTATATACAAAACATATTTGTATTGTTGCTATTGTTCACTTGACAGTACAGCACAAGGTTTAAATGTTCTTGATTCAATGTTTTGTTAGTATTAGATAGCAATATGGCCTACGTGCAGGACTGTACAAGGACTCTACAAGGACTCCATGTTATGACTATGATGTGACTGTCTCTTTGTGACACGTATGTCTTTCGATGTGTGACGTGACAATGACTATATAAACTGTGTACTGCCTTTATTCTGTCTGAGAGGAAGAAACAGAGGAAACCAGTGGAACTTGAGAGAAACTTAAATAAACTTCCAGAGTTTGGCACACCACGATCCGTCTCTGTCTGCCTAAATCCTAACAGATTTGGTGGAGAATGCGCGGCTCGGTTTGTGCCATTCTCTGGATTGTTTTGGGGGAGTTTGCTCTGTTTCTTTTCCTCGGCGTGAGAGATCGGCATGCTGTGTCTGGGAGCGGGGATTCCAGCAGGCTGGAAGAGCTGTTCCTGGATGCTTCTTGTCGCTTCTGTCACTTTTGTTTTTTAAATTGAAGATTCCGACGCGGAAAAGAGTTGGCAGACCTCTCGGACAGTCCGTGCGCACCTGTTTGACAAGAATAAGGTAAGCAGACACCTTTTTAAATGTAAAGTCTGCATAATTGGATATTAGCTAAATTTTGGTCTGTTTTTGGGGTCTGTCAAACTCTCTAAATTGTATTTTGAAGAAGTCTCGGGGTTAAAGTCCCTTTGAGAAAGTCTCGGGGTTAAAGTCCCTTTGAGCCTCGGGGTTAAAGTCCCTTTGAGAAAGTCTCGGGGTTAAAGTCCCTTTGAGAAAAGCCTCGGGGTTAAAGTCCCTTTGAGAAGAAGCTTCAGGGTTAAAGTCCCTTTGAGAGAAACCATGGTGTAAAATTAAAAGTAATTATAAAAAGGGAAACGTTAAACACTAAAGAGTGCCTTTTGTTACTAGTGTGGAAAGTGATCACTTCTAGATTTGGATGACAAAAGTATAAAGAACAACATCAGTTATATTCGCTTAACAAAGTAATCTTGAAAGTTATTCTTCTGTATCTTTTTGCCTGTGTGTGCACATCTCTATCTGCTGCCGTTGTCAGGGAAACGGCCCCCTCCTTCGCTGCTCTGGCTCTGAATCTGAAGCAAAGCTACTGCTTTAGGATTTTTGGCTTTTCATAGTAGTTATTCCGTTAAATTTGCTAAATTTGCCATTTGAACATTGTGTTAGACACAGTTAAACGTTTTTAAACACCATTAGGGAATAGAAGTTTTGAATTAGTATGTTTTTGAAACCCAAAGATTAGTACAAAAAGCTTTGCTTTTCTTTTTAAATTTTCTTTTTAAAGAGTCCATTATTGTATCTCTGATATATTTCATAGCTGTTTGTGAGAATTTTTTCATGTATTTTTTATTTTAGTTACAAAAGCCGTTTTTCAAACATTTAAATTAGAATCTGAGTTAAAAGTGATTAATGATTGTAGACTTCGTCTAAAAAGAAAGAGGGAATTAGGAATAGAACAGGATAGCTGTAAAAGTATTATTAAGTTAAACTGTGACCCAATTTACAGTCTAAAAGCTGCGAGTTTTGTTTTGTCTATAGCTCTGGCCTTGCAGCTGCTGCTCACTGCAGGGCGAGCAGAGTTTGATAGTGTCTTCCAATTCAAAATGTTTTTAAAAGTTTATTGAGTGCATTTGAAGAATGCAGAATTATTTTAAATTAGAATATATGCTATAAATGTTCAAGTGTAAAAGGGAAATTCCATAAAGTGATTAATCCAGTTTAGTTAATCTTTTTGCTTTGACTTCATGTTTTCAATTTTTGTTTTAATGTTTTTCAAAATTCATTTTTACAGAGATTTTTCATACAGTTTTAGTTGCGATTTGAGTAATAATAATAATTCATTCTATTTTATGGCGCATTTCAAGAAACCCAAGCAAGCCAAGATTAAAAACATCACACAGTACAGAAGTACAAAATAGAATACATTTTTTAAAGTTTAAAGGTTTTTTGAGATTTGAGTCTTGTTTTTTTATATTAAGAGTTTCTGGTTTTAAAAATGTCATCATTAGTAAGATAATAAGTAATCTTTTATTTACATAGCGCTTGGGAAAACCCAGAGCGCTCCAAAATTGTTTTGACTTTAGGGAGAAAAACAATCTCATTCGCATACTGATATCTATTGTTTTTTTAAATTGGCCGTGTCAAGGATTGTTTTTCAGACTCTGCCTCACTGTACGAGAGGTCACTGCTGGACACTGGACAGCGCAAAGCCCACCCAGCCACAGGTCACAGAGCTAAGAGCAAAGGGCAACAATGCCACCTCTACGCCCCTCCCCCCACTACAGAAGCAAGTGGGAGTGAGACCGGGGCCACAAAGTGGAGGTTTCTGGAGGCAGTGATGGGTGGAGCGTCAGGTAGAGACCTAGAGGCAGTTGAAAGTGTGTCCAGTTGGTTTGCATCACCACAGTGTGACCTTTGACACCTACGGGTGGTTCGAGGAGTCTGGAGAAACAACCCCAAAATTCACATACACACATACACACACATACACTCACACATTCACATTTACATATAGATACATGAAAAAGCAGAACATGAGAAAAAAGCATTTTAAAAGTTTACTCCAATGTAAACACATATTTTTAATTGTCTATCACTTGAATCTTTAGTTGAATCAGTATTTTTTGAGACCAGAAATGTTCATTTGAATTTTATATTGTCATGGACTTAATTGACCTCTGTCCTGACACTTTTGATTTGTTGATTTTGTACTGTGTGAAGTAATTACATTGATGAGAATTAGATCTGATAAAAACACAAATTAGAGAAGTAAACTGAATCATTGCGCTTGCTTTTTGTCTGAGGGACATTAGCAACAGCATGAATAGAAATTGTGTTAAAGTAGAATCAAAGTGATTTAACCATAGAGAGTAACTACTGCATAACAAGCTGTGTACAGGAACTGAGACACTGCACCATTGACCAGAAGTGCATCGCAAATGACCTGATGTGCTTCAACTGAAAAGACTGTATCTGGAGATCCGATGTCCAACTGGAAAGACCAAAACCATGGCTTGGACCCTACTGATGACCAAGATGACATCTCTCTATGACCTGACCTGATGACGACTGAGACTCACCCTCAGGGGAACCTGAGGACCCTGAGGACCTGAGGACCTGAGGATCTGAGGATCTGAGAGAGAGAAAAAACTGGGGAGTGATGTTTATATTTTTGAAATCATACATTGATGAGTGCTAAATGAGAGAGATACTCATGATTCTTTCTTTTGTTTTTGTGTGCCATTGTCACTGAGATTTTTTCCGGAAACCCATCGTGGCGACAATTTCTGCGAGCGAGCTTTCACCACCGCGTTGCTAGTGGGTGTTTGCATGCAAATACTCAGTCCATTTGGACCAGAGATCCACCAGAACCGACAGTATTTTTTCCTTGGCATGGTGTGAGTTCACAAAGTCCATTTGTACATGTTGAATTGAGCGCAGGGGCTGAGGATGGGCAGCCTGTTGGATATTTTGGGACTTAACACGGGTTTGCTGCGCGAGGCAGTAGCGCATGTTTGGCCGGAATCTCTGTGCAATTGCGTCAACCCCTTCGTATACCAACTATTGTGTAATTAAGTTACACATCCCTCCTTTTGAGGCAGGGTCTCACCAGTGCGGTATGTGCTAAAAATCGCCAAAATGTCTGAAGGAAATGCCGTTGGTAAGCACGGTTTGAGGTCTGTCCCAGCCAACAACCATGCCGCTCGTGTGAGCCCCATTTCCTCCACTGCACCGTCTCTGCTGG
Organism: Knipowitschia caucasica; assembly: GCA_964034765.1. Lineage (NCBI taxonomy): Eukaryota > Metazoa > Chordata > Actinopteri > Gobiiformes > Gobiidae > Knipowitschia > Knipowitschia caucasica. The sequence goes on along the minus strand of OZ035837.1, from coordinate 13,985,701 downwards.
AGTAGCAGTGATGCATGATTGCTGGACAGAGAGGAGAAAATATCGACGTCTGAGTGATGGTAGTGTGTGTTCTGTGTGTAGATTTACTGTTCCGTTCATCTCTGTTGACTACTCCGGATCGTCCTCAATTCATTATTGTGGGCTTTGGTGCCAAAGCAGAGGCTTCATTTCTCATGATCGCATATACTGTCATCCTGAAGAGGGGTAGTTTATCTCTCATCTGAAAAAGAAACAGTAGAAACACACAAATGCCCACTTCCCTCTCTTCGCATGGGGCAAGCATGTACAATCTTTTTCCAATGGGGTAAAACATAACTGCATTGACGACGGTCGTGTGGACTCAGGGCAGAGGCTGCTAGCCAATTACAGACCTTAACAAATATGTATGTTTCTAATTTTATACTCCCCCCTAAATGTGGAGGTTACAAACCAACGTTGTCCTCCGCCCAATGGGACAGCTCATGCGGTTGGATGCCGAATCACTGTCAGGACAAACAGCCGAGGAGGGACTCCAGTACCTTCGCAAGGTATTTCATTCTCAGAGTATTTCCTCAGAGTACTTTTCTCAGGAGTACTCATCCCAGAGTCCTCTCACTTTTACACCTGTTCAATAAGCTTGTTATCTTTGAATCTCTAGGTACTTACACCAGTTATGCTGTTGACAAAAAATAATATATTCCTTGTATCACATTTTAAAACATTACAGGAAAAACATTTGTTATTCATTCTACGTTCAGATCCTCATTTCACATCACACTCGCATCATCACACAGGCCGCCTCCCAACGTTAGTAATTGGTCCAGAGTTTGTTTCAGGTCAACGTAGTGTACTTGACATGACGCACAAAACATATAACAACACAAAATATAACCACACAAAATATAAACAACACAGAAGGCCTGTAATTTTAATTTGGTATTATTTTCCATGTCCAAGTTACAATTGTCTCATGAGCTATTTCTATTGTTGCAACTTTCAGAGCCCTGCAGAACATGCAGAGCTTTAAGAGATTTTATCCCTAAAAGGATCCATTTCCAAACTTAGTGTTTAAACCTCGTGGGCTTACTCGGGCTTATCACAGATTGTTCCCCTATTAACTTTCATGAGCTCTTGTTACTTTAATGTTTTTTTTCCTTCTTTTTTCTATTTTCAGTATAAAGCCAGGTCGATTCATTAAAAATGTAAATTAGTCTCAAACTTTAATACTTTCACCTTTGTTTCACGTATTCATGTGGAGAAAAAGACCATTGTTTTATGTGTGTGTACTTGCACCAATCATGTTTCTCAGATGAGACGGCCAACAGTTGTATTAAGACATAACTATCGTTCCTAATTGTTTCTAATTTAGCATTTTCATGAGAACCACGGTGTCCTCATCTTGGACCTGTGTCCAGTCCCCAGCTTGCTACACTTATCAATAAGGACGAGGCCTCACTCCACGCTTTCAGTCTGGTTTTGGACAACGCTATGTGCAAAGCGGGGCATAAGTGGGTCGATAAAATGTTCTTGTTGACTCATTAGTAACACAGATACCATAGAGTAGTGCCTATCCAATAAACATACTCCGTTTGTAGCCTATCTTGCTACATGAAGCATGAGTTTTCTAAACTCAGTTATTGTCTGGGAACGACCGGTAGGAGCAGCTTAGGTCGTTTCGCGTGGTTGACCTCCAAATTTTGTGCGGGCTAACTCTATCATGTTGTGCTAATAACTTAGCAAATTCAGGGTTTTGGTGTCAATTTCCAGTGGTAGTTAACTTTCGGGACCGGTCCCCCCCCCAACCCCCCCAACACCACTACGAACCACCCCCCACCCCCCCTGGTTGCTCCTAGTGCATGCCGGTTGAAACCATGGAGCATTTGCTAGGTCACTAGCTTGTGTTCACCGTAGGCCGCTTGGTGTTGAGAGCAGATTTTTAAATTGTGTCTGCACATAAGGTCTCGGCTTGTAGATTAAACCGGGCCACATGGGAATATAGAAACGAACATGTTTATGCTGGGTTGCATGAGAATCATAACAGTTAGCGGTGAGGTAAAGCTTGCACTTTAGGTCTTCCCGACGCTGCTATGAGAATGGTAACGGCCACTCCATTTTATGGGAGACAGAAAGGCTGTCACTTTTTAGCACAGAATTTGTTGCCCCTGGATTAACTAGAAAAGTAACTTTTTCGCCACAGATTGTTCGCGTATGTTCGGGAAATTTAGCATGAATTTTCTCAAAAAATGTGGTACGTGCGATTGCAGTTGGTTCAAATTACGTGAAAGATGTGTGATCGCTTCGGTGACGTGTATGTTGTTGCGTTACCGGTAGATGAGTCTTCCGTTTCGGTTTCTCTTCGTGGCTCCCTGTGTTCACCGCAGCCCGCTGTCTGTCCCGCCTAGTTCAGTCCGCCTCGTGGCGCCATCTGGGTGTTGCCGCTGGTTGTGAGCCTTCAGAGCGGTTCTGTTGTTCCAGTTATTGACTCTGTTGTGCCTGGTGCCAATGGTGTTGGTGCAGGTACTGGGTCCGGCTCTCGGTTTGTGGTTTTTTTTCCACTCCTGCGGGACGTTCTGATTCTGCTGCCACTGCTGCTGGCCTCTCTGCCGATCTCTCTCTTTTCCTCCCTCCCCCCCCTTTCCCCCCCCCCCCTTTCCCCCCCCCCCCCCCCACCACTCCGTTGTTGTTGTGAGAGAGGATCGGCAGAGAGGCAGCAGCAGTGGCAGCAGAATCTGAAGTCCGCAGGAGTGGAACAAAACCACAACCGAGAGCCGGACCAGTTCCAGCAGCAACACATGGCACCAGGCACAACAGAGTTCAATCGGGGACATACAGCACCCGCTATGAGGCTCACAACACGGCAACCACCAGATGCGCCACTAGGCGGATGACTAGGCGGGGACAGACAGCGGGCTGGCGGTGAACACAGGGGAAGCCACGAATGGAAACCGTACGGAAGAGGATCTCATCTACAGGGTAAACGCACACATTACACGTCACCAAAGCATCAACTCATCTTTCACGTAAGTTGAACCAACTGCAATCGGGCATACACATTTTTTGAGAAATTTCATGCTAAAATTTCCGGCACATACGCTAACAATCTGTGGCGAAAAAGTTACTTTTCTAGTTGATTCCGGGGCAAACACATTCTGTTGCTAAAACGTGACAGCTTTCTGTCTCCATAAATGAGGGCCGTCTCACATTCTCATTAGCAGCGTCGGAGAGACGACTAAAGAGCAATTTACGTCACCGCTAACGTGTTTTGATTCTCAGGCAACCTGCTTAAACATTCGTTTCTATATTCCCCATGTGCCCGGTTAATCTACTAGGCCGAGACCTTATGTGCAGACTCAATTTACATCTGCTCTTCAACACCAAGCGGCCTACGGGTGGTACACGCTAGTGACCTAGCAATGCTCCATGTTTCACCGGCATGCAAAAGGAGGCACCGGTCCAAAAGTTAACTACCACTGGGAATTGACACCAACCCTGAGATTGCTAAGTTATTAGCCACAACAGTGGATTGAGTTAAGCCCGCACAAAATTTTTTTGGGAGGTCAGATCAACCAGCGAAGACCTATAGCTGCTCTCTCGGTCGTTCCAGAACAATAACTGAGTTTGAAAACTCATGGCTTCAGTGTAGCGAAGATAGGGTACAAACGGGTATGTTTATTGGGTTAGGCATACTTTTGGTATCTGTGTTACTTAATTGAGCAAAACAAAGAACATTTTATCGACCCACTATGCCCGCTTTGCACATAGCTTTGTCCAAACCACGATGCAGCGTGGGAGTGGGCTCTGGTTCCTTATTGATATAGTGTAGCAATGCTGGGGACTGGACAAGGGTCCAAGATGAGGACACGTGGTTCTCTGCAAATGCTAAATTAGAAAACTATTAGGACAGTTATTGTCTTAATAAGACTGTTGGCGTTCTCTGAGACATGATTTGGAGCAAGTACACACACATAAAACAATGGGTCTTTTTCCACATGATACGTGAAACAAAAGGTGAAGTATTAAAGTTTGAACTAATTTACATTTTTTAATGAATCCGACCTGGCTTTACTGAAAAAGAAAAAAGAACGGAAAGAAACATTTAAAGTAACAAGAGTATTAAAAGATATAGGGACACAATCTGTGATAAGCCCGAGTACAGACCACGTGGTTTAAACACTAGAGTTTGAAAATGGGATCCTTTTAGGAAAAATCTCTTAAAGCTCTGCATGGTTCTTGCAGGCTCTGAAAGTTGCAACAATAGAAATAGCTCATTGAGACAATGTGTAAATGGGGAACATGGAAATATAACAAAGATAAATTACAGGCCTGTCGGTGTTGTTTCTATGTTGTGTGTTTATATGTTTGTTGTAGGTTATTATGTTGTGCGTCTTGTCAAGTACTACTCGTTGACCTTAACAAACTCTGAGCCAATATACTACCGTGGGGGCGGCTGTGTGAGTGATGCGAGTGGATGTGAGATGAGGAGTGCTGATACGAGAATGGAATAACAAATGTTTTCCTGTAATGTTTTATGTGATCATGAATAATTATTTTTTGTCAACAGCATTACGGTTGTAAGTACTAGAGATTCCAAAGATTAACAAGCTTTATTGAACAGGTGTAAAAGTGAGAGTACTCTGGGATGAGTACTCTGAGAAAAAGTACTCTGAGGAAAGTACTTTTTCTGAGATGAAATACCTTGTGAAGGTACTGGGAGTCCCTCCCTCTGCTGTTGTCCCTGACAGTGATTCGGTCCAACCGCAGTGAGCTGTCATTGGGCGGCGGACAACTTTGGTTTGTAAACTCACATTTAGGGGGAGTATAAAATAGAAACATAATATTGTTAAGTCTGTATTTGGTACAGCCTCTGCCCTGATGTTCACACGACCGTCTGTCAATGCAGTTATGTTTTACCCCATTGGAAAAGATTTGACAGGCTGCACCATGCGAAGAGAGGGAAGTGGCATTTGTGTGTTCTACTCGTTTCTTTTTCAGATGAGAGATAAACTACCCTGCTTCAGGGGATGACAGTTGTATGGATCATGAGGAAATTGAGCCTCTGCTTTGGCACAAAGACCCACAATATGAATGAGGACGATCTGCGGAGAAAGCAATGGAGATGTAACGGAACAGTAAATCTACACACACCACACTACTCACTCAGACTTGGATATTTTCTACTCTCTGTCAGCAATTGCAGGCACTGGCTCTCCAGCAGAGACGGTGCTGTGGGAGGGAAAATGGGCTCAACGACGGATGGTGTGTGGCTGGGAACGACCTCAAACCGTGCTTACCCGGCATTTCTTCAGACATTTTGCGATTTTTTGCACTGGTCGAGACCATGCTCAAAAAGGAGGGATGTGTAACTTAATTACACTAAATTGGTATACGAAGGGGTTTACGGGCATTTGCACAGTGATTCGGGCCTAAACATGCGCTATCTGCTCGCGCACAACCCGGGTAAGTCCCAAATTATCCACAGGCTGCCCATCCTCCGCCCCCCCCTGCGCCATTTAACATGTCCAAATGGGACTTTGTTGAACTCACACATGCCAAGGTAGAAATACTGTTGGTTCTGGTGGATCTTCTGGGCCAAATGGAGGAAGTATTTGCATGCAAACAGCCACGAGCCAACGCGGTGCGTGAATGCTCTGCTGCAGAAATTGTGCCACGATGGGGTGTTTCCGGAAAAAAATCTCTAGTGACAATGGCAGTCACTTTGTAGCAAAAGTCATTGAGGAGTAGGTGATTCTGGGCATTGATATCGTAAACTACTGCAGTTACGCCCCCCTGGAGCGGGAGGGGGCGTGCGAGCGAGGAATGGACTTGAAAAACAAAACTTGTTAAAATCTGCGAAACAGGACAGACTGTCTTGGATCAAAGCTCTGCTGTAGCCCTCATGTACATGCGATGAGAGTCAGGTCAAGGTCAATCCTTCAGCCCATTCGAAATCCTCTTTGCCAGACCCGCCCACTTGGGCGGGGCGGGACCCCCCGACCAGAGATTTGCCAAAGCACCTCTTGTGTGATGAGACATGCTGTCCTAATGTAAGGAAATTAATGCACTTTTGCTCCCTATTTCTGCAGGTCAGAGCGCCCCTGCCACAGGCTGCGCAGGCGGCTCTGCACAAGATCAAGCGGCGACTGGTCTGGTGAAGGAAACGGAGCGAAAACTTGGCGGTCCCAAGCGCTGGCTGGGCCATTCCTCGCCCTCCTGGTGACGGACCACTGCCGCTAAGATCGCGGAGAGGACAACTTGGATCCACGCCAACCATCTGTCGTGCGGTGGTGCCACTGAGGGCCATGACGAGGACAACGAGGGCGGCGGACGGACCAGGGCCCATCCGGGCTCCCTACGATGAAGAGGTTGGCCGGCGTGCGACACCGTGGTGAAGCAGGCCAACAAACCAACACCCGGAGAATCCCAGCGTTCCCGAGCGACCCCCCCTAGCCCAACTCCCCTGCCTCCGAATCCCGAGGCGACCCTTTGCCCAATCCCAGCCCCGGACCCAAGGCCACACCCAAACCCCGAGCACTTGCCCAACGAGTGCTGGAGGCCAAGGCATCAACGCGCTTAGCGTCTTGCCGCTCCAGAACCAAACATCGCCATGACCACTAAGCTCCACCACACGCTCAGAGGGAGCGGTTGCCATGAATGCAAAGACGGCATACTCGTGAGCATTCCGCGAAAAAGATACGAATGTAGTCGGCTAAACCGGCATGGGCCTTGGACTATTATTGCTGGCCCCCCACCCCCCCCCCCCCCCACCCACCCACCCCCCCTTGACAGTACGTTCCGTGCTGACGTGTTTATTATGTTAGTATTGTCTTCATATATTACGGCTAATGTGAGGACGGGGTCTTATCCAACAGGGCATAAGCCAATCTGGACTAGATCCGGGACGCCATGCAAGGGACAAGCACGGACACTCCCTCACGGTGGGACGGCTCCGTCCTTCATGGCGGAGTGTGCTATTAATCTTGAGTTATAGCCTATTGACTGTTCTACGTTTTTCTTTCTTGTTTACCTTGTTTTATTTTATTCCCTTGTTCCGCCTACCATTTTAGGGGGAGGGTGATCACAGTGACGAGCTTTGACCCACCCTCGTAATACAAGCGGCTTGGGTGACGGGCAGCGTAGCCTGTCCATCAACAATTTGGTTTTGCTCAGGGACCAGTTCAAAACTCACCCACCTGAATGTGATTTCTTGTAAAAACTGGGGTTTCTACATTATCACGGGAGAGGTGTGTTTATGGCAAAGTTGGATTAGCTCCAGGACGCCAACTCACCCCCCGCTGTTCTATTCAAGTAACCTGCAGGAAGGAAACGGTCTCCCCCCTGCACGACAGACATGCTATTTGACCTTTTACAATCTGCATGTCTATTGTCCTTCTGTTTGATCTCCAGGCACAAAGAGTGGTCTCTCACCAGGCAAGGCGGCCTCGCAATCTGGGATGCCGTCTCAACGTGGACTCCCTCCCACCTTTTGTGGGGTGGACTGTTCTTTATGTGTTGTCTATGTAAACGGGGACCTGGGATGGCCCCGGCCAGAACTGATGTACGCGCTTTGTGTATGTGAGTTCTCCGCACGTGTGGTACAATAAACTTACGTCCTTGATTACGGACAAATACCTTTCGAGCTTCTTCCTTACTTTGGATAGAAATCGCAAACAGGTGTTAAGTGCTAAATGTTGTGTCCTTAGGCAGGGACACAATGTGCTTGGAGTGAATGAAATAATGGACGTGTGAAGCCTTTTTTTGGGGGGATTGTCCATAAAAAGTGCTACACACGATGCATTATTATCAGACTCATTGTCCATCATCGGTCCCTTTAGGTCGTTCCCATCCAAACACCACGTGGACAAAATTCTATTGTCTCTTTTTTTACTATTATTTCTCTGAAGTCTTTGCTTGCTGTTGTTACCTCATGTTCATGTTTCATCAAAAAGCAGATCTTGGAAAACCACATTTTTGCCCTCATAAAATTACCATCTACTTTGGCATTTCATGTTTGAGAAGTGAATCATAAAGTACGGATAAAACACAATTAGTGGAAAAGAGATGAGAAAACTCCCCATCAAGTGGTAATTCGATTAATTCCACAATTATATAAAATAGCTCTTGGATTTGAAAAAGTCAGTGAACAATGTGCTCACATATGATATTTTGGATCTGTCTACAAAGAATAAAAATAATTTACATAATGTCCGCCGGGTAGACAATATATAGTTTTGACAAGAAAACTCAAGAATTGCAGTGCTTTCTCTAAAATACTGAGCCGTGTGAACACTGGGCACTGAGTATGCTAACTTCTTTCCCAACTCTTTGGGTCTTAGAGAAAAAGTCTCCTATTTATAAGATGCGCAGTACATTTCTTGTTTGTGTGCTGCTGAATAGGTAAAAACATGTAAAACAGTGGCTGCCAGGGCCCTGGCTGGTCCTGTGTGGGTAGAAGTGAGGTGGCCAATGGTCTTCAGAAGTTGCTACATCCTGCTGAGGTTCCACGCTCATTCTTTATTCACCATGTCAAATGCCCGTAAATGTTTATCGCTCGCTGGTAAGACCTCGCTATGCAAATGATCTTGTCACAATGCATCCTGGCTGGAATATAATAGTCGTTCTTTATGGGGGACAGTAAACAGGGGTAGTGTGCTGTTGCAGGGAACGATCGCCTTTATTAAGAGTCCAGCAATGGCCATGCCAAAGGGGACTGTAAACTTTTTCACATGTTTTTTTGCTAGCTGTTCTGGTATTTTGTCGTGTTTTTTTGTACAGTATTCATGTCCAGTACTTTCTGTACTGTTGGGATACAGTACATGACATAAGCATGTGAAAAAGTTAACCCAGGGGTCTAAATATTATTGTTTGAAAAATGTGTTTTAATTGGAGAGACCAAAAGAGAGGACTCTTGCAACAGCAGCCAACAGCGGGCCGCGTAACATGCCTGACGTGCAGAACATGTGGTTATTGATGAAGAGCAGAACATGAAGAGACAGAAGGCAGAAATTTTGGCAATTGACTTACAGTCTCAGTATTTTATTCTCAAGAGATAAAGAAATTTTTCTACATTTAGTCACGGTAAGTTATGGACATGATATGTTTGCTTTGTTGCTTATAAATTGTCAGGTTTTGTCTCTGAAACAACTGCTGTTGTGAAATAAGGCTGTACTAACACAAATTGATGTAAAGACATGAAAAAAAAAAAAAACATAATCAACCAGTGTGTTTCAAACAAAAAGAGTGTATGGGGGAGAAACATACGGGCTGGGATAAATCTGTCACAAAATCCGTGTATCCAGCTTCATTCACACATCGAGTGAAATTACTTTTTTGAATATTTGCTTTGAGTTTGATCGTGAGTGTTCCTGTTTGCAAAGCTGCAGTTTGGTCACCTGGGTTAATGAGCCTTGTTTTAAAGGGGACTGCTGCCTCTTGTTCTCTGTATATTGTGGCCGTCGCTTTAGCCTTACACTCTCCCTGCTCTCCTCTGCATTACGCGGCTTTTTCTCCCGTCCTTTCCAGTTTTGGCTCCGATCAACTCGTGCTGAGCCCTCGTCTCAATGCAGGCATGAGCCTCGTAATCCGACATCGATCCTGCCATGAGTTGTTGCTGTCTGTTTCTGAAAATAGAAAAAAAAAATAAGATAACAGAAAGAACACAAAAAAAAAAACAAAGCACAACTCTAATTAGCGGAGGGTTAGAATGGGGTAATTATTACAGGTGGGGTCCAGTTTGACAGAGCATGCGCGTGTCACTGCTCTCTCAAAGTAAAGCCGTACAGAAAGCCGGTGGATTGCGCTCTAGCATTTGCCAGACGCCCACACCATATCTTCTTTGCCAGCTTAGTCCGCAAGCCTCTCTCTCTCTCAAGCCAAGTCAGCACTCCTATTGAATGTTAGTTTAATCCTAATTAAGAACGACGCCTATCAGCGGACGGTCTGACCTATAACTGCACATATGCGAAAAACCAAAAAAAACTATATGGAATAAATGAAGCAGCTTTTCAAGGTATGCCCCACTGACTGGCTGGAGGTGACCAAGGACATCGAGAGAGAGATTAACCTTTGTAAGGAGCAGGCGGCTTACAATATGCCTTTTCAAAGCTTTTGTCAACGCTAAGTCTCACCTTTGAGTAATTCATTGGGCAACATTAACTTCTGTGCTCTCCTTTCACTGCGCCGAGGTGGTACAATGGTTGAATTTGAATAAGAAGAGGTGTTTGAGTATAAGAAGTGCTCACCCATTTTTTTTTTAATATTAGACACCACTGATACACTTTTTCTAAAAATATTCTGCATTCCTGATTTGGATGATATGTGACATTGTTTAGGCATAAGAGGGTTGGCATAAACCATTTTGGAGTAAATTATAAGGCTTTGGTACAAAATTTTACATTTGGACACTTGAGGCAATGCATGTTTTTTCTGAGGGGACATTTAAAGCTTGGGCTGCCTGCTTTTATACGATCACAACATTAAAACCTTGTTCTACAAACCATCCGTTACGGCCTGGGGTCTGTAAATTGCTCCTATTTTGGATTTTGTGTGTTTTGTGTGTGTGCGTGTGGTTGCACCCTCTGTCTCAAGATCCTTGCCTGTGATTGGACAACACTGGCTCTCCCACTTCAGAAGTCCGTGGATCAGGTGCTTGATTGGAGGTGTCACTCTCCACTAGGCCACACTCCACACTGTTCGGGGTGCCAGCCGTTGCCAAATCTGTCATTCAGAAGTGTCTGTCATTGTCACCAAGTGGTGGCAATGACTTGAAGACAGTTCATTCTGGTTTCCGTATAGTTTTTATTTGGTTTGTCTCTTTTTATTTGTCATTTTGGGTTTTGTTTTGTGACACTTTGCTTTTGTTGAGACAGCAGTAGGTTTAAGTGTTTAGTGTAGGTCTTGTTTTGGTTTTTTTTTTTTTTTTTTTTTTTTTTTTATTTTTTTTTTTTTTTTTTTTTTTTTTTTTTAGTGTTGAGTTACCCCCTTATGTCCTGTGTTGTGTCCTTTTGATTTATGTCTATTCTCCGTTACTTGGTCTGTCATTTTTCATCTTTTTTTTGGTTTTTTGTTACCTCCTTACCTAGCAGAGATGGGTCGTAACACATCCAAACATTTTCTTTATTCTCCAACACAGTTTGATCATAGTTCTCATTGTGTATTTTTGGCCTCTCATCAGCCTTTACAGACAGAAAATAATGTGATATATGAAAAAATTTTTTTTTCAAATAAGATGAAGGACATTTAATCTCACAGGGAAAACAGTGAGTCATAGTATTTGTATTCCCATTATTGTTTTGGAAGCCAACATTTTCCATTTCACGATGATGGCAGAAGCAAAACACTCAACACAATCACCATCCATGCGGCTCATCATTGTACTCCAGATCTGTGTACATTAATACGTGAGAGAGGGGAGAAACATGCAAATCCAATAGAATGTCCTGTCTGGAAGTAGGATCAAAACACAGGACCTTTTTTGCTGTGACGCAGAAGCGCTAACCACTACGCCACCAAGCCGCAATGGATAGCATAAACTTTAAGAGATTAATAAGAATAGACTCTGGGCTTATACTTCTAAGGATCATTGGCCAAGTACAAACAGTGTTATGGTGGCTTAACTTTACAGTAGTCTTCACACTCCGCCCCAAGAGTGTTTGCGGAGAATTTGAATTACACCCCTCTGGCGAAGCAAGCCACAAAGAAACAACTGAAATGGGAGAAAATGTGTGATAATGGAGTTCTTCTGGCTCTGTTACCTTGAGCTAAAACATGAGCTCTGTCAGCTTCAAGGAGAGATACTGTAGGTGGTTACTATGGAAAACAGCACAAACCGGCGGTGAGGCGCGCTAACGCTAGCCCGATTGTCACAAACACGGTCACCGGGACCTGGCTGTCAAGCTGCTCGGGGAGAAGCACTCACCGCCACTTAAGCCTTTTCTATTTCTGGGTTACTGTAGGCTTATCCGTCACCTTCTAAAATCCAGGGCGCGTGAAGGACAGCCGAGCTCTTCGGACTTTCATGCCCTGTTTAAGCGGAAAACTAACAAAACAGGGTAAATCTGTGTGACTGTGGCATCAAGTCTGGGCTGCTGAACAGGCAATACTTTCCCTTTTTAAGGAGCGTAATAATATAGTACACATGGTCTGGCATCATAAAGGGCCAAAACTTACCCGTTGACTTGGTTTGTGTCATGAATTCACCTTTTCCTTGGTGAAAATTTACCAGCCGATCAGATTTTAGCAACATTTTATCCCATGCTATATTTACAATATGCATGGTACAATACATCATGCGTAGGACATTCTTTCAGCTCCCTTCTTTTCTCAATCCTAACACTGGAGTCAGCCAAACAGTGTCCTATAAAAAAACAGTCGTCAATTATGTGAGTATATAATCGAGTGATAATGCGTCCGTTATTTCAACTCATGTTTGAGCAGTGACCGCTTGTGAGCTTTGAGGTGTGTAATAAAAGCGAGCAGGGCACGGCAGATCTTTGCCTGGGATGGACCGGAGGAGAGAGGAGGGACAGCGGCACCTGCAGTGGGAGCGCTACACTTTATCTGAGCCACGAGGAGACAGAGTCAAGGCCTCCACAGACCAATCAAACGGCTCCACAGCGGATGCGTGCCCTGCCCAGACATCTCTGCATCCATTCTCTGTCTGTGTATCGCGGAAACACCCCCCTCCACCACACACTCCTCCTGACCCACAGCCACAAATATTTACTGCTGCTATCGTTCTGTATTCATTAGTCCAGGTTAAATAGCTATCACGCACACCAACACACACAGGTACCTTTTCTTGTTTACATTGTTGTTTAAAAGGTCCAAGGTTTGAATCCTGGTCAGAACAGGGCCTCTCTAAGTGGGTGGAGGTTTTGCAGTTCTTCTGTGTCTGTCTGAGTTTCTCGGTGCTGCAGTTTCTCCTACCACACTTGGCCGAACATTGTAAGCACTTTTTGTTGACTTGGTCTGTAAAAATGTATTATAAAAAAGAAATATCTCCTTACTCACTATTTGCAGAAATTACAGCTACATTTAAATCGACTTCAAGGGTAGTGACAGTGTAGTATTTAATACAACATTACGGGTTAATCTCACAATGTCAAACCACTATAATAATAAACTCATACAGTGTATCCTTTGCTTTTATAACTTTAGTAGACATATTGTTGATAATTGGCCATATTGATGATACAATCTTATACTTATATTTCCATAAAACCTCAAAGTTTTAAAATGCAGTACAGGAAAAGAATATTAAGGTTGATCAGTTGTTGATTTCCCTCAAATCCAACATGTATACGTTTTTATCAAAATGAGCTGATGGACCGTATGCTATAGCTGTTAAACATGTAACTTTGTCTGTAAGTATATACAGTAGTATATAAAATTGTCCACTCACCTTGGCCCTCCGCGGGCGGTTATCCCTCTCTAGCTCGGGTCCTTTACAGAGGCCAGGGAGCTTGAAGCGGTTCTGCGGAGTATCTTTGCTTGTCCTAGCACTGACACATTTGGGACCGAGATGTCCGAGGTTGTTCCGGGGATCCGCTGTAACCACTCATCTAGCTTCGGGGTCTACTGCCACGAGTGCACCGATCACACCGGGCACTACTGTAACCTTTACCCTCCCGGCCCTCTCCAGCTCCTTCTCTGGAAGACCTTGGTATTCTCAAAGCTTTTCATGTTCTTTTTTTCCGGATGTTACCATCGCTTGGAATTGCACGTCACCACCACGGCTGTTCTCTGCCCTTTGTCTACCCCAGATGTGCAGGTTGGTTTGCCATTACCATTCGGTCTGTTCTGTATCTGGAAGTCCCACAGGATTCGCACGGCTCATTCTCCACGACCTTTGGAGGAGTTTCCCACTTAGACCTTGGGGTTTCAGCCATACTCTCCACAGTTGTTTCTTGTACACATGCCAGCCACTTGGTAATGGCGTTCCATGTAGGCCTTCCTGCCGCATCTTGCCACCCTGCAGTTATGTGTTGGGCTCGTCTCAGGTAGCCTCTTTGCACAACGACCCTTGGGTCTTGTCTGGTGTTGGTTATATCTGGGCCTCTATCGCTTGGTGCCTCAGTGCCTGTTCCTGTGCAGCAGATGAGTGCTCTGTGCTGTCCTGTAGCCAGCCCTTTCTTAGCCATTAGAAGGACTTCTTGAGATCAAGCCACTTCTGTTATGACTCCGGTGGTACATGCCGTGTAGGGGCTTGTTTCTTCCCATGATGGGCTCTCCTCCAGCTCCTCTCATCTCGCGCTGCCTAGACATTCACTGAGTACGTCATCCGTTTTGCCTTCTCCATGATGTAGTTTTGGAGTTTGGGATGTTTCGTCCTGGACAGTGGCTCTCACACTCACTAGTCCTCGGCCTCCTTCTTTACGGTTACATACCAGTCTCAGGTGCTGGATTTGGATGGAACCCGCATGCATGGTAAGGTGCTTTCGAGTTTAAATCCGTGGTCTGAATATCTCTCCTTTGGCCACCTGATGTATTCTGCCAGGGTATCTGATCACTGGAAGGGCGTAGCTGTTAATTGCCGGGCTGGTTCTTGCCATTGAGCCGGCTTTCTTAAGGACCTGCCTTACTCGCTGGAGGTATTTGCAGTTGCCGCTTTCCTCCAGCGGCAATATATATATATATATTCTCCAATATATATTTATATAGGAGGAAATATATATATATATTGCCGCTGGAGGAAAGCGGCCAACTGCCAAATACCTCAGCGAGTAAGGCAGGTCCGAGAAGCCGGCTTCAATGGCACGACAAGGCACGGGCAATTAACAGCTCGCCCTGCCAGTGATCGTACCCTGGCAGGAATATCAGGGTGGCCGAAGGAAGGATTCAGAACACGAGGTTTAAACTCGAAAGCTCTCTTTACCCATGCATGGCGGGTGTTCCATCCAATCCGCACCCTGGACTGTACGTAAGCCGTTAAAGAAGGAGGCGAGGACTAAGTGAGAGTGTGAGAGCATGTCAGGACAAAAATCTCAAACTCCATAACTACATCATGGAGAAGGCCAAACGGATGACGTACTCAGTGAATGTCTCAGGCAGCGGCGAGATGAGGAGGTGCTGGAGGAAGAGGCCCATCATGGGAGAACAGCCCCTACACTGGCATGTACCACCGGCGCATAACAGAAGTGGCTGATCTCAAGAAGTCCTCCTACTAATGGGCTAGAAAGGGGCTGGCATACAGGGACAGCACAGAGGCAATCATAATGGTTGCACAGGAACAGGCGATGAGACCAGATCGATAGAGGCCCAGATATAACCACACAGACAAGACCCAAGGTTTTGGTGTGGTTGTGCAAAGAGGGCACCTGAGACGATCCAACCACATAACTTGCAGGGTTGCAAGATGCTGGCTAGGGAAGGCTACATGGAACCCATAACCAAGTGGCTGCATAGTGTACTGAAACATCTGTGGCGAGTATGGGCTGGAAACCCCAGGTCTTAAGTGGGAAACCTCCTCCAAAGGTGTGGTGAATGAGCGTGCGACTGATCCTGTGGGTCTTCCATATCCAGACGATCCGAATGGTAATGGCAAACAACTGACATGTGGTGGTAGGGACAAAGGCAGAGGACAGCCGTGGGTGGTGGACGTGGCAATTCAAGCGATGGTAACACCGGAAAAAAGAACATGAAAAGCTTGAGAAATACAAGGTCTCAGAGCGGAGCTGGAGAGGGGCTGGAGGGTAAAGGTGCAGTAGTTAGGGCCCGTGGATGATCGGTGCACTCGGGGCAGGGACCCCGAAGCTTAGTAGGAGTGGTTACAGCGGATCCCCGGATACCAACCTCGGACATCTCCGGTCCAGAAATGTTGCGTGCTAGGAAACAGCCAATATAATGCGCATAACCCTAAGCTCCCTGGCCTCTGGTTAGAGGACCCGAGCTCTAGAGAGGGATAAACCGCCCGCGGAGGGCCAAAGGTGAGTGGCAATTTTATTTATACTGTAGTATTACGTACAGACAAAGTTACATGTTATAACAGCTATAGCTTAACGGTCCATCAGGCTCATTTTGATAAAACGAATACAATGTTGTATTTGAGGGGATCGAACAACAGATCAACCTTAATATTCTTTTCCTGTACTGCATTTTATAACTTGAGGTTTTATGGAAATCTAAAGGTAATATGATTGTTCATCAATATGGGCCAATTCATCAACAATAGTCTACTTTTAAAGGTTATAAAAGCAAAGGATACCACTGGTTATGAGTTTATATTTATATTGTTTGTATTGTGCGATTAACCGTAATGTGGTTTAATTACTACACTGTCACTACCCCTTTGAAGTGATGATAAATGTAGCTGTAATTTTCTCAAAGTAGTGAGTAAGGAATAATATTTCTTTTATAATACAATTTTTAACAGCCAAGGGTCAACAAAAGTGCTTTACAATGTTCGGTACCAAGTGTGTGTAGGAGAAACTTGCAGCACTGGAGGAACAGACAGCCACGAGAAGAAGCCTGCTAACTCCACCACTTAGAGAGGCCCTGTTCTGACCAGGATTCAAACCTTGGACCTTTTAAACAACAATGTAAACAAGAAAAAGGTAACCTTGTGTGGTGTTTTTGTGCGTCTGTGTGCTGTGATTGCTATTTAACTGGACTAATGAATCCAGAACGAGAGAGCAGTTAAATATTTGTGGCTGGTGGGTAGGTGGGAGTGTGTGGGGGGGGTGGGGGGTGTTCGCGATACAAGACAGGAGATGGATGCAGAGATGGCTGGGCAGGGCACGCTAGCCAGCTGTTGGGCCGTTTGATTGGTCTGTGGAGGCCTGACTCTGTCTCCTCGTGGCTCAGATAAAGTTTGTAGGCGCTCCCACTGGCAGGTGGCCGCTGTCCCTCCTCTCTCTCCCGGACATCCCAGGCAAAGATCAGCCAGCGAGCCTGCCTCGCTCTTATTAAAACCTCAAAAGCTCCACAGCGTCACTGCTCAGAACAGGAGTTAAATACGGACGGCATTATCACGAATTATATTTCAGCCTATGAAGATTGACGATGTTTTTTTAGTGGGCACACTGTTGGCTGACTCCAGGGTTAGGATTGAGAAAAGAGGGAGCTGAAAGAATGTTTACGCATGATGTATTGTGACCCATGCATATTGTCATATAGAGATGGATAAATGTGCTAAAAATCTGGATCTGGCTGGTAATTTTACCAAGGGAAAAGGTGGAATTCATGACCCACAAAACCAAGTCCCCCGACTGGGTAAGTTTTGGCCCTTTTGATGCACAGACTTGTGTACTATTTTATTTACGCTCTCCTTTAAAAGGGAAAGTATTGCTGTTCAGAGCAGCCCAGACTTGATGCCACCAGTCAGCAACAGATTTACCCAGTTTTTGTTAGTTTTCTCTTAAACAGGGCATGAAAGCGCAAGAGCTCGGCTGTCCTTCACGCGCGGATTTAGAAGGTGGACGGAATCAAGCTACAGTAACCAGGAAATAGAAAAGGCTGTAACGTGCAGTGCTGTGAGTTGCTTCTCCTCGAGGCAGCTTGACAGACAGGTCCCGGGTGACCGTGTTTGTTGACAATCGGTGCTAGCGTGTATAGCGCGCCTCACCGCCGGTTTGGCTGTTTCCATAGTAACTCACCATACAGTATCTCTCCTTGAAGCTGACAGAGCTCATGTTTGCTCGGTACAGAGCCAGAAGAATCATTGCCCAAATTTTCTCCCAGTTTCAGTTGTTTCTTTGTGGCTTGCTTCTCAGATGGGAGTAATTCAATTCTCCGCAACACTTTGTCTTTTTTTTGTTTTAGGGCGGCAGGGTTGAGTGTGAAGACTACTGTAGTTTAAGCCTCCTAACACTTTTTGTACTTTGGGCAATGAGTCCTTAGACGTTATAAGCCCAGGAGTCTATTTTCTTTTTGAATCTCTTAAAGTTGTATGCTAACCATAGGCGGCCTTGGTGGCGTCAGTTGGTTAGCGCTCTGCGTCACAGAATAAGAATAATGGTCCTGTGTTTTTGATCCTACTAGACAGGACATTTCTATGTGGATGTTTGAATTGTTCTCCCCTCATCACGTTTTAATGTACACCAGATCTGAGTACAATGAGTGAGCCGCGATGGATGGAGATTGTGTGAGTGGTTTTGCTTCTGCATATCATGTGAATGGAAAATGTTGGCATCAAAACAATACATGAATACTAATACTATGACTCACTTGTTTTCTTGTGAGATTAGAATGTCCTTCATTTATTCTTGAATAAAAAAAATTCTTTCATATATTCACATTTATTTTTCTGTCTGTAAAGGGCTGATGCTCCGAGGCCAAAAATCCAGCATGTGAACTAGTGATCAAACTGTTTGGTGAATAAGAAAATGTTTGGACTTATGTGTTACGACCCAGCTCTGCTAGGGTAAGGGATGGTACAAAAAACCAAAAAAAGATGAAAATGACAGGACAAGTAAAGGAGAAGTAGACATTAAATCAAAAGGACACAACCCAGGACGATAAGGGGGGTAACTCAAACCACTACCAAAACAAGACTACACTAACACTGTAAAACATACTCGCTGTGTCAACAAAAAGCAAAGTGTCACAAAAACAAAAACCCAAAAGTGACAAATAAAAAGAGGACAAAACCAAATAAAAACTATACGGACCATAAGGACTGTCTTCAAGTCATTGCCACCACTTGTGACAATGGACAGGACACTTTCATGGAAGGACAATTTGGCACAGGCTGGCAGCCCGAACAGCGGTGTGGAGTGTGGCCTTAAGTGGGAGATTGAATCTCCAATCAGCACCTGGAGACACGTACTCTGGGAGGTGGGAGAGGCCAGTGGTTGTCAATCACAGGCAGGGAATCTTGAGACAGGGAGGGGTTGCCACACACGACACACACAAAACACACAAAATCCAAAATAGGAGCAATTTTTACAGGGACCCAGGGTCGTTAACAGGATGGTTTGTATAACATGGTTTAATGTTGTGATGTTTAAAACCAGCAGCCCAGTTTAAATGTCCCCTCACATGCAATTGCTCAAGTGTCAAAATGTTAAAATTGTACCAAAAGCTTAAATTTACTCCAAAATGTTTAGGCCAAACATCACTTTATGCCAAATACAACGCAGCATAGCATCCAATTCATGAATGCAGGATTTTTTAGAAAAAGTGGGTTTCAGTGGTGTCTTATTATTAAAAAAAAAATTGGGGTGAGCACTTCTTTCTTCAGAACACTCTTTCTTATTCAATTCAACCATTGTACCTCCTCGGTCGCATTCAGTGAAAGGAGAGCAAAAGAAGCTTAAAGTTGCCCAATGGAAGATTCTCAAAGGTGAGACCTTAGCGTTCGGGACAAAAGTTTGGAAAAGGCATATTGTAGCCGCTCTGCTCCTTACAAAGGTTATCTCTCTCGACTGTCCTTAGGGCACTCCCGCCAGTCAGTGGGCATCTTGAAAGCTGCTTCATTGATGTCCATATAGTTTTTTTTTTGTTATTTTTCATATTGCAGTTATAGTCAGACCGTCGCTGATAGGGCTGCGTTGCTAAAATTAGGATTATACTAACATTCAATAGAGTGCTTACTTTGGGCTTGGAGAGAGAAAGAGGGCTGCGGATCTAAGCTGGCAAGAAGGATATGAGTGTGGGCTTCTGGCAATGGCTAGAGCGCTAATCCCCCGGCTTTCTGTATAGGGCTTTACTTTGAGAGAGGCAGTAGTGACACGCGCATGCTCTGTCAAACTGGACTCCCCACGCTGTAATAATACCCCATTCTAACCCTTCCGTAATAGAGTTGTGCTTTGTTTTTTTTTTGTGTTCTTTCTGTTATCTATTTTTTTTTTTTTTCTATTTTCAGAAAGCTGACAGAAACAACATCATGGCAGGATCGATGTCGGATTTCGAGGCTCATGGCGCTTGCATCTGAGACGAGGGCTCAGCACGAGTCTGATCGGAGCCAAAACCTGGGAAAGGACGGGAGAAAAAGCCGCGTAATGCCAGAGGAGAGCAGGAGGAGCGTGTAAGGGCTAAAGCGGACGGCCAAATATACAGAGGTAAAGAGGGGCAGCAGTCCCCTTTAAACAGGCTCATAAACCGAGGTGACAATCTGAAGCTTTGCAAACATGACAAACACACTACGATCAAACTCAAAGCTAACTATTCAAAAAGTAATTACCCTCGATGTGTGATGAAGCTGGATACACAGGATTTGTGTCAGTTTTTATCCCAGCAGTATGTTTCTTCCCATACTATCTTTTTTGTTTGAACACACTGGTTGAATTATGGTTTTTTTTTTTTTTCATGTTCATTTTACATTCAATTTGTGTTAGTACAGCCTAAATTCAAACACAGTTGTTTCAGAGGACAAAAACAGTCAATTTAGTATCAACAGATGCAAAACATTATCTTGTCAAAATGACGTGACTAAATGTAAGAAAAAGTTCTTTATCTCTTGAGAAAAATAAAATACTGTATACTGTATATGTCAATGCCAACATGTTCTGCTTCTGTTCTTCCTGTTCTGATTCTTCGCAATAAACACATGTTCTGCACGTCAGGCTGGTTACGCCGGGGCGGCCGCTTGTTGGCTGCTGTTGGAAAAGAGTCTCTCTTTTGGGTTCTCAATTAAACAACATTATCAATATATTTAGAACCCTGGGTTAATCTATCACATTGCTCGGATGTCATGTACTGTATGTCCCAACAGTTCAGAAGTACTGTACATGAATACTTACATAAAAAATCAACGACAAAGTACCAGACGTAGCAAAAAAGACATGTGAAAAGTTTACAGTCCCCTTTGGGCATGGGCCTTTGCTTGGACTCTTATAAATGCTATTGTTCCCCTGCAAAGCACACTACCCTGTTTACTGTCCCCCATAAAGAAAGACTTTATTCCAGCTCAGGGATGCATTGTGACAAGATCCTTTGAATAGCGGAAGGTCTTACCAGCGGAGCGATACACATTTAGGGCAGTTGACATGGTGAATAAAGAGTTGAGCGGTCTGGAACCTCAGCAGGATGTAGGCAGACATTCTGAAGGACCATTGCCACCTCCACTTTACCCACACGGGGACCAGGCCAGGGCCCTGGCAGCACTGTTTTACATGTTTTTACTAGTCAGCAGCACACAAAAGGACATGTTCTGCGCATCATTATAAATGGGACATTTTTTCTTCTAAGGACCCAAAGAGTTGGGAAAGAATTGTTAGGCATACTCATGAGCCAGTGTTCACACGGCTCAGTATTTTAGGAAAGCACTGGCAATTCTGAGTTGTCTTGTCAAATAATTATATTCTACCCAGCGGGAAATGATGTAATTATTTATTCTTTGTAGACAGATCCACAATATCCATTTGTGAGCACATAGTTTCCTGGACTTTTCAAATCCAGAAGCATTTTATATAAGTTGTGGAATTAATCGAATTACCACGTGATGGGGGTTGTTTTCTCATCTCTTGTCACTAATTGTGTTTCTCCATATTTTTTATTTTTTCACTTTTGTTTCACTTTCTAACATGAAATGGCCAAAGTAGATGGTTTCTTTTATGAGGCAAAAAATGTGTTTTCCAAGAATCTTCCTTTTGATGAAACCAGAAACATGAGGTAGACAGGCAGCAGCGAGCAAAGACTTCAGGAGAAAAATAGTTAAAAAAGAGACAAATAGATTTTGTCACGTGGTGTTTGGATGGGAAGACCAGGACGATGATGGACAATGATGTTCTGATAATAATGTTACATCGGTGTGTAGCACTTTTTATGGACAATCAAAGCTTCACACGTCATTATTCATTCATCCAAGCACATTGGTGTCTTGCCTGAAGGGGGACACAACAGTTTAGCACTATCCAGCCTGTTGTGGGAGTTTCATCCCAAAGTAAGGAGAAGCTCGAAAGGTATTTTGTCTTAATCAGGGCGTAAGTTTATTGTAACACACGGCGTGAGAACTCACATACACAAAGCAGCGTACATCCAGTTCTGGCGGGGCCAGTCCCTGAGTCCCGTTTAACATAGACACACATGAAAGGACAGTCACGCCCACAAAAGGTGGGAGTGGTCACCGTTTGAGGGACGGGCCCATCCAGATGGCGAGGCGCCTTGCCTGGTGAGAGACAACTCTTTGTGCCATGGAGATTGCAAACAGAAGGGACAATAGACGCAGAATGTAAAAGGTCAATAGCATGTCTGTGGGCAGGGGGGGAGACGTTCCTTCCTGCAGGTTACTTGAATTAGAAAACAGCCGGGGGCGTGAGTTGGCGGTCCTTGGGCTAATCCAACCTTGCCATTAACACTCTCTCCGTGATAATGTAGGAAACCCTAGTTTTACAGAAATCAATTCAGGTGGGGTGAGTTTTGACCTGGTCCCTGAGCAAAAACAAGAGTTGTGGATTGGACAGGCTACGCTGCCGTCACCCAAGCCTCTTGTATTACGAGGGATGAGGTCCAGTAAGCTCTTCACTTGATAACTCCCCCTAAAATTGTAGGCGGAATCAAGTGGAAAAAAAAAATAAAAACAAGGTAAAACAAGAAGAAAAACGTGGGTTTATTCTGTTAGAACAGTCAATAGGGGCTACTAAACCAGATAATGAGCAACCACTCCGCCAGGAGGACAGGAAGCCAAGTCCAGACCGTGCGGAGTGTCCGTGACATTGTCCGCTTGCATTGGCGTCCCGGAGTCTAGTCAGATTGCTATTGCCCGTTGGATAGACCTCCGTCCTTCATTCATTAAGCGGAAATCTGAGGGACTAATACTAACATTAATAAACACGGTCAGCACGGAAAGTATGTCCGCGTGGCCTGCATATAATAGTCCAAGGGCCCATGCCGGGTCTTAGCCGACTACATTCGGTAGTCTTTTCGCGGGAATGCTCTCGAGTAGTGCGTCTTGCTAGTCAGTGGCACCGCTCCCTGCTGAGCGTGGTGTGGGATGCGTAGTGGTCATGGCGATGTATGGCTCTTGGAGCGGCAAGACTCTAATCGCGTGATGCCTTGGCCTCAGCACTCGGTTGGGCAGAAGTGTCGGGGTTTGGGGTCTGTTGTGGCCTTGGGGTTCCGGGTGGGGGGTTGGCAAAGGGGGGTCGCTCGGGATTCGGAGGCAGGGGGAGTTGGGCAGGGGGGGTCGCATCGGGAACGCTGGATTCTCCTGGGTGTTGTTGATGGCTGCTTCACCGACGGTGGTCGCACGCCGGCCAACCTCTTCTGGTAGGGAGCTGGGATGGGCCTGGGCCCGTCCGCGCCCTCGGTTTGTCTCGTCTATGGCCCACAGTGGCCACCATCCGCACGACAGTGGTTGGCGTGGATCCAAGTTGTCCTCTCCGCGATCTTAGCGGCAGTTTCCGTCACAGGAGGGTCGAGGAATGGGCCAGCCAGCGCTTGGACCGGGCCAATGTTTTCGTCTCGTTTCCTTCACCAGGACCAGTCGCCTGGCTTGATCTTGTGCAGAGCCGCTGCGCAGCTGTGGCATGGGGCGCTCTGACCTGGTGCAGAAATAGAGGAACCAAAAAGTGCATTAATTTCTTACAATAAGGACAGCATTGTCGTTAATCACACAAGAGGTGGCTTGGCAATTCTGCGGTCGGGGGGGTTTTCCCGCGCCCAAGTTGGTCGGTCTGGCAAAGAGGATTTCGAATGGCTTTAGGTTTGACCTTGACTGTCTCTCATGCGCATGTACAAGAGGGGTTGCGGCAGGCTTTGATCCAAGACAGGTCTGTGCTTGTTCGCAGATTTTAACAAGTTTGTTTTCAGAGTGCCATTCTCACGCTCGCTCACGCCCCTCGCCTCCAGGGGGGTTAACTGCAGTGTTTTACGTATAGCAATGGCCCAGAAATTCACCTACTTCCTCAATGACTTTTGCTACAAAGTGACTGCCATTGTCACTAGAGATTTTTTCCGGAAACCCATCGTGGCAAAATTTCTGCGAGCAGAGCTTTCACCACCGCGTTGCTGATGGCGTGTTTGCATGCAAATACTTCAGTCATTTGGACCAGAGACCTCCAGGTATCCAGACTGTATTTCTTACCTTGCATGGTGTGAAGTTCAACAAAGTCATTTGAACTGTTGAAAGGGGCAGGGGGGCGGAGGATGGCAGCCTGTGGGATAATTTGGGACTACCCGTGGTTTGTATTATCTGTGCGCGTGGGGCAGATAGGCATGTTTGCCGAATCTCTGTGCAAATGCCGGGTAAAACCCCTTCGTATCCATTTTGTGTCATTAAGTGACACTCCCTCCTTTGGAGGCATGGTCTCGACATGTGCTAAAATCGCAAAATGTCTGAAGAAATGCCGTGGTAAGACGGTTTGAGGTTGGTCCCAGCCACACACCACATGCCGTCGTTGAGCCCATTCCCTCCCACAGCACGTCTTGCTGGAGTAGCAGTGGCCTGCATTGCTGACAGAGAGGAGAAAATATCCACGTCTTGAGTGAGGGTTAAGTGTGGGTGTGTAGTTTACTGTTCGTTCATCTCCAGTTTTGCTTTTCCGGATCGGTCCTCAATTCATATTGTGGGCTTTGGTGCCAAAGCAGTGGCTCATTTCTTCATGATCCATATACTGTCTCCGGAAGCAGGGGTAGTTTATCTCTCATCTGAAAAAGAAACAGTAGAATCACACAATGCCACTTCCCTCTTCTTCGCATGTGCAGCCTGTCATCTTTTTCCAATGGGGTAAACATAACTGCATTACAGACGGTCGTGTGACATCAGGGGCAGTGGCTTGTAGCCAAATACAGACTTATCTAATATGTATGTTTCTAATTTTATACTCCCCTAAATGTGAGTTACAAACCAAAGTTGTCCCTTTCGCCCAAATGACAGCCTCACTGCGGTTGGACGACTCACTGTCCGACAAACAGCAGAGGAGGGGGATCTCCCAGTACCTTCAGCAAGGTTAATTTCATCTCAGAGTACTTTCCTCAGATTACTTTTATCAGAGTACTCATCCCAGAGTTACTCTTCCATTTTACTCCTGTCAATAAATCTTGTTAGTCTTTGAATCTCTTAGTACTTACACCGTATGCTGTTTGACAAAAATAATGTTCCATGATCAACCTAAAACAATTACAGGAAAACATTTGTTATTCCAGTCTCGTTCAGCACTCCTCATTTTCACATCACACTCGCATCACTCACACCAGGCAGGCCGCCCCTCCCACGTTAGTATATTGGTCTCAGAGTTTGTTAAGGTCAACGTAGTGTACTTGGACATGACGCCACAATCATATAACATACACAAACATATAACACACACAAACATATAAACACCACAGAGGGGCCTGTAATTTTAACTTTGTTATATTTTCATGGTCAATTACAATTGTTCATGAGCTATTTCTATTCGTTTGCAACTTTCAGAGCCTGCAGAACATGCTGAGCTTTAAGAGATTATTTCTAAAAGGATCATTTCATAACTCTAGGTTTAAAACCACGTAGTCAGTACTCGTGTTAATCACAGATTGTGTCCCCTATATCTTTACTGAGCTCTTGTTACTTTAAAATGTTTTTTTCTTCTGTTTTTCTTTTTCTGAAAAGCCATGTCGGATTCATTAAAAATGTAAATAGTCTCAAACTTTAATACTTCACCTTGGTTTCACGTTCATGTGGAGAAAAAGAAAAGACCATTGTTTTATGTGTGTTGTACTTGCACCTATCATGTCTCCGTTGAACGGCCAAACAGTTGTATTAAAGACATAACTGTCCTAATTGTTTCTAATTTAGCATTTTTCAGAGAACACGTGTCCTCATCTTTGGACTGTGTCCAGTCCCCAGCATTGCTTACACTTATCAATAAGGACAGAGGCCTCACTCCACGCTGCAGTCGTGGGTTTGTAGGACAAAGTATGTGCAAGCGGGGGGCATAGTGGGTCGAATAAAATGTTCTTGTTGCTCATTAAGTAAACACAGATTACCATTGGCGTAGTGCCACTCAATAAAAATACTCCGTTTGTAGCCTCTCTACGCTCACTGAAGCCATGAGTTTTCAAACTCGCAAGTTATTGTCTGGGAACGACCGGGCGGAGTGCAGCTTTAGGTCGTTCGCGTGGTGACCTCAAATTTTGTAGTGCGGGGCTTAACTTTTCTCTATCCCCACTGTGTGGGCTAATAACTTAGCAATTCAGGTTTGGTGTCATTTCCAGTTGGTAGTTAACTTTTTGGGACGGTGCCTCCTTGTGCATGCGGTGAAACATGGGAGCATTTGCTAGGTCACTAGCGTGGTTTTGTACCACCGTAGGCCGCTTGGTGTTGTTGGAGAGCAGATTTTAAATTGAGTCTGCACATAAGGTTCTCGGCTAGATAGATTACGGGCACAATGGGGATTATAGAACACGAATGTTTAAGCTGGTTGCCCTGAGAAATCAAAAACATTTAGCGGGTTGACGTAATTGCTCTTTAGTCGTCTCTCCCGACGCTGCTATTGAGAATGTGAAACGTGCCACTCATTTTATGGAGACAGAAGCATGTTCCTTTTAGGCACAGAATTTGTTGCCCGGAAATCAACTAGAAAAAAGTAACTTTTTCGCCACTGATTGTTAGCGTCATGTTCCGGAAATTTAGCATGGAATTTTCTCAAAAATGTGTACGTGCCGATTGCAGGAGGTTCAAACTTACGTGAAAGATGAGTGTATCGCTTCGGTGACGTGGAGTGTGCGTTACCGGTAGATGAGTTTCCGTACGGGTTTACTTCGTGGCTCCCCTGTGTTTCCCGCCAGCCCGCTGTCTGTCCCCGCCTAGGTCAGTCCGCCTCGTGGCGCATCTGGTGGTTGCCGTGTTGTGAGCTTCATAGCGGTGCTGTTGTCAGTTATTGACTTGTTGTGCCTGGGGGGGTGCCTGGTTTTGTTGCTGCTGGTACTGGTCGGCTCTCGGTTGTGGTTTTGTTTTTCCACTCCTGCGGGGACGTTCCTGATTCTGCTGCCATGCTGCTGGCCTCTCTGCCGATCTCTCTCTTTTCCTCCTCCCCCCCCCCCCCCCCCCCCTTCCCCCCCCCCCCTCTCCCCCCCCCCCCCCCACCTCCGTTGTTGGTTGTTGAGAGAGATCGGCAGAGAGGCCAGCAGCAGTGGCAGCAGAATCAGAACGTCCCGCAGGATTGAAAACAAAACCACAAACCGAGGAGGAGGACCAGTACCAGCAGCAACACCATTGGCACCAGGCTCAAACAGAGTCACTACGGACAACAGCACGCTATGAAAGGCTCACAACACTGGAACCACCAGATGCGCAAGAGGCGGATGACTAGGCGGGGACAGACAGCGGGGCTGGCGGTGACTCAGGGGAGGGCACGAGGGAAACCGTACGGAAGGACTCATCTACCGGGGTACGCAACATACACGTCACCGAAGCGATCACTCATCTTTCACGTAAGTGTTGAACCAACTGAATCGGCACGTACACATTTTTTGAGAAAATTCATGCTAATTTCCGGAACATACGCTAACAATCTGTGGCGGAAAAAGTTACTTTACTAGTGATTCCGGGGCAACAAATTCTGTGCTTAAAAAGTGGACAGCCTTTCTGTCTCCCATAAAATGAGTGGCCGTTTCACATTCTCATTGCAAGCGTCGGGAGAGAGACTAAAGAGCATTTAAGTCACCGCTAAGTGTTTTGATTTCAGGGCAACCAGCTTAAACATTCGTTTTCTATATTCCCATTGTCCGTTAATCTACTAGGCCGAGACCTTATGTGCTGATCAATTTAAATCTGCCTCAATCACCAAGCGGCCTACGGGTGGTTAACGTAGTGACCTAGCAAATGCTCCCATGTTTCTACCGGCATGCACAAGGAGGCACGGGTCCCAAAGTTAACTACCACTGGACATTGACACCAAACCTGAGATTGCCTAAGTTATTAGCCACAAACAGTGGATAGAGTTAAAGCCCGCCACAATAATTTGGAGGTCAACCACGCGAAACGACCTAAGCTGCTTGCTCCGGTCGTTCCAGACAATAACTTGGAGTTTGAAAACTCTGGCTTCAGTTGTAGCGAAGATAGGCTACAATCGGAGTATGTTTATTGGGATAGCACTACTCTATGGTATTCTGGGTTCCTTAATGGCAACAAGAACATTTTATCGACCCACTATGCCCCGCTTTGCACATAGCTTTGTCCAAACCCACGACTGCAGCGTGGATGAGGCTCTGTCCTTATTGATAAGTGTAGCAATTGCTGGTGGATGGACACAGGTCCAAGATGAGGCACGTGGTTCTCTGAAAATGCTGAAATTAGTAACAATTAGGCTGTTATGTCTTTAATACAATGTTGGCCCCAGCCCCCCCTTCATCTGAGACATGATTGGTGCAAGTACACACACATATAAACAATGGTCTTTTCTCCACATGAACGTGAAACAAGGTGAAGTATTAAAGTTTGAGACTAATTTACATTTTTAAAGGGAAAAAAAAAAATTTCCGACTGGCTTTACTGAAAAAGAAAAAGAAGGAAAAAAACATTTAAAGTAACAAAGAGCTCATTAAAGATATAGGGACACAATCTGGGATAAGCCCGAGTACAGAACACGTGGTTTAAACTAGAGTTTGAAATGGTTTCCTTTTAGGAAAATTATTAAAAGCTCCTGCATGTTCTGCAGGCATCTAAAGGTGGCAACATACGAAATAGCTCATGAGACAATTGTATTTGGACATGGAAAATAGAACAAAGAGTTAAAAATTACAGGCCTTCTGTGTTGTTTATAAGTTTGTGTGTGTTATATGTTTGTGTATGTTAATGTTTGTGCGTCATGTAAGTACACTACGTTGCCCTTAACCAAATCTGGGACCATTTACTAAGCGTGGGGAGGCGGCCTGTGTGAGTGATGCGAGTGTGATGTGAATTGAGGAGTGCTGAACGGAGAATGGGTTATAACAAATGTTTTCCTGTAATGTTATAATGTGATCATGGAATAATTATTTTTTGTCAACAGCATACGGTGTAAAGTACTAGAGATTCAAAGATAACAAGGCTTTATTGACACAGGTGTAAAAGTGAGAGTACTTGGGATGGTGTACTTCAGAGAAAAGTACTCTGAGGAAAGTACTCTGTGATGAAAATACCTTGCTGAGGTACTGGGAGTCCCTCCTCGCTGTTGGTCCTGGACAGTGATTCGGTCCAAACCGCAGTGGCTGTATGGGGCGGAGGACAACTTTGGTTTGTAACTCACATTTAGGGGAGTATAAAATTAGAAACCATACATATTGTTAAGTCTGTATTTGGCTTCAGCCTCTGGCCAAGATGTCACACGACCGTCTGTCAATGCAGTTATGTTTTACCCCATTGGAAAAAGAATTGGACAGGCTGCACCATGCGAAAGAGAGGGATTGGGCATTTGTGTGTTCTACTGTTTCTTTTTCGATGATGAGATAAACTTCCCTGCTTCAGGGATGACAGTAGTATGGATCATGAGAAATGAGCTCTGATTGGCACCAAAGCCACAATATGAATTGAGGACGATCCGGGAGAAAGCAACTGGAGATGACGGAACAGTAAATCTACACACCACACACTACCTCACTCAAGCGTGGATATTTTCTCCTCTCTGTCAGCAATGCAGGCCTGGCTACTCCGCAGAGCGGGCTGTGGGGGAAATGGGGTCAACGGACGGCATGGTGTGTGGCTGGGACCAGACTCAAACCGGCTTACCACGCAATTTTCTTCAGACATTTTGCGATTTTAGCACATGGTCGAGACCATGCATCAAGGGAGGGATGTGTAAACTTAATACACAAAATTGTATAGAAGGGGTTTACGGCATTGGCACAGTGATTCGGCCTAACATGCGCTTCTGCCTCGCGCACAACCGGGTAAGTCCCAAATTATCCAACAGCTGCCCATTCCTCCGCCCCTGCGCCATTTCAACATGTCCAAATGGACTTTGTTGTTTAAAAAAAAATTTTTAACTACACCACCATGCCAAGGTAGAAATATGTCTGGTTTCTGGTGGATCTCAGGTCAAATGTTGAAAGTATGTGATGCAACACGCCAAAATGTGAAAAAACTAAAAAAATCGATATATTGATAACCATTAAGTGTATGATTAAATATAATAATTAAAATCCACCCAGTAATTCAAATTACCCCCCCCCCCCCCGTCTTGCACTTACAGCTTAACTTTTTTTGAAAAAATAACAAATTTTTGCAAGCAATATTACAAGATAACGGTCTGCGAACACAAGTCTCGCTTCGCGTCCAAGATAAGGAGTGGCCCCGGGGACGTCTTTCACCCTCCTGGTCAGAAGAAAAAGAAAAAGCCCCCGTGCCTCCTCCTGTACATCTTTTATACTGTACATCCAAGGTCACTGACATCACAGATTCGTGGACTCTATGACTCCTTCTGGCCAGCTGCCAAAGCCTGCACCTGCTCTGATAACAACAGTTGTTTTTCTCACTTTTCATACAGACTAACCTTGAACTCACTGCTCTTTGAGATTTACACAAACAAGTGCTAATTTGGCAACAGAAACAATACTAAACTGATTTTAGTTTTAACTGGTGCAGGAGTTAATATTCCAACAAGAGAGAGCAGGGGAAACGATAGAGAGAGCAGGGGAGACAGCTGCAGCAGCAGGGTCGCAGTGACGCGCTTCACGTGGAGGCGCGCGTCTGGGCAGACTGCTCACAGCAGCAGCATGATTTGTATTTTTTACTATTTCAATGAACATTTACAATGTTGCAGTGTGTGCTCTGTGTGTGTTCATGTCTTAGTGATCAATATATGTCTGTCAGTTAGAAAAATACAAATATTATTAAAATCCACAATTTCTAACGCCCATCTAAATTAGATGGGTGGATTTATTCTCTACATAAACTTTGGACTATCCTTAATATTTTTCTAATTTACAGAAAGCCTTTATCTCTTATCACTTTTAAGTTATAGCCTTTTGAAATTAAGATGTCAAAATCGAGCGTTTTGGAAAAATACCTCTGGCGCTTAAAGGGTTAACAGCATTTTTTGACACAATCAAAACAAATGTGAGTACATACAAATGAAGTCAACAGCTAAATTCCAGAGGTTCTGAGATTTACAACAAAGTATTGTATGAGTTGGCTGAATGACACTGAACTTGTATTTTCAATTTAATAGACTAGTACTTTGTGTTAGCAAGGCAGAGATAGAGAGATACTATATTGATCCCCGTGGAATTCAGAGAGAGGGCTAAATAAAATTACCCAGAAACTTAGCCTGGACATAGCCAAGAATGAGTCTAGTTTGTGTTCTCCAATATTGGTTTTGTGCCCCAGGGCAGCTGTGGCTACAGTACTAGTTTATCACCACTGTGTATGGGGCAAATGAATAAGCGTTTTTTCCGTGTTCAAAAAGCACTATTTAAAACCAATGCATTATTATTATTTCACAATTCAATATTGTAGGGTTTGAAAGTTAGGTACCCCAGCTTCTAACAAGATCATAAACAACACACATCAGAAAGTAGTTCAGAGCCCAGTTCATCCTCTTTAAGTCATATGACCTTGCATTTCTCAAAACACATTGAAATAATCTGTTTTTTGTTTTGTTTTTTGTTTTTTTTCAATTCCTTCTCATAAGCTGCCAACAGGAACTCAACATGACAACTGACCCTTTGGTGTCGGGTCATTTGGCAACACATCTGAACTCTCTCCACGACATAAGCAACTCCAAAAATAGCCTGTGTGTGCCATTAAAAAAAAGAGGCCACACTTCCTCCCATCATTCCCAAAACAAAGACCTGCCTGTATCTGCGTACGGAGACGTTGGAGGTGAGAAAATTGAGTTATTGTGCACTTGGAGCTTGTTTTGCTGACACGGAGGAATGAAGCCAGGTCCGGGCAGATCTGTAAGCGGAGATTGGCCCAGGGACGGCCATAATGAGGGAGCAATCCACGCGTGATTGACTAAAAGACTGGGTAATTTGATTTTAGCTTGCTTTGATGAGTGCAGAGGTGGATACAAGGAAGCAAGAGAACCAAAAGAGACTGGGAGGAGAGGCAAAGGTGGTGGGAAAGCATGAAGAGAAGGTGCTAAAAGCAAGGTTTGAGGGTTTCTGGAGGATTCTAAGTCTATTCAATTTATTTTTGTACAGCCCTAAAATCACAACAGCAGTCATCTTGAAGGGTTTTTAGAAAGTTGGAAATTTCTCAACAACAGATCAGAGAATCCAGCAGTTCGAGCAGCGGAAATTGGTAGTGGACAATGTAGTGAATGTCCATAAATGTCCCTAAAATGAAGGGGTTTTTACTTACTCATCTTCATATTTCGGTTATAATGTCTATCATGGACGTGTGTGTTTGCACGCATGTGTGTGCGTTGTATGCATAAACCTGTATACATATAATATTTTCTGTGGTTTGAAACCTAAGTAGAAAAGCAGTCCATTTGAACATACATTGCTCACCTGGAGATATGTTTGGTGAATTATAAATTTGTTTTGGTTGTTTCATTGCGGAAACAATGGGTATTCCCATTCCCACACAGAAGATCTGGAACAATCTTCCTGAAGATGTGAGACAGGCCTCCTCTCTGACAATGTTTAAAACCAGGCTAAAAACGGTGCTGTTTAGCTGTGCATACAACTGAGGGATTTTATGTTTTTATCTTTATTTTTAATGTTCTGTGATTTTTTATGATTTTAATGCTATCTTGTTCAGCACTTTGAGTTGCCTTGTGTATGAATTGTGCTATACAAATAAACTTGCCTTGCCTTGCCTTGCCTATTCCATCCACTTGTATTATTTTGTTCAAACAATAAATCTCTTCGTGCACTCATTATTAGCAAAAGAGACAATTAAAACTCACCAGAGTATCAGCAGTAGGTTCTCTCCAAGGCCATGCCAACATGACAGATGCTATTTACCAAAATCACTCAAATTATGATTACTCCATTAAGCAACTATTTGAATCTGAAAATGAGACAAATAAACAGAACTCTGGCATCTATTCACATAATTGCAAAGTACAAGATTTGGAAATACTTCATCAAGCAGATTCAGTCATAGAAGAATCATGATAAAAATTTGCATGGACTAGATTATATTAGATTAGAATAAACTTTATTGTCATTATAAAGTCAGAACAATCCAGCTAAATGCAGTTTAGCATCAAACCCGTGCAGTATTGCAAGTATAGGACAAATATTATAAGCTTTGTCCTTTACAGGCTTTCTAGCCCTGGTCTTGAACTGAGAAAGATACAATCCCAGTTTACTTTCCAACCCGCTATAAAAAATATGGCATTTACTACATTTACCACAGATACTCAGAGGGGTGAGCATTAACCATTAAACCTCTTTGAGGAAGTCTGCACTTGATCCCATTGCGTCACAGCGCCACCCAGAGGCCTGGCAGTGTTTCACAGCGTTTTCAGGTGCATTAACTTAATTCATGCGGACAAAAACATTTACTGAGCTGACCCTGTGTTTTCAGAAAGCGCTCCTGAAACCATAACCGTTTTAACTTTGTGACTTCAGCGGTAGTCTGTTCATTGCTTTTCACCCACTGTCTGTTTGCTGACGTGATGCGACCCCTGAACCCAACCTCCTCCATCTGCACCCGTGGGATGTCTTCACTGCCCCCCCAGACTTTTTTATCACTGCATTTCTTGGGTTGAACTGCTTGATTATCTGATCTGTGTTTGTGTAGGAAAAAAAATATATATTAATTGAACTATTAGTGTACGTAGCCTAAATCGTGTTAAATACTTACTTTAGAGCATCCCATTCATCCAGTCTGACCACGCTTGTCGCAAATCAAACAATTGAATAGATGTGAACGGGAATAGTAGAATATTGTATTTCAAAACACCTAATGACCTACAAGAGTTGCAAAAGGCGATGCATGAAATCCCAATATACATTTCTTGACCGATCAATTACAAATTGACTTTTTCCCATGCAAACAAACTAATTCTCACCACGCTTTCACCTTGCAATACACCATGTTTTAGGCTTCTCCATGGAGTCTCTATCCACTATTGGCCAAAATGTTCTGTTCAACCACATGAAAGCGAGTTCGTCTGCTTCAAACCTCCAAAGCTAGCATCAATTATAGATAGATACCGTGTATCTCCTGGCCTGAGCGCGACGGGAAGTCCAACTATTTTCAATCCGACCATCTGGGCCCCGAAACAACTCCTTCTGATGCTCTGATCTCCACCCATCTCTCCCAGGAACCCCCAAAGCATCAGGGAGTTTACAGCTATTTAATGTTTAATGCCCGTTCCAAAGCCCCCAGAAGAATGCTAATTTTGTTGGCCTGCTACCAATTTACCCGCTTTTCACTCTCAAAGCCCGAAGTTCCAAACACAGCGGTCCCCACGGTCTAATTTATCCCCCGGACGCAGTTGCAGCTGGGGAGAATCATACGCAGGAAGCCTACCAGGGGGAAGCATTTTGGGAGCGCGCAGGAAGTTAAATGGTGGGCTTGTCCTTTACAATGAGGCCGCGGGGGGTATGTGTCCTGGTCGTAGGAATCTGACGGGTCTGCACTGTGGGACATTAGTGAAATTGGGGGGGTGGAAACAGAAAATTGTGAAATGCACCGCTATACTTTCTTAAATATGTAATATAAGGAGACATACGGGTGTGCTTGAAAGTGCACAAGTATAGCCATTGTTTTGGCCTTATTCTAGAGATTCTGAATTATATCACAAGATAAGACCCATCAGTGCTTTGTGGTCTAATACAGTCATTGCACTGCAATAGGCCTCTGACCACTATGCTAGAATTCTCTGTGGATTTCACGTCAGCTTTTAACTCGATGCAGGTACATATTTTATTGAGTCGACTTATGGACCTGGGTGTTAATGGAGGTATAATCAAATGGGTCAGAGACTTTTTATCTAATCGTCCTCAAAGAGTAGTACTTGGTTCTGATATCTCAGAAGTGACTGTCTTAAATACAGGTGCGCCTCAAGGGACAATTCTATCTCCTTTGCTTTTTTCTATTTATACTAATGCATTTCAAGCTCATGAGGAATCTTTTAAACGTTTTAAATATGCCGATGATATGGCTCTTGTTGCCTTACTACAGAAAGGGAACACTGTTTTGGGGAGTCTCTATTTTAATCATTTGTCCATGTTACAGCAGTGGTGTGTGGACAGCTTTTTAGAAATCAATGTTTTGAAAACAAAAGAGCTCATTGTGCACATTGATAAAGAGACATTGATAGAAGTGAAGATTCATGGTGCCAATGTTGAGATGGTCGATGACTTCAAATACCTTGGCACATACATAGATGGGAGACTTACCTTTTCTACGAACACAGACTTTATTTTTAAGAAATGCTCACAGCGACTGTATCTGCTTCGCAAACTGAATAATTTTGGTGTGAGTCGTTCTATCCTTGAGACGGTCTACAAGAGCCTGGTGGAGAGCATCCTCACCTTTAACATGCTGATGTGGTTTGGCAACCTCAGCATGAAGAACCAAAACAAACTCCAAAGGATCGTGAACCAGAGCTCGAAGATCATTGGGCAGCCACAAAGATCTCTCCAGTGTTTGTTCGAGGAGCGCTTGGGAAAGAAGGCTGAGCTCATCATTAAAGATGCTTCCCATCCGCTAAACCCAAAGTTTGAACTTCTGCCGTCAGGACGGAGATATCGAGTGATATCAGCTAAGAAAAACATTTTTAAAAACTCCTTTGTGCCCAGAGCAGTGAAAGCGGTAAACACTCTGAAGCTTTGAGCAGTCCTGAGGTTGACTCTTGTCTTTAGGCCGGAGGTGGCCTTGTTGGTTTGTTCTTCCAATTGTTCTGTGAATGTAGTGCCACATGATATTGTGCTGGATGTGTGTCTTTTATGTATTTTAACGTGATAACCAAAGGCAATTTTCCACCTTGGTGGACAATAAAGTTTTCTTATTCTTATTATTATAGTGACTTTTAATTTAATTGTACATTATACAGTATGTCTTGCACAAAAGAGACTTTATTTTTTATCAATTTCTAACATGTTTGCACATTTCTGTGTGTGTGATTCTATCCATGCCAAATGTGACATGTACATTTCTTCATTGTGAGCTTAATAAAGTTTATCTTATTTATCTTATTACAATCACACTTTTGGTTGCCTGAATCTTC
The DNA here is from genome assembly GCA_964034765.1 of Knipowitschia caucasica. Classification (NCBI taxonomy): domain Eukaryota; kingdom Metazoa; phylum Chordata; class Actinopteri; order Gobiiformes; family Gobiidae; genus Knipowitschia; species Knipowitschia caucasica. The sequence goes on along the minus strand of OZ035837.1, from coordinate 13,949,747 downwards.
ATCTTCATAACGATGCAATCTACCTGCAGGTGTTCAACTAGAAACGGTACAAAGTCTATGTATTATGCATGACTTTATATTTTGGTATCTGTTTAAAGAACAAAAGATCTATTTTTTGTTTGTGAATGTTGTAACCAAATATTGTAAATAGACACTGACAGCAAAAAGGTCTGTTAGCCAAAGCTCTCAATTTATCGGTCAATCAATTTTCCCACTCTCACCAATGCTCGTGAGCTAACTTTAGTAGAAAATATGTGGTGAGACAAGTATGAAGGATAACAAATCTACAGCCTGTCTGCCCGTGGGAGCTGAGTTGTTTTTTTAGTCGTTCCTTGCAGAGGCAGGAGAGTCGAAGAACAGCGATGATTCGAAATATTAAAGGAAAAGTATGGATATTTATTGGAAGTGGTGATCCCACTCCCTATGGGACACCTGCCTTTGTATAATGTGAAAGTAACAATGTAAAATGTGTTTTTAATTATGTTAAAAGCCCTTCTAGGGACGGACATTGCATAAATGTAGTGTTTCACATGTTGATTGTGTACACTTGTCCCTATAAAAATGTGGTCAGCCCGACCTACAAGCAGCTATATATTATATATATATATAATATATATATATATATATATATATATATATATATATATATATATATATATAGTGTGTATATATATATATATATATATATATATATATATATATATATATATATATATATATATATATATATATGTGTTGCTGAGCTATCCAGCAGTTGGTAGGGCACAGGGCTGGGACCTGGGAGGCCAGGGTTCGAATCCCCACCGGGAGCACATTAACACCAACATCCAGTGAGGGTCCTTGGGCAAGACCCTTAATGCTACTGCCTAACTCATAACCATGAAGGTACAAATAAGCAATGAGATGCCGGATCAGCCGTCGCCCGGCCAAACAAGGTCTGCGTCAGGTGCTGGGGAACCAGAGCACCTTGATGAAAAGTGGGCTACTGGAACAAGGCGAAAGTGGACGAGATGCGATAACAGGGCTCTGTTGGAATGCTACTACTCAAGTAACCCTGGCCAAAGAGGTTACATGCAGAGAATGTGGGCTGAATGGTTACTTCGAAACCCACAGTCACAGTTGACCCCGAAACAACTGGTAGCTCAATGCTCCAACATCCACAAACGGCAACTGCTATCACAGCTTGAGATTGATGAGGTACAACACATGTATGATGCCACAGTTGCCGAGGTCAGAGGGGAGATCCCACCAACTGCAACTCCCCAACCAGATATTGGGTACATAGCCCCAATGGAACCGATAACGCTGAACGAGGCAGCGACTGACCTGAAAGCTAAGATCATGGCTAGAATGGGCACAGGGCAAAGATACCGGTTACAGCGGTTGTGTGAAGTACCACCTAAGGATCTCATAGAAAGCGTGAATGCAGCAGTGAGGGCAATACCTACCACCACAATCACTGAAACCAATGAGCTGATATACACTTCAGCAGCAGTGATCCTAGAGATGCTTGGCTATAAGAGCAACCATGGGAGCCATGGACAATACCCACCATGGAAAAGACGGTTGGAGGCTAAGATCAAGGCGGCTCGGAGAGAAGTGAGTCAATTAACAGAGGCCCAGAGAGGTGCAATGAAAAGACCAGTACCCAGAAAGTACAGCCAGATGACCATACCTGAAGCACTCGAAACTGCCAAACAAAGGCTCCAAGCCCTGGCCAGCCGCCTACAGAGGTACACTAAAGAAAATGAAGCCAGAAGGGTGAACAGGCTGTTCGCAACACAACCTGCGAAGGTGTACGCTCAGTGGCAGGGTAACAACAGGGGAGCAGATCCACCGAGGCTGGAAACTGAACAGTTCTGGAGGAACATATGGGAGAGGGATGCAGCACATAACAGAAGTGCACAATGGCTGGTGTCCCTGAGAGAGGAGCACAGCCACCTCCCAGAACAGAACTCAGTTACCATCACAGAGGCAGACATCCGAGAAAGAGTCTCAGTTATGAAAAACTGGACAGCACCTGGCCCTGATATGGTCCATGCCTACTGGCTAAGGACACTCACATCACTCCATGAGCGCCTAGCAGCACAAATGAACCAGCTGCTGAGAGATGGGACTCACCCAGAATGGCTAACCGAAGGGCGAACGGTCCTGATCATGAAGGACCCTGTCAAGGGTGCAGTCCCCTCCAACTACCGGCCAATAACCTGTCTCTCCACAACATGGAAGCTCATGTCAGGCATCATTGCGGTTAAGATAAGTGGGCATATGGAACAATTCATGAGCACAGCACAGAAGGGCATTGGTAGGGACACCAGAGGAGCCAAACACCAGCTCCTGGTTGACAGAACAGTCGCCCAAGACTGCCGGTCACGACACACCAACCTGTGCACAGCCTGGATTGATTACCAGAAAGCCTACGACTCAATGCCACACACATGGATCATGGAATGCTTGAAGTTGTACAATATCAACAGGGCTCTAAGGGACTTCGTTGCAAACTCGATGGGAATGTGGAAGACCACCCTTGAGGCAAATGGCAAGCCGCTCGCACAAGTGACCATCAAATGTGGTATCTACCAAGGAGATGCTCTGTCCCCACTACTGTTCTGCATAGGCCTCAACCCTCTAAGCCAAGTAATTGACCAGACTGGCTATGGATACCGCCTCAGGAACGGAGCAAAGATCAGTCACCTCCTCTACATGGATGACATCAAGCTGTACGCCAAGAGCGAGAGAGACATCGACTCTCTGATCCAAACAACCAGGATCTACAGCCATGACATCGGGATGTCATTCGGGCTCGAGAAATGTAGCAGGATGGTGACTCGGAGAGGCAAGGTAGTCCACACAGAAGGGATCTCACTCCCAGAGGGAACAATAGCAGACGTTGAGGACAGTTACAAGTATCTCGGTATACCACAGGCAAATGGCAACCTCGAACAGGTGACGAGGAAAGCGGCAACTGCCAAATACCTCCAGCGAGTAAGGCAGGTCCTAAGAAGCCGGCTCAATGGCAAGAACAAAGCCCGGGCAATTAACAGCTACGCCCTGCCAGTGATCAGATACCCTGCAGGAATAATCAGGTGGCCAAAGGAAGAGATCCAGACCACGGATGTTAAAACTCGAAAGCTCCTTACCATGCATGGCGGGTTCCATCCCAAATCCAGCACCCTGAGACTGTACGTAAGCCGTAAAGAAGGAGGCCGAGGACTAGTGAGTGTGAGAGCCACTGTCCAGGACGAAACATCCAAACTCCATAACTACATCATGGAGAAGGCCAAAACGGATGACGTACTCAGTGAATGTCTCAGGCAGTGGCGAGATGAGGAGGTGCTGGAGGAGAGCCCATCATGGGAGAACAAGCCCCTACACGGCATGTACCACCGGAGCATAACAGAAGTGGCTGATCTCAAGAAGTCCTACCAATGGCTAGAAAGGGCTGGCCTACAGGACAGCACAGAGGCACTCATCATGGCTGCACAGGAACAGGCACTAAGCACCAGAGCGATAGAGGCCCAGATATACCACACCAGACAAGACCCAAGGTGTCGGTTGTGCAAAGAGGCACCTGAGACGATCCAACACATAACTGCAGGGTGCAAGATGCTGGCAGGGAAGGCCTACATGGAACGCCATAACCAAGTGGCTGGCATAGTGTACAGAAACATCTGTGCAGAGTATGGGCTGGAAACCCCAAGGTCTAAGTGGGAAACTCCTCCAAAGGTGGTGGAGAATGAGCGTGCAAAGATCCTGTGGGACTTCCAGATACAGACCGATCGAATGGTAATGGCGAACCAACCTGACATAGTGGTGGTAGACAAAGGGCAGAGGACAGCCGTGGTGGTGGACGTGGCAATTCCAAGCGATGGTAACATCCGGAAAAAAGAACATGAAAAGCTTGAGAAATACCAAGGTCTCAGAGAGGAGCTGGAGAGGGCCTGGAGGGTAAAGGTGACAGTAGTGCCCGTGGTGATCGGTGCACTCGGGGCAGTGACCCCGAAGCTAGAAGAGTGGTTACAGCGGATCCCTGGAACAACCTCGGACATTTCGGTCCAGAAATGTGCAGTGCTAGGAACAGCAAAGATACTGCGCAGAACCCTCAAGCTCCCAGGCCTCTGGTAGAGGACCCGAGCTTAGAGAGGGATAACCGCCCGCGGAGGGCCAAAGGTGAGTGGACAATTTTTTTTTTTTACACATATATATACATACATACAAAGGACAGAGGACAGCCGTGGTGGTGGACGTGGCAATTCCAAGCGATGGTAACATCCGGAAAAGGAACATGACAAGCTTGAGAAATACCAAGGTCTCAGAGAGGAGCTGGAGAGGGCCTGGAGGGTAAAGGTGACAGTAGTACCCGTGGTGATCGGTGCACTCGGGGCAGTGACCCCAAAGCTAGAAGAGTGGTTACAGCGGATCCCTGGAACAACCTCGGACATCTCGGTCCAGAAATGCGCAGTGCTAGGAACAGCAAAGATACTGCGCAGAACCCTCAAGCTCCCAGGCCTCTGGTAGAGGACCCGAGCTTAGAGAGGGATAACCGCCCGCGGAGGGCCAAAGGTGAGTGGACAATTTTTTATATATATATCTGTCAAACTATAAAAAATTGTACCATTGTAATGGTGACGATTATTTGCATTATTAACATTCAATTTCAAATCCACTCCAAAAGAAGTTAAATGAGACTATCAAATGCAATGACACATTGTCATTTAAACCAAATGTACTTAAATCTGTTTAATTTGCTCACAACCTTTTCCTTTGGGCACAACCAACATGAGCTGTTAATGAAAGGGAAAATGTACGTACCCCGGCTTTCATTTAGCGAGTTCAGTTGCGTTTCAGGAGGAGACACGGACATTTCCTGAGGCTCCGTAGTTCAGCTTCAGCAGTGTATTTGCATCCACAGGTTATGCAAAGACACGCACACAACATGCAGAGAATAGCTATGTGCGTGTATGGTCTTGGATATTATCACGTTTCCACGGTGCCATTCGCCGTGTTGTTGTTAGCGGCTCACAGCTGCCGGTCAGAACGCTGCAGCCACGGAGGAGGCGGACTTCAGTTCATAGCAAACAACAGCTAGTGCCCCGCGTTTAAAACTGTAATTCCCAGGGACCTGCTCTGTTGCCATCTCACACACACACATACACACATGTGTCCATGGCATTCTGAGTGTAATCATTTTTGACAGCCCCATTATATATAATAAATACCAACTGCATTCTATATCTGAACAATTATATAACACTGAAACCATACTTGAATACAATAATTGTACTGATTTTATTATTTCAACTGAACTCACCTGTTGTGTTGTTTACACACCTTGGCTCCCTCTTGGTCCTACTTCTGATACTCAGCATACTTACCATCTCGCAGTCAGATCCCCTAACTCATTAGCGTTAGATTTTCTTGTTCATATACTGTACACGTATTCCTCTGGCCTTCCCGTGGCCTGTAAAAGCAGCATAGACACAATAATTACATCTGGCCAGTCTCGCCCCTTCTCCTCGTTTCACCTCGCCCTCGCCTCCTACCGAGCACATCACCCACACAGCCCAAGATCTAATTGTTTTTGCTAAGGGAAAGACGAAAATTTATCTGCACCGGAGACTGGGGTCATTTTAGATTTTCAGCCGCTTTGAAAAGCAAACAGCATCCTCTGTTTTCTCAGCACAGCGGGAACGCAAAGCGCAAATGGTTCTGAGGCTTCGGCAGTTAAACTATTTTGTTTTAGAATTTATCCGTTCAATGAAAAATAGAGGGACAATAAACGCTCCATTTGATTCACAGTTTGTCTTCGTAATTTTGTATTTTTTCTCAGTTAGGAATGCGCCGACTGGACTAGTATTGATTTAAGTTTTTCCTGTCTGGGTTTATCTCTGAATATTTATTTTTGATTATAATTCAAATTTCAAATGGGAACAATAAATATTCTAGGGTTAGTTATTTGAGGTGGACAAAATTTGACTCAAATATCGCAGAATATATCAGACACAGCAGCTTCAGCCCACAGGCAGTTTTTTAGTTTTAGAATTTTAACCAAATGGAACATGCAAAAATACTCCAACAAGGTGCTCTCATTGTTTTTACAGATTAAGACCAAGAGATCCTTTATTCGTCCACAGAAAAAAATTCAGTGTTGCATCACTAGTTACAGAACTGTAGAAAAGAGTACAACAATCTCTCACTAGAGCATGAAAAAGAAGCAAGAATAAAAGGCTTGTATGTTCTAGTGCAAGTAATATATAAGTGTGTGCAGAATTGTGGACTCGAGTCACAAGATTTGGACACGAGTCATAAATTTGATGACTTTTTACTCAACTTGACAAAATCTTCAAAGACTTGCAACTTGACTTGGACTTTATCATCAGTGACTCGTGATTTCACTTGGACTTGACCTTTTTGACTTGAAAAGACTTGCTACTTTCCTCGAACTCAAAGATTAAAAAGTATGTTCACACGACACTGATTGCTCTTTCTCCCTTTGCACCTGTGTGCATCTGTGTGCATCTGTGTGCGTGATTCACGCAGCGTGAAGTGTGTATGGCACGACATCCAATCAAATTACATCCATGTTGTTTCGACCTGATCCAACCAATCAAAGTATGATACAACCAATAAAGAGGAACAAACTGAACATGCGCAACAGTAAAATGATACCAAAGGTAGTTTTGTTTGGGTACAAAAACTACGAGGTGATAAACAAAAAAAGAATTGCAGTTTGTAAAACATGCGGGAACAAGATAACAGACGGAGACGCAACAAAAAAAAACTTTAAAACACTCAAAACTCAAACAATAGGACTTGGAACTCAATTTGAGACTCATCAGTCTTGACTTGGGACTTGACTTGGGACTTGAAGACAAGGACTTGAGACTAACTTGTGTCCCACCTCCGGTTGTAGTTTAGATCATGTTGCAGCATGAGGGTCATTTTGAAGACTTTTTGTAAATATATCAAAACATGCTGTTGAATAATCTTATGTATGGTATTATGAGGAGTGAGTGAACATTCAGTATTTCTGGACGAATGAATGAATATATGACAATGACAGGTCCGTATGATATCCAATATATTCAATTAAAAGTATTTTTGCAGAGCCCTTAATCACAACAGCAGTTGTCTCTGAGGACTTTATGTAGAATCAAGAAGTTAAAACTCAGGAAATACAATAACAACAAACACAGAGCCATTGGGAGCGGGATGAGCAACGCCAATACATGCATCAAGCATGAGCTTCCGGTTCGAACGCACGGCATTGTGGGAGGTTGGGTCGAAAAGGTTTGCATCAAATCACGGCCGCCGTATTGGATTACTTGTTGCGAACGATTGACCTCTCTCTTGTTGCCGGCCCATAGATTAATAGCTAAAAGATTTACCAATTTCAGGAATTTTGAAGGTAAAATTTTTTTCTTTCAACAAAAAAGCAATGGACTTTTTTCTTGAGGTTTTAGATGTAAACACAACCGACTGAATATAGAGCTACATGTAGATTATGAGACTTACGAGGATCGAATGCTTACACAAGCTTTATAAACTTGCCCAAAGCTGTACATTTTCAGTTGTATTGCCCCATTTCTTTTCTTCCAGTGCGATACCTTGTCCATGGGTTACGGGCACCGGAATTGTGTTGTTTTTGACAGTCCTAACAGTGGGCAACGACTCGGGAGGTGGAGTGTCTCGATGTGCGAGCTTCTCGGCTGTAAGAAGGGCACTGAAACCGTATTGCCCGTAACCCGTGGATAAGTTATTGCACTGTAAGAAAAAAAATGGGGTGTTACAACTGAAAATGTACAGCTTTGGGCGGCCGTGGTTTGATGCCCACCTTTTCGACCCAACTACCCACAATGCCGTGCGTTCGAACCAGAAGCTCAAAACTCTTGATGCATGTATAAACGGAAACTAATATATTTAAATGGCCTGGATCATCACTGTCATTAGACCCTCTTGCATAGACATGGAAGGACAAAAATAACTGCGTAAAAAAGTGAGAAATCTCACATTGAGAGAGGAAGAATTTCAAAGACGGACAGGTTATCCAGGACTCAGTCTGTAGAACGAGGAATCAGGGTGTGCCGTGTAGGACTGAAGAGGCTGCGAAGCGGGGATAGGGGTGCAGTTAATTTTTGTATGATAAAAGGTTCTCTTATCTTATATAATCAATTGCAGTCGTTACATGCAGTTATTGCATACATACAGCCACTAAACTTAAATTTTGATTTCATTGATTTGGAGTTGAAGTATTGGATTATTGAAGTATTTCGTACGTCTCATTGGGCTCGATTCCTCCCGAGCTGAAAAGCCACTATTCACGGCGTGTCACAAACAGCGGAGCTAACGGCACTCTCCATCAGTCTCCATTGAGACCCTCATGAGGCGTGTGCGGCTCTATTGTGCAGTGGCAGTCTTCTAAACATCCTCTCATGGGAGACAGGTCAAGGTGGCATTTATCTCGGGGAGCCTTTTGTTCGCGCTTCGCTTTCAATAATTCAACAGGCTCTTTCTTCGCCCGTCCCCTTCCACTTGACATGACGCCAACATTTAGCTCCTCCGGGTTAAATATGTGTCTGCCTTTTCCTCGCCGACAGAGAGCGGAGAGACTTGGCAATGCTGCGTTGTTTACGAGTTATGCTGAAAGTGTGAGGTGTAGGAGAAATGCATCGGCGAATATGGGGTGTTTGCTTGTGTTATTTAAAACTGGGGTAGCTAAGTTTCAATTCAATATATTCTTGTAAAGCTCTAAATCAGACTGGTAGTTCTCTTGGAAAGGTCTTAATAAAACTGTAGAAAACACCAACAAAGAAGAATCAAACATTTGATAAATGTCCATGAATGTCATTTGATGTCGAGTGTCCTGGACAATCTCCACTGTCCTTAGACCCTCCTCTTTATTTGCTGTATTTAATAGGCTGTAACACAAGGCTGTAACATAGAGCAGCCGTCTTCCTGTGGACTCACCACCTGCAGGAGGATCAGTGAGGGGCTGGTGTGTACTAGGTGGCATCTCTGGCCACCCCCCTGACCCAGAAATGGACTAAGGGGTAGAAAATGGATGGATGGATGGATACACAGAATACAGCAATGATGCTGTATTCAGTAAAATACAATATACACACACACACACACACGCATTCTGCTCTGACCCTACACCTCTCTCCCATCAGGTCATATACAGAGGGCATTACTCACTCCTCCATGTGATTCTTCAACACTTCTTTTTAAAGTTTTTTAAAGAAGAGGCATAGTCATATGTTAGTGCCAGATGTAAGTGATGTTCATTTATAAAGCACATTTTACAGACCAAGGTCACTCAAAGCGAATTAGAATGCTCAGGGTTATATGTTTTCCATTCTATCGACACACGCCGAACACACTGGCAATCCAAGGCCCCCAACCAGCACCATTCATTCTTTCATTACATTACATTCAGGCCTACAGTATTTTACATGTTTTTAGTGGCAGGGGAAACCGGAGAACCCCCAGAAAACCTACACAGAAACAGGGAGATAATTCAAACTCCACCCAGAAAAACCTGGAGGTGGAATAAAACCCAGGACCTTCTTGCTGTGAAACACAAGCTCTAACCGAGGCAGCACCGTGCCACAGAAGTCCCCGATAGTCACGTGGATGACTCTAAAATCTACTCCAGGTCGGCTCTGATGAGGAACAATGCTGCAACATGGTTAAAAGCTTTTTTATTGTTTTTTTTGCATTATGTCTCCTTCTTAAACATTCCTTTTGTGAGTGATTACATTTATTTTCAAATCCCTGGCTCCCCAATGACCCTGAGACACTGCTTAAGTTTGAGCAGAGTTCCAACTTTAAAACACATAAGTACATTCTATATCCGCTGCATATCCGATGGCCTCGGTTATGTCAAGAGCCATCTGCATAATTTGTCGCCATTCTGTCCGAGCTTCTGTGAAAATATGACATCGCAAATCTCGTCAGTGCGGGAGGACAGCCGACGGGGAGAACGTTCAGTGACTTTTTACTCATATTTGATGTTTTATTTAGAATCTGGCTCTGAACAATGTGTAGCAAACCGCGCCAACGCATAGAGGACAGCATTGGCGATTTTCCAATGACACCTTCAGAAAACTGGTTATGGTTCAACAGAATGATCTAATGCATACTTTTCATGACATGTACATTATTCAAACTGGCTCTTTATTGTCAAAGTTTAAATGGTGATAAAATGGTGGTAATTGGGAGTTTATGGCTTGGCTAACCTTGAATGTCTATGGTATGTTCCAGCTGGTGGTGTGGTGAGGAACAGAACATGACTGTCAACATTCTCTGAGGTTTAAGTGGACGTATTTACATTTTTGTATCATTATTTTGCTGTAAAAATGCCTTTGGGAAATTGTGAAAAGCATTTGTGAAGCTACATGTAGTTTGGTGTCAGTCCCCATTCATAAGGTGGAGTGATTTCTTTAATGGAGGTCTCTGTTAGAAAGAAAGGACATTCATTTGTATAGCACATTTCATAAAAAAACATAAACCCAATCTTCTGAACAAAGAAATCAGATCCCTTAATTATACTAATAGTAATAATAATAATGCATCAGTTTTATATAATGTTTGTTGGACACTCAAAAGAGGCGTCAAATGTCATTATTCATTCACTTCATACAATGTCGTGATAAACTACTACTGTAGCCACAGCTGCCCTGGGGCACACTGACAGCAGTGAGGCAACCAGTCCTTGTCATCGGCCCCTCCCACCACCACCAACCATTCACACACACCCCAGACTTAATCAAGGCAATGTGGGTAAATAGTCTTGCCTAAGGACACAATGGTAGTTTGGCACTTTACAGCCGCCCCACTGTTGCACCTGGTTTTCCCCAGAGGTCTCCCATCACATTACTAACCAGGCCCTGTTCTGCTTAGCTTCAAAAGTCTGACAGGTTCTGGCTGTCACATGGAGGTAGGGCACATTTTATGTTATTAGGCAGAGCGTCCATTTTACAGGCAGCGTAGTTCTGTCACTTGTGATGCAACACTGAAATTTCCCCACTGTGGGACGAATAAAGGATCTCTTAATCTTCGTGGGTGAAAGCAGGTTCTCCTCCTCTCAGTTTTATACGTATGTGCAACGAAAGCAAAGGGTGAGATCAGAGGGTCTGAGTCTGCACACAGGTTCATGAGGCACAAGTAAATCAGAAAGATATATAGAACGCACGCTTTTGCTCACCCACCCCTTCCCTCTTTCCTAAATGGACAAAATAACTTTGAAGTGACTTTGATTGACGAGCAAGCCGACGCAGGGCTTTGGTTTAGCTACACGGCTCAACAAATCTCACTGGCAGTGGTTTTGCCAAGAGAGGGGACTATACTAACAACATTACTCTTTTTTGAAAATGTGAATAAGCATTGTTTGCAAATCCTTTCAGCCTTTTAGTTTGATGTGGTAAACCTATATTGTAACCATTTAGTGAACAGACAAGTCTTACATGTTACACAATTATAAGACAAAAAGCACACATTCTGTTGGAGACAGGTTTGTTGAGGATAGAATTATTTCAGGTTGGTTCCCCCAGTATGGGCGTCTCTGCTTCGACTCCCATAAGCAAAAGAAAATTGATAGTTGTACTTACATTTAGAAGCAGCCATGACAACACATCCACTACCCTCTAAAAGCACGACCTTTTCTAACTGAGACTTGTGGATTTTGAGTATTTTCTAAACTCAATTTCAATTCAATCAACTTCTTGTATAGCCCTAAATCACTACAGTGCTTAACTCAGAGGACTTAGCAAAACCGTAGAAATCGCCAACACAGATCAGAGAATCAAACAGTTCATAAACAAACACATTTTGTATTGGTCCATAGGGGGAGTTGATCAATGTCAATGAATGTCCATAAACTGTATTCTTATAATTTAGAACTGATTCACTGTATGTATCATTGGACTTGGATCTTAGAGTACTGCAGAGAATGGCGTCCCTGCAAATCTACCCAGACTTAGCTGTCTGTCCAAACTCACAGATCAATGAATCATAACACTGATCATAGAGGTAGACACGATGCCAATGGTTACTCAGGTCACTTCTCCTTAAAAGTAATTGTGTCACAGATTACTTTTTTTTTGCCCAGCACTGCAGGTGTCATAAATTATTACTATATAGAAAGGGCAAATTATGGAATATGTTTTGATATTTGATTAGTTGTCAGTCCTCATCAATACTCCTTAAGATCCAGAAAGATCAGTGAATGTTATTTTTTTTTATATTCTGGTTTGTATAAAACATATCCAGTCCCTTGAAGACACAACCTTTGCTAAAATACGTAATTTATATCTTAACTTAAAAATATGTCATACTTTAGCCCAAAATGTACGTACCATTGGACTTGGATCTTGGAGGACTAATGATCCAAACCTTATCTTACCCTACCCCAATTTTTTACTGATGAGCAAACAACAGAGCCCCTCTATCCTAAAGAACCTGGATTACCAACAAATTGATCTGAACTGAAAAATGGCTATTGTCTAAGTTTTTATTACCCAACATACCTTTCCCATTTTAAACATGGGAAAGGTATACACCCTGTGCTTGACCCAGTAGACATCATTAGGAGGTCACACACTCAAACCGACCATCACTTTTATATAGCTGCTATCTATTTCCCCGAAGAGACCATGCTGTGCCCGCCATTGTTTCAAAGTCATTCGCTCCTAATGTCACTTTGAGCTCCACGCAACACCTCCACAACACCTCCACGCAACCCGCAACGGACGAGTCGAGTGGGACGCGGAAAAAGCCACAATCCCACCTCCATGACTTTGTCTCATTTCCCCATAGGACGCTGTATGTGGATTGCCACGTTGTTTTGGCGGGGTAATCAGGCTGTGTGCAACAAAAAAAGATATATTTTTTCCTTCTCTGGGGAAAGGATTGCGAGGCAAGACTCCTACCTGAGAAATGCGTTTATCATCAGGCGAGGAGGCGGAGAGGAAAGGTCGCTCGGTGCGTTGTTTCAAATCAATCTTCTGAGACGCGTCGCGACCAAATTACCAGTGATTGTTTGCTCCGATTGTGCAGCTGTGTTCAGGGCAGAGATGGTCAGACATTTCTTCTCACATATGTATTTTTTCCCTCGGAATCAGAGTCCTTTTTATTGCCATTGTAAGTCACAAGATGTCACAAACTAGAAATTTGCTTTGGCTCAAGGTGCAAACAAGTTACAAGAGCAAAAATAGATAATTCTCTGATCTCGGAGCTGTGTCACCTGCTTGTCTGTGTATAGATTTTTGTGCCTTGTCGGGATTATTACGCCATAAAGTTGTGCATTTATGTGACATCACAACATTCCTAAGAGCCCATAGTTTGACATAATGGTGGAAGGGAGCTGAAAAATCTTGGCTGGTAACTATGGGAAGAGTCAAAAGCCAGATTCTAGTCTTAGTTAATGTCTCTGTATTTCCACATCTTCTATGCTAATGCAAGTCAACGGTCTAACTATTTTCTCATGAAGTTGTGTAGAAGTGGTGCTGATATTTGGAGAAAAAAAAAAACGTGCACGATGTTGGCCAGTAGAAAGGACATTCAGACATCAAAATAAAATGGCGGGTTTGCCATTCACTCATTCATCAAATAATGGCCTGTTCCAGTCCATGTCCCATGCAACTTTTGAAAACGTCCCTGAAAGACAGCTGAAAATTCGTACAAAGCTATGATTAAACAGAAAATACCTTCCTATATCCTTTTTATCATGGAAAGATTTATTTTGATAAATTTTTGCATTTCGTCATTTCAACACAAGAAACACATCCCTATACCTAGTTCTGCAACTTCCCACCCAATTGTGATCTTACTTATTGCCTAACACTCAGCTAGGTGTCACTTTTTGGGGAAAAGCTTTGTAAAAATCCCGTCAATTATTTAGAAAGCATGGACATAGTTTCCATCAAGATTCTCAAAATGTGCCTCTGTCTGTGGACAGTTTTGGACACCTGTTTAACCACTAATGTGACGACCGTGTAGTGTTCCAGCTCCACTCTCCATTTGTCCCATTATTACGGTAAGCTGTCTTCATCAATGTGCCTTTTCCACCAGAATACTTTGACGTTTCCATGGCATGCGTCGTTGGCCGACCAAGTTTTACACAGGTTTGTCATATTTTAGTGATATCACATGACATCAATTTATTTTCATTTTGTCTGGGAACGTACGTCTGTCCCTCCACTTTTTCTTTATCTCCAGCCAGGTAAAAGTTCTACAGATTAAAAGTAATCTCCCAGACACTGTTTATACAGTATTTAATTCAATTCAATGTATTTTTGTATGCCCTAAATCCCAACATTAGTACACCAAAGACATTCATTCAACTTGGAGTTTGAACTGTGTCTGTAAAGAAATTGTTACCACTCGTAAATAGGGAAAATGACTCTTCAGAAGCCAACAAAGAGGCCTGCTACTTCAATATCTATGTTTGTACTTTGTCCAGATCATTCTGCTGATCGCTAACTTGATCAGAGGTCTTTGATGCCAATGTTGTGAAAAGAGGCAGGTGACTTTTATTTTGTGGATTTAGATCAATGTTGAGATTTAAAATGTCTATATAAATAAACATGTGCTACAGGTGTTTTGGAAAGTAAGTAAGATAATATGAACTTTATTGATCTCAAAATGGAGAGATGTACATGTCACATTTGGCATAGAAAGGTTGTGCAAAAAGATATTGGAAGTGTGCAGACATGTTAATCGTTTGACAGCCCTATTTTAAACCTTTATTTTTTTTAAAGTTGGTTAATCACACAGTAATGGTAAGTTAACTAACGATTAATCACATTTTTAACATTCTATTTCAACTTCAATCCACTTCAATTGAAGTTAAATGAGATTATCAAATGTAATGACACATTGTCATTTATACCAAATGTACTTAAATCTGTTAGATTTGCTCACAACATTTTGCTTTTGCACCACCTGCAGGAAGATCAGTGAGAGGCTGGTGCTAAGTGTACTGGGAGCAGCTATGACTGCCCTCCCGACCCAGAAATGTGCTTTTGGGCACAACCAAAATGAGCTGTTAATGAAAGGGGGAAATTTACGTACCAAAGCTTTAATTCAGCGAGTTTAGTTTAGTTTCAGGAAAAGACAGGGACACTTTTGCGGTGTATTTGCATGCACAGGTTACGCACAGGTTGCAAAGAAACAAACACAACATGCAGACAATAGTTCTGTGGCGTGTTTGGTCTTATACATTGGCATTCACTCACAGCCGCTCACAGCCGTCTTGTTGTCAGCTGCAGCCGCTAACAACAACCAGAGCGGCCGCGGAGGAGGCGGACTTCAGTTCAGAGCAAATAACAGCCCTGCGGTCACGCACGTATTCTTTTAAAACTTGAATTCCCAGAGGGCCTACCTGCTCTGATGCATCTCACACGCAGCATTCTGAGTGTTATTATGGATAAATGGGCGGGTCATTCGGACATGCCTTAACGCGTTAATGAAAAATTTAATTAACGTGAGTTAATGCGATAATTTTGACAGCCCTAGTTAAAAATATCTTTATTTATACTGCGACAGTAGCTCAGTTGGTAGAGCATTGGCCTTAAGGCCAGAAGGTCATGGGTTCAATTCCCACCTCTGCACCACCGACTCCCACTGATGACACCTGTAGTTGTGTCCTTGGGCAAGACACTTAACCCCACTTTGCCTAAAGCCCCCACTGAAAGATCAAGGCTATGCTCACACTCAGAGAGCAGCCGCCCTCCTGTGGACTCACCACCTGCAGAGGGTCAGTGAGGGGCTGGTGCTATGAGACTTGGGTGGCATCTCTGATTGCCACCCCCCCTGACCCAGAAATGGATTAAAGGGTAGAAAATGGATGGATGGATGGATATACTGCACATTCTTATTACAGACCAACCAAAGCGCTCTACAATATTGTACAATTTTACAATATGGTGCATCAAAGCCTGCAATCAACACCATCCATTCGTTTTGATTTTAGTCTTTCATTTTGTTTTTAGTCGTGGGGTAAACCGGAGCACAAATCTACGGAGAACATGTAAACTCCAATCAAGACGTTTCAGATTCATGCAGCTAAAATCTGGGACAGTCTTCCTGAAAATGTGAGACTGGCTTCTACTCTGACAATGTTCTAATCCAGGTTAAAAACAGTTCTGTTTAATTGACCATAAAACTGAAGGATTGTGTCTTCACTCTTTGTAATGCTCTTTGACGATGTATGATTTTAATTCCTTGTTTTCTTTTTTGTTAAGCACTGAGCTGCCCTAGTTATTTATGAACATGTGCAATACAAATAAATTTGCCTTGTCAAAAATTGCTATACAGTTTGCACAAGGTGTTATATTCAGGGCAAAATAGGCTAATATTCATATTTACATATAAAAGTTTAAAGCTGAGTAACCTAAATTTCAAAACACCATAATCTGCAAAATGTAAAAACAACAGATACAATAAAACCAGACAACTCGTGGTAGTTCGATTCTATCACAAGTTTTTATAAGTGTATGTATTGACCTCTTTCACATTGTAATGGAGCAGAGTCCATTGATGTTTTTTGTGGTTGTTTTGAAAGAGAAGTTAGATGTTCACATTTTTCTGAAAGGTTGCTCAGACTGACCACACCCCCTCACAGTGGTCCCTGGAGGAACATGGTTAAACATCTAACTTGTCATTCAATAATAGACAAAGGATACAAAACAAACAAAAAACAGGGTGATTTTCCATTTCAATCATTGCATCAGAACAAACTATCATGTTTTTTTAACAGGGAATATAAAAACATTAAAAAGTCGAAACTAGTGGCACATAGGAAGAAACGATGGGAAACCTACATAAAGGAAAGCACACATTTGAATCATCTATAAAGGAAAAAATAGAATAATTGGTGGAGATAGGGATTGTTTGCTGCAGCTGCCGCCATTTTGTGCCAGCTCAAAACTCACCACAAGATTTTGTTTTGTAGTTTTTCTGCAGAAGGGGCTCTTTATTCACCTAGAATAAAAAATGTCATGAATGAGAAAGATACTGTTAGCCACAAGCAGTTCACATCATTTAAGGTCTATGGTCTGGATTTTTGGCTCCAGCAGCCCATTTCAGAGAGGGTCATTGTGCCTCTTTTGATCGGACAGTTAAATAAATAGTTTATGCTATACAACGCAAAAAACGACAACTGCTAGTGTGGTGACCTAAGCTCCTCTGGACACTTCATGGATGATTTTCCGGTTCTGAGATGTTTTAACGACACAGAGGATGAATTATTTTTAGCGGTAGAGTTGCAAAAACTTTAATAGAAAACGTACTATGAACAGACTCGGGTGGAAAACTTCATATCAAACCATCCAACAGATCTTTTTTCTTCCATTATGAGTTTTCCTATTCCTCCAATTACTACTTTGGCGAAAACACAATCTTTTACCCTTTCTGATCCCATATTTACTTTGGCCTCGGGTTAGCAGAAGCGCTGCTCCACATTACGGTGTATCGGATTGCAGATTAACCAGGTAGGCCGTGACAAATGAGGTTTTAAGGCAACCTGCTGAACCCACTTTTGGCCTTAGCAGTTGCACTCTGGGTCCCATGGCGCGCCTGCATCAAGTCATACTCCGCTGTAATGCCTCCTGACAAGGCCTCCATCCTCCATCCGCTTACAGTCAGCTGCCAGACACATCCAGGATAACCTCCACCATGTGTGCTCCGCTGGGGGAGCACAGGGACCAGATGGAAGGGACTGGTCTCTGTATGGAATATTTCAATTGGTTTTCCAGCTTTTGTTCTAGTGTGAGGCATACAGATGGGCGTGCTGACTGAGCTGGGGCCCACTCATAGAATTGAATAGGATAAACCTAATTAAATTACTAAACACAAAAACTAAAATTAGGGTGTATTCAGACCTGCACATTTGCTCCACTTTAAACGGACCAAGATTCGTTTGGAACTCTGATCCGAAGCTTTTATGCAGGTCTGAATACACACAAACGAATCCTGGTCCGGACCAAAGAACCGAACAGAGACCCACTTTTTTAGGTGGTCTCGGTCCGCTTCCAAACGAATTCTGATCCGACACAACTCCAAGATACGTGCGCATTTTTTGGGCTTAACAAGCCGCCGACAGAAACTGAGGAATTAGCCATGCAGCGGCTAACTATGCAGCTAACGCTACACAACAATAATGAGCCGTGTGCAGACCTGGAGCAGTGAGGAGACGCTGTGCAACAGGCTTATGGAGTTAAAACTCTTCACAGTATACAGTGATGTCAATGGCAGCATCTTCAAACCATTTGCATTATTAAAAGCCTGACACAGACTCACGTCTCAAAGAGCAATATTCCGCATCATGTAGTGAATTGTGTTCTTTGGTTCCTACCTGATCCTCAGCGTCTGTTTGTCCCATGGTTATTATAGATCCATGGTTTATCCACAATGCTGAACAGGGCCGTTATTATCATAGATCCATGTGTGGGACAGGGCACGGAGCCCACAAACAGTCTCCTTCGGCTTTCTCCTCACGCATTCTCAGACACTGTTCCAATATTTAAAACAACGTGTTTGGCCTGTGTCATATGAGCTTCTGCTGTTGATGTTGAAGGTGGTTTTGCTCTAAAAAGAGCAAACATAGGCAGAGCAGACATGCTGCGCATACGAGCCCTCAATGTTTTCTGCCGGTTCCGCGTCTATCCTGCGTGAGCTCTGGCTGTCCAATAGGAGCGCCGATTGTCACACGTGTCAATATGTTTATATAAAAAAGTCCACTTGCAAAAAGGACAGTCTGAATACGAACCGGAGCAAAATAAAAAAGTTTGGTCCGCTTTTGATTCCGATCAAGCGAGCGGAGCAAAGAACTTTTCAGGTCTGAATACTATGGAAGATTTTTTGTGTCATCAGATTTATAATTTTTTTTAGCTTGAATTTTTCCATTTGAAATTTTTAACCCTGAAAAAGCATGTTTGAATATTTTTATCTTTGCATTTCAATCACTAAAAATTCTGTTTACAAATTTCAATGTGATTAAAATTTCAAAATGACATATTCACCTTCAAAATATTCAATAATTTTTTTTTTCTATGAAAAAAAAAAAGGATTATTTGTTCCATCAGAAATTGAATTTTAAATGGACCTGAATTCATCTATTTGAATGTTTTTAACATCTTGAATATTTTTTTCTGTGAATTTCAGTTACTGATTATCAATTGCATAATGTTAAATTCAACGAGAAAAAATTCAATGATGAAAAATGCACATGACACATCCGGTGATCTGACGAGTTGTGTGCTCTGTCAGTTGGTCTGCGCATGCGTCATTTTACTGAGGTAAACCAGGCGTAGCTTTCAGCAGTTCTATCGGTTGATAACATGAATCTATCAGGTTGATATGGGATTTCTAATGAATGGATTGTAATGAAACCAAGGCGAATAACAAGATGATACTACATTAATTTGATGAGTTAGTCTTTTTGGATAAATGTGCTTGTTTCAAATTATTATTGCTGTATATTCCTGTTTATTTATTTAGGCTGTGTGTGTTTGTTTGTGTTCATGAAAACCATCACATTTGAACATTTATAGCAACAAAGGACAGTGCTATTGTTGGTTACGTTACACAGTATTTGGGTCTAGTTTCCCGTGTAGCAGTTTCCACAGGGCTCACTCGTGTTACTTGAAAGAGCTCCATGTAAAGGAATTAACAAAAAACAGTTATTCCACAGCTCGAACTCTTAAACACTAAATGATATTTGCTGAGTTGTCTCTGAAATAAAGTAACAACGATAAGAACACAGTATGGCTCCTTATTTCTTGAGCTGTGAAAAGTTACGTGCTCTTTCGGCTCCACTCGCTCCGTAAACAAAGAAAAACCTCTCTCTCTCAAAATCTCCATTAGTTCTAAAGGGTCTAATGTAGATAACGAGAGATTCCAGCGTCAGTGAAGAGAAAACAGAGTTCATTATGCGCAGACCAACTGACAGAGCACACAACTCGTCAGAACACCGGATGTGTCATGTGCATTTTTCATCATTGAATTTTTTCTCGTTGAATTTTGACTGTTGAATTTAACATTATGAAATTGACAATCAGTGACTGAAATTCACAGAAAAAAATATTCAAGATGTTAAAAACATTCAAATAGATGAATTCAGGTCCATTTAAAATTCAATTTCTGATGGAACAAATAATGCGTCTTTTTTTTTTTTCATTGAAAACAAATATATTGAATATTTTGAAGGTGAATATGTCATTTTGAAATTTTAATCACATTGAAATTCGTAAACTGAATTTTTAGTGACTGAAATGTAAAGATAAAAATATTCAAACATGCTTTTTCAGGGTTAAAAATTTCAAACGGAAAAATCCAAGCTAAAAAAAATTCAAAATCTGAAGACACAAAAAATCTTCCATAGAATACACCCTTAGATCCAGCGTGACAATTTGAAAATCTAACCAGATCAAAATCTGATTAGAACAATATAAAATCAAAATGTAACATTTCAAAATCCAATGAGATTATGTCAAAGTTGTATTGGAATGTCCAAAAATCATAGTAAATATTTTCAGGAATTCCAATTGTAAACTTTCAACATCCTCTTAGACTATTTCACAATACTACTCAAATTACAATTCGACAATCTCAAATTTGTGACTAGGAATTTCAATGGGACATTTCTCAATATCAATCTGAACATGTTTTACATAAAATAAATGAAAGTCTTGTATCGTATTTCTCATTTAATTCGTATCCCTTTGGTTTATATTCATTTGCAGATTGCTATATGAGTGTGATTTAATCATATGTTAAAAGCCAAATATGTATTAATTATTGAAGTAACAGTAATGACCATGGTGAAGTATCTGATGTTTTTCGAGAGCAGAATTGGCAACATATGCTAAACTCAACATGTCCCCAGCGGTAAAACTTGGCGGATTCCAGAGCAGTCAGTCTCTCTCCTGTTCTGCTAAATTTTTCAGGACAAAATTAGGATTTGATGAAAAGCGGCATCAGTCCGCGGCCGTACGTGCCACGTGGAGCAGATGGCACCAATGCGTTTGCGAGGTGCTTTGTGTCTATTGAGTCTTTTGGGTCGATGAGAAATCCATGTGTGTGAGGCTTGAGGAGAGCGAAGGCCGCGGAAAGCTCATGTGAAAGGGGAGCGCCCGACTAATGCGTGATGTGGGGGGGATGCGCACGCGTGAGGGCAACCGAAGAAAGATGAGCCTGCGAAACAGTCACCTCTGCAGCTGCCGACATGTCAGACAGAGAAAACACTTCAAAAGGGGCCATTGTTCGCTGTAAAACTGTAATTTCAAAATCACTTCCAGGCAAGATTGTAAGGGAATATTTGCAGTGAATAGCTGGAATACATCGCATTGTGCTTTTCTGCAAATATATGAACTATATTCATTCCTCTATATTCCACGGCATTAATATATGTCTGTAGAGTTTGAGCGTGTAAAAGGCAACATAATTTTTTTCTTTTTGGCCCTTTGGCCCCCAGCGGTAAAACTTGGCGGATTCCAGAGCAGTCAGTCTCTCTCTTGAGAATTAACTCAAGAACTGGAAGATGAAAAAAACACACATACACTCACACATACACACACACACACGTATAAAACAGCTCTGTCAATGAATTTCAAAACAGCATTTATAAAGAAGGAGCAAAAATGGGTGCATAGGGGTACAGCTGTTACATAAAGAAAGTATTCCCACACAGTTAATACTTCATTGGCGTACAATATCTTCTAAAAATGTGCAGGTCAACACATGAGTTATGTGCATGGGAAAAATGGGAACTTGAGCAATGTAGAGCAACATGGGTCAAGCAGGAGGAGAAAACAAGAAATGTGGCAATTCATTTGAGGGTGTGTGTGTCTCATGCATCTGATTCAGATTAAGACTACTTTATTTATCCCACCAGGGGCAAGTCATTTAAGTCAAATAGAGATTAAAAAACACACACAAAAACCAAAAGGAAATGTTAAAATATAACAATTGATTTGAAATGGAGCCCATACATACAGAACACAATAGAGAAACACAAGTGCAAACATTAACTAAAGTAAGTGATGTTTATTTATATAGCGCCTTTCAATGACCAGAGTCACAAAGCCCTTTACAATTTCTGTGGGAATTTGTCTCTCACTCCACAGAGAGAACGAAGTGAGGTCGAAACCACCAACGGGCAACAGAGAATTCAGTCTCATAATTGCTCTGAGAACAAGTGGCTGTGTTCAGTGTATAAGAGACATAATTATGCATAAAGATTGGGTGATTGTTGAAAAATAGATATAACATCAGTCAATTTAGCACATGTTGCTCCCTGAAACTACTAGAACTCCTAGTCACTTTGACGGCTCCCTTTAAAGCGATCTTCAGGCCTTTGAGCCTGAAGGTCGCGGGTTCGAGCCCACCATGAGACCTACTTCAAGACTCCCACTGATGACTGCTGTTGTTGTGTCCTTGGGCAAGACACTGAACCCCACTTTGCCTGAAGCCCCCACTGGAAGATCTCAGCTACTGTGGACTCACCACCTGCAGGAGGATCAGTGAGGGGCTGGTAATATGTGAACTGGGTGCAGCCCTAACTGCCACCCCCCCCCCGACCCACAAATGGATTAAGGGGAAGAAAATGGATGGATATGTTTTAATGTCTTTTAATACGTGCTAAAACTGATGACTGTAGCTGAAATACAGCAAAACTAAATGCTATTTGCTGCAAGTAAACAATGTGTTGCTATGGAAACTATAGCAGATATTGGTTTGAACCGATCTACGATTGAGTTGATCGGTTCAACTCAAACCGAGTTGAACCGATCATCCTCGGGCTGACTGTACAGCTGCACTGAATGACTTAAGTGACATTTTGCATAAACATGAAGCTGCTCACCCCAATGCTGTGATTATAGTTGGTGGTGATTTTAACAAATGTAACTTAAAGTCTGTATTACCGAACTTTTATCAGCATGTGAGTCAGCCTACCAGGGGAGCTCACATCCTGGATCACTGCTATAGTAACGTGAAGGCGGCTTACAGGTCCAGTCTCAGACCTGCTTTTGGGAAGTCTGATCACTCTGCTGTTCTCCTTCTTCCTTCTTATACACAGAGGAACAAACAGCACAAACCTACTTCCCGCACTGTGCAGTGCTGGTCTGAGGAGGCTAACATGAAGCTGCAGGGCTGCTTTGATGCCACAGACTGGTCTGTTTTTAACTCTGAGAATGTTGATGAATTCTGTGAGGCTGTGACAGGATACATACAATTTTGCATTGATTGTTGTGTCCCCTATAAAATTATCAAAGAACACTCCGGCCAAAAACCTTGGATGAACACTGATGTCAAACTTAGAATCAAGGAGCGGACACTGGCGTTTCAATCCGGTGACGAGGGCGCTTACAAGCTGTCCTGCTACGCTGTGGAACGCTCTATAAAAGCTGCTAAGCGTTCCTATGGAGACAGGTTAGAGGGCTTCTTTGGGGAAGAGGACCCCCGACGCATGTGGAAGGGGATCAGTCTTATCACGTCCTGGAAACCAAGTGCAGGGAAAATTGCTGCTGGCCAAACTCTGCCAAACGAGCTCAACGACTTTTACTGCCGCTTTGAATCTGCTGATCCCCTGCCTTTTGTCTTCCCCGAATGTCAGGGTGCCTTCACAGTGACTCAGGATGAAGTACGGCGGGTCTTGTCCAGGACCACAGCTCGGAAAGCCGCAGGCCCGGACTGCATTCCTCCCCGCGTCCTGAAACTGTGCTCCGAGCAACTTGCCCCTGTTTTAACGGACATTTTTAACTTGTCACTCAGGAGCTGTACGGTGCCGGTGAGCTTTAAAAGGTCCACCATTATTCCAGTTCCTAAGAAGTCTCCAGTGACATGTCTCAATGACTACCGCCCTGTGGCTCTCACGTCTGTTCTTATGAAGACTTTTGAGCGGCTCGTGCTGGAGTTTATTAAGAGCCAGATCCCTGTGAGTGTTGACCCGCTCCAGTTTGCTTACAGACAGAACAGGAGTGTGGAGGATGCCATCTCCTTTGCTCTGAACTCTGTCTACACTCATTTGGACACTAGTAAATCTGTCGCGAGAATGCTGTTCATTGATTATAGCTCTGCTTTTAATTGTCTTGTCCCAAGCATATTGGTTGAAAAACTAATGTCCCTTGGTCTGAATGTTGCCATGTGTAAATGGATTTTTAGCTTTTTAACTGACAGATCTCAGAGAGTAAAAATCAATGACTGTTTTTCTGATGTTGTTTCTGTGAGCACTGGTTCTCCTCAGGGATGTATTTTGAGTCCCCTGCTTTTTACTTTGTACACTCACGATTGTGTGTCCTCCTCTGACTCAAATCTGATCATCAAATATGCTGATGACACCACCATCATCGGTCTCATCAGTGACAATGATGATTCCTCTTATAGAGCAGAGATCGAACATGTTTTTCAGTGGAGTAAAGTAAACAATCTCCAGCTGAACACTGCAAAAACATGTGAACTTGTCTTTGACTTCAGTCATAGCAGTTCTCACACTCCTGTTGTTATTGACAACTCCCAGGTGCAGATCGTAGAGGAGTGCAAGTTCCTGGGCTTAACTCTGTCTAACGACCTGAAATGGGCTAAAAACACTGACCGGGTCGTAAAGAAAGCCCGTCAGCGTCTTTACTTCCTGCGGAAACTTAGAGAATTTACCACTAACTCTAAGATTCTGCTGAACTTTTATCGCTGCACCATTGAAAGTTTACTTGTTGGTTCTGTGTCTGTGTGGTTTGGAAACATCACAGATAAAGAAAAGAGAGCTTTAAACAAGGTGCTCCGCTCTGCAAAGAGGACCGTGGGCTGTGAGCTTCCTGTTCTGGAGGTTCTTTACAAATCCAGACTTTTAAACAAAGCTCTTAAAATCATCGGTGACTCTTCTGGCCACCCTGGGAAAGCCATGTTCCAGCTTCTTCCCTCTGGCAGAAGATACCGGTCACTGAGATGCAAGACATCTCGCTATGCTAACAGCTTCTTTCCACAGGCTGTTAGGTGCCTACACAGAGCATTTTAATTCCTGCTTTTACCTGCTTTTAAACTGCTTTTACCCCTTGTATTGTTTTGTCGATCGGTGCCACAGTGTCAGCTGTTTTTTTTATAATTTATTATTTTATATTCAGTGTATGTGTATTTATATTACATTGTATCGTGCTTTTTATTCTGTCGGTGCACACAGAGTACGTCTTTTTGCATGTATTTCCAATGTAGTTTTACTGCACATGGCCAATAAAATGAATCTGAATCTGAATCTTCATAAACCTAATTACATAGAAATAAACCACATAAAAAAAGAGAAATCATAAAGTTATGAAGACCAAAAACATGCAGTAATTGTAGCTAAATTGAATTCTAACATCTGAAAGTAAATAGTGTGTTGCTATGGTAACCAGCACGACCTGCCCCAAACTGAGACAGCTCTGATCCAGTTTAGGATTAAAATAAATTCATGAACTTAATGACATGAAAGCAAAGGAAGGTTTCTCACCCATCATCTGTACTTCTTAGCAGGTTTTCCCAACGTTTCGTCCTCAAACCAAAGGACTTCTAAGGTCTAATGCTGATGAAATGCTTGTATTTACAGATTGTTTATGAGTTAGTATCAGGATTAAGGTGTGGCGAACCACAGCCATAGGTTATAAATCTCAAACGCGCGGTCTGATAATTCATTCCCTGAAGAAGTCCTTTGGATTGAGTACGACACGTCGGGAAAACCTGCTAAGAAGTACAGATGGGTGAGAAACCTTCCTTTGCTTTGACTAATCCCTGTACGACTGAGGGCTTACACAAACCTAATGACATGAACTATAAACTTAAACGGAAACAGAAAAAGTTATGAAGACCAAAAAACATATATAAGCAGAGTGATTACACTTCCAAAACAAAAAGCGGTCATTTTGACTGCTCTGGGAGTTCTACTGTTAACACATTAGTGGGCGACAGTAGCTCAGTTGGTTGAGTATTGGCCTTTGGGCCTGAAGGTTGTGGGTTCGAGCCCACCTCAAGACCTACTTCACGACTCCCACTGATGCCTGCTGTTGTTGTGTCCTTGGGTACGACCCCACTTTGCCTGAAGCCCCCACTGAATGATCTCGGTTCCTGTGGACTCACCACCTGCAGGAGGATCAGTGAGGGGCTGGTACTCTGTGTACTGGGTGCAGCTCTGACAGCCACCCCCCCGACCCAGAAATGGATGGATGGATGGACACATAACATTACGGTTACAAAGTCTAGCTGTATTCGAAGTAGTGCTTAGTCCAAAGTTTGTCTTTTAAGTGCAATTTAAAATGAAACCAAAGAACACATGCTTTCATTTGTCATTTGTCAACGAACACAGAATCAATCAAACAACTTGTGAATTCCTCATAACAAAAGTCAAGCAGCAGATGTAGAAAATATGAAGTTATTTCAGCACGCTGGAAATCCAAGCATTTCCTCAGTCATTTTAAGCATTTTACAATTATCCAGATCCCCTTTACACCAACTGGAATTTGTCGGATGAAAAAATATACACATCTTTCAACCCTGCTGTATTGACCAATTTAACATCTCAAAATGTTGGCGAAAAGAAATTGACAGCATCTTTCAAACATTTCCTGGTATAAAGGAAGTCGACGGATAAATTTACAGTTTACAAAAACCGGGGTGTGATGAAGGATGGTGGAAAGTTCAGTGGCTGGACATACCGTATGCAGTGATGGTGGCATGGCAATGGGAGAGAATGCCTAAATAAACCTACAATATGTCTGTGCCCAACATTCCAACTTGCCGGTGCAATTCGAGAGCAAAGAACGCAATAATTATCTGCTTCAAACATCGACATGGCATAAGATTTATAATAAATGTTTTGCTGCTGTTGACCATGTCATAGTTAAAGGGTACAATGGCATGTAGCAGACACCCTCACCATTTTGAAAGATCCTTTGTTCCTTCAGCTGTCAGACTGTACAACAGACCTTTATGAGTTAAAATAATGCATTATGGTTAGGTAGTTAGTTAGAAATGTTAGTTAGCTAGAATTGATTTTCTTTTTTTTTTTACAATTGATTTACTTATGTGTTTATATGCATGTGTTCAGTGCTGCTGCACACCTGAGTTTCTCTAACGGGGGCTCAATAAAGTATCTGTCTATCTTTCTATCTTCCGCAAGGGTTATGTTAAGAAAAAATCCGCAATTATAAAAATCCACAAAGTAGCAGATGTATGTTCCAAGACTGTAAAACCCCGCACCACACTATATACACTTTCCTAACCACCTGAACTTCACCTTGGAGAGACCCATGAGGGAAAATGCAGTTAGAAGTTTAGGATTAAGCATGTTTGGCGCCCTAGGCCCGGGAGAGATGCTGTTGAGCGCGGCGCTTGATCACGCGCATAATCCCCCCCGGGGCCTAGGCACTGGTGACGGCAGAGGCAGTAGGCAAGCACGTTTCGATGAGAGAAGGAGGAGGTGGGGCGGCGGAGGCTTGCAGACTTCAGAAGGCCGGGAGGTGGGCATCTCCGGCTTTTAACTTGCTGTCCTGGTGGTTATTGGTTGATTAGATGTGGGCGTTGCTGGTATGATGAGTCGAGGATGAGCAGGCTTGTAGGTCTGGGCAAGCAGCAGCCGGGTCTACCACAGTGAACTTTCGCGAAAGCTCCATTTCACCTTGGAGAGACCCATGAGGGAAAATGCAGTTAGAAGTTTAGGATTAAGCATGTTTGGCGCCCTAGGCCCGGGAGAGATGCTGTTGAGCGCGGTGCTTGATCGCGCGCATAATCCCCCAAAAAGTGGGCCTGCGATGGGATAGCAGGACGCACTGAGCAGGCCTGAGAGCATGAGTGCGAGGCTTCTCGCACGGTCGCTCAGCCAGGCTGCGTCCGCTGGGCATCTTTGAGCGCTGGGAACGTGAGCGCTCGCATCACGATCAACCGGACGCTGCAGCAGAGTTATCTTTGAGCGCTGGGAACGTGAGCGCTCGCATCACGTTCAACCAGACGCGGCAGCAGAGTTATCTTTGAGCGCCGGGACGTGAGCGCTCGCATCACGTTCAACCAGACGCTGTAGCAGGGTTATCTTTGAGCGCTGGGAACGTGAGCGCTCGCATCACGTTCCGTCACACGCTGCAGCAGCGGAGAGCGTTTGAGAAAAAGTGCGTGCCGCCACCAGAATCTTATTGCTTCACTTACTTTGCTTCGTATTGCTTTGCTGGGAGCTTACGAGGAAGCCAGTAGACGTTGTGCTGCCAGGATAGCTGAAGCATCTGGCCTGATGTAGGTGGAGAAGCCGAAGAGGACCAGCGCCCCAGCTGTTGCAGAGAAGAGTGGGGGAGCCCCAGCGAGGCCGCGCCTATCCTGAAGGAGTGGGCTGTATAGAGCTGGGGAGACAAATTGCAGAGGAGCAGTAGGGATCTTAGCTGAGCTCTGAACCAGGTTGCTGTCATGGGAAGGTTGTCTGGAGTGAGAAATAGAGGTCCGTTAAAATCTCCTTTTTGCAGCGGAGGCAAGTGTAACGCATCATGGACCTGTAGGGGCAGAGAGATGTGTCGGAGCGAGCTATTATTATGTTGCAGGCGCCTTTGATCTTTGAATGTTTGAGATGAAGGTTGAAATGGTCAGGGGACATTATGTTGGGTGAAGAAGAGCGACCTTTGTTTAATGCTTTTTAATGTGAGATTATCACGCATGACAGAGATCCTCTTTCTCTGCCACGTGTGATTCCACAGCGCGCAGGCCACGACCACTGGGAATATCTCGTGTAGGGCAGAGGAGATGCTCCGGGGAAAAGTAGCGGGCCACGGCCCGGCGAACCCTGGTCCTGGAAGAACCCCCAAAACCCACGGAAGGGGCAGCGTCCGTGTAGAAGCGGAGACCTGTAGGGGCAGAGAGACATACCGGAGAGGGCCATTGATGTTGCAGGCGCCCTTACGCTTAGAATCTTGGGTTGGAGATTAGACAAACAGGATAGCAGGATAGGTCGGGAAAAGCCGTGTCCCGGACCGCATGAAGGTTGAGTGAGCAGTAGTGAACTCGCTTATGCAGAGAAGCCATAGAAGGCGAGCAGGAAGATGCTGCGAGGAGGGCAGACATGTACTTGGAAGATGAGCCGGAGTTCAGTGCCGCTCAGAGCTGCTGCAGGATGGGCAGCATGATGGGGAGCCTGCGATCAGAAGAGTGAAGAATACAGGTATGGATGCCTTTGATTAAGAGGTTGATTGACAGCACAGCGCAGCTACTCGGCCAGCTGCATCTGATAGAATCAGAAGAGAGAGATGAAGCACGACCGCCGAAGCGACCCTGAGAGCACAGGTGAGAGTCCAGCGCAGCGCGGCATACTCAGCCGGGCTGCGTCCATTAGAAGCAGGATAAGCTTCTGAGAGAGTGGGTTGCATCAGTAGCAGTAGCAGCAGCAGCAGTAGCAGTATGAAGCAGCAGTTGTATCCTTAGACAATAGCAGTTGTAGCTGTTTAGTGTTTCAGTAAAAGAGAGATGTAAAGTGAAGAGACGTCAAAGTAAATGAAGCAGCAGCAGCACAGCAGCAGTAGCAGTATGAAGCAGCAGTAGTATCCTTAGACAATAACAGTAGTAGCTGTTCAGTGTTTCAGTAAGAGAGAGATGTAAAGTGAAGAGACGTCAAAGTAAATGAAGCAGTAGCAGTAGCAGCAGCAGCAGTAGTTGCAGCAGTAGTTGCAGCAGTAGCAGCAGCAGCAGCGGCAGCAGCAGTATCCTTAGATAATAACAGTAATAATCCTGTATCAAAGCCACAGCAGTAGAACATGTTGTAGCTGTTTAGTGTTTCAGTAAAAGAGATGTAAAGTGAAGAGAGATGTCAAAGAAAATGAAGCAACAGCAGCAGTAGCAGTATGAAGCAGCAGAAGCAGCAGCAGCAGCAGCAGCATGAAGCAGCAGCAGCAGTTGCAGCATCCGTAGATAATAACAGCAATAATCCTGTATCAAGCCACAGCAGTAGAATATTGTTGTAGCTGTTTAGTGTTTCAGTAAAAGAGATGCGAAGTGAAGAGAGATGTCAAAGTAAATGAGCAGCAGCAGCACAGCAGCAGTAGCAGTATGAAGCAGCAGAAGCAGCAGCAGCAGCAGCAGAAGTAGCAGTAGCAGTATGAAGCAGCAGAAGCAGCATTAGCAGCAGCAGCAGCACCACAATGCGATTCATACGAACAAACAGACGTGTCACGCCAGCGTGCGCCGCTTGTCGCCGTGAGCCAGGTTACATACGTGTCTGAAAGAGCCGAACCGTAGAGACAGGTGCAGCCTGGGAGCCCGCGGAGCGGCAGCGGCAGGAACAGCAGCAGCGGCACATGTAGTAGTAGGAGCAGCAGGAGCAGGCAGCAGCAGGAACAGGCAGCGGCAGGAACAGCAGCAGCGGCACATGTAGTAGTAGGAGCAGCAGGAGCAGGCAGCAGGAACAGGCAGGAACAGGCAGCAGCAGGAGTGGCAGCAGAAACAGGCAGCAGCGGGAACAGGCATCAGTAGGAACGGCAGCAGGGACCGGCAGCAGCGGCGGTCAGAGAACCGTGCCCATGGTTGTTTTAAGAGCCTAAGGAAATGAATTAACCTGAATCCGAAACATTCCCATGCGAATAACAGATGTCTCCTGGAGCCATCTTGCTGCTTTGGTTATGGCAGATACGCATGAACTATCACTTTTCCACACGTTCATTAGCTCCAACTCCACTTCACACCCATTGCAGATTCACATTGGGCCCCTTTTCTTTCTGCTGCACTTTCAAAATGCAACAACTGCAGTTTAGTTACCTAATAATGTAATACTAGTGATCTAGCTATTTAAATGCATGGCCCCTCCTTTATCCCTCAGATAGACTAATTTAAATACATTCATTTAACAATAGCGACCTGCGAATGATAAGATTAATGCTGCAAAGATGGGGCCGTGGCAAGAGCTCCGGTGTGAGCCGTCTGGAGCACGCTGGGGTAGTCTTTGCAATTTTTCCCAACGTGGTTTTACTGCAAGTGGCAGAACATGAATCTGAATTAATGCACATTGCTCCTCTTATATCCCTCAGACAATAAAGATTGATGCCATTTAATATGCATGTCCCTCAGTTAGCTCGAACACATGTGAAAACGGAGCCTGCAGACCAAGCACGGGGCGAAAACTGACGCCTGCAGTCCAGTGCGCAGGGCAAAACCAACCTCCTGCAGCCCAGACTCCAGGAATAATCCGTCCGCGGTCAGCACACTCACATGCCAGAAGACGTGGGAAAGCAACGGGACAACGCGGCACCGCCAATCGGAGGCAGGGACACGCACGGCACCGCCAGACCGTCTGCACGCAGCAGCAGACCACGAGGAGACGAGCAGCACAGAGCCCGCGGAGGGGCCCCGCGGAGCAGCCCGCAGAAAGAGCCCGCAGAGGAGGAGAGCGGCGGAGACACCGAACCACAGCGCGCGACCCCCAGCAGGTGCAGGGACGCGGAAGAGGAACAGATCACAAACAGCCAGACTGCGGACAGCCGGGCCATGCGCACGAGCAACACGTGAGCAGAAGCGACCCCTCCAAAACAACGCATGCATTGCGAACAGGTGCGTTAGCGACATGCACCTTGCAGACTTCAGAAGGCCGGGAGGTGGGCATCTCCGGCTTTTAACTTGCTGTCCTGGTGGTTATTGGTTGATTAGATGTGGGCGTTGCTGGTATGATGAGTCGAGGATGAGCAGGCTTGTAGGTCTGGGCAGCAGCAGCCGGGTCTACCACAGTGAACTTTCGCGAAAGCTCCATATGCGATGGTCGAAGTGAGATCACAGAAATATCAGATCATATTGTTCATTGTAGGTCTGAGTGCTGCTGCAGCTGTCAAAAGCCGAGTTTGCATGTTTTCCCCCAATTAACATGTACAATAGATAAGCATGTAATGAGCGTGAATGAGAGAGTGATTGGATTGTCCAGGTCAGGGACACCGATGCACCAGTGTGTGTGGCATCTCGCTTCTATCATCACTGTGTGTGGAGTGATTGGAAATTACGGGTACACCAACATTGTAAAGCGCTTTATGTGACCTTGGTCCGTGAAATGCGCTGTATAAATAAAGATTACTTATCTTATTATCAACGTCTACATAAAACTAGAGCTCCCAAAGCGTCTGCTGTAAATGTACTGGTTCGTAACAATGTGTAAAACTGTGCAAGTGACTGAAATAAACAAGCAAAGCAGCATATTTGTCGGATTTTTGTTCCTGTATCTAATTATTCTTTCCAAAGTTTATTTCTATGGCACTATGTTTATGAAATGATCTTGATCCTAGAAAGATGGTTCAGAGCAATCTCAGCTTGGAGCAAGTGCAGGTCACCATAGCAAAACATCGTTTACTTGCATCAGTTAGTATTTAGTTTTTCTGTATTTCATTTTAATTTACCAGTTTTAGCATGTATTAAAGATGAACTGTATGAATTACTTAATTTTAGTTTAAGTAATTTAAATGATTGGGATTTTTCTGAATTCTATTGATTTGAATGGGAGTCAAAAGGATGCTCGGGGAGTTCTAGTGGTTTCAGATTTCTGGCAGTCCTAGTGTTAATAAACAGTTTGACAGTGTTTACTTCGATAATGGCCAGTTCCTCCTCTCTTATTGTTTTTCCTTTTTGGCTCACTTTCCGCAGGATGTATGGTTGTAAACTCTGATAAAACCAATAATTGTATTTATTTTGCAGGCATTCCTGAAGCTTTTATTCTTACGACAACGTATAAAAACCTCCAAACTGCACCAGAGCGTAAATAACATAAAAATCCAACTGGAGCCGTACGTAAAGAAAGAACCTTCAATAAACACCAACCGTGTGCCACTTTTTAAGATGAATCCTCCTTTATAGCCACTCTGCGCTGGAGAAATACCGCCATTAAATCGTTTTTATAGGAACCGGTAACTGGCTCCATCCATTTGTTTTGCTGCTAAAAGTTTGTTTGCTTGGTTAAAATACATCTCACACCCACTGGAAAGGAGAAAACTGCCCAGGATTCTCCTTGACATTTCTGCAACGTCTATATTTGTAACGCCCTTTGGTGGACTGGTAGTTTGTCTCTATATTCTGCTCTTGCATGCATTCACTTTTGTACATCGGGGACTAAACACAGAGGGAAGGGGAGAAAGGACAACCTTGTACAGAACTCCTCCATACTTTCTATAAAGGCAAGAAAGTATGGAATAACCTCTCATTAAGGGCACAAGGATGCATATGGTGCAAAATCGACTTCGAGTTTTAACCTTGATATGATAACGTTTCCTCATCTAAAACAGACACAATGTGGTTTTTTGATCCCTCCACACTAATACCAAGATCGTCTGGCACAAACATGTAAGCCAGTCCCTTCTGTCTAAAAACGATTTTTTTTTTTGCCATTGTAAGTAACAGGAAGTCACAAGCTAAGAATTGGTTTTGGCCAAGCCCCGGCGATCCAAGATGGCGCCCTATTCAAATGAATGGTCGTCCTCAGTGGCGCTTTGTGACGGCATGGGGGCTGAAAGATTAGCGGAAGTCGCCTGGAACTCGCAAAGATCTATGGGAAACTCGCAAAGATCTATGGGAAACTCGCCTGTATTTGGGCATCGTCTGGTCCTTCCGGTTCTGCGCAGTGGATGATCTCCCATAATGCGTTGCGCTAAACACGCGTGTGTGGGTCTCACATGGGTCTCACGCACGTGCACAGAGGAGCTCGGCCGCGCTCTGACCAATCAGAGCAG
Source organism: Knipowitschia caucasica (assembly GCA_964034765.1). Lineage (NCBI taxonomy): Eukaryota > Metazoa > Chordata > Actinopteri > Gobiiformes > Gobiidae > Knipowitschia > Knipowitschia caucasica. Next base: position 13,916,055 of record OZ035837.1, on the reverse strand, counting down.
CTCATCAGAGCGGGAGTTAGAGCGAGAGCCAGACGAGCAGAGTTTGTGGCACTAAAGTGTGGATTTAAACAAAACCGAAGGATTTAAGAAGAAAAAAAGTTCAGGATGACAAGGGACACTAAAATCCCCACAAAAACCGACCTTTATGAAAGCTGTAGGTTCTCTGTCAGCTGAGGTCGAGCTGTTTTAATATGCATTGAGTTCTATGGGGAAAAATTTCTGGGTAGCCCACGTGAATTAAGTCTGGTCTAGTCTGCAGTACCGCGAGAATCCCCTGAGCACATGAGTTATTCAGCTACAAGCTAGCAATAGCCTATCCAGTTATTATAATAGATCCATGGTTTTGGCTCACAATGCAAACACATTTTGAAGCTCCTGTCTCAGTCCAGTAAGAGTATGATGTCATTGGACCAGTATGATATCACATTTGTTTTGGCCTTTATACCAAAGTTCAATTCTCCTGAGAAATTTCCCACCATTGAACATATTATTGATGACATTTTTTTACTTGTCTTTTATCAGCCAATAATTTCCCAATTTGGAAATTTACCAAAAATCTTTCATCCTCTGGTGGTAGCTTGGGAGTGATGTTCTAAAACATAAAAGGGACAAAGTGTGGTCTCATTATAATTCTAATGGCGAAACATAATGCCTCATATTTTATCTTTAAAGGAGTAATATGTAAAATTCTGCCCAAAAAGACTTGCCAGAAATGCAGACAAATCCAGCTGGGAACATAGTAACTGAATATACAAGAGTTTTGTCAACAACAAATCTATAACCAACACCTTGTTCACAAAGACCCCGATAGAAATCCTCGTTTTATTCCTAGTTTTGTCATTAATGATTTGAAAATCAGAACAAGACCATTCTTAGTCCTGCGCCCACATTTGCCAGTGAGAGGGAGTTATACCCCATAGGAGACACATCCCTTCAGTCCTGGACCGACGAATCTCCCCTGCGCCTCCCTTCCTAGTGTGACACATGAAAGGTGTCACACTAGGAAGGGAGTGTATAGAATGCGAAAGTCTGACTTCTAGAGACTAGGGTGACCATTTGTCCCGCATTGTGCGGGACTGCACAGCATTTTCATCCCAAATCCCGCATCACGCAAATTGATCGTGTGTCCCGCATTTTAATATCATCAGCACATATTTTTTTTTAAATTAGACAAATACGGACTTTGCTTGACATGACTGCGATCTCCTGTTGCTCCTCTCTCTCTCTCCCCTAAAGTTAAACCAAGAGCCAGTAATGCGGCGCTGCAGCGGGGGCAAAAATACTTTTGATAGGGGTGGGGTTTGGTTTAGTTGACAGCTGCCAGCTAGTCAGCACGCGCCGCGGTTCTTCCCCACAACATCGGCACGCCACGCCCCTAACAACAAAGCCGCGAATGAAAATCACGTCAGTCACTGACCGAAGAAATGTTAGCATTTTGGAGAAAAGCATGGAAAAAAACGCTAAAAAACGGAGATGCTCCTACAATCGTAACTGGGCACAAGTATATTATTGGGCAAAAGCAGTTAATGGAGATTCTCAGTCTGTTTTTTGCGAGTTATGCCAAAGTAAATTTTCTGTTGCTCACGGTGGGGAATTCGACGTGAAGAGGCACAAGAAATCAGAGACCCACATGAAAAACCAGCTTACAAAAGACACGTCCAGGTCCATGCAGGATTATCTGCAAAAAGGCAAAGATTTACAAAGTGACAAGGTAACTGCAGCCGAATTAGCACTCGTTTACCACCCAGTTCAGCATTCCCACTCATACAGAAGTGCAGACTGTGAGATTAAACTGACCCCAGTCGTGTGCCCTGATTCTGAGATTGCAAAAAAGTTGTCGTGTGGCCGCACAAAAGCAGCAGCTTTAGTGACAGACGTCCTCACTCCTGCATCAGTCGAAACATGCCTAAAAGAACTAAAGGCACCTATTGTACATCATTTACAGACTGAAAAGACTGCATCCTCACCATATTTCTCAGTGGCCTCAGATGCTTCTAACCATGGAAGTACAAAACTTTTCCCACTGTCTGTTAGATATTGGACTCCAGAATTAGGAATGAAAAGCAAAATACTGGATTTTTACGAAGACAGTGATGAATCGGCAGCCAGTATACACAAACAAATAACAAACAAAATCAATGAATATGGCTTAAGCCTGGACATGGTTTCAGCATTTTGTGCTGATAATGCAAGTGTAAATTACGGGAAAAACTCTGTTTTCCAGAAACTCAAAGTAAACAACAGTGGTATTGTTAAGGCAAACTGCATGGCACACGTAGTGCATAATACAGCTAAACATGCTGGAGACAGACTGGACATTGATATAGAGATGGTGGTCAGCAAAATTTTCAGCCACTTTTCATCATCTGCCAAACGGACTGAAGAATTAAAAGCAGTGTTTGCTTTTGTGGAAGAAGATTATTTTACTATCAGAAGACATGTTCCCACTTGATGGCTGAGCTTGTGGCCTGCTGTAGCACGGCTACATGATTCCTGGAGTGCCATCAAGAGCTACTTTTTGTCCCTGGGGGAAGATCAGTGTCCAAAGTCACTATGGGAGTTGTTCAAAAAGGACATTGATGGAGAGGGACACACTCTTGCACTACAAGTGTACCTGTCATTTCTCAGTAATGCACTAAAAGTATTTCATGAAGTTGTGCTTGTACTTGAGAAAGAGGAGGGAACTGTATGTGATTTGTATGACATCATGGTCAACTTGAAGACAAAGCTGCAGCAACGTTATTCTGATTCCTTTTTTGGAATGGAGACAAGTGCCCTACTACAAAACATCCCAAATCAAGAGGCGAGAAAAATAAAGACTGATCTAGCAAACTTCTACACATCTGCACTGGCTTATCTTGAGAAATGGTATGATTTTTCTGATGGAAATTATCAGAAGCATGTAGCCAGCCTGTCTTTAAAGAGCCAGTTCAACATCTCTCAGCTTTGTGATGCAGTGGAGATCCTTCAGTTGAAAAGTAAAATAAACTTGGATGACCTATATGAAGAGTACTGCTCAACTATGCCATATCAGTTAGGAATTGTGGAGAGAAAGGTTCCTGTTCCTGAAAGATGGGAACTGTTACTCAAAGGCAAACAAGCACCAAATATGTCAGTCCTTGCATCATTTCTTCTCAGTATCCCCATCACCAATGCTGCAGTTGAGAGGGTGTTTTCTCACATGACAGCTGCCTGGACAGACCAGCGTAATCGAAGCTCTGTAGAATTAATCAAGTCTGAAATTCAGATTAAAAACAACTTCAATCAAAGCTGCAAAGATTTCTACAGTTATGCACTAAAGGACAAAGCCATGCTGGAATGTGCACAGTGCAGTAGAAAATACAAGCTGAAGAGGAAGTTGTAAAGTAAGTTCTTATTTTCATGTAAATGTACCTATTTGACTATAACATGTTTAACAAATTGATCCTTTCCTTTCTGCAGTGAGTTTTTGGAACAATCCTACCGTTGCAGTTCTGGACTGGGATACATGATGAGCATGTAGAGACCTTTCAGAAGGAACAAGTTGAGAAAGAAGTAAGTAAGTATATCCTATTTTTTATGAAAATGTTAGCTATTTCACTATGATAACAATTTACTCATTTGTTTTCTTTTTCCTTTCTGCAGTGGGTTTTTGGAACAATCCTCCTGCAATAGTTCTGGGCTGGGAGTATGCATAAAGTTTGTTTTGTTTTCTTGGCCTATGCATCAATGCTAAGTTTCTTATAGAATAAAGACTTTGGGAATCAAATATAGAGTATTAGGTTTTCCTTATAACACACAACTTTATTTACGCACATACACTTAATTTCACAAAATATATGTAATGAAAATAATGATATTTTTTGTTACATCTGCGAAGTGTCCCTCATTTTCATGATTTGTTCCACTTAAATAGACCTGCTGTCCCACATTTGTGCGGTTAAGATCTGGTCACCCTACTAGAGACGTGTGTGAAAATGTACGTCACAGCAGGCGCATCAGGAAAACGTAATGTGACGAAACAGTATCACGTCCTCACCACACCTCATCCCCCCACTCCTCACCACCCACCACATCGACCCCCCCCTCATCTGGGCTTTCTGAATTGGGCCCTTACCCATGTCTCTCAAACTGGCTCAAGCAGAGTTAATATTTGGGTTTTTTGGCAATGTTGTCAAAACATCTTCACACTTGTGCCGTTGTGTTTTAACTAATTTGTCTAATGGATTTATGCTCATCATCGACCGCTGAGCCTAGAGATGGGGTTGCTTATTGCATTGATATACAGTATGACACCCAACTAAAAGTGTTTTTCATAATAGTTGGGTTCTCTTGGGGGGCCTGTAAAGACTGCATTAGTGGTTTGCTTTCTATTGATAATATGTCCTGACACAATTTTCAAGGGTTGTTGCAGCATCTCAAAGAAATTCACTGTGGTGGTGCTAATAATACAGATATCTCACACACACACACACACACACACACACACACACACACACACACACACACACACACACAAAATGCAATATGCAGTTTGAAGAGGGCTTGGACGAAGCACACACTCATTTGGTTCCATTCCCTCACACTCAAAGCAAAAGAAGCAGGATTACACTGAAAATCCACGCTCAATTCAGATTAATTATCAAACGGGTCTGAGGAGTTTTTGTCCCGTCTCTGTCCGCCCTGTGGAAAAGCCGCACAATGCTCCTGATCTTTGAACGCTCTCAAACACAGCAAATACTAATACAATGTACAATGTTAGGTAATAAATGCTTGAATTATCTTTCTGGTACATTCTGGCAATGGGACAAGCCATTTGGTCCTAATTTTACCTTATCTTATCTTAATTCAAGTACTTTTTTTTTTCTCATTCAAAGTGAGACACTAAGATAGTTTTGCTTTTCCCATTGGCAACTCTTGTTTCAAGGCAGTCAAAATGTGCTCAAATTAAGAAACACCTGGTCAAAATGTAAAAACATCAAAACAAGTGCAGCGAGGGACTGTGTTCTGACCGTGAGCAATATAAGTTGGTACCCTGTGACCATTCAAATATATACATTTAGAGTTGGGCTTGTTTTCCTGTGCTCTTGAATGCAATATTGCCCTTTGTCTCATTCCAATCTGATTGAGGTGTTTACCTGCAGCCCAACAGCATTTGAATTGGCGTGCACCAGCTCCTGGATGGATTGGTTTTTGGAATTAAAATTCAAAATTAGTCAATACATTTTTTTGTGCGACTGTTTTGACTGATGGTGCGCAATTTTCCTCAGAGGCGTAAAGAGATGTTCGAGTGGCACATTTTGGAAGCTGCTTTACCCCATTTATTTATTTATTTTTACAGTTTTTTAAAACCTCAATCAGCGTGCAAAGGTTGAAATGCGTTAATTGTAGACTATTGGAGTTGGTGGAGAATTAGTTTTGTTCTCATACTTTGCATACTCACTCATACAACAAAAAACAAACACGCACACACACACTCTAAAAAAAAAAAAAAAAAAACACTATCTGACCTATCTCCCATCATTGCCTTGTACAGAGAGATCACAATCATATTTGAACAGCTTTTTACATCATATTGTAAATTGTTCCACAGAGTAACTCCAGAAAGATAGATTATAAATATTTCGTAATGTATACATATATTTTTTCGTCCCTGTGATGCTACTACTTCCAGAAGGGAAAACTGACCAAGACAAGCGTTACTGGTGTCGTGCTGTCATGTCCTGGCTTGTCTCCTCTGTATGTTTAGTGGTATCAGCTCGCCTCGTCATTCCCACTTCTTGCCGCACAAACCGAGAGCGGGTTAATTGAGGAGTGCCCCCTGCTTCCCCCCCAATTACATCTTCACAACTCCATCACAATAACGTTTGCCATGTCGTCCCTGGCCTTTAAAGACAGCACAGAGCGGGACCCTAAGGCAGGTGTGGAGACCCTGGTGATGATGTCGGGTCCCCCTGCTTTTGCCGGGCTCAGAGGGCCGAGTACCAAGTAGTTGTAGAAGATGAAGGGTCTCCTGGCTGTATCTTCCTCATCACCAGCCCCTGACACAGCACTATAGATCGTCCGATACGTGTGATACCTGCCAATGGGTGATTTGGAGACAGATTTCTTTATTTTATCTTTGAGCCCCAAATAAACAGAGTTGGTTTTCTTGCTAAAAAACGGTTTAGCTGTGCAAACAACTGAAGGATTGTATCTCCTCTCTCATAATGTACTGTAATTACTTAGCTTATGTATGCCTTTTGGGATTGTTCTTATCTTGTTTTCTTAAACACTTTGAGTTTTGTTTTTACAAATAAACTTGAAAAGGAAGAAAAAGACTCTTGCCAAAATATTTTGGCCAAAACGTTGCACATCTGTAATAAAAAAAAACACTGGTGTATGCAAGTACAGCGTGCCAGAGTCATTTTCTTCCTTTTCAAGTTGGCAAGGCTGTGTTCGGAGCCCGCTCTTGTACACCTGTCACTGAGTCGGATGGGAAAAAATTTCCCCTTTATACAAATAAACTTGCCTTGTATTGCAAAAATGAAAAAAATAATAATAATTTGAGCACATTTTGACTGTCAAAAATAAGATTTGAGTTAGGGTTAAAAAGGTTGGTTTAAAAAGATACAAAACAATTCAAGAAATGTCTTCCCTGGAATGAGAAATAAATTGCAACAACACTTGTTCCTTTGGCAAATCTTGTTTTAAGACCCAATGATTCAAGCATTTATTACCTTTTATTTTGTTTTTTGTTTTTTTGTGTACCTTGCACATCTTTGCATACACTTGTGGCCTGGGATTTTGTGGTCATATTTTGTATAATGCCTATATTGGTTGTATACTTGCTGGCCAAGTTCCCTGTTGTGGGTGACATCCTTCTGCGATACTTCTGAACCCTCTCTTGTGGCTACCCTCTCGTTCTGAAGGCAACCCCAAGCTGTTTATTCTGCATTGAGCCGGCAATGCCAAATTAAAGGAGGTCCAACTCTGCACTCAAACCAAACCAAGCTGGAGCAGCTCCAGGCGCGAGTCATTACACACAGTTCCAAATGCACTGGTGTGCGCTTATGTTGTAAAATGTAGCTACACAATCGTTGCGACAAATCATACCAGGCCAATTCATCATACAGCCGTGTGCCAAATGAGCCTGTTGTGCGTTCTTATTCAGCCCAAGGACCATGTTTCAATGTTTATGGCTGTTTTTTTAATTAATCCTGTTTTATAGCTGGTTGGTGACGCCTCATTCTGTGATAGTTGTGATTCAAATTGAGTTATTGCAAGTTTATTACTTCAACATCAAACTGACTGCTAAAATAAACAATTTTCTCTCTAGTCTAAATGTCCCCCAAATAATCTGGCTCTAATGAATTTGGTTGTAAAGCTTTGGCGTGCAGGGGCGTCATTTGATTTCACCTCCAGATGGGGCTTTTCTGTGTGGCGTTTGCATGTTCTCCCCATGACCTCTGGCTGTACTGGTTTCCCATACCACTAAAGACATGTATATCCTGTATGGTGACCCCACTCCCATCACTGTGTGGCTTTAAAGCACTTTGTGACTCTGTATGTGAAAGGCGCTAAATAAATAAAGAATACTTACATTCTTGAAACCTGGTGCGGATGACAATGCTGATCCAGAGGGTTTTATTGTTTATAGAGAATTTAATAAGAAATAAGAAATGCACCTGTTCATTGCCTTGAATTGTTTCTTTTGAACCTGCACACATATATTTTTACATATATCACAATAACAGATAAATAACAAGTACCTGGTTTAAAAAAAGAAAATCTTATTAGATTCCAACCCCCATCACGCATGCCACACAATATACAATAATTGCACAGGACATGCAGAAATAAAATACATGACACCAACTCAGATACGCAAGACGATATACAGTCTTCTCTATATGTTCAGTTAACACTAGGAAAAAGGATAGACGACATTTTTGTTTTTCCCTTACAACATTAAAATCAAGTGGCCAGGAGGCACAGACCGGCACCAGATGACAAATACATTAAAAAAAACAACTTTATAAACTGCAGTTTTCAGAAAGGCCCTTTAACCCTTGGCACTGGTTGTTGCAAAACTAATCCTAAACCTAGCTACAAAGAAACCAAAAGGTATTTGTATAAAAACCTGCAACTGCTTCACCCCGAGGTCTGTCACCGTGTCAAATTCTATTGAAAACTAATAAATAACGTTTTACCATCGTCGTGCAACTCGAGCGCTTTAGGGCTTTGAACTCGGAGTGCCACGGAACAAAAAGAACACTTATCATTAAGCCGGCAAGTCCTACTCCGTGTTTCGCATCAAACATGGAAATCCGCGTTACGCATTTAAGTAAGAAGGCATGTCGAACGATGGCAGACCCAAAATCCATTGTCATTGATGTATTCTTGACCAGCTGTTTCTCTGTCCCTGAAGCTCCCAGTTCCAATGGGAGTCATGGGTAATCGGAAAATCTAGTGGAAAGAGATCAGAAGCTTGGGGATGCTTTTAAAAGAGGGGTTTGGGAGATCTCTAAACATGATCGCAGGAAATACAATCGTCCCCTTCGGACCGAATGACTTTCACATAAGAAGATTGAGGGAGTGGAGAGAGGTATAGGGCTTGGATCTTGTGTGGGATTGATTTGCCGAGCTGTACGGTATGGTCTGACAGGAGATGAGTTTTGGATGGGAGTCTTTGTGGTGAGATACAAAAGATACAGAGATTTCATTGCATATGGTTGTTTGCAGTGTCAGAAGACAAACAACAGGGGAGCAGCTAGGGTTGGTGGTTCTTTAGAGGTGAGTTCAAAAACCAGTTATAAAAAGTAATAGGACAATTATTTTCATATGTCATTGGTTAAATACAGACCCAATGAACCCTAAATGTTACTGTGGGATACATGTGATGCTTTAGCCTTAAATCTGACTCAAAATGTTAAGTTGGTTCCATCACAAGTTTTTACATGCATGTACAGTGCATGTCATGTCATTAGATCAGCTTTCTCAGACAGAAAAGTAAGTAAGTAATGTTTATTTATATAGCACATTTTACAGACCAAAGTCACCCAAAGTGCTTTACAATTGTTCACAGTTCAGATAGTTTTCCATTCACACCCGGTGATGATGGAAGCAAAAGTGAACCCTGACTCAGTCCATCAGTGTTCAGTCCAAATCATCAATTAGTGACTAACAGGGCTTTTCTGTGCAAAGGATAACTTGTTTTCTAATAAGATGAAGACTTGTGGTCCAACAATAATACTATGTTGGCACAAACAGCATTTATTATGTATTAAACTAAATAACTAGTTACCCTTTACAAGTCATTAAACAAAGAATTTAGGATCAAAAGCGTTACTTAATGAGGCTCTTTCTAAGGTCACGGAATTTAAATCTCAATCAAATCTTTTTACAAGTGCCTACGCCAAATATCCAATGCCAAAGATCACTTCATCAGTTACTATTTATTTATTTTTTTCCAAACGCACAACACATTCTTATACATATATCAATACAACAGAAAAACAACTAGTACCTGATTTGAAAAGGGTTTGGATGAAGCAAATGCAAAAGTTTACTATACTAGTTGTTGAATGTCCCATTACAGTTCGTCTCTGTCTAGACGGGGCTTCATTTAATGCACTCCAAACTTGGCCTTCTAGTGTTTTTTAACAACCATCACATTTTGATTGTTTTACACTTAAAATATTGTCACAAGATAGAAAAGCCGAGCAGTTTCTTTCTTCAAGGTGATGTCATTTTGTCTATTTATTTCACAACAACAACATAATAAATGATAATGATAGCATGTGCATTATGTGAAAAGGGATTGGATGAAGCAAAAAGCCTATATATTAATTTCAATTCAATTTCTTTTTGCATAGCCCTACATCCTTGAAGTAGTTATACTTGGAGGACTTCATTTCTTTTATTAAAAGACATACAAAAGTGACACAGACATACCAAAGTGAAAATGATTGGTAAAACAACAACAAAAACATTTAAACAGCAACAAAACACGGGGACATACAAAGGAATACAAATATTGAGACAACATGAAACCATATGGGAAGGAGGGTGTGTGTGTCTCTGTCTGTGTGTGTGTCTCTGTGTGATTCTCGGAGGACTTTACAAAGCTGTTGATTCGCCAACCCAGTTTAGGGAATCATACACTTCAAACAAAAACACTTTAAGACATTGGTCCATTGATGAAGTCCATACATGTAATTGAATCTCGTGTGTCCTGGATCATCACCGCTGTCCTTAGACCCTCCTGCATCAGCGAGGAGATACTCAATTACTCCAATTCCCTCCATCCAATGAAGCTCCTGACAAAGTGGAATATCAATAACTTCCACTTCAAAATCTTCCCAAATGCCACTGAGTTTATCCCACATATCATTCCTCTGGTTGATTGATACACCACAAATCTTACCTTACAATCACAATTTTCTCCAAACAAATCCAGGCTGCTATGCATTCAAAAAATAAATCACAAATCTTTCTGTATAATACGTCAATCCTAACACAAAGAACGAGCATTTCCTCATATCCACAGCTCTCTTGTAATTATTCTTCGGCATGCCTTCATCGCCTCTTTTCTTGCTGTGACAAGCGCAATGGGTGCAACATGCGAGACGAGTCAAACACACAAAAAAGGTTATCCCCATTAGGATGACAAGACAGGGACCCGCGAATCCAGGCCCCATAACTGCACGACTCGTTTAACCCAAAAAGCTCAATCTCTTCTTCCATTTTCTGCACGCTCCTGATCACGCTTTGCTTTTTTATTTGCTTGTACTTTGCAGCAGTCTTGCCTATTAGCTGAAGTAACCCCTAACCTATCTCCCCCCCATGCGCCGTGTTGACAAAACATGATTTATGCGCCGTGGCATGCATTTCACTAATGTGTACTACCAGGAGGCCAATTATGGGAAAAGACTAAATTTGATGTTTGCTTCACGTGTTGGCATGCGCTGGCGGATGACATTTTGACGTCTTTATGCGGGGAATTCCATTAACGTTTAGAAAGAGAGGTTATCGTTATTCAGGCTCAGGCAGCTACGGCGTGGATTTAATACAGTGGATACGGCCGTGTAATGCAAGGGTAATGATTCGTTTGTGTTGGATGTATAAAAAGGGAGTGGATTTCAGCTTCTGATCGTTAAATCATAACCGATGTTCAAAGCGTTTAGTTTGAAAAAAATATGCTGGTTGGTTGTGTCTGCAAATTGTGTAAGGCTGCCTACAAAGGCCTAATGTACCAAGATTGGAGGTCAAAGCAGACATAATATTCTATTGAATGATGCAAGTGCAATGTTGATGAATTCAAGAGAGAATACAGTATGTATATTGTGTGTTGTGGGCCTTGGTCACATACTTCCACAATATGGCAATGAACTTATCAATCTTTATGTTGAATGTTTCTTGAATGGACAACATCAACACAAATCTTACTGGCTGTGGTTTTGCTACATCGCTTGCTTTGGCTTTTTTTTATACACACTTGCATTCACTACAGACTTACAACTTAATGTACCCGCTGTTTGAGTACACATACAATTATTTAATTATTGGCAGCTGTTGTTCTGTCATTACTTTTGAGCCGGGTCTTGAGCAGGCAGTACACAACAGTTCAAAAATCCCGTTGTGACGCCGATCTGTAAGCAATTGTTTGTTGCAGCGGTTATGATATTGAATGCTTACTTGGAAACACATTCATTAACACGTGAAGAGCTGGGGTCATGACGCGGTTCTGTAATTAGCTTTGTTATCGTCTGAGGAGCTGTGTCGCCGTGGAGACGTACAAGACTTCTACCTTTACAGAACCTCATTAAAATGACAAATGCTCCATGTAAACAACTGATCACACGGCGGACACGTCACGGCTTTATTTTGAAATACAATACCGTACTCTCCTCGCTATGATGCAGAGAAAATTGAGATGAAGAGATTCTTTATTCGTCCCACAGTGGGGAAATGTCAGTGTTGCATCATGGTTACAGAACAGTACGGATGAGGAGGAATGATGAAGATAAATAAACAATAATTCTATACTGAAAATAAAATATATAATGTTTAAGTATTATATCTCCGTCTATCCATCCATTTTTTTCCCCTTAGTCCATTTCTGGGTCGGGGGGGTGGCAGTCAGAGCTACACACAGAGCACCAGCCCTCACTGATCCTCCTGCGCTGAGCTGCCTCTATCTTTCAGCGGGGCTTCAGGCAAAGTGGGGATAAGTGTTGAGTTTTTCCTTGCCGATGCAGGAGGGTCTGTTGGACAGTTATTGCCCAACAAGAAGGACTGTGGTGATGATCCAGGACAATTTAACATTCTACAACATGTATGGACATTTATCAACATGTGTTCTATAGTCTTTTTGTGTCTTAACTATTGATTCTCTGATCTGTGATGGGGATTTCAATGGGTTTTTTTTAGTCCTCTGAGATGACTACTGTTGTGATTAAGGGCTATACAAGAATCAATTGTATTGTTTTGTGTTGTGTCTCGTGAAGTAGGTCTTGTGGTGGGATCAACCCCACGATTTACAGGCTCAAAGGCCAATGTTCTTCCAACTGAGCCAATGCCGCCCCTTATAACATCTCTAGCTTTAGCATAATAAGGAAGCAAATCTAAAGTTTCAAAATTTAGCAAAAGGAGGAAGCAAGAATTATGTATATAATCGCTGACTTTAGCATAATAACATGTAAGTATGAAGTCTCTACCTCAACACATATGATAACAAGCCTTTGATCTGGTCCTTGAGGATAAGAATTGACCCAAAATCATTTCTTATTGGCTCGTAAATGCAGGCGGATGGCGCGAGACAATTTTTACGGCAGGTGAAGTGAGTGGGTCTGATTCTGTGTAGCTGAGTTGGAGATTGCACCATTCGTCTTGTTTACAGTGCATCAGATTGACTGAGCCAAGTGAAACGCTCTAAAGAGAGAAAATATGCTTGTATAACTCTGGATCTACTGCTCTGGAGGTCCGAAGGTACTGCTCTCACTTCTGGCATTCTGAACTGGCTTCAATGAGGACACCAGATTTGGTCAGACCTCTGAAGCTAATCAGGGCAGGGCCTAGTTAGTACAACTATGGGAGACCTCTGGGAACACCAGGTGCCACAGTGGGGCGGCTGTTGTTGGGGTCATTCTGTCCTTAGGCAAGACACTTCACTCATATTGGCAAGAATGAGTCCGGTGTGTGTCTGTGAATGAAAAGCGCTGTATAAAACTGCTGCATTATTATTAAAATTAAAGTTCTGTTAAGCTTTAAAAACAGAATCCAAACACAGATAATAATTAAAAAACGAATTATGTTTAATTAACACACAAAAACAGTCCTTAATTAAGCTCCAGGCAGAAGCAGTTCAGCACAAATAAACAGGTCATCCACCTGAAGAAACAAAATTGAAAACTAAAACTAAATTACTGTCAGTTTGAGCAGTAAGTAAGTAATCTTTATTTAAATACCGCCTTTCACAGACCAGAGTCACAAAGCGGTTTACAATTGTTGGCAATTGGTGGCTCAAAAATTGTAAAAGTAGTGGCTGACTGGACTGGAGACAGGTGGGCTCCCTTCAAACAGCCCCCTGCAGGAGGAGACAGGGGAGGAGACTCACAGACACACAGGGGGAGGAAGGAGGAGGACCACGAGGACGAGAGAGTACAAAACAAAGAGTTATCTGTTTTTCATATTTTTACACTTTAAAATCATATTAAATTTTTTTTCCCTAATCAAAAACAGACCTGCAATCTTTTTAGCTCCATCCAAAAAATAATAATAATCTGGTATTCACGTATTTGAGTCATGTATTGTGAGTTAGAAATCAATTTCCAACTCAAAAGATATTGTTAATTTTAAAACAGTGTTTCCAATTAGAATACTGAAAAAAAAAAATGTGCAGTAATTTGCAGTTTTAATAAATAAACTGTGTTTTTTTGTTTATCTATTAGAACAATAGTGGAACAGGAGTAGCACTGCCGAAATACAGAGGAGTGCAGTGTAAACACCTTGGACTACAAAATGCAACCAAATTTTTTCAAAGAGTAAACACCCAGAAGATTGCATACAAATACACACAGTAAATAGTTACTGTAGATGGATAGATACTTTATTGATCCCCGTATGAGAAATTCAGGGGACCAGAAACAGCAAAAACACACCCATCCACATACAAAAAAACAAATACATGGATCATTCTAAAAATCTAACAATAATAATAATAAAATGCAACAGCACTTCAAGTCACAGCAGCAGAGGTGAAGTAGCCGCTTAGTTTGGACCATTTTGTCTGCTCTGCTCCAAAGTAAAATACTGAATGCTTCATTAGCATTTTTCAATGTTTCAAAAAGTTAGCCTTCCCGATCTGCTTGGTTTGGACCAAGAATCCTCTCCGCTCATGTCTGGACCTGTGTAAAACCATGAACACTGTACTGCAGCATCTATCGTTATGTATATTTAGAGAACAGTGCTTAAATACGTTAGTACTAAAGATCGCAGAATATTTGTATTTGCATTGCACCACAGCCTTCAATAATGCATGTAGCACCAATGCAAATACAAATTCCAATATATACGCTCTCTGAACGATGGTGTTGAAGCACATCTTAAAAATGACAATGAATACATAGCTTAAGAGTTTTAGCCGTCCATACTAAAAGGTGTCCATTCCATACAATTGAAAGCAGGCAGATTGTCCTGGCCTCGCTGAGCAATGTAGGTTTTTACAAAAAACTCAGCTATACAGGTAGCTAAACACTCCCCCATCCATCCGCAAAGAAGCACTCCACTTGGTTCTTTAGCAGCTTTTAATGAGGAAAGTGTAAAACTGCAACACAGAGATACAGCATATGAATACAAAAACGCAATGTAAAATTACTAACTAGCATTTAAGATTTAAATAAATGTCAAACTAGTACTCTAATGTAAAGATAATTAGTTCAGTACTCACAGACGATGCCATTCTGCGCTTAAATCGAAGAAAAGATAACAAAAAAGGGAGCTTGTGCTAGCCACGTTTCAGACTGCTTTTCTGGTAAACAAGTTGCAATACCATTTTCCACCACTAGGTGGCCAACTCGGATTATTAAATAATTATAACATTGAACATGGCATCATTACATAAAAATGAACCAAAATACCCAGAGAAATAAACTCGTTCCATTACACTCCCCGCCTGGCGTCTTTAAGAGATGCCACAATATCAAATGTCCTTATCAAAAGATAACAGGAGAACAAGTTCTGTGATGGGTCGACTAAATGTCTTCACAACTTGTTGTCGAACAACTTTCACATCCACTTTTCTTATCATACCATCCTTGCTGGGATATGTCTTCTCAACAAGACCCATGGGCCACTCGTTGCGCTTGGCATTTGTGTCCTTCAGAAGTACAATGTCTCCTACTTTGATGTTTGGTTTCTTTGCAAACCACTTTTGACGGCCTTGTAAGGTGCTGAGGTATTCTTTACGCCATCTTGTCCAAAAGGCGTTGGCCAAAAGTTGAACTCTCTTCCAATGGTTTTTGAAAATGTCTTTCTCTGTAAGGGTGTCTGGAACTGGAGGAGGAGCCCCTGTTTTCTGTGTCAGAAGCATTGCTGGAGTTAGGACCAGGGGGGCTTCTGGATCGGTGGAAACGGGTACCAAGGGCCTGGCATTTACTATGGCTGTGACTTCTGCCATAAATGTCACTAAAACCTTGTGAGTGAGTTGAGGCTGCTTGACAT
The DNA here is from genome assembly GCA_964034765.1 of Knipowitschia caucasica. Lineage (NCBI taxonomy): Eukaryota > Metazoa > Chordata > Actinopteri > Gobiiformes > Gobiidae > Knipowitschia > Knipowitschia caucasica. The sequence continues at coordinate 13,900,371 of OZ035837.1, read as the reverse complement.
CGAGGAGTAAAGCATCCAAAATACGACGGGAAACCCCAATCATTCGCTCCCATGTCCCGCCCATGTGTGATGCGTGAGGTGGGTTAAACTCCCACACACATCTCTGTTCGGTGAGATAGGCACTGATTGTGGGGTCAACATGCTGCGGCGACATCTTAAGCTCATTGCATGCGCCAATAAAGTTGGTCCCTCTGTCGGACCGAAGTCGTTTTGCAGGGCCGCGAATAGAAAAGAATCTGCGCAGGGCATTGATGAAACTCGATGCACTCATTGTTTCTAATACCTCGATGTGGATGGCCCTGGTGGACATACATGTGAACAACACAGCCCACCTCTTGTTGTTGATTTGTCCTCCTCTTGTACGTCTCGTTACAATCTCCCATGGGCCAAAGACATCACAGCCCACATATGAGAATGGAGGATCCATCTTGAGCCTTTCTTCAGGAAGGTCAGACATGAGCTGCTGTTCAGAGCATCCACGGAGCTTTCTGCAACAAACACACTTGTGAATGACTGTGCTTATGAGTCGTTTACCTCCAACCAACCACAGGCCACTACTGCGTATGGCTCCTTCTGTCAGATGCCGTCCTTGGTGCTTTACGCTCTCGTGGTGATGGCGCACCAGCAGAGTTGCCATGTGATGTTTGTTTGGGATTATGACAGGATTTGCTTCATTCTTTTGTAGCAGGGAATAGCGTAACCGTCCTCCTACTCTCAGAAGACCTTCACTGTCAATAAACGGATTCAGTTTGAGAATTGGACTGTTCTTGGGAAGTTTCTTTGCATTGCTGATAGCCGAAAGCTCTTGGGAATAGCACTCTTGTTGTACTATACGAAATATAGTACGCTCCGCTCTGTCCAAATCAGAAGGTGAAATGTTATTACAGTAATGCCAGCCAAAACAAGTATCACTGTCCTTGTGAGTGAAGCTGCGAGTGATATGGATGAGTCTGGCAACTGCTGTCACGAGGGATTTCCAGTTTGAGAAGCGTTCAAAGCGGTTTGAAAACAGTTCAAGCTTTGAGGTGCCAGGTAACACATTTGTGGAGTTCGCTCTGACCTCTGTATCCTCATCTGGATTAACAAGCACATACTTTTCTTCTGAACCGAGTTTTGTTGCGTCAGAATCTGTGAGGAATTTAGGTCCTGTTAGCCAGAGAGTATTGACTAGCTCATTTGCAGCGACTGATCTTGAGCCACAATCTGCTGGATTGAGGTCTGTGGGCACAAATCCCCACTGTTCGGGTAAGGATATCTGTCTGATGCGCTGCACTCTGTTACTGACAAAGACGTAAAATCTTCTTTTCTCATTGTGAATGTAGCCTAATACTACCTTGCTATCAGTGAAATACCTGACTGCATCTAGTTTCAAGTCAAGTTCATGAATGACAGTTTCAGCAACTTCAACTGCTAGAACAGCTGCACATAGCTCTAATCTAGGGACAGTCAGTTCAGGCTGAGGAGCAAGTTTTGCTTTGCCTAAGACAAACCCAACTTCCCGATGGTCATCCTCATGAGTGACTCTCAAGTATGCAACAGCTGAAATTGCACGCACTGATGCATCGGAGAAAACACAAAGCTCTGTTCTCTTTGCTTGTGGTATTGAGAATGAGGCATATGTTCTTTGAATATGCAGATCTTTGAGAACACAAAGGGATTCTTGCCACATTCTCCATTCCTCATATTTGGTTTGAGGCAGAGGTGCATCCCAGTCAACATTCTCAGAAGTAATGCCTCGAAGGATCATTCTTCCTTTGATTGTGATTGGTGCTAGAAAGCCCAGGGGGTCGAATAAACTATTCACTGTCGATAGCACGCCTCTTCTTGTAAATGGCTTAGGCTTCTCAGGGACCTTGAATGTGAAAGTATCCGACATGATATTCCAAATGACCCCAAGACTACGCTGCAAAGGAAGGTCGTCAGCAAACAGATCCAAGTCTTTAATGTCCTTGGCTCTGTCTTCAGCAGGGAAGTGGTTCATGACCTTCACACTGTTTGACGCTATTTTGTGTAGCCGCAAGTTAGAAATGGCTAACAGTTCTTGAAGCTGTTCCACGGTATTGAAAGCTTCTGAAAGCTTCATCAGATGTGAATGACAGCAACGCATCGTCCATGTAAAAATGTCTTTTCACTAAGTCTGTTATCTTGCTGTCATAGACACTCTCCATCTCCTTTGCCGCCCTCCTCAGTCCATAAATGGCGATGGCGGGTGATGGACTGTTTCCAAATATATGGACTCTCATGCGGTATTCGACAACCTCATTGTCTGGGTGATTGTCGCGGTACCACAGAAACCGTAGCATGTCTCTGCATTCTTCTTTAACCACAAAGCAGTGGAACATTTGTTCTATGTCCGCTAGAACTCCAATGGGCCCTTTTCTGAATCTTAAAAGAACTCCAAGCAGGCTGTTGTTTAAGTCTGGACCCTGCAGCAAAACATCATTTAGCGAAACACCATGGTACTGTGCAGATGAATCAAACACAACACGTATTTGGTTTTTGCGGATGGTAAACTCCGAAGCTGGGCAAATACCATCTTTCCTTTCCTTCTTTGAGTTGCGGCGCAAGCTCAGCATGATTATTATCAAACAATCTCTGCATGAACTCAAAGTAGTGCTTTTTCATCTCAGGTTTTTTCTGAAGAGTCCGCTCCAGTGATGTAAATCGCCTCTCAGCATATTCTCTGTTATTGGGAAGCTTGCAACGAGGGTTCCGGAATGGTAAGGGCGCGACCCAGCTATTTGAATCATCCTGATAAAAGTCTGTTTCCATTATTTCCAAAAAGTGGTTATCTTCGATAGAAGGAGCTAGCTGGTGGTCGTGGATTGTTCTGGAAAAGACTGAAGAAGTGTCTGTAGTCTCTCCATATAAGTCTGTTACTTTGATTTTGTTCTCACACTTCGAAAATGTAGTGGGTCTCCCATTTTCAGATATGCATTAGGGGTGTTGAAAAATATCGATACGGCGATATATCGCGATATTACGTCGCGCAATTCTCGTATCGATCCAAAATGCAAAATATCGATATTTATACATACATTTTTGGCCGAAATTGTCAATGCAAAGGCGTACTTTTGTCCTGCGCTTGCACTCCCGCTCACTAGTTGGCAGCGCACGGCCCAGCCCGCCAAAGAAACAATAGTATCTCGCGAGAGTTGTCTTGGAATCAATACAGTCCGCTATAGTCTCGCGGTGTTTAGAGCACACAGTAAAACTCAACATGGCGGAGAGGGAACTGCGAGATGCTCCGAGGCACATTTACAAAGCTGAAATTTGGACTCACTTTGGTTTTTACATCAACGACGGACGCTCAGATTTGGATAAAAGCTACGCCATATGCAAAAGGTGCCATGCGAAAGTCAAGCACAGCGGGAACACCACGAACCTGCGTGCACATTTTGCAAGACATCACGAACAAGTGGAGGTAAACGGAAAACAAGCTACCTCATCACAACTAACTCTTGAACAAGCTAATTTAGTCAAGCTGCCTTCAAGCTCACAGCGTGCCACTAAAATAACACACTCCGTGGCTTACTACATGTGCAAAGACATGCGTCCTCTGAGCTCCGTGGAATGCGAAGGCTTTCGTTATATGATGAACACTCTGGAGCCCCGTTACAGCATACCATCCCGCCAACACTTCACCGATGTTGCTTTGCCCCGTTTATACAAAGAAGTGCAAGACACTGTGCTAAATGACCTTCGTTTTGCCGAGCGAGTTGCATTAACATGTGATGCCTGGACATCCAGGTCCACAGAATCCTACGTAACAATAACAGCGCACTACATCGACGGAGACTGGAACATGCATTCTCACATCTTGCAAACGCGACCAATGTATGACAGCCACACTGGAGAGAATATTGCGGCTTTATTGCGTGAAGCTGTAGACGAATGGGGCCTGAGTGAGAAAAAACCCGTGATAGTCACTGATAATGCTCCGAACATGACGGTGGCGGCTCGACTGGCAGAGATGACCCACATTCAGTGTTTTGCGCACAGCCTTAACCTCGCGTCACAGAAAGCACTCAAACTACCAGCAGTGGCAAGGCTGCTGGGGAGAATTAGACGTGTTACTGGATTCTTCAGACGCAGTACAACAGCAAGCCACCAACTACAGCTCAAACAAGTCCAACTGGAGCTACCAAAGCATAGATTGATTACAGATGTTGTCACTCGATGGAATAGCTCCTATGACATGACTGAGAGGTTTTTAGAGCAGCAACCTGCTGTCTGTGCAGCACTCTATTCCAATGAAGTGCGAAAGAATGAAAAGGAAGTATTCACACTGACTGAGACTGACATCACATGTGCAGAGGAGGTACTCAAAGCACTCAAGCCAATGAAAGATGCTACATTAGTGATGTCTGAGGAGAGCATGCCAACCCTGTCTGTGATTGCCCCACTTCATGTCAAGCTGATCATGGGAACAGAGGAAAACCCAGAGGAGTCAGATACAGTTAGGGACATAAAGGCGGCTATAGCACAAGATCTGTATAAAAGATATGCCAATCAGAAGGAGACCCTGTACATGGCATCTGCAGTTGACCCGCGGTTTAAGAGTCTACCCTTCCTGTCTGAAGACGACACTGCCCACATCTTCTCCCGACTGACTGAGGCTGTGGTAGCAGAAATGCAAAAGCGCAGTGTAAGTAAATGAAAGCTAAACTTGCATGTTTACAGTTATAACTGTGCATGTTAGTGTATTTCATAAATACAGTATTTATATAAATTATTAAATAATTAAAAGATTTACATTGCATGTATACTGTGAATAAAATCTTGTTTAATATTTTTCAGCCAGTTGAATGTGAGGAGGAGGATAAAGATGCACCTGGTCCCTCATCAGATCCTGCAACCAAGATGCCACCCCTGAAGAAACCCAGAGCATCGTGTGCTTTAGCTGATCTTCTTGGTTCCACATTCACCCTTCTCAAAAATGACACTGAAACAAAAACTGATGTAGAAGCTGCTGAAGATGAGGTGAAGATGTTCAGGACGGAGTCCTCTTTGCCCCTGAATGGTGATCCTCTCACTTGGTGGAGAGAACACAAAGGAGCCTATCCTCATATTTCCTCTGTAGCTCGTCGATTCCTCTGCATCCCAGGCACAAGCGTCTCTGCGGAGCGAGTCTTTTCCACTGCAGGAGACATTGTAACTGCACAAAGAAGTGCGCTGAAACCTGGGCATGTTGACCAGCTTGTGTTTCTTCAAAAAAATCTTAAAAGAAAGCAGTAATAACTTTCTGAATTTATTTGTTCTTGGGATATACCTCATTAAGTTGCACTAAAGCCATGTTGCACTAAAGCCATGTTGCACTAAAGCCATGTTGCACTAAAGTTGTTTAAAAAGCCACAGGCAGATTGTGTCATTTTATTTTGTTGGCACATGGCATGTTAAAGCCAATGTTTGCAAAAGGAAGATATGCCAATAAAATATATTTTATACAAATTTACAGATTCGTCTTTTAAGTCATAAATCGCAATAATCGCCTTATACTGTAATATCGGGATATATCGTATCGTATCGTATCGTGACCTATGTATCGGGATACGTATCGTATCGCCAGATGCCAGGCAATACACACCCCTAATATGCATGTTTTCATAGTATTTACTGCTGGTGGACCATGCATGCCATTGACACAGACATCACCGACTACCACCCAACCAAGATCCAGTTTTTGTGCGAATGGTTCATTGTTAAGCCCATTTATTTGTTTTCGTACTTTGTGCACTCTTAACAGATCTCTTCCAATCAGAACCAGAATCTCGGCGTTGGGATCGAGAGGAGCAATTTCCGGAGCTATTTTCCTCAAATGCCTGTGATGATAGGCTGCTTCAGGTGTCGGGATTTCTTTCCTGTTGTTGGGGAGATTGTCACATTCGATCAGAGTTGGGAGCTGGAGACATGTTTCCTTGTCCAATGACTCTATGACATAACCATGGGCTCTTCTTCCTGATGCCCGCATTGCACCCATACATGTTGTTATGTTGTACGGGGCCTCAGTGCCATGAATGTTAAACATGTCAAAAAATTCACTACGAGCCAAAGAGAGGTTGCTCTGGTCATCTAGGACAACATGCATCCTCTTACACTTTTCCTGCTGGCCAGAGGGATACACATTAACCAGAGTAATCTTTGAGCATGACTTGCCGCTTCCTTCTGTACCACAGACTTTAGTGCAGTTTGATGTGAACTCGGTTTTAGTTCCTTCCTCCCCGCCGTCCTCTTTGCACGGTGGAGGCTGACTCGGGATTTGACTGGCGCTTATCCCACTGAAATGCATGGCGCTGACGTGTTTTTCACTTCCACATTCCAAACATTTGATGGGAGCCTGACAATATTTTGCCATATGAGAAGTTGAAGCACAGCAGCGATAACAAATCATGTATTCTTTGAGAAGTTGTTTGCGTTCATCAAGAGTCATTTTAACAAATCCTCTGCACTTACTTAGGGGGTGAGGCTTGTTATGTATGGGGCATTGTTTTTCCGGGTTAACATAACTTTTATCTCCTCGTTTGAAAGATGAACTTGTAGTTTGTTCAACGTTTGTTTTATTGACAGACACAGGATGTTTGACTGGTCCAAACCTTTCTTTCCGCTGTGGCAGAGTAGCGGTTGAAACAAGTTTGAAACTAGGATCATTCCTTACTTCAGCTTCTGTGCAAATGAAATCTTTAAAGAAGGAGAATGGTGGAAAATGCACATTATAGTCTCTTTTGAACTTGGAGCCACACGACATCCAGCGTTCCTGAAGTGGGAACGGCAGTTTCTCCACGATTGGTTGCACGCCTCTAGCAGTGTCCAAATAGGCTAACCCACACAACTTGCTATTTTGTTTAGCAATCAGAAGCTCTTGGAGAAGATCCGCTAATTCCTGAAGTTTGCGGCCATCTCTGGACTGGATTTTTGGAAAGGCCTCAATTCTGGAGAAGAGAGCATTTTCAATTGCCTCTGGGGAGCCATATGTCTTATCAAGTCTTGACCATATTGCTTTCAATCCATTCATTGGCTGATCAACATTTACTGCTCGTATTCTGGCTGCATGCTCACTGGACTCTTTACCCAGCCATTTCACCATCAGATCAATCTCTTCACTAGGTGACAATCCTAGTGGCTCTATAGCACTGATGAATGAAGCTCGCCATGCTTGATAATGTTCTGGAGTGTCATCGAATGTTTTAAGGCCAGATGTTATAACTTGGTTGCGTGCTAAAAATCTTGCAAGATCAATTGTGTAGTTCCCTGGAACGATAGTGTTAGGAGAAGCTGTTTGAATCGGAGGTACATTACTGTTGTATATCACTTCCTCTTTCGTAGGGCTTAAGCTGAAGATAGGAGGTTGTTTGTAAATCTCTCCTGTCCTGTCCAGTGTATGCACAGAGAGAGGCGTAAACTCATCTGATACAGTGTATTGTTGTATGTTGTTAGCGGCAGGCTGAGAAACATAAGGGCGTGAGGCTGTCTTTTCATCCCTGTACATGTACTGACTGAAGTTAGTTGACTGTTCTTTAACATAGTCTTCTGTCCTTTCCAGTGTGTCCAAATGTGCAGTGGTCAGATCTGATGTCTCACTGTATTTTTCTCCCTCTATGTCTGCAGCAGCTGCTTCTAGTACTTGTGCCTCTGCATATGCAACTTTGACTTCCCTTTGTAGACTGAGAGAACGTAATGAAGCTTCAAGTTTTGCTTTCTCAATCTGAATGTTGTTTTCCTTTTCCAGGAACTCTAATTTAGCTTTAGCCGCTTCAGCCTTAGCTCTAGCTTTAGCTGCAGCTAAACTGACTGTAGAACACACAGATGAACTTGATGATGTGCGTGAGACTTTAGAGCGGATAGTGTACGCTTGGCTTGGCTGTAGAGAGTCTTTCTTTGACTGTGGTTTCTGTGTGTCACCTTCCTTTTGTCCTTTGTCTTTGTCGTCCATGGTTCACAAGACGTTTCTTTTCCTTGTAGCTTTAGCATGGAGCGTCTTTTTACTGTCCTGGCCTCGCTGAGCAATGTAGGTTTTTACAAAAAACTCAGCTATACAGGTAGCTAAACACTCCCCCATCCATCCGCAAAGAAGCACTCCACTTGGTTCTTTAGCAGCTTTTAATGAGGAAAGTGTAAAACTGCAACACAGAGATACAGCATATGAATACAAAAACGCAATGTAAAATTACTAACTAGCATTTAAGATTTAAATAAATGTCAAACTAGTACTCTAATGTAAAGATAATTAGTTCAGTACTCACAGACGATGCCATTCTGCGCTTAAATCGAAGAAAAGATAACAAAAAAGGGAGCTTGTGCTAGCCACGTTTCAGACTGCTTTTCTGGTAAACAAGTTGCAATACCATTTTCCACCACTAGGTGGCCAACTCGGATTATTAAATAATTATAACATTGAACATGGCATCATTACATAAAAATGAACCAAAATACCCAGAGAAATAAACTCGTTCCATTACACAGATAAAATTGGACCCTGATGTATTCGGACATACAGTATCTAAAAACTGTGTTCTTGGACAGCGGGGCAACAGTTGCGAAGCTTAGACATAATGTTGGAAATCCAATGTTACAAGGACTTAGCAACATTTCAAAACAACCTCATGTAAGGGTTTGGGTAACAACCTTCATGCCTCAGACCCCACCACACACACACACACACACCCGTCTCTTGTGTCTTTTGTTTGCCTACTTCAAAGTACAGTTACTGGGAGTCTGCAGCTTATTCATAATGAATGAAGGCGCTGTTAAATAGCCATGTCCAGTCAGAACTGCCCATCGGCCTGCGCTCACACGGCTAATGATGGCAGCTCTCCTCCCAGGGGGCCGCACTAACACCCCGTTATCTGTTTGTCTTATTTAAACACACAGCATGAGAGAAGTTTTCGACAGCAGGCAAATCATAAAGGCATCTGTGATCAAATGCATCACAAAGGAGCTGATTCAACACTGCAAAAGCTCGATTCCAACTGGAAAATTACTTGATTAACTGTTTGGCTTGACAGGAGATCAGCTTTGTGCAATGTACAAAATGTACTTTATGAATATGATGGAACCTGCAGTATAAAAAAAAAAAATGCAATACAAAAGTATAATAATTTGACAAAGTTAAAACTACTTTTCAGCAATACTGTGGTCATGGGCAAAAGGTGGTGAGGAGGTTCTTACCCAACAATAACTTAGCATTATTAATGAGGTTTATTTTTGCCATAAATGACACACTTTATATGTGTCCCAGAAAATGCATTGGAAAAGTAATATATTGTGAACAAAACAGCCTTAAACCGGTTCTCTTCATCTTACTACTTAAAAGAAAGAGCTCTTGACTCACTATTTGACTCTTTGGATACGAAGCTGGCTGAGGGTACAGTCTGATCTTAGGTTGTGACGGAAGACAAAAATACATGCTTTTGAAAACTAGCATTAAAAGCTGTTATGAGAGTGATGGATTCCATTCATTTTGAAAGTTGGGTAAAAATATAGATACTAGTAAAAAGAAGTAAAAGTACTGAAATCATTCCCTTAATTAAGTACACATAAAGCTTATTCTTTTCTACTTTTACAGAAGCAAAAATAAATGTATACATAATTTGTTTTGTATAATTGACAGCCATTTGAAACACTTTTTTCACTTCAATAACATGTCAGAGAATATGAAACCAAACATCAAATGTGTACAAATGAAGTTGATTTCTGAAGCGTCAGGAACCACAATCAATTATTTCACTGCACGGCTAATCACTTCAAACCTCTTTTAATGTTGGGTCACCATCTGCAAAGAAACTGCTAATTTTTACTCAAAATTAGGACAGAACGGCTTCTATGTCCAAGCATCAGGGGCCTGAAACTCCTTACCTCTGTCTGTGAGGAAGAAATTCAGACATGGCTCAAAAATATGAAGGTTTGAGCTGCAAAAAGTGATGAAAAAGAAGTCATTTTGACTGCCTTAAAACAATATGTGCCGATGGCACACGCCAAAATATCGTTCTTTAACAAAATACAAAAATCTTTCCCTTAAAATGACAAACTAAAGCAACAGTTCTCAATATAAGACTAAGTGGCTTTGTCCCATCAGAGAATCTTGTTTTAAGACCGTCAGAATGTACTCAAGGTAAAAATCATTCCATTGCAGCATTTATTGCCTCATATTCAATCATTTTTTTCAGTGTGCAATCATTAAGCAGATTATGAATAATTGTGTGTTGTTTATACTCTCTCTCTATGTGGGTAAGGGTGCTACAGTTTGGCAAATCGTGTTTGAAGGCATTGAAAATGTGCTGGAATCAAAATACATTTGGCAAAATTTTAGTTACAGTATGTTTGACTTCTTTTCCATAACTTTTTGCAGTAAGCCTTGAATCCCACTGGACGACTGACGGATGAAGATCGAAGACGCACGTCCGATACATCACTCTTAATGACCGTCTGCGTGGCCTCCTACAGGTCTTCGGAGGACGGGCCGGCGTTACCCGCGGTGACGGATGAGCCGCGGGGATGAATGGAACTGACAACGGACTCAAGTTCTAACGCGTCTCGAAGGCAGACCGACGCGACTGAGGAGAGGCCGCCATGGCTTCTGGGAGGAGAATGGATGCTCTGGCGGCACGGTGGTTGTGTCGCACGCGTCTAATTCCGAACAAGATGGTTTTTGTGATAAATAGTTTTGTTTTTTCTCCTGCGCAGAGGTCACGCTGGGATGGCTGATGCGATTGTGATTGTGGCCTGGATTATCAATGGTGCAGTGGTGCGGCAGGTTGGCTTTGATGATATCTGTACGTACAGCAGCGCGCACGGCTGGAGGGTTGTCAACGGTGATGGAGTCCAATGTTTCTCAAACTGTCCCTGTGCATAAAAGGACCTGTACGTGCTTGTTTGAAATGAGTTTTTTGTCTACCTAATACATACAAAACAAAGGAAGGTTGCTAATCCATCCGCTTTACTTCAGTTAGCAGGTTTTCCTTGACGAAAGTACAGATGATGGATTTTGAATTATCCCTGCACAACTGAGAGTTTACAAATTCCCACACATACAATCAATCAAGTTTATCTTTAAAGCACAATTCATGCAGCACAACCCAAAGTGCTTTACAAAGATATAAAATCAAACACATCATACACAAAATGTATAAAACATATGAGGTAAAACATTCATACAAGAAAATCAACACTAAATTAAAACTCAATATATAAAATGATTTTTATGAAGACACATTCTGCCAGTCCCTATGCTCCTCAAAGTCTGAGCTGGACCCACATGTCACAGATGTACAACTGATCCAAGGCCATGGACAGTCTATTCCCTGAGCCACAGGAAGCCACTGCAGAGACCTGAGAACTGGACTAATGTGATCGTAAACTTTTGTTAAGACCCCCGAGACTTTAGATTTAGGGCTATACAAGAATAAATTGAATTCTTGTCAGGACTTATAGATTTAAATGTGCTATATGAATAAAGAAACCTACTTACTTAGATAAAACAGACACAAGTCCAGGACAGAAACCTTTATACTAGTGATGGGCAAACGACAGAGGCTTCGAAGCTTGTGTCACTCTTCCTGAAGTAGACTGCAGTGTCTCGGACTCTGCAGCCACTGATTTGCTTTGTGTATCATTTGTGTTGAAGCAGTTGAAGCGTGTCATTGGCTCAATAATATGTTACACCGGCTTTGCATTGGTTCAGAGCCTTATAGTCAAGTGCAAGTGCTTCAACGCGCACTTGGTTTGAGAGATTTTTGTAGATAGCATAAATTGTGGTAGATTGGCACTAACTCGCCACAGTTTAAATGATGCAACAACATATCCAGGTGTGACCCGGAACAAGCTGAAGGGGGACGTCTGCCTCCTCAGCGTAATGAAAAGGAAATGAATGAATGGTAGATGATGGATTAAATTGCATGAGAAGTAAGATATGTTTTAGAATCAACTTCTTACTTTACCAAAACCGACTTCTTAATTATTGCCATGTTGTGGCTCTATACAATGTGTTGTCTGTACCAAACGCCCAATGATAAAACACACATTTCTCCCTCGGGAGACAACGTAATAAATGAATCTGAATATGAAGAAAATCAATCTTGAATATGTAATGTAGCGGATGGATTTAATTGGTCACCACATGATGTATTGATGAGTTATTTATTAGTTTAGCCATTAGCTGCTATGCGCCTACTCATTCACCAGTCTATGTTGAGAATAATTAGTCCATAAACATACAGACGTTTTGATTTAAGTTGCAGTAGCCCCTAAGAAGCAACAACTCTTACGTGTTTGTTATTATTACATTCCCTGTGTTCAAATGGTTTGATTTTCTCATCTGTCGTTGGTGAATCAACAACATTTTAGATTTCCCAGGGACAACTGCTGTGGTGATTTAGGGCTGTACAAAAATAAATGTGTTTTGTGCACAGTGCTACGCAGATGCTTATTCGATAAAGGACACAGGAAGATTGTAAAGATGGATGGAGCCAAATACAGGGCAATTTTGGAAAAAAAAAAGCAATAGTTGGAACAGTTAAATTTCCTTTCTGTGAGATGAATAGATGTCCTCGCATCTCAGCTACAATGTGGTGCAAGACCCACATTTAATTTATTTTTATTTAAGGAATAAATCATGCATCAGTTTGGTTTCACAATTGTCTATTACGTTGTTGTGGTCTTTCATAAACAAATCCAACAAGAATTTAATGTTTGTGGATGCATTGTAAGCCAGCGTTTGTATACATATCCGTCGCTGTATTCACTATCGCCAAACGACCATGGTCATAGTGATTCAAAACAAACAGTGTGGGAGTGTTTCAATAACCCAAACTCATGTTTCTGTTATTGTGCTCGCGCCTGTGTTTTGTGTAAGCCGCTGCTCTGAGCCATGTTTGATAATGCATCTGGAGTGTTTTTGGAAGCTCTTATTAAAACTAAAAGGGCTTCAGCCTTGTTTGCTGCAATGAAGGAAAACTGTATGTGTGTATTCTGCGCAAGACTGGTAAAATGGTTTTGTGTCGATATCAGATGTTAGATTTTGTGGCACTCTCTACTTGGGTTGCATTAATGTTAGCTTTTATCCATTTTACAACCTTTTAGCTCATCCCATACTGTATATAGATGGACCACGCTGACCCGCAAGGTCAGACAAGTCCACACTGAGGCCCGCGGGCTAGTTGTGGTCCTTCAAGTCATTTCATTTGGCCCTCTGCCTTGCTTTGAGATCATAAGCAAAAGCTCCCAATGTCACGCAGCCAGCTTCAGCTCTGCCAATGTAGGAATGTTCGCCTCCTCAACCACCGTTGAGTTTGTTCGACTGTCCTGACACTTGTTTTGGTTCGTATGGTGCTATTGTAACTGCTGTGGTAACAGTTGTCATTCAGCCAACTTTAGCTTTGTTGAATGTGAACCAATATGTAAAATGTAAATGTGCACTTTATTGTCCCTGCAGGGATATTTGTCCCATCCTAATGCCACTAAGGCTTACGTCAAGAGCAGTGGTAGCCATAGTAACAGCGCCCGGGAACCCATCTCCAGATGTTGATGCTCGGCTTGGTCAGGGCTACCGCAGCTGGAGAATTTTACCTACTGAGCATATTTTTAGTGGTAAGGGAAACCGGAGCACCCGGAGGAAACCTATACAGACACGGGGAGAACTCCACTCAGAAAGGCCCTGTTCCAACCGGGATTCGAACCCAGGATCTTCTTGCTGAGAGGCGAGAGTGCCAATCACTCAGCTACCATACTGAGTAGACATGTCATCTCATTTTAAAGCTCAGAATACGAAAATGGATGGAGTTTACAGTCTATGTTCCAATATCAGACACTTACGGTAAAAATCGGGGCAAACATGTTCTCCTGCCTGTGGCCCTGAGTTTTTCGACATCCTTAGGAAGGTTGACCCCAGACAACAGTGGGAAAGATTTTATCTAACAAAATGTTCCTTCCAAAATGGTTTTGGGAATTTCTCCAGTCAATAATATATGTTTGATAGAACTGCATGAAAGCACGCATACTAGAACAGATATAGCATATTAATTTTATTCATGTCATATTGTCTTTCAGTTCATTTCATTTTCAAGCCCTTTATTTTCCATTTCTGGGCCAGGGGGGTGGCAATGAGAGCTGCCACCCAATGCTCATAGCACCAGTCCCTCACTGATCCTCTGCAGGTGGTGAGTCCACAGGAAGATGGCTGCTCTGTCAGTGGTGAAACAGCCCTGGTCTTTCAGCGGGGGCTTCAGTGTCTTGCCCAAGGACACAACGACAGTAGACATCAGTGGGAGCAATTGGAGTACGTCCCATGGTGGGAATCGAACTCACAACCTCCAGACTCAAAGGCCACTGCTCTAGCAACTGAGCTACTGTCGCATATTGGCTTATTCATCTTTATTTGTTTATACATATATTTTCTACTTGAGACATTTTCTCAATATTCTGTTTAAGGCCAAAATGAAAACAACAAATACATAACAGCTGTTCTTTGAGAGTTTTCTTATCATTTACTGATTCAAACTTATTTTGTATGCATTCATTCAAGCCAGTGTATATCCAGCGCTGCCTTCTGTTGTGGACAGAAGCCGAAACAAAATGTGTTCTTCACGTTCCCAAATCATCCTTTACACGACCGATTCTTCTTAACCTCCAGAGCAACAAGTACAGCCTCTCTGAGACTTTAATCGCAATTATAAAAACCATTTGTGAAAGCTTTTTCGGCGCAAAAAGCCAGAGCGAAGAGAAAGCTCAATTTTTGTCACCTTCAGAGCTGCACATGCTTCCTGAGGTGAGAAAATGGCACCTGTGTAAGAGCTGGCATTAAAATAAATATACTCCTCGTCTTCTTCGCAGAAACAACAGTGAAGTGTGAAAACCCTCATATTGAGACTGAATGTGCTTCTAGGGAGACAGTGGAGCCATATTGGATCTTAGCACCTTGTTTGTTGTTTAATAATATTTGTTGGAATAAAAAAACACAGTAAATAATGCAAAGGTAAATGGACTTGATGGAGGCAAAGACCAAAAATGGGTCCAAGTAAAGTTCAGCGTTGAATTGTGACGTGTGGGTTGGGATAGAGCTTAAATATTCAAGTTCACAAGAAGCATAATGGCTTTTAGGTTCATAAATAGCAGGCCACTTTCTCTGCTATCATTGGAGAGCTAATTGGTTGAAAAAAACAGTCCAGAGATTTTGCAAAGTTTAAAGTTTATGTTAAGCAGACTGCACTTTACCCACTTCCACGATGAATCTTCCACAAGATTCATCCTAGGAGAGCATTCCATTAGTTACAAGCATAAAGTTTGGCTCTATGACCGCAACAAAGAGTAGGGATGACACAACGACCAGTTTTAAGATAAGATAACTGATCTCACAGTGAAGAAATGTACATGTCACATTTATCACTCGGATTGTGCAAAAGACAGAAGTGTAAAATATAGTCTGTGCAGGATACATTATGTAAAATAAAAGTGGCAATAGCAGTGCTGGTGTTAATGCCAAGGGTGGCTTTTTTTAATCGAAATTAGAATAATCTTAATTTTACTGCAATCAATGTACAGTAGGTGTAATTTCTGTGGATGTGTGAAATGCAGGTATCATCAGTAGAACAACCTTGGTTCTATGTCTGAGTGCTGAATGTGAATGTGTTATTGTTATGTTCTCTAAACTGGCTGTGGTGTGAATGTGAGTCAGTATGATAACCTTTTGTGTGTGTAAAGTTAAATCAATGCAATTTATTTGTTTATGGCCGTAAATCACAACAGCAGTTATCTTGGAGGACTGTACAAAGTTGTCAATTTGCCAACACAGATCATAGAATCAGACAGTCCATATAAGCATTGGTCCATAAGGGGCTGATGACCAATATCCATAAATGTTTATAGATGTCCATAGATGTTGTTAAATGTCCTGGACCATCACTGCTGTCCTTAGAGCCTCCTGCATTGGCAAGGAAAAACTGTGGAAAAAGTGAGAAACCTCAGGGAGAGAAAACAAGTCATAGAGCAACCACAAAGCGAGTGGCATGACACGTCTACCCCAGGACATGACTGAAAAGAGAGAGGCAGGGAGAGAGTCAGAAAGAGAGAGAGGGGGGCAAAGAGAGGGGGAGAGATAAGGACAAAGGTAGAGATAAACAGAGAGAAAGACAGAAAGAGAGCAAGAAAGAGGGGCATGGAGAGCGACAAAGAAAGAAGCAGAAAGAAAGACAGAGAGGGAGAGAGAGAGAGCCAGAGAGAGAGACAAATAAAGAGGCAGAGAGAGACAGACAGAGAAAGGCAGAGTCAGAGAGTGGGTCAGAGGAAGAGGCAGAGAGAGAGACAGAGAGAGACAAAGAAAGAAGCAGAAAGAACGACAGAGAGGGAGAGAGAGAGAGCCAGAGAGAGAGACCAATAAAGAGGCAGAGAGAGAGGCACAGAGAAAGGCAGAGAGACAAAGAGAGCAACAAAGAAAGCAGCAGAGAGAGAGGCTGAGAGACAGAGAGTGGGTCAGAGGAAGAGGCAGAGAGAGAGCCAGAGAGTGGGTCAGAGGAAGAGGCATAGAGACAGAGAGAGAGAGCCAGAGAGTGGGTCAGAGGGAGAGGCAGAGAGAGAGGCTGAGAGACAGAGAGAGTCAGAGAGTGGGTCAGAGGAAGAGACAGAGAGAGAGGCTGAGAGACAGAGAGAGAGAGCCAGAGAGTGGGTCAGAGGGAGAGACAGAGAGAGAGGCAGAGAGCGATAGGCGGAAAGAGGGGCAGGGAGAGGGCGAGCCGTATGTAGGGAAGAAGGTGTACAACGTAGTTTATAACAGTCAATGGACCAATTAATGATTTGAATCCACAATAAATCAATATTGTTCTTTTTAATGAAGCACATATCAATCAATCAAGCATTTTTTACACATAATCTTTACATGAAGTTTGCCGGGGACAGATTTATACCATTTTACTTTATAGTGTTAATTTCCCAAAACCCTTAGCCTTTAAAAGCACTCCCTCTAATGCTACTTGATATTAACGCGGCCTCTGTTAGATAAATGCTGTTTGCTTCAAGCCTGGAGTCTGTGCCTAATTGATGAGTACGGAACAGAGTGGGCCACGACTCAATGAAATGAATGTGGAAAGAGAAAGTGCCGTGTCTCGTTTTCCTCCGGTCTCAGGCTTGTGAAAGATGACCCCTCGTGCTGCGAACGGTGGCCGGTCATGATGCTTATTATGTGCATTTAATCCATAAAAGCTGTTCCATAATAGCTCTGTTTTGTGTAAATTATTTTTTCTTAATAGATAGGTCTCATATTACAGTATTATGTGCACGCATTTTTTGGTTTTCTCATTATACATTGATTTTAGCACTAATATTGATAGAGAGTACTGGAGAAAGGCCTGTTGCCTTGGGGATAATTTGTGCGAAAAGCAAAAGGCTTCAACAAGCAAACAAAATCTCAGCCTCATTAAAGCTGGGGTATATAGCTTTCAAAACACAAAAATATCTAAGTAATCCAATCCATCTAAAAAATATCACCATAACCGAGGATTGCTGCCTTTACCGTAAAGGATGAGTCCCACCCACATATATGGACTTTTCCCCCTTGCCCTCGGGGAAGTGGTTTTTAGTCCCAAGATGCAATAAAAAAACGTTACAAGAACAGCTTTGTTCCCGCTGCAGTCACCTTAATGAACGGGCTGTAGTTTGGACATGTTGCATTTTATTTCTTATCTCGGGTTTTACACAGAATCTAGCTCTGGAGTTCTGACTAAGCACCTTTTGACCACTTTTACCTTCTGTTTACCTTCTTTTCTTTACTTATCTGTTGTGTTTGTATTGTCCATCCATCCATCCATTTTCTTCCGCTTTATCCGTTGCCGGGTCGCGGGGGCAGCAGTCTAAGCAGAGACGCCCAGACTTCCCTATCCACACACACTTCCTCCAGCTCGTCCGGGGGGACCCCTAGGCGTTCCCAGGCCAGCTGAGAGACATAGTCCCTCCAGCGTGTCCTAGGTCTTCCGCGGGGCCTCCTCCCGGTGGGACGTGCCCGGAACACCTCCCCAGGGAGGCGTCCAGGAGGCATCCGGAACAGATGCCCGAGCCACCTCAACTGGTTCCTCTCGACGTGGAGAAGCAGCGGCTCTACTCCGAGCTCCTCCCGTGTGACTGAGCTCCTCACCCTATCTCTAAGGGAGCGCCCAGCCACTCTGCGGAGGAAGCTCATTTCGACCGCTTGTATCCGCGATCTCGTTCTTTCGGTCATTACCCAAAGCTCATGACCATAGGTGAGGGAGGGAACGAAGATTGACCGGTAAATCGAGAGCTTTGCCTTTCGGCTCAGCTCCCTCTTTACCACAACGGTCCGATACAGCGACCGCATCACTGCGCACGCTGCACCGATCCGCCTGTCAATCTCACGCTCCATTCTTCCCTCACTCGTGAACAAGACCCCGAGATACTTGAACTCCTCCACTTGAGGAAGGACCTCTCCACCCACCTGAAGAGGGCAGGGCACCTTTTTCCGGTCGAGCACCATGGCCTCAGATTTGGAGGTGCTGATTCTCATCCCAGCCGCTTCACACTCGGCTGCAAACCGTCCCAGTGAATGCTGCAGGTCCTGGTTCGTTGGAGCCAACAGGACAACATCGTCCGCAAACAGCAGAGATGAAATCCTGTGGTCCCCGAACCGGACCCCCTCCGACCCCTGGCTGCGCCTAGATATTCTGTCCATAAATACAGTGAACAGAACCGGTGACAAAGGGCAGCCCTGTCGGAGGCCAACATTCACCGGGAACAGATCTGACTTACTGCCGGCAATGCGAACACAGCTCTGGCTCCGGTCATACAGGGACCGGATGGCCCTCAGCAGAGGACCCCCGACCCCGTACTCCCGGAGAACCCCCCAAAGGACACCCCGGGGAACACAGTCGAACGCCTTCTCCAAATCCACAAAGCACATGTGGACAGGTTGGGCGAACTCCCATGAACCCTCGAGTATCCGATGGAGAGTATAGAGCTGGTCCAGTGTTCCGCGACCGGGACGAAAACCACACTGCTCCTCCTGGATCCGAGATTCGACCATCGGCCGTAGCCTCCTCTCCAGTACCTTGGAGTAGACCTTACCGGGGAGGCTGAGGAGTGTGATCCCACGATAATTGGAACACACCCTCCGGTCCCCCTTCTTATAGAGAGGGACCACCACCCCGGTCTGCCACTCCATTGGCACCGCCCCCGATCGCCACGCGATGTTGCAGAGACGTGTCAGCCAAGACAGTCCTACAACATCCAGAGACTTTAGATAATCAGGGCGGATCTCATCCACACCCGGAGCCTTGCCACCATGGAGGCTACCAACCACCTTGGTGACCTCAGCCAGGGAGATGGATGTATCCGCCCCAGCATCCTCAGCCTCTGCCTCTGAGACAGAGGACGTGACGGGGGGATTGAGGAGAACCTCAAAGTATTCCTTCCACCGCCCGACAATATCCCCCGTTGAGGTCAGCAGCTCTCCACCCGCACCGTACATGGTGTTGGCAAAGAACTGCTTCCCCCTCCTGAGGCGCCGGACGGTTTGCCAGAATTTCTTTGAGGCTGACCAATAGTCATGCTCCATGGACTCTCCGAACTCCTCCCAGTCCCGGGTTTTTGCCTCTGCAACAGCCCGGGCTGCGGCACGCTTGGCCTGCCGGTACTGGACAGCTGCCTCAGGAGTCCCCCGAACCATCATGGCTCGATAGGACTCCTTCTTCAGCCTGACAGCTTCCCTTACTGCCGGTGTCCACCACCGGGTTCGGGGGTTGCCGCCGGGACCAGCACCAGAGACCTTGCGACCACAGCTACGGGCCGCCGCATCGGCGATTGAGGCAGAGAACATGGTCCACTCGGACTCCATGTCCCCCTCCTCCACCGGGACCTGGGAGAAACTCTCCCGGAGGTGTGAGTTGAAAGTCCGTCTGACAGGGGGCTCAGCGAGACGTTCCCAGCAGACCCTCACTATACGCTTGGGTCTGCCAGGTCTGACCGGCTTCTTCCCCTGCCAGCGGATCCAACTCACGACCAGGTGATGATCGGTTGACAGCTCCGCCCCTCTCTTTACCCGAGTGTCCGAGACACGCGGTCGAAGGTCAGATGATACGACAACAAAGTCGATCATCGACCTCCGGCCTAGGGTGTCCTGGTGCCACGTGCACTGGTGGACACCCTTGTGCTCGAACATGGTGTTCGTGATGGACAAACTGTGACTGGCACAGAAGTCCAACAACTGAACACCGCTCGGGTTCAGATCAGGGGGGCCGCTCTTCCCGATCACCCCTCTCCAAGTGTCACTGGCGTTTCCCACATGGGCGTTGAAGTCCCCCAGGAGAATAACGGAGTCCCCGGGCGGTGCACCGTCCAGTACCCCTCCCAAGGACTCCAAGAAGGCCGGGTACTCTGCACTGCTGTTAGGCCCGTAGGCCGTCACAACAGTGAGAGACTTGTCCCCCACCCGGAGGCGGAGGGACGCGACCCTCTCATTCACCGGGGAGAACTCCAACACGTGGCGGCTGAGATGGGGGGCAATGAGAATGGCCACCCCAGCTCGCCGCCTCTCCCCGCGGGAAACACCAGAAAAGTGGAGCGTCCAACCCCTCTCAAGGAGTTGGGTTCCAGAGCCCAAGCTGTGTGTGGAGGTGAGGCCGACTATCTCTCGTCGGTATCGCTCAACCTCCCCCACAAGCTCGGGCTCCTTCCCCCCCAGTGAGGTGACGTTCCACGTCCCGAGAGCCAGCTGTTGTGTGTGCGGACTGGGTCGTCGAGGTCTCCGCCTTCGACTGCTGCCCAGTCCTCTCTGCACCATGCCACCACGGACCCCTCTGCAGGTGGTGGGCCCACAGGAGGGACTGCCCACGTCGTCCATTCGGGCTGAGCCCGGCCGGGCCCCGTGGGCTAAGGCCCGGCCACCAGGCGCTCGCCTACGAGCCCCGACCCCAGGCCTGGCTCCAGGGTGGGGCCCCGGCTGCGCCATGCCGGGCGACGTGTTTGTATTGTTATTTGTGTAAATGTGATGTTTATGAATATTGTTGTGTAGATGTCAAGTAACCAACAATAATCCATCCACGACTTCTTAAAAAGTCACCTTGAACCTTGAACTTCAATCACAATTGTTCAGTACCTTTATATGTTTGACCTCTGTCACAAGTTTAGACTAATGGAAAAAGACTGGACCACCCTCACTCAGCCAATCAGCTCAAAGAGTCAGTCACTCATAGGGCTTTGTTGTAAGTATGCAAAAGTTATTATGAAAAGATCGGTATGATTTTCTCAAAATGAATCTGTATAAATGTGTATTGTTTGAGACCAACATACTTACAGGGGTGTCAAACTCATGTTGATCAAGGCCAGAAATGACAAAATATTCAAATAAAGGGTTTTGATTTCTATTGCATCTGTGAATATGTAATTCATATATGATGGAGGTATTTTGACAAAAGTAATAATATCTAACATGCTTCAATATATGTAGGTTTCCGGACACTTCTTCAGTTCAGTTAGTGTTTGTTTAGATTGAACCAATACAGAACCAAAGGTAAAGAAGTAAGGGGCTAACAGTAAACTGTGTTTTGATTGAACCATTGTTAGATACTTGTTGGGTTCAAATTATAGAATACAATAACTTTTCTTGAAGAGCTATACATTGAGATCATATTAATTGAGGGAGAGCTTGGTGTAGAGCCACTGCTTGAGAGGAGCCAGTTGAGGTGGTTTGGGCATCTGTTCCAGACATCTCCATGGGATGGTGTTTACAGAAATGTCCCGCCCAGAGGAGACCAGGGGAAGACCCAGGACACTTTGGCGGGACTATGTCTCTCAGCTGGCCTGGGAATGCCTCAAGATTCCCCCATATGAGCTGGAGGGAAGTCCTGGCATCTCTGTTTAGCCTGGTGCCAACACAACCATGAACAGCAGAAGAAAAGATTATCCTGTGATTAAAACTACAACATTCTAATTCAAATAAAATAGAATGGGAAACATTGGGTAACAGACATGCCTACAAATCCTTAAAACACATTGAGGTGAGCGTCATTGATGGTATATATTTTCCATTTTTCTTTTGTCGTCCAAAAAGTTTAGCAGCTGACCATAAGTGTATCTGACAAACAATCCTGAAACTGGCTGTTTTCTATTATGTGCATGTTTCTTTCTGTCTTCCATTATCTCCCCTCAGAACCACAGCCTCCCAGCAAACAGTTGGCCTAAATTATTTAGCAATTTATTGGTTCAAGGAATCCATTCACCTTTCAGTGTTCAGACACTTTCTCTCGTCCACCGTTGGCTTTTTGGCTTGTCATCGCCAATATCGACACACTGCACTGACGCGTAAGACTTTTCTCGATTCGCTTTGAGACAATCTGAGAAGGCTGACCACGATGTCTGAAGTGGATCGGTCTGTTTAGCTTTTGGATCTGCAGTCCTTCTGTTCTCCGGGCACTTGTCAATGCTTGTTAGCCTCATCACCCCGCTTGTGAAAGTCTGCTCTTCTTTAGCTTGCAAAATCATCCTTATTGAGGGTTTAGATTAGATTCAACTTTATTCTCATTACAATGTTTAGCATCTAACCAGAAGTGCGATAGAGAAAGATGTATATATGAAAATACTGTATATCTATGCACGCTGGGGCAGTGGTTAGCATTTACGCTTCGCCGCAAGAAGGTCCTGGGCTTGCTTATACCTTTTATCAAGGGCTATGTGCAGTTACATTAAAAAGATGGCTGCACCAGATTTAGCACTATGCTACTTTCCCCTGCTGTAGTCCTTGAAAATACAATCATATAACATACATATTAACAAACAGTTAAATAAAAAGTTACCAACGCGGTTTCCAAATGGAGAATCTGCAAATTACTGGCATAAGGTACAATACAAATAAACAGTACAATCTCTAGCAGCAATACAATTTTCAAACACATAAAGAACAATGGCTATGTGAGGGGTTTGCATGTTCTCCTTGTGCGCCTGTGTCCCTTACTGCTACACAAACATGTACAATAAGTCTGGCATGTGCCTCCTGTCCGCTTCCATCACTGAGTGGAGTGAGAGGGAAGGTTCCCAGAACAATTGTAAAGCGCTTTGTAAAAGGTGCTATGTAAATACAGATTACTTACGACTTACTTACACTCTGATATAATTACAATATAGTACATTAAAGTGTGTCTAATACAGTGAGTTACCACCACCTTCAACCACACATCACCATTGTTCCATCATCAAACCAAAGACCAGAAAGACCAGACGTAAGGAATACATGATCCATCAAAGAGTGTACGATTAAGGAACAAACAACAAAAGACAAGGGATAAGCAACAACTTCACTTGAATTTGAAAAAATTCATGATTTGAAAACTTGTGTTGAAATTGTTTCTGTCAGACCTGAGTTTATGAGAAGATATAAGTTATAACATAAAAAAAATATACAAATTGTGTCAATCTTATTATCAAAGATGGAAACTTGTTCTGGGAATTAACGAGAATTTTCTAAATGAATTCCTATATTGCGGCCTATAAGTGCCACAGGAGTTAAGTCGAAATATTGTTGGCAGTGTTTCAGATTAATGCAACTAAAATATGGACAGTCTTCCTGAAAATGTGAGACTGACAATGTTCAAATCCAAGTTAAAACAGTTCTGTCTAGCTGTGAGTTCAACTGAAGGATATT
Source organism: Knipowitschia caucasica (assembly GCA_964034765.1). Lineage (NCBI taxonomy): Eukaryota > Metazoa > Chordata > Actinopteri > Gobiiformes > Gobiidae > Knipowitschia > Knipowitschia caucasica. Next base: position 13,876,745 of record OZ035837.1, on the reverse strand, counting down.
GTCTTCACTGTGTTTTTGGGCTGAGAGATGATTGGCTGTTAGGGAAGTTCTCACTTTTTCACTTTTTTGTCTGAAAGTCTAATCATTTTAGAAGGGCCAAATATACATGCATGTGAAAACTAGTGACACACTTGTTTTGAGAATGAGGAATGACTAAGGGGGATTATATTGCATCAAACTGTTTGTGGTTTGAAAGTTCAGCCCTCCAGCTGTAAGAACTTCCTCTCTTTTAAAACAAACTAAATACCCACTTGTGTCAATTTGTACAATACAAGTACAAATATAACTGCAGTGTTACTCATCAAAACCGCAATTAGATATTTTACTCATATCTTCCACTGAACATTGTTTTTCTCTTTTGCTCGCGGTGAATGTGCAATGCTTTTTGAAGTCAGCAGGAAGCATTCACACATCTTGCGTCATTGCGTTCGGCTGGCAGAGCTTAACACGTTCCGGTTTGAGCAAATCCAGCGGCCCCCACTGTGCTTCTCGTGAGTCTAAAATGTGGCCGCAGTCTTCTTTCTTCTCTGTTAGGACACTGCTTTTTGGGAAATGTATGCAGAAATGTGTAAAAGACATTGGGGTGTGCCAGCTTTTGTGAGAATTCTGCTGTTTTGATCTGAAATCACACAGGCCTCTCAGTGTTCAGATCACTGCCATTGAAGGTTTAAACAACTCATACTATAACAAAGTCGTATTTTTGACCCTGAAGATTTGATTGTTAGTACCTATGCTCAGACATGGTGCATACAACTTAGAAGCTACCTGCATGTGAAAGCCAGATCCCATCACACCTCTGAAGCTAAGCAGGGCAGGGCCTAGTCAGTACAGTGATGGGAGACCTCTGTGAACGCAGTTGCTGCAGTACTGAGGCTGTGGCTGTATAGTGCCAAACTGTTGTTGTGGCATTAGGCAAGACATTTCACCAACATTGTCTAGAATGAATCTGGTGTGTGCATGAATGGTTGAGAGCACAAACTGATTGCCTCATTTCTGTCAGTATGGCTACAGTAGTAGTTTATCACCACCATGTACAGAGTGAAAGAATATAGGCATATGAAGAAAAGCGCGATATAAAATTGATGCATTATTATTATTAGATACAAACTAATGTGGTGGTAAAATGGTTGTTAAGACCAGCTGGACTAAACACCAGGAGCACTAAACCATGACTTTTTTATCCCAAAATGGTGAGTGTGACACAATATGTCACCCAGCTACTGCGATTTACTTTTCAATGTAAATAGGAGCAAAAGCAAGTAGAAGCAAAACTTTGTCCATGAGCACTTTCACATACACAATATTGAGTATGGGCATAGAAAAAAATCACTTCAAATCTACTGATGATAGTCTGACTGTATCAAAACACATCCACTGTACTGGGAATTAAGGAACAACCAACTGCACTGGAAGCCATGAAGATATTTTTAGCGAGTTCTCAGCCGCTCCCCCTTTAAATGACCACTTATGTCAGATAAAAGACAATTTATACATTTTTAACATGTCCGAGGAAGGGCCACTAACTTTGAACTTCTCCTCTTTGTGCTGCTCTGCGAGTAAATGACTCCTGGGCGCTCAATAGCTGTGCTGAGAATATTGACTTGGTGGAGCGGAAGTCGCCACAATTTTTCAGAACTACTGTTACGAGACAGATGTTGTCAATCGGATGAAGCGCCTCACACGGGGACTGGGACCACAGTGATCAGACCAGTTTGGTAGCAACGCCGAATATCATACTTTTTTGCGTACTCTTCATGCGTACTCACTATTCTTTGTAAATTAATTCACTACCTTTTGAGGAATGTGCTGGAATGTACATCAGTAAAGTTCCATATTGTACTGGATCAAACTTTTCTTTACTTACTTCCCCCACACATTTTTCAACTTTTGTGTCCCATTTGAGTGACGCGCCTGCCCCAGATGCATTTTAAAGCCATATGGAAACCTGCCGAGCATATAAAGAATGCCTTTTTCCACTTGCTTGTTTCTGATCTGGGGAATTTTTAAGCATATTGTAGTAAAACCTGATCAAGCATGGTCCATGAAACAACTGTCTGCCCACGTTCCAAAACATAAATCAAACGCACATCTCTACCGCATAAAATCATTATATTTACCATTTGCTGCTTGGCATACGACACGCAAACCTCCAGAGATGTAAGCTAGACGTGGCTGCTGTTACCGGAGACAGTTTGTCAGCGTTTAAATTGCCCGACGTCGACATGAAAAAAGTGACACTGCATTATGAGCTGCGGTCGGGACGATGCAGGCTTTTCTCGTGTTTCATACGCCGGCATAGAAACGCAATGTGTCGGGCTGTCAGTGATCAATGAGGAGCTGTGTGGCATTGGAGAAGGAAAGAAGGAGAGAATAATGGAATGACAGATGAGGCAATGGAAAGCAGGGAGCGACTAGTCATAAGGCCGCATGTTATGGCCACAGTGGTTACAAAACAGTGAGGGGAATAAGTAAACTACTGTGTTCATAGAAGGGAAAAAGACTGTCAGTGTGGTCCTGTAGACTGGGCCAGGCCACTAATCTAAAGAAAATTGTTGTTGTGTTATTGAATCATATATAGCTTTTTTTTAAACAATGTTTATTTCAAGACTTAAAGCTTTAGTTAGAGAGCAATCTTTCTCCTTCATTCTCGAGAGTCAGCGAAACCTCGGGTCCTCATCGGTTACGATTTCAACATCAATGACAAATATGACGCGCATAAGCCTGTCTTTTTTGTATTTTTGTCGTCAAAACAAGGAAAACACACTATACAGTAAATATGCTGTTTGTTGTCCAAAAATTATAATAAAAATACCAAAATCCAGGAGTTAATTAACAAATCAATTGAATCACGGCGTGCAGGCAGCTCCCGAGTCCAGCGTCCACCACATGTCAAGGATTAAAAGTGTAAGGATCATGTCAATTTGGAATTTTTTTTTTTTTTTTTATGAATATGTCACACTCTATTTGGCCTGAATATATGGCACATTTAAGGTTAAATCAAATGTAATGTTATTATTGCTGAGTCAGTTCTCTTGTTATTACAAAATGTTGTGAAAAAACAAAATAAATTTCAACAGAGGGGCGACAGTGGCTCAGTTGGTAGAGCATTGGCCTTTGAGACTGAAAATTGTGGGTTCGAGCCTACCATAAGACCTACTTCACGACTCCCACTGATGACAGCTGTCATTGTGTCCTTGGGCAAGACACTTAACCCCACTTTGCCTGAAGCTCCCGCTGAAAGATCTCAGCTCCTTTGGACTCACCACCTGCAGGAGGATCAGTGAGGGGCTGGTGCTATGTGTACTGGGTGCAGCTCTAACGGCCAGCCCCCCAACCCAGAAATGGATCAAGGGGAAGAAAATGGATGGATGGATGGCATTTCAACAGTCTCCTTTTGACTAGCAACCATTGGAGCATACATGGGATGTGGAATGGAGACTGGTGCAGACTGAACTGGTATGATCTGATACCAATAAGACCCAGTTCTCTGTGTATCCAATGCTCTGAGGTATAATAGCAGCAAATATTATTCTAAATCCAACCTGGGCAAAGTGGTGAACAGGGGCCACATCCAGACCGGCTCAAATTTCTCTATGTGTTGTTTTTACAATGACTCATCCCCAACTTTCACAATCTCTTCTATCATTCCTCTGCAAACTCCACACAAACTTCATCTGTGGAATTGCATTGATAATTCCAAGCAAACATTTCACACAATCAGCAACGTGTCCCACATAGAGGACAATAGAGAAGTGAGTCATATTTGGGAACTTTTATAATCCTGTATTTCAGACAGAAGCCACTCTAATGAGTATTATTTTTGGAAACTTTCGGTGTTCCAATTTGTCTTACAGCGCGTGCCAAATTCTACCTACGCAGACTGCATTTACATTTCCCCATTTAAATCATTCATCTCCAGCTGTTATTTTGTGTTTTGTTTTTTAATCTAATTTAAGTTTGTTTTAATCGCTGCTGTTTTTGAGTGAAGACAATTTCTTACTAAACACTATACTGAGTCAGATAAAGTTTCTCTTTTTCAAATGTTTAGTATCTGACTACTACATGTGTGACTGCTGTACAGTTTGCACAGTGTTCTGCGTGTCACACTGAACCAGAGCAGAGAATTGGACAGAACCAAACAGAGTGTATGTAAATATACCAGAGCTCACCACCAAGGACAATTATTTTTCTGAGCAGTTTTACAATTATGTTTTTACAGGCACATATCATTCAAGAAAGAAAGCTCAAAAGGAGAAGGCAGAAGCAAAAAGCTTATAGGTGCCTTCCCCATTATCAATTCTTAATTTAAGCGACTGCAAAAAATAGCATGGAGTGAAGAAGCTACAGACTCAGCACCAGGGCTTGGATTTTCTGTTTTGTTTTAGTTTTTGCAGTAGGGTCCAAGGACAGTGGTGATGATCCAGGGCACTCAATATCCAACTACATTTATGGACTTAATCAACATTTATGGATATTGGTCATCTGCCCCTTTTGGACCGATGCGTCTTTTATAATAACATTTCTGATTGATTCTTGGATCTGTTCTCTGAGATGACCACTGTTGTGATTGATTGTTGATTGATTGATTTTATTCATTCGAGCAGAATTATTTCAGGGCTTCATAATTTAAAATTGAATTGATAGACTTCTTTCAATTGAGGTACAATCACCTACAGTATATGCACGGAATGGCAATAATTTGACAAGTTTTGGGTGTTGCATGTTGTATCACCCATAATATTATCACACGGGTGCTTAGGATAGATATATGGGATCTTTAAAATTTTGCCCATTTTTCTTTACAAAACAACTGTCAGAAGTTTCCAGTGGCACCTTGAAGTTTTGTGGCATTTCCGATGGCAGCTAGAACGTTGGTGTCTTTTCCAGTGGCACCCATGTCTTAGATAGATTTTCAATAGGTCTGTACATTGACTGGGCCGTTCTTTTTCCCATTCCATAGAAGCCTCGACGAAATAGTTAGAATTTCGTCGAGGTTAGAATAGTAGTTAGAAGGGGGCGATGCATAAATGAGTGTGTTTTTTGTGTCTAATTTCCATAATAATCAGCTAGAAAACGTATACACATTTCCTCCTCAATGCGTTCCTGTGTTTACCCGACATCCAGCATGGACCCTGCACACGATTGCAATTCACCAGCGCTTTGGTGAACAAGAGCAAACCTTTCTCCCTGTAATAACCAGGCAATATCAGGTGCGCCTGCAAAATTCAATTCATTCTCCAATGTACTTAGTGAGAGGAACGCGGTTGTAATCCCCAGCGATAACACGCAAGTAATTTAAAAGACACACAGAGGTGATTGCGAAAGCTTTTCCTCATACATATGTAACGGCGGACGATAGCGCTGAATCATAAGTAAATCACTGTTTCCGCCAAGCTGCTGCAATGAAACCGCGAACGCATGAGCGGACAAGCATAAAGACTGCAGACATGTGCTGATTTGGAAGGAGGGCGAGAGGAGAAAAACAAATGCTAAGACTATTAGGCTGGCTCTGGTGAGAGGTTTGTGAAAGTGCCTGCAGGGCGTGGTACATTTGGTGCATCTGAAATGACATTTGATCCATGTGGATTTTGATGTGTGATTCTACAAGCTTAACATTTTTGTATTTGATGTATGCATTATATACAAGTTGATTAAAGCATATAAGTATGCTTTAATCAACTAAAATATTCATTATTGTAATGGGAGTGATAGGGGCAGGGGGCCATAAGTGTGCCTGATAATAGCATGGATGACACTAAGGAAAACTCCAGGTCTGTTTTTTGCAAACATGGAATTTATGACTAGCTATCCTTGTTTCATATAAATCAAAAGTAATTGTGCTGTCCTCACAACACGTGACCGTGTGAAGCTAGACAGCCAGAGAAAGGTTAAACTCTGTACACAAGGCTTGCTTTTCTTGTTTTATAGATAATCTTTTGTTTGGTCTATTGCATCCAAAATTACAAAAATCACCAAAATCACCAGAACTGAAACAACAGATAAATATGCGTCACTATCAACGGCTGTACAAACAAAATGACATACTGCGCTAACTAAACACATATAGCACAAACTTAACACTAGTAAAATAAAATACTTGAGGGGCCCTAACGATGTGCTTGTGACATTAAATAATACTTACAAAGACAAAAGTTTGCCAAGGCTCAACACGAGAAAGCTCTCACTCAGTTAAATGAGACGTTCAGATGACGTGCTTGTACAAGTTACAGAGAGCGCTTACTCTGCGCGGACAGGAAACTGATGCTTTGTAGAGAAGATGTCTCACTTTGTTTCTCCTTATATTTTAGCACAACAAAAAAATTTAACTTATTTCTTTAGCATTTAAGAATGTGTTGTATTTTTAAACTAACTTATAAATGAATGAATTATGTCTTTAAACTTGACGACATGACAGTAATTTTTTCATAGTGTGGAGCATCAATTCACAGAGAAAGTATCTGTAAAGTATCTATGAACAGAAGTATTATTGACGTTAGCCTATTATAATATATAGGCCCGTGCCCGGCCCTGGCCCGAGGGGGTGGCGCCCCAGCCCGATCTGGTTTCTGAATTTTCAGGCCCGAAACCTGCATCAAGCCCGACTTTTTATTGTTTTCATTTTTTTCTCTCATAACAATGTCTTAGCGTAGTATATAGTGCCGCGCACTGATATGAACGCAGGCTTGGCTAGAGGGCGGAATTATACATGGTAGTGATGTGTTGCAATGAGTTCTGTGTGTGCGGAGTGAACGGCCACAACTGTATGATACACAGCTGTATGATACACTGATGCTGCAACTGTAACTCTATGTATCGTCAATGACAACACTACACAGAATAACAAACACTACAGCGTAATAGAACGCTATATTCAGTGGGTGCGTTCGGAAATGTAATCTGCCGCTCTGAAAGTGCGCGAGCCCGAGCCCGGTCCGTGTCCGAGGTCATTATGCGGTCATCGGTCCAAAGCCCGGCCCTCGGGCTGTCGGGCTGTCGGGGCCCTCGGGTCAAGGGCTCAAGTGCAGGCTCTAATTGACGTGGTTTGAGTGGATGTTTTTTGTGGTTGTTTTGAAAGAGAAGTTAGATGTTCACATTTTTCTGAAAGGTTGCTCAGACTGACCACACCCCCTCACAGTGGTCCCTGGAGGAACATGGTTAAACATCTAACTTGTCATTCAATAATAGACAAAGGATACAAAACAAACAAAAAACAGGGTGATTTTCCATTTCAATCATTGCATCAGAACAAACTATCATGTTTTTTTAACAGGGAATATAAAAACATTAAAAAGTCGAAACTAGTGGCACATAGGAAGAAACGATGGGAAACCTACATAAAGGAAAGCACACATTTGAATCATCTATAAAGGAAAAAATAGAATAATTGGTGGAGATAGGGATTGTTTGCTGCAGCTGCCGCCATTTTGTGCCAGCTCAAAACTCACCACAAGATTTTGTTTTGTAGTTTTTCTGCAGAAGGGGCTCTTTATTCACCTAGAATAAAAAATGTCATGAATGAGAAAGATACTGTTAGCCACAAGCAGTTCACATCATTTAAGGTCTATGGTCTGGATTTTTGGCTCCAGCAGCCCATTTCAGAGAGGGTCATTGTGCCTCTTTTGATCGGACAGTTAAATAAATAGTTTATGCTATACAACGCAAAAAACGACAACTGCTAGTGTGGTGACCTAAGCTCCTCTGGACACTTCATGGATGATTTTCCGGTTCTGAGATGTTTTAACGACACAGAGGATGAATTATTTTTAGCGGTAGAGTTGCAAAAACTTTAATAGAAAACGTACTATGAACAGACTCGGGTGGAAAACTTCATATCAAACCATCCAACAGATCTTTTTTCTTCCATTATGAGTTTTCCTATTCCTCCAATTACTACTTTGGCGAAAACACAATCTTTTACCCTTTCTGATCCCATATTTACTTTGGCCTCGGGTTAGCAGAAGCGCTGCTCCACATTACGGTGTATCGGATTGCAGATTAACCAGGTAGGCCGTGACAAATGAGGTTTTAAGGCAACCTGCTGAACCCACTTTTGGCCTTAGCAGTTGCACTCTGGGTCCCATGGCGCGCCTGCATCAAGTCATACTCCGCTGTAATGCCTCCTGACAAGGCCTCCATCCTCCATCCGCTTACAGTCAGCTGCCAGACACATCCAGGATAACCTCCACCATGTGTGCTCCGCTGGGGGAGCACAGGGACCAGATGGAAGGGACTGGTCTCTGTATGGAATATTTCAATTGGTTTTCCAGCTTTTGTTCTAGTGTGAGGCATACAGATGGGCGTGCTGACTGAGCTGGGGCCCACTCATAGAATTGAATAGGATAAACCTAATTAAATTACTAAACACAAAAACTAAAATTAGGGTGTATTCAGACCTGCACATTTGCTCCACTTTAAACGGACCAAGATTCGTTTGGAACTCTGATCCGAAGCTTTTATGCAGGTCTGAATACACACAAACGAATCCTGGTCCGGACCAAAGAACCGAACAGAGACCCACTTTTTTAGGTCTCGGAATCTCCGGATACGTGCGCATTTTTTGGGCTTAACAAGCCGCCGACAGAAACTGAAATTAGCCATGCAGCGGCTAACTATGCAGCTACACACAACAATCAATGAGCCGTGTGCAGACCTGGAGCAGTGAGGAGACGCTTGCAACAGGCTTATGGAGTTAAAACTTCACAGTATACAGTGATGTCCGAGCATCTTCAAACCATTTGCATTATTAAAAGCCTGAATTATTCCGCAGTGAATTGTGTTCCCTGATCCTCAGCGTCTGTTTGTCCCATGGTTATTATAGATCCATGGTTTATCCACAATGCTGAACAGGGCCGTTATTATCATAGATCCATGTGTGGGACAGGGCAACGGAGCCCACAAACAGTCTCCTTCGGCTTTCTCCTCACGCATTCTCAGACACTGTTCCAATATTTAAAACAACGTGTTTGGCCTGTGTCATATGAGCTTCTGCTGTTGATGTTGAAGGGGGTTTTGCTCTAAAAAGAGCAAACATAGGCAGAGCAGACATGCTGCGCATACGAGCCCTCAATGTTTTCTGCCGGTTCCGCGTCTATCCTGCGTGAGCTCTGGCTGTCCAATAGGAGCGCCGATTGTCACACGTGTCAATATGTTTATATAAAAAAGTCCACTTGCAAAAAGGACAGTCTGAATACGAACCGGAGCAAAATAAAAAAGTTTGGTCCGCTTTTGATTCCGATCAAGCGAGCGGAGCAAAGAACTTTTCAGGTCTGAATACTATGGAAGATTTTTTGTGTCATCAGATTTATAATTTTTTTTAGCTTGAATTTTTCCATTTGAAATTTTTAACCCTGAAAAAGCATGTTTGAATATTTTTATCTTTGCATTTCAATCACTAAAAATTCTGTTTACAAATTTCAATGTGATTAAAAGGTCAAAATGACAGAGTCACCCTCAAAGATTCAATAATTTGGTTTTTTGTTCTAATGGAATTAAAAAAAGGAGGATTATTGGGTTCATAAGAAATTGAATTTTAAATGTCCCTGATTCATCTATGTTGAATGTTTTTTTTACAGCTTGAAAGAGTGTTGTGGTCTCGTGAATTTTCAGTGACTGATATTTGCATAATGTAAAATTCAACGAGTAAAAATTCAATGATGAAAATTGCACATGACCCCCCAACTGGGTGATCTGAAGTTGTGTGTCTCTGTCAATGCGTCATTTTAAAAACCCAGGCGTAGCCTTTCAGCAGTTCTATCGGTTGATAACATGAAGCTAGATATGGGATTTTCTAAGTGAATGGATGTGGAATGAAACCAAGGCGAATAACCAAAGATGATACTACATTAATTTGATGAGTTAGTCTTTTTGGATAAATGTGCTTGTTTCAAATTATTATTGCTGTATATTCCTGTTTATTTATTTAGGCTGTGTGTGTTTGTTTGTGTTCATGAAAACCATCACATTTGAAACATTTATAGCAACAAAGGACAGTGCTATTGTTGGTTACGTTACACAGTGTATTTGGGTCTAGATTCCCGTGTAGCAGTTATCCACAGGGCTCACTCGTGTTACTATGAAAGAGCTCCATGTAAAGGAATTAACAAAAACAACAGTTATTCCACCGCTCGAACTCTTAAACACTAAATGGATATTTGGCTGAGTTGTCTCTGAAATAAAGTAACAACGATAAGAACACAGTATGGCTCCTTATTTCTTGAGCTGTGAAAAGTTACGTGCTCTTTTCGGCTCCACTCGCTCCGTAAACAAAGAAAAACCTCTCTCTCTCAAAATCTCCATTAGTTCTAAAGGGTCTAATGTAGATAACGAGAGATTCCAGCGTCAGTGAAGAGAAAACAGAGTTCATTATGCGCAGACCAACTGACAGAGCACACAACTCGTCAGAACACCGGATGTGTCATGTGCATTTTTCATCATTGAATTTTTTCTCGTTGAATTTTGACTGTTGAATTTAACATTATGAAATTGACAATCAGTGACTGAAATTCACAGAAAAAAATATTCAAGATGTTAAAAACATTCAAATAGATGAATTCAGGTCCATTTAAAATTCAATTTCTGATGGAACAAATAATGCGTCTTTTTTTTTTTTCATTGAAAACAAATATATTGAATATTTTGAAGGTGAATATGTCATTTTGAAATTTTAATCACATTGAAATTCGTAAACTGAATTTTTAGGGTTAAAAATTTCAAACACGGGAAAAATCCAAGCTAAAAAAAATTCAAAATCTGAAGACACAAAAAATCTTCCATAGAATACACCCTTAGATCCAGCGTGACAATTTGAAAATCTAACCAGATCAAAATCTGATTAGAACAATATAAAATCAAAATGTAACATTTCAAAATCCAATGAGATTATGTCAAAGTTGTATTGGAATGTCCAAAAATCATAGTAAATATTTTCAGGAATTCCAATTGTAAACTTTCAACATCCTCTTAGACTATTTCACAATACTACTCAAATTACAATTCGACAATCTCAAATTTGTGACTAGGAATTTCAATGGGACATTTCTCAATATCAATCTGAACATGTTTTACATAAAATAAATGAAAGTCTTGTATCGTATTTCTCATTTAATTCGTATCCCTTTGGTTTATATTCATTTGCAGATTGCTATATGGAGTGTGATTTAATCATATGTTAAAAGCCAAATATGTATTAATTATTGAAGTAACAGTAATGACCATGGTGAAGTATCTGATGTTTTTCGAGAGCAGAATTGGCAACATATGCTAAACTCAACATGTCCCCAGCGGTAAAACTTGGCGGATTCCAGAGCAGTCAGTCTCTCTCCTGTTCTGCTAAATTTTTCAGGACAAAATTAGGATTTGATGAAAAGCGGCATCAGTCCGCGGCCGTACGTGCCACGTGGAGCAGATGGCACCAATGCGTTTGCGAAGGTGCTTTGTGTCTATTGAGTCTTTTGGGTCGATGAGAAATCCATGTGTGTGAGGCTTGAGGAGAGCGAAGGCCGCGGAAAGCTCATGTGAAAGGGGAGCGCCCGACTAATGCGTGGTGTGGGGGGATGCGCACGCGTGAGGGCAACCGAAGAAAGATGAGCCTGCGAAACAGTCACCTCTGCAGCTGCCGACATGTCAGACAGAGAAAACAGGATGATTTGGGAACGTGAAGAACACATTTTGTTTCGGCTTCTGTCCACAACAGAAGGCAGCGCTGGATATACACTGGCTTGAATGAATGCATACAAAATAAGTTTGAATCAGTAAATGATAAGAAAACTCTCAAAGAACAGCTGTTATGTATTTGTTGTTTTCATTTTGGCCTTAAACAGAATATTGAGAAAATGTCTCAAGTAGAAAATATATGTATAAACAAATAAAGATGAATAAGCCAATATGCGACAGTAGCTCGAGTTGCTAGAGCAGTGGCCTTTGAGTCTGGAGGTTGTGAGTTCGATTCCCACCATGGGACGTACTCCAATTGCTCCCACTGATGTCTACTGTCGTTGTGTCCTTGGGCAAGACACTGAAGCCCCCGCTGAAAGACCAGGGCTGTTTCACCACTGACAGAGCAGCCATCTTCCTGTGGACTCACCACCTGCAGAGGATCAGTGAGGGACTGGTGCTATGAGCATTGGGTGGCAGCTCTCATTGCCACCCCCCTGGCCCAGAAATGGAAAATAAAGGGCTTGAAAATGAAATGAACTGAAAGACAATATGACATGAATAAAATTAATATGCTATATCTGTTCTAGTATGCGTGCTTTCATGCAGTTCTATCAAACATATATTATTGACTGGAGAAATTCCCAAAACCATTTTGGAAGGAACATTTTGTTAGATAAAATCTTTCCCACTGTTGTCTGGGGTCAACCTTCCTAAGGATGTCGAAAAAAACTCAGGGCCACAGGCAGGAGAACATGTTTGCCCCGATTTTTACCGTAAGTGTCTGATATTGGAACATAGACTGTAAACTCCATCCATTTTCGTATTCTGAGCTTTAAAATGAGATGACATGTCTACTCAGTATGGTAGCTGAGTGATTGGCACTCTCGCCTCTCAGCAAGAAGATCCTGGGTTCGAATCCCGGTTTGGAACAGGGCCTTTCTGAGTGGAGTTCTCCCCGTGTCTGTATAGGTTTCCTCCGGGTGCTCCGGTTTCCCTTACCACTAAAAATATGCTCAGTAGGTAAAATTCTCCAGCTGCGGTAGCCCTGACCAAGCCGAGCATCAACATCTGGAGATGGGTTCCCGGGCGCTGTTACTATGGCTACCACTGCTCTTGACGTAAGCCTTAGTGGCATTAGGATGGGACAAATATCCCTGCAGGGACAATAAAGTGCACATTTACATTTTACATATTGGTTCACATTCAACAAAGCTAAAGTTGGCTGAATGACAACTGTTACCACAGCAGTTACAATAGCACCATACGAACCAAAACAAGTGTCAGGACAGTCGAACAAACTCAACGGTGGTTGAGGAGGCGAACATTCCTACATTGGCAGAGCTGAAGCTGGCTGCGTGACATTGGGAGCTTTTGCTTATGATCTCAAAGCAAGGCAGAGGGCCAAATGAAATGACTTGAAGGACCACAACTAGCCCGCGGGCCTCAGTGTGGACTTGTCTGACCTTGCGGGTCAGCGTGGTCCATCTATATACAGTATGGGATGAGCTAAAAGGTTGTAAAATGGATAAAAGCTAACATTAATGCAACCCAAGTAGAGAGTGCCACAAAATCTAACATCTGATATCGACACAAAACCATTTTACCAGTCTTGCGCAGAATACACACATACAGTTTTCCTTCATTGCAGCAAACAAGGCTGAAGCCCTTTTAGTTTTAATAAGAGCTTCCAAAAACACTCCAGATGCATTATCAAACATGGCTCAGAGCAGCGGCTTACACAAAACACAGGCGCGAGCACAATAACAGAAACATGAGTTTGGGTTATTGAAACACTCCCACACTGTTTGTTTTGAATCACTATGACCATGGTCGTTTGGCGATAGTGAATACAGCGACGGATATGTATACAAACGCTGGCTTACAATGCATCCACAAACATTAAATTCTTGTTGGATTTGTTTATGAAAGACCACAACAACGTAATAGACAATTGTGAAACCAAACTGATGCATGATTTATTCCTTAAATAAAAATAAATTAAATGTGGGTCTTGCACCACATTGTAGCTGAGATGCGAGGACATCTATTCATCTCACAGAAAGGAAATTTAACTGTTCCAACTATTGCTTTTTTTTTCCAAAATTGCCCTGTATTTGGCTCCATCCATCTTTACAATCTTCCTGTGTCCTTTATCGAATAAGCATCTGCGTAGCACTGTGCACAAAACACATTTATTTTTGTACAGCCCTAAATCACCACAGCAGTTGTCCCTGGGAAATCTAAAATGTTGTTGATTCACCAACGACAGATGAGAAAATCAAACCATTTGAACACAGGGAATGTAATAATAACAAACACGTAAGAGTTGTTGCTTCTTAGGGGCTACTGCAACTTAAATCAAAACGTCTGTATGTTTATGGACTAATTATTCTCAACATAGACTGGTGAATGAGTAGGCGCATAGCAGCTAATGGCTAAACTAATAAATAACTCATCAATACATCATGTGGTGACCAATTAAATCCATCCGCTACATTACATATTCAAGATTGATTTTCTTCATATTCAGATTCATTTATTACGTTGTCTCCCGAGGGAGAAATGTGTGTTTTATCATTGGGCGTTTGATTTTCTGATCAGTGTTGGCTAACTTCCGTATACGTAACCATGGACACAGCACCTTCTCCCGTTAATATCTACAAAGAAATCTACAAGTCACAACTTACTTCATCCAGCTCGATAATCAAGAAACCAGTACGCACTATGTCTCCCGAAGAACTACAATTGACTGTCAATAACCTCTCTATCGAACTAAAACACAAAGAAACACTCCTGGAACTATTCATGGACATTGCATTTAAACAAGCACAACACCTCTCACTTTCCGCTCACCACGACACTATTCCCTGGGACCCTGTCATCTGCCCGAACCCCTCATCCTGCTCAACCCCACTCCACAGCAATACCTCGTGCGTTGTGGTCCGAAGAAAGGACCCGCTCGCTCCTGGGCCGAGTCTGGCCACCGCGCTCTTCCCGGAGCATCCAGCGCTCTGCCCGGTTCCGGATCCTTCGCCGCCTCATACAGCCCTAGAGCCACCGGTCTCCAGCTGTCCTGCCCCGGAGCATGGCCATCCTCAGAGCAAGTTCAACCAGGAGCAGAGGCCGCGAGACCACAGAGTGTCCCTGTCCACCCGCCGCAGACTGGTGGAGGAGGCTGTCCGCAGGCGCTCCGTGGGCCCTCCGTGCTCTGACCCAGCGCGGAGCCCCCTGCGCCCGGACACTGCGCGGGGTTTGGCTGAGGCTGCAGTGGGGGGATCTCCGCGTTCAGAGACAGCGCGGAGTCCTCCCGCGAAAGCTGCCTCGGTCCTGGGAGACTCGCAGCGCCCTGCTCAAGTGAGTGGCCCCGCAGACTCAGTACGGTGCGCGGCGCATGACGGAGCAAACGCCGGGGTAGCCATTGGGGAATCCCCGCGCTCCAGCGCAGCGCGGGGATCCCCTATGAATGCTGCCCTGGCTCCGGAAGGGTCACTGCGCTCTGACGCAGCGCGGGACCCCTGCGAGAATGCTACCGCTACCCCGGGTGGACCTCCTCGCTCTGACCCAGCGTGGGGTTCCCCCGTGGACAGCGCTGTGCCCTCTGTTGCTGCTGGAGGACCTCCTTGTCCGGACTCAGTGCGAGGCTCTCCCACGCCACCCCGCGCCCCAGTCTCAGTCCGTCCAGAACCGCCTCGGTCTCCTTCACTCTCTCCCAACCCTCCGCTCTTATCTCGGTCTCCTTCACTCTCTCCCAACCCTCCGCTCTTATCTCACGGCACCACCGCAAATGCTCCTGGTCTCGCCCTGCCCGCTCAGGTCCCTCAGCGCCCATCTCCCCCCACTACGATAACTCCATCCTCCCCCCGACCATTGTTCGCACCCACAACTCTTCTGGTGGGTGACTCCATCATTAAACGCTGCAGGTTTTTTAATGTTTCCACTCACTGTTTCCCTGGAGCCACTGTCACTTCACTGCTGAACAAATTACCTGCCCTTCTTATAAACGCCCCCACTACAATAACCCGTCTTATTATCCATATCGGTTCAAATGACAGTTCATCCCGCCACTCGGAAATCACAAAACTGCATTTTAGAGACCTTTTTAACTTTTTATCAGAATCTGGATTATCTGTTTTTATCTCCGGCCCTCTACCCACTCTCAACCGAGGAGATGAACGTTTTAGCAGAATTCTAGCTCTTCACACTTGGCTCAAACAAGCATCAACCCTCCACAACTTTGGTTTTATTGACAATTTTAATTTATTCTGGCACCGCTCCTCCTTCTTCAGACCTGATGGCCTTCATATCAACCCTCTTGGAAACCGCTTTCTCACATCCAATATCATCCATTCAGTACAGTCTCACTCCACCTACAACTGACTATCTGCCTCCTCACCCCCCGTATCACCTCCTCACCGACCCAGCCCCAGCTCTCCCCCTCAGTCAATCCCTGTCATCTCCAGACCCCGACCCCACAGGACCTCCTCCAGAGAACTCTCCCTCCCCTGTCTCATCCCGGTTCCCCTTTGCTCCTCTACAGCCCTCACTCCGGACCCTGCACCTACAATCTTTGGACTTCTAAACATCAGATCCATCAACAATAAATCCTTCATCTGTCAGGACTTCATCACATACAACAACCTGGACTTCATGATTTTAACAGAAACATGGCAAGTGCAAGGCGACTGCACCCCCCTCATTGAAGCGACCCCCCCGGACTACACCTTCCTCCACCAACCAAGACTCTGCGGTAAGGGAGGGGGGGTTGCAGCCATCTTTAAGAACACTTTTAAATGCACTCCTGGATCACAAAATGTTTTTACTTCATTTGAACACCTGTCTCTTATCATTTCATGTAAAACCCCAGTGTTTGTTTTAATTATTTATAGACCCCCTAAACCCAGCACTGTTTTTATTCAAGAATTCTCTGATCTTTTATCCCAGTGTATGGCCCTCCACAACAAAGTTTTAATCTTAGGTGATTTTAACATTCATGTCTGCTGCCCACATAAACCACACCCTTTAACCTCTGATTTTATTGATCTAATTGAGTCTTTTAATCTTCTTCAAATTATAAATGCTCCGACCCATTCTAAGGGCCATACACTGGACCTGGTTTTAACGTTTGGTCTCAGCGCAGGAAATGTCATCACCAAGGATATCTGTGTGTCGGACCACTTAGCTATTTTATTCGACGTTATTTTAGCCCCTCAGTCTGCCTCCAATGGGTCATTTTATCACTCTCGTGTTTTTAACTCCACCTCTGCTCTTAAATTTTCCCAACTTTTTACTGCAGCCTCCTTGACTACTTTTAACCAACATTTTAGCCTGGAGGAGCAGGTCTCCTCCTTTTATCAAACATCACATTGGATTTTAGACACGATTGCACCTTTTAAACAAAGAAACCCCACCAGAACACCACAACCATGGCTCAATGAAAACACTCGAAAGCTCTTACAGTCATGCAGACAGCTCGAACGGAAATGGAAAAAATCACACCTTACAGCATTTCACCTCGCCTGGAAAGACAGTCTCAAACAATATCAACACGTAGTCAAGGAAGCAAGAACTTTATTTTATTCAAACACTATCACCCAAAACAAATCGAATCCCAGAGTTTTATTTAAAGTTTTAAACTCTATTATAAATCCCAGTCCCTGTGTTTTTAGTGATTCATCCACTGAACAGTGTGAATTATTTTTAAACCATTTTATTCAAAAGATAACAGATATCCGGACCCAAATATCTGCTCCTAGCCAAGCCACTGTTTTAAATAGAGAAACTCTGGATTTTAGTTGTTTTACAAATTTTATGCCTTTATCCCTTTCTCTTTTATCTGACATTTTATTCCGCATGAAACCAACCACGTGCAGCCTCGATGTCATCCCCACCAAATTTCTCAAAGATGTTTTTAATGTGGTTGGACCCTCCATTTTATCAATCCTTAATCAGTCCCTGGATCAAGGTCTTGTCCCATCCAGTTTTAAACATGCTGTGGTCCAACCACTTTTAAAGAAGCCTAATTTAAGCACTACAGATTTTAACAATTTTAGACCCATTTCTAAACTCCCGTTTTTATCTAAGGTTTTAGAGAAAATTGTTTCTATTCAGATTTTAGATTTTATTAACAATAACCACATCTTTGAGAAATTCCAATCCGGTTTTAAAGCACAACACAGTACTGAGACAGCTCTCCTTAGAGTTTTAAATGACCTTCTTTTAACCACGGACAGCGGAGAGTGCTCTATTTTAATTCTTTTAGATTTAAGCTCTGCCTTCGACACTATAGACCACGATATTTTATTGGATCGCCTCAAAACGTGGGTTGGCATCAGAGATACTGCACTTGGTTGGTTTCATTCTTATCTTTTAGAAAGAACCTTTGCGGTCACCATGGGTGATTTTACCTCCTCAACAGCCCCCATCACCTGTGGTGTGCCGCAAGGTTCTATTTTAGGCCCCATTTTATTCTCTATTTATATGCTCCCCCTAGGACACGTTATGGCCCGTCATAACGTGTCCTTCCACTGCTATGCGGACGACACACAGATCTACCTCCCGCTGAGACCAAACGACCCTGGAAGTCTGGCTGCTGTGGTCGACTGTTTTAATGATGTGAACCGTTGGATGGCCCATAACTTCCTTCAACTCAACACCTCCAAATCAGAAGTCCTCCTCATCAACCCGCCTCCATCCATATCCCACATCCAAACCCACCTCGGCCCCCTGTCCTCAAACATCACTCCCTCCGCCCGTAACCTCGGTGTCATTTTTGATTCTCACCTCACCTTCCGCTCCCACATCAATAAAACCACCCAAACCTGCTTCTATCACCTCCGCACCATCTCTAAGATTAAAAACATTCTCACTCCTCCCGATCTCCATAAAGTCGTCAACGCCCTCATCTTCTCCCGCCTCGATTACTGTAACTCCCTCCTCTCCGGTCTTGATGCTAAATCCCTCTCCCGCCTCCAACTGGTTCAGAACGCAGCAGCCAGACTTCTCACTGGTTTTAACAGAAGGGAGCACATCACCCCTGTTTTAGCGTCCCTCCACTGGCTCCCTGTGCGATTTAGAATTGATTTTAAGATTTTACTGATTACTTTTAAAGCTCGTTTAGGTCTGGCACCAAGCTATATTTATGAACTTTTAACCCCCTACGAGCCCCCCCGCAGCCTTAGATCCTCGGGCAGGTCCTTGCTGACCATTCCAAGGTCGAGGCTCCGGACGAAAGGTGATCGAGCCTTTTCTGTCCGGGCTCCTCGGCTTTGGAACGACCTGCCCGAGGAGATAAGGCTTGCACCATCAGTATCCTCTTTTAAATCTCTTCTTAAAACCCACTTTTATAAAACAGCTTTTAATTGTCAGCTTTAAACTTATAATGTTGTATTTTACTGTCTGTCCTGTCTGTTTTGTGGTCTTGTGTTTCCTCTGTTTGTCTTGTCTTCTTGCATTCATTCTTGTTTTAACTTTGTATTATGACTGATGTATTGTTTATTATGCTGTGCAGCACTTTGTAAACATTGTTTTTGAAAAGTGCTTTATAAATAAAGATTTATTATTATTATTATTATTATAATATAACAGTTTTGTAAAATCCTCTGAGATGACTACTATTGTGATTTAGGGCTATTGTGGGAAATTAGACTCAGACATACTGGGATCCTGTGCATCCAGCTTGGTTGTTTATTCTCAAAAATGGTGGTTGATTCAGACAGAGCAAAAGTCAAGACATGGTTTTATAGTAATTGTTACGTCACACATCGAAAGACATGCGTGTCACACAGAGACAGTGCAAATCATAGTCAAAATAATCAGAGTCCTTGTAGAGTCCTGTACGTAGGCCATATTGCTATCTAATCCTAACACTCACCCCTTTGATCACATAATCACATGTGATCACTCAATTTGATCAATCAATAAAGTGGAAAAAAAAAACTTTAAACAAAAAACTTAAAAAAATTATTTAAAAAAAGAAAATGTATGCATTAAACTTATAATCATCCAAATCGAAATCAGTGGATTTTATCCGCTGTCCTGGGAAAAAATAAATAAATAAACAAAAACAAACCAAACAC
This sequence comes from Knipowitschia caucasica, assembly GCA_964034765.1. Lineage (NCBI taxonomy): Eukaryota > Metazoa > Chordata > Actinopteri > Gobiiformes > Gobiidae > Knipowitschia > Knipowitschia caucasica. Next base: position 13,857,015 of record OZ035837.1, on the reverse strand, counting down.
TATTCGACACACAAGAACTCAGCAGATTCAGTCAAAACACAGACAAATACGAGCTGAGTCTTATTTCACTTTTCTTACTCTATACTTTTATTCTAATGCTAATTGTTTACACTACACTTCACTTATTGCACTGTATTGTTTTCACTATTCAATCTTAGACTATGTACTTTACTTTCATTCTTCACTGTAGTTTCAAAAACTATTCTAATCTATTTACAAATCTGTTTGCATATTTTTATTGAGCCATATTCTTAAACATACATTTTAATCTAATAAATCTCTCGTATATATCTGTATTCATCAACTGATGGTCTGGCAACCCAGTGACTACTGTGAACAGGGCAGTTGGAGTCCAGGGAAGACTGGAGGACAGCCAGGAAAGTCTGGTTGACAGCAGGGAAAGACCGCACTAGGAGTGGGCGGCTAGTTACCCAACCCACTAGTCTCTTGGAAAAGAGACACCCATGCCTAACTACGAAGAATCTTAAGAGAAAACAACCCGCAGGCCCTCCGAGAGGCGGGATGAAAGATGGGCCTAACAGGACGGACAACACGGCAACGACAACTGCAATGGAAAAGGACAACGAAAGCACCAGAAACTCAGACAGAGAGGAGAAGGTCCTCCGAAAGTGTGCTTGTGGATGGGAGAAGGTAACGACGGTCAGGGGGTTGCGAATCCATCAGGGAAAGGCGAAGTGTGGCGGGAGAGGCCAACAGCAACCTTGCACTGCAGCAGCGGGTAAGACAAGAGGGACCACGAGCCGGGTCGAAAACCACAGTGCCAACGGACCTAATGCAGCTGAAGGCATAGGAGAAACAGAGAAAGAAGTCCCTTCCATGGACCCGGAGCCCCCTAGCGAACACCAAGACCCCACTCAAGCCATCCCACAGGGAAAACAGCCACCAGCAGAGACCAGGGGACCAGCGAGAAGGAACACACTTAAATGGCCGAAGTCTAACCAAGCAGAGGCATGGCAAACACTGGACGCAGACCTGATCAAGATCCTAGAGGGTAAATTGCGTGGAGGCGTCGAAGTCAGGCTCAATCAGTTTGGAGATGCCATATACCAGAGCTGTAAGGACAGATTTGGTGACATTATCCCCAACGACGGTCTGCCCCAAGAGTGAAGGGGAGGAGGGAAAAAGAAATCACAGAGCTTGTTCAGAGACGACGACAGCTCCGCAAGAACTGGAGGAAGGCAGATTATCAAGAGAGAGAAGGCCTGAAAGTCCTTTGGGAAGAAGTGAGGCAAAGGCTAGCAAGACTCCGCCGAGCTGAACGCATCCGCAGTAAGCGGAAGCAAAAGGAGCGATCCAGCTTCTTCAAGGATCCCTTCAAGCATGCAAGACGGCTGCTAGAGGAGAAGAAGTCCGGAAAGCTCGAAGCCACTAGGGAGCAAATAGAACAGCATGCTAAAAGGCAGTACAGTGACCCGCTGAGAAACGTCCCTCTAGGAACACCAAGGTATGTGCCACGGCCTGGGCTGCCAACAGTCATGTTCAACACAATGCCCCCCAAGCTCAGCGAAGTCAGGCAAGTGGTGAGCAAGGCAAGGTCATCATCAGCACCAGGCCCCAATGGAGTTCCCTACAAGCTCTATAAAAACTGCCCTAAGGTACTAGAGCTACTGTGGTACCTAATGAGAACAGCTTGGAAAAAGCAAATCATTCCATCGGAGTGGCAAAGAGCTGTAGCAGTCTTCATTCCTAAAGAGGAAAACTCCAGAGACATTGGCCAATTCAGAAACATCGCCCTGCTGAATGTTGAAGGGAAAATCTTCTTCTCTGTACTGGCCGGAAGGATGACCGAATTTCTGCTAAAGAATGGCTATATTGATACCAACTGTCAGAAAGCAGGAGTTCCAGGGTTCCCAGGGTGCATTGAGCACTCGTCAATGATCTGGAACCAAATCCAGAGAGCCAAGAGGGAGAAGACCGACCTGCACATCGTCTTGCTCGACCTCGCCAACGCGTACGGATCAGTCCCACATCAGCTGATCAGCTACGCTCTGGATTTCTTCCATATGCCCCTCTGCATCAGGAACTTGGTAGCACTGTACTTCAGTGACCTGCAGATGTGTCTCGCCCTCCAGGACTTCACTACTGGGTGGCAACAACTACAGGTGGGAATTGCTATGGGATGTGCCATTTCACCAATTCTGTTTGTCGCAGCCTTTGAGATCATTCTCATAGGGGCAAGGCAGATGGTGGGAGGGATCAAACTTCCATCTGGCCAGAGGCTTCCCCCACTGAGAAGCTACATGGACGATGTTACTAGTCTCCTCCAAACAGCAGCATGTACATCTAGGCTGCTAAAAAGGTTTGACGAGTTGATGTCATGGGCCAGGATGAAGGTCAAGCCCGCCAAATCCCGTAGTTTGTCACTCAGAAGGGGAGTCATAAACAACAGCACCACCTTTGTCGCCGGGGGAGAGAGAATCCCTCTTCTGTCTGAACAACCTATCAGAAGTTTGGGGAGGGAGTATTCTGCAGAGCTCTCTGATAAACAGATGGGGAGGACCGTCATGAAACAGCTTTCAGACGGCCTGGCAAGGTTCGACCAAAGCGAGCTCCCTGGGAAATACAAGGTTTGGTGCTACCAATTCACACTCTATAGGAGACTGATGTGGCCCCTGAAGATGAGTGAGATCCCCTCATCCACCGTGAGGAAGATGGATGGAAAAGCCAACGCCTCCATCAGAAAGTGGTTGGGGCTACCACGGTGCCTCTCTGACTCTGGCCTCTTTGGGAGGAATGCGCTGCAACTGCCACTGCAGTCCCTAAGTGTGGGCTACATGCAAGAGAAGGCCAGGCTGGTTCTCGAGCTGAGTCAGTCCACCGACGAGTCTGTAAGGAATGCAAAAGCCAAGGTTCCCACTGGCCGAAAGTGGAACGCAGAAGCCGAAGTGGGCCATGCGGTTAGCAGGTTGCAGCATCGAGAGATCGTGGGCAGAGTCCAGGCAGGAAGAGCAGGTCTAGGGTGGGGAGAGGCACCACGGTTTTGGTCAAAGGCCACTCGCAAGGAGAGGAAGGAGATGGTGGTGGCAGAAGTGACGAGGATGGAGGAAGAGCGCTATAAGATCAAGGCCGTCTCACAGGGCCGGCAAGGAGGATGGACAACTTGGGAGGGAGTTGTCGACCGCAACATCAGTTGGTCTGACCTGTGGAAGATCCCGCAGGCGAGGCTCAGTTTCCTTATCCGTTCAACCTATGACACGCTTCCCTGTCCTCGTAACCTGCACCAATGGTTTGGCAATGAGGAATGCTGCTCACTCTGTAACGCTCCCAACGCAAGCCTTCAACACATCTTGTCAGGCTGCAAGATTGCGCTCTCCCAGGGACGCTACAGGTGGCGCCATGACCAGGTCCTCAGGAAGCTCGCCGAGGTCCTGGAAAGGTGCAGACAGGGTAACAAACAGCTACCACCAGCAAAGAGCCACACCAACTTTGTCAGGGAAGGGGATGGGCAAAGTTACACCAGGCCAAGAGAGACATCGCGGCCCTTTGCCCCCAACCAGGAGTGGGACATGAGGGTTGACCTTAACAAACAGCTCCAATTCCCCACGGAGATCACCATCACATCTCTCCGCCCTGACATTGTGGTTTGGTCTTCAAAGGCAAAAGTGGTGCATCTCATTGAACTCACAGTTCCATCAGAAGGGGAGATCGAGGCTGCCTACGAGCGCAAGAAGGCCAAGTATTCCGAGCTGGCTGCAGAGTGCCGGGAGGCTGGATGGAAGGCCGCCATCTACCCTGTTGAAGTTGGCTGCCGAGGCTTCGTGGGGCTGTCAATGATACGGCTCTTGAGGGATGCAGGAGTCACGGGGGGAAAGCTGCGCAGGGCCACAAGAGAGCTTTCGGAGGAGGCGGAAAAGGGCAGCTTCTCTGTTGAGGCTCTGGTTGAGGAGGAAGGATAGGAGTTGGGGAAAGTATAGCTAACCTCAATGACAGCTGCGGGGGATAACATTCTCCAGCTGCAGGGAGTGACAAGGAGACGTCCTTGTCACTGCTCCGCCACCATGAGACGTTCCAGGATTAAAGGGGCGAAACGTTGGTGATTGGTGGTTCCTGGCTGATGACCCTGCAGCTGACCCATGGGCACCGGAGGAGGTGCGACAGGCAGCAATGCTAAGCAGGAAATTACATCCACCTGTATACATCAACTCTCTATTCTGTATTATACTCTCATTATCAGTAGCTTAGTGCCAGTGGGATTTTGTTCTATGTCTACTCTACATTCTCAGGAATAAAACTGAACCCAACAAATGGTTAATATGAACATTATTATCGCGGTCAGTTATCCAAATACATTTGTTGAACCAGGAAGTGCTGTCACTTCCTAGTTCAACAAATGTACAATATGAAAAAATAATTTTAATTGAAATGTAATTGAATTAATGTCTCTCTCAATTTGAGCTTTCTCACTTTTCAGGAGGTTCTGTAAGAGCCTTTTTAGCGCATAAAAGGACAGGATATTTAATGGATATTTATCTAGACTTATCAACAATGGACATCTGCTATGCTAGTATAAATGGAATTGAATTATAAAATTGTTGCCTCCCTATAGTTAACATGTATAATGGATCATTTCTGGGGGCAGTTTACTTTTCCTCTTATTGTGGCTGGATCACACAGACATGTACTACTTCATTGATCATAAAGAAAACCCCTTAATGCTGACTTGAATCATGTGAAAGATAAAATGTGCATAGGCTGTGCATAGGCAAAAAGACAAAAAATAATACGCTAGCAAGAATCAAAGACGAAAAGATGAAAGAATCAGTGCATTGATGACATGCGTAGTTATACTACCACATAGAAAATATAATGTAGTCTTAACCCCAGGTTTAAATATGTGTATGTATGTGTCACTCACACACACACTGGACTCATACCAATGTGGATGAAGTGTCTTACTTCATGATACAATGGCAGTTTGTCATTTTACAGCTGCAGCTGACCTGCCCTATAGCTTCAGAGGTCTGACATGATCTGGCTTTCACATGTTGTCTATATATATACATATATATAGACAACATGTAAAAACCAATATATGTCCCAATATATATCAAAACCATCCTGATATATTGAATGATCTCGTAGTAAAAGGTAATATGGGCTTAACAACTTTACTATTTCCAACGTAAAGAGTAAGGATTGGGCTAACACAGAGGATCTTTAGGTTTGCCTACTGGAGCTGGGGTGAGTAAATAAGACAGTCCATGCAATAAGGAACAAACAAAAAATATATAATCCCCCATGGTGGGGAACAGGCTGTGTCAGCCTCCTACCAGACCAGGGTTGCTCAAATCCAAAAATTCAAGATCGCCTCAGCTCGCCATCACGTCACCCAGGCCTGTAATAATAAACAGGACCAGTAAGTACTGGGAAATTATTCACTAATTAGTTCATTAGAAAGTTTAAATTCATGTGCACACAGTATACAACAATGCATCAACAAGGATTAACTTTTGTATTAAATCACAACTAAATACAATAAACTATTGTTTTACATTTTAAATCGCATCATATAAAATAGGTACATGTAATGAACATTGTCAGCATGACAACATACACAGAGCTAACTCGCTAATGCTAAAGCAATGGGATTATGCCGCTAGCTTAGCACATTTCATAACAACAATAGCACACATCCAACACACATCCAAGCAAGGCACAATGATAATCCGTGAATATTTTCCAATACATACCTGTCCACAGCTGTCGTCCAGCCTCCCCACACACGTCTGAGTGAGAGGGCTGCACACAGGTGGACCTAATCATTCTACTCGCGCTACAATTGGCAGTGGCGGTCACGTGACGAACGCGTCGCAAATAGAGCGGTTTAATAAAAAATAAACAGCGGGTCAGCAGGGATATTAATATAATATACACACATAAATAATTGGTTTTCTTTATAAATATGCATTTGTATTCTATATCAATATTCAGGTTTTTCCACCAGGGTTACATCTGTACTCTCAGCAGACACTGACAATTATAGCAGACCTGGAAGCTATGAATGTATTATTTCAGAACACAATGTGACTAGTCCCTCAGAAAACAACACTTCGCTGAACTTTGATTTTGGTGAATCACCAATGCCACCTGATTGGAAAGAGAGAGTAGAAACAAAGTTACGTTCAATGTCAACCGTATTTTCTCAGCATGACATGGACTTTGGCTGCGCTAGTCATGTAAAACATCACATTAATCTCCATGACAACACTCTATTCAAACAACGAGCAAGGCCCATTCACCCTCAGGATATAGAAGCTGTTTGTAAACATCTGAGACAGCTCCTTGATGCCGGGGTAATAAGGGAATCTGAGTCACTGTTCCCATCGCCGATCGTTGTTGTCAAGAAGAAGAATGAAAACATCTGACTATGCATCGACTACCGTAAACTCAACTGACAAACTGTCAAAGATGCCTATGCGATACCAAACTTGGAGGAATCATTTTCAGCGCTCAGTGGATCAAAATGGTTCTCAGTCCTAGACCTCAAGTCGGGCTATTATCAAATTGAGATGAATGAAGCAGACAAATCAAAAACCATGGTACATTAAAGCTTTATAAGTTTTTATGTAAAAAAAAAAAACAGGGCCGACCCTCCTCCAGCAGGCCAACGTCTTGCATTCTAAAAAAGCCATATTTCTGGTTCATTGCAAAGTCAGTAAATTTGCCAGGAAACAACTTTCTTTCTCAACTTTTCACTTTGGAGTGTCTCTAATAAATCTGTAATTCATATCAGATGGGGAGCTCCCTGTCTGCACTCGAAAGTGTCAGAAATAAATAACATGATCCGCGCTGCAGCCAACTTTGTGCCGTTTCTCACAATTGTCTGGAACTAATGAAACTCGCGGACCACTAGAGGAACAATACAGTGTTTTCATAACAGATCATTTGCATATCGACTCCCGGAGTGGTTTGCGGTGTCAGGAAAAGTATGAGTTTTTAAGAGTTTTGTTTTCACGCAGACAAATCGTTAAGAATGTTTTTACACCAAAGTAAGGGATAGACTCGAGGGATCAGACGAGATGACACTTATGCAGATATCATCTGCAAGGCCTGTGAACGTAGACCTATATGTCAAGCTGGGTAGAAATGAAGCAAAAATATTCATATGTTAAACCTGGAGTTCCTCACTCTTTTGTTCGTTAGAAAATCTTGTTTAAAGAAAAAAAATTAGCACTATTTTTGGCAATTCAAAATGATAATTACTTTGTCAATTCATGTTCTAGAATGTGAAATATCAAGTATCAAGGGGAAAACGAAGGCTTCTGGCCTGCCCTATGCCTATTTATGTAATCTATGTTTGTTAAAAATGTTTTCCGTTGTGAAATTTGCCAAAAATAATTTAGGGGCAATTATTGCTATTGCTTTTTGAGTGTGATGTCAAAGTGGTATTTTTATAGAAGCTTTTAGACGCTGTTAGCCTGATGTTAGCGTGAACGGATTCAAAAACAACTCCAGCTCTGTGACTGATGAGGGAGAAATGTTGTAACATGGTTAAAAGCTCAAAACACCTGATTTTGCATGATTTGTCTCTAACATTTTGTGAACAAGTCTGACCACAACACGCTGTCGTCATTAGAAAACATTTTATGTTTCACATACTGAGAGCTCATTGGCTGAGACAGGGCTGGTCCTCTTTCACTGAAAAAGCTTATGTAAGTTAATTGTTTCTTCTATGCCAGACAATTGTAAGAGTTCTCTTTGTGTTTTTGTTTTGACAAATTATCTACTCTCAGTATTGTGCACATTATAGCTTATAAACTCCTCTCACTCTCGATTAGAGTGGACCTCAAGGCTGTCCTCTTCAGGAGGAAAAATATATTTTTTTTTTACCGTAAAAACACAATCCTGTTCAGATACAGCATGGTAATTGGATTTGGTTGGGTAATGCAAGTATCCAGTGTTTGGCCTCCAGGATGTTCTTGTTTATTTGGACTTTTTTTTTCCCCCTCCTGGTCCGAAACACCATCTCATGACTGTGGCTGGGTAACATTCACTCTCCATCACACAGCGAGCGTCAATGCAAGGTCCATTATGCGAGTTAGAGCTAGAGGTGTGGGTGCCAACGGTGGAAGCCTGTGTCTTCATTAGGGGCCATTGTCTCCGCTGGCTGACGGCTGATCACTATTGGGTCTTTTAATTGCGCTGTTGCTTTGTGATGGATGGACAGAAGATGCAGCCTGTAATAACTGTAATGCAATAGACTGGGACCAATGTTGTTGCCTTTTAGAGCCTACTGTAGATCAATTGTGAGATTTAAAGGAGCTACACCCGTTTCTGAAAGGTTTTTTTCAGTTTGAATGTTTAGCACCCCCCGACTTCATTTTGAGAAGCCCTCCTACTCTCCTCTACGCTCGCCCCCACACAGAGCCATCTTGTTTTATGTGCAATATGATACGTAGGCAAACTTTAGCATTTGCACAACCTATTGTAGCTGTACAACAATCACTGTTGAAATGGTACAAAAGCAATGCACTGATAACAAAATATACCATACAATAACTTAAAGATTACCACCAGTTTTGCGTCCAATTGTAGTCTGAGGCAGTCCCACACCCGCAGGTCTTTCCAGCGAAGTTACAATGTAAGGTACCAATGTTCTAGCAGGCTTGATTTCTACTTTGATCACTTTTTCGCGTTAGTTCCCATTTGTGTAAGTCTATTTTGAGTGCATGGTGAGGCATGAGTTACTGCAAAATGGAATGTATCCAAATACAGCTTATGTTTTGTTTTTAACAATGGAAGAACGTTGTCATAATATTATTAATAAATCAATTTAGATTTTTGTACAGCCCAAAATCACAACAGCAGTCGTCTCAGAGCAATTACAAACAACAGATAATCAAAAAACTCAGGAAATGCAAGCAAAAAAAAACATAGGAGCCATTTGTCTATAGGAAGCGGAATGACCATTGTCCATAAATGTTGATAAATATGTATATATGTCCATAAATGTCCTGGATGATCACTGTCCTTCGACCTGCCTAAAAAAACCTTGTGAAAAAATGTGTGTGTGTGGACATCGTTTTTGATCCTTGTATGAACGCTGTGAAATTTGCATTAGGAGCCTAGTCGTTTCTTTTAATTGCTCGGCAACGTCTACGCAGCGCCTCCATATAAACAAGGCCTGAGGCTGTACACCCAGGACTGAGGCAGTAGACCCAGGACTGAGGCTGTAGATCCAGGACTGAGGCTGTAGACCCAGGACTGAGGCTCTAGACCCAGGACTGAGGCAGTAGACCCAGGACTGAGGCTGTAGATCCAGGACTGAGGTTGTAGACCCAGGACTGAGGCTGTTGATCCAGGCCTGAGGCTGTAGATCCGGGCCTGAGGCTGTAAATTCAGGAATGAAGGGGGGCCTTGGCAACCAGTTCACAGGTGTAGGTCAAAGATCCTACAAAGACTTGAGATTAAAGCCCAAAGAGGTCTGTTTTGCATAGTATATGTCAGTAGCTTGGAGCCACTGAGAAAGAAAAAGCAAATACACACTACATATGTATTTGGGGAACTCTCTTGCTGGAATCTACGCTGCCCACTTGAGTTAAGGGTGACATAAACACGGCTCTTTCCAAAAATAAACGATTCGCTCACTGCTTTTGAGCTGGAGATACAGATACGGGGCCTGTTCCACTTCCTGTCTGCGTTTAGGCTGCGGTGATGTCAGCGTTGAGTGAAGCATCATCCATCTCGGCTGCTAATTAGCCAAAGTCAAAGCTGTTTTTGGGGCCGACAAATAAACAAAGGCATGAAAACATTGAGATAAGAGTGTCTGGGTGTGAGCGCGAGCAAACAATTACAATCGCAACAAGTCAATAGGGAACAAGTCCAGAGTCATTAGGAGGAATCTGCCGAACAATGGTGTCTGGGCGATGGGAAAGTCAATAGAGAAAGGCAAAGAGTGTCAAATGTGTCCGGGCGGGAAGTGCACAATAGATGAGGTCAGCCATCTATTAGAAGGATATTCATCACAAACAATACGAAAGGTCAGACTTAAGAAGGCTGTAAGAACATGAACTAGGTTAGTTCTTTAACATTAGAAGAATTCTCAGTTATTTCAGAGTAATTACTAAATAACTCAAGTACAACAATGTAACTTCTGTATGTGTCTTTATGTAGTTTATTAATATGTTATACATTTTAACCCTTTAATATTCCTTCCTTGAAGAAAGCAATGCCATTTCATTTTTATTTTCAATAATCAAAGATGTAGGAGCACTAATAACCAAATAAATCGTTACTATGTTTTTGTTTCATTTAACCAATTTTTTTTTTCAATTTACAGGCCTTTGAGATGCAGTTTGATGGTAAAAGTGCCTAAAACCAAGTGGGATGCCCCAAAGAGGTATATTTCAGTTTCAAGCTTCAAGTAGATAAAGTGACTCAAAAAGTAGTCTACCAAATGGTTGAGGAAACCATTAAAGGGTTAAGTCGTTTTGATCACTCCATTAATTTTGATGTAAAATTAAATTTTGAGCCACCAACTTTCAAGGGCAGCTAACGCCTCTTTTCACAAGATGTTGGTTCTGGAGTGGTCCTAGCTTGTTTTCCCACCAGAAAAGTGTGACCATAGCAACACACTGGTTACTGTCAGCAGCATTTAGCATTTACCTGTGGTAGCTACAGTGCAGTAACTGTTTTTTTTTCTGTATTTAAAGTGATATTCACCATTTTTAGTATCTATTAAACGATAAAAATCATACTTATTACTCTACTTTGATGAAGTTCTTGTAGTTTCAGAATTCTGGGCATCACATTCTCTGACCTTTCTGGATCCAAACAATTAATCAATAGAATAATCTGCCAACTAATAGATTATCCAAATATTTCTTTCTTTCTAGAGCAGATGGAAACTCACAGACACAGTAGTTATTGCACATCTAAAACGTGAAATGCCAAAGCAAATAGTGTCAAGATCATGTTTAAGAGCCAAAATGAAGGTAAGGCATAGACTAGTTTATGTGTATGGCGCAGGAAAACTCAAAGTGCTTCACAAAACAAACATTCTTAAAGCCAATGTGCTGACTTCACCTCTTCTCCACATAACGTCTGGACCCCTGCGAGGCAACACTGATTTATATAGCTGCATTCTAAACACTTTTTAATGTATGTCGGTGACTACGGCAACTGGCTAACAGCTTCTGGCAGACAATAAAAAAACTCAGAAATAAACATTTATCCTGTGTGCGAGGCCGTGAGCTGTTTAAACGTGGAGTAATCTTTGTCCAGGTTTTTATACCGTTTTCTTTCTCTTTTTTTGCCATAGGGAATCGCCAGATGTTCAAAAGGAAGTCCAAAGAGTGGCTTATTCATAGAAGCTTAACAATTCAAGTTTTAAAGAGAAACGTTGCTGCATGTTGTCTGTGCAATAAAGCTGGGGTATCTCACTTTGTTGTTCAATAAAAACACGAGTAAGACAAGATAAAAAAGACAGGATAAAAAAAAAAATCAAATTAGAAAAAGAAACATGGCAGTAGTGACTGGGATCTGGCAGAAAGGCTCTGTGATAGCATTTGAGCACAAAGCAGAGATGATAAGGAAAAAAAACACACACATGTCCTGAGCATGAAATTAATAATCCAATATTTTCTTATGGCTCTGGGCGGGCCGGGCCAAGATAATTCATTTGCTGGCCGGATCTGGCCCCCAGGCCTTGACTTTAACACCCATGTCCTAAATTACATTTGGAATCATTGCATATCTAATTTAACTATACATTGTTTTATTATGGTCACTAATGTGGGGATATACAGTAACATGGTATATTTTATGAGTGTTGAACATATTTTCTGCAGTTATTACATGGACTCTACTAAAAAGTTTTGTCTCTGATCAACTCATTTGTCCCTAGTTTTCACATGAATGTATTTTTGGCTTCAATCGCATCTTTAGATCTGCTTTTTCAGACAGAAAGTGTAAAAGTGAAGACCACCCTTACTCCAACTGTGACTCATTCTTTCTATTAGTGGTGGGAGTAAAAATCGATTTTGTTTAGAGCACGCAATTAAATCAATACAGTAGAGCAAAGTATAATGATATTTAATGAGACGCTTTTGAATATAATATTGCAGAATCAATAGTGATATGTGCTGTATTGCAGTATATAAAGAATTGCAACATTGAATCGTGGCCCAAACGTTATATTTGTTTCTTTATTATGGCAAAGTTAGAGATGTAGTTTATTTTATTTCAGCATAGAGTTATTGCTCACTTATTTTGTGCTGTGTGCTTCTCATTTACTGTTCTGTAACTGGTGATGCAACACTGAAATTTCCCCACTGTGGGACTAATAAAAGATCTCTTCAAAGATCTCTATTTAATTTAAAATATTGCGATTCTATCAAATTATTTTGGCCAATTCTCGCTACTTTCTTTTAGGTATGCAAACAATAACATGTTTTCTATAAGACCAGATGATCGTCCACATATCTTGAAGTTTCCTCCACATCTGTGAGTGTGTTTGCATTATTTTAACAAAGACAATAAACACAGTGTCACACAGTAAGTGCCGTTCTTTCTTGAGGAATAATTTCACGTTTTCCGGAGTTTGCAGCTGCCTGTTGAGTTTGCAGCTGCCTGTTGTTCTGTTCTGGTGCTCACAGAGCATTAAGCAGCATTAGAGTTTCCTTTCTCCTCAGATTCATTTCCTCAGCTCTACTGCCTTCGTCAGCTTACATCCTACAGGCCATCTGCGATCCCGCCTTTTCCTTTTCTTTGCAAAGGTTTGTGTCAATGAGATGTTCAGACGTAGACGGGGAAGTAAAGAAAGTGTCAAAATCATGCAATCTGCAATTCAAACATTAAAGCTTTTATTTAACTTTAAGTCTTGTAGAAGTATTTTTTTGGGAACAAATCCGACGTCAACATGCTGTCTTCGTATTTTATTTTTTTCAACATTTTATCTTTTTGCACACTTGCAAGTCACTATTTGAGGTTTCCGACTGAGCTGATTGGCTGAATGAGGATGGTCTCTCTCCTTTTTCACTTTTCCATATGAAAAAGCTGATCAAAAGATGTAACAGGACAAAAATTGTAGAACGTGAAAAGTAGTGATAGAACCAAACTTTTTGGAGAGCGAGCAACTCAATTCTAATTAATACATGTAATATCAAAGAAGTGTGTAGAAGAGTATGTCTCACATTTTTAAGAAGACAGTTCAAATTGACAAAGCATAAGTGAATTTTAACAAAAGAGTTACGACTTGTTTTATTTAGGGTCTTCTTTACCTCCGAGTCATTTGATTTCGAGTATCAGCCAATACCGAGTCCCAATCCAAAACTTCAATAGTAGAAGATAATATGGTCTTAAATCTTGATCTCTTCATTACAAACGTACATAACTTTTTAGACTCCAATTTCTGTTATTAATTTTTTCAGTCTTCTATCCCTCTACTTTTTGTGTCTGTTTCATATAAAACTTCTGATAGAAGGGGTTAAAGTTAAAGTTAAAGGGACAGGGCACAGGAACATTTGGCTCAAAGACAGTGATGTCCTGCCCATAGACTGTATATATTAATGGACGTAGTCACGCCTATCTCCGCCGTTCAAACTAATGGGCCAAAAATTTTGCTCTAATGGAGCTGTCCAAAATGGCCGCGAGTGGTCCCGCCCACAAGAAAAAAAAAGCATCTGCGCATGCCTCGGCCGGTGAGAGCCCCATTCATTTCAACGAGTGCCTTCAAAAATTCAAAGCGACTAAACCAGAGTGGTCCAAAAAAATGTACTCCCCTCAGCATTGACACACATGTGGAACGGAGCTTTGGGCCAAGAGCCAACTTTTGGCGCATCCTGTAAAGAAATTTTCGAGAGGACAGCTAATGCTAATTTTTATTCCGGGGCCGCCCCCATCGGCCCGGGGTGGTATTGCAAGCATGTCAGCGCACGTCATTTTGGCCACTTTTGAGCCGGGACCCGCCCCCGCTGGTCCTGCCCCTGATTAAAGCTAATAGTTACTATGGCTACAATTAACACCATCTTGTAAGTGTTTTTTCCTCATCTAATCTCCACTCTCAAAGCTGTTTTGCATGTTTGACAATAATTGTTTTGCTTGCCCCACAACAATATTTTTTTTGCAATTTTCTATCAGGTCGTTTTTGGATATTGTGGACTATCATGTTAGAATTCTGAAAGTACAGAAGTCCCAGAGCAGTTATTTTTGACGGGTCACATTCAAATGAATTCTGAAAAGGTATTCTACTGTTGTTATTTAAATTAAAAGTATATAGGAGGATTTTCTACTTCCAGGTGGATCATCAAGGCTATTGGTCCCCCCACTTGAATGATTGCTGGATCAATCATTCTGGTGATACGTGCTTGTCAAAAAAGACCAGAGAGTTTAGTTAAAAAAAACAAGAGAGCTGTTCTTTCCTAAAATTTGGGGAAATCCTCCCATATACCTTAATTAAAGTCACACAAGTTTTTTTCCTAGTTCATGGTAAAACTGGTTGAAATACAGCAAAACAAAATGCTAATCGATGCAAGTAAACAGTGTGTTTCCATGGTAATTAGCACCAGAACCAGCTCTGAACCAGTCTATGACCAGGTCTCGAATGGTGGTTTATTTTATAAAACATAATGACATAGAAATAAACTATATATAGAAACAGAAAAACTGCAAACGTTCATTACATAAGTCATCACGCTTCCAAAACTAAAAGCCAAATTGACTACTCTAGGAGTTGTAGTGTTAAAATAAGCCACAAAAGTCTTTGATAATGACAAAATATCAATAAATTCCCAGTATACAGTTTGTGTGTAAAGGTTTGGTTTGTTTTGTCCTCGTTGGCACTAATCGATGTCTTTGTGGTGTTCTGAGCAGTTGTTTTAGCGTCTGAAATAAAGCATGGGAATGTTTGCATCTTGGCTCTTAGACCCTGGCTTTGTAACGATACACCCCCGGCCCATTAGCGGACTGACAAGTGAACAGTTGGCCTCCTTAATCACTCCTTATCTGCAGCCCAACACCAGCTCTTGTGCACTCTCACTTTGGGTGTCCTGCCGGGTTCCAACATCATCCATCCAGCAGCACCCACAGGACCCACCCCCTCCTCCCCTCTTGCCTGTTTGTCTATAGCTTTGGACCCAATCACATTTGGAATTTTTCTGGAGCAAAATTGATGATAAAATTATCTGGAGATGATCTATTGTAGATGTTGGCTGAAAATGTTTAAAGGGCCAATACACAGTGTATCTAACTCAAAGAACAGGTTGTGTTTACTGTATTTGCTACTATAACATTTACCTTTTGCAGTTTTTAAGAATCTCTATCTTATCTCAACTTTGTCTCTTTTTCTTATCTTATCCTTTATCTATCTCTTAACAGTTATTGATATTAATATTGGTACATAAGTGTTTTCTTTTCACAACTGTACTTTTTTTTCTTGTTTAATCATTTAATCAGAAAGTATAGAATTCCAACTTCTTAATGAAATCTCATGTAGTAGCTAATTGTTGATTGAGCCATGAGTTAATACAGAGATAATTTCAGACACCATTCACAGAGGTAGCGCCACCTGCAGGTGAAAGCCAGATCTTGTCTGATCTCTGAAGCTAAGCAGGGCAGGGCCTGGTTAGGGCCTATGATAATGCATAGATTTTGAGATAAAACAGAATCTTGGACACTCAAAGACGCCTCACGTGGCATTAGTCTTTCACTCCATACACAGTGGGGATAATCTACTACTGTAGCCACAGCTGCCCTGGGGCACACTGACACCTGCTCCCTTTGCCTCCATCACTGAGCAGCTTTTTATGTCCCAACTGTCACTTGTATTAAGTCTTATCATTTAAAAAAAACATTATTTAACCAAATAAATACTATATATTATATAAACACTGTGCAGAAACATGTGTTTCCAAACTCCTCCCATGATAATCATGAACTTGTATCAATGCAGAAAAAAAAGCTGCAGTTAGAGCGTTGTGTGTTTTATTGTTGTGTGACAAATCAGACACATGTGTGAATTTTTCGCCCTGTCAGTGAGTTACAGTGCCTTGCGAAACATTTCGCCACATTTTAGGCTTCAAACATAAAGATATCAAAATTAAATTTTTTGTCAAGAATCAACAACAAGTGGGACACAATCGTGAAGTGGAATGAAATGTATTGGATAATTTAAACTTTAACAAATAAAAAACTTAAAAGTGGGGCATGCAATATTATTCTGCCCCCTTGCGCTAATACTTTGTAGCGCCACCTTTTGCTGCAATTACAGCTGCAAGTCGCTTGGGGTGTGTCTCTATCAGTTTTGCACATCGAGAGACTGGAATTCTTGCCCATTCTTCCTTGCAAAACAGCTCGAGCGTTTGTGAACAGCAGTCTTCAGCTCTTTCCACAGATTCTCGATTGGATTCAGGTCTGGACTTTGACTTGGCCATTCTAACACCTGGATACGTCTATTTGTGAACCATTCCATTGTAGATTTGGCTTTATGTTTTGGATCATTGTCCTGTTGGAAGATACATCTCCGTCCCAGTCTCAGGTTTTTTGCAGACTCCAACAGGTTTTCTTCCAGAATGGTCCTGTATTTGGCTCCATCCATCTTCCCATCAATTTTAGCCATCTTCCCTGTCCCTGCTGAAGAAAAGCAGGCCCAAAGCATGATGCTGCCACCACCATGTTTGACAGTGGGGATGGTGTGTTCAGGGTGATGAGCTGTGTTGCTTTTACGCCAAACATATCGTTTTGCATTGTGGCCAAAAAGTTTGATTTTGGTTTCATCTGACCAGAGCACCTTCTTCCACATGTTTGGTGTGTCTCCCAGGTGGCTTGTGGCAAACTTTAAACGAGACTTTTTATGGATATCTTTGAGAACTGGCTTTCTTCTTGCCACTCTTCCATAAAGGCCAGATTTGTGCAGTGCATGACTGATTGTTGTCCTATGAACAGACTCTCCCACCTCAGCTGTAGTTATCTGCATTTCATCCAGAGTGATCATGGGCCTCTTGGCTGCATCTCTGATCAGTCTTCTCCTTGTTTGAGATGAAAGTTTGGAGGGACGGCCGGGTCTTAGTAGATTTGCAGTGGTCTGATACTTCTTCCATTTCAATATAATTGCTTGCACAGTGCTCCTTGAGATGTTTAAAGCTTGGGAAATCTTTTTGTATCGAAATCCGGCTTTAAACTTCTCCACAACAGTATCTTGGACCTGCCTGGTGTGTTCCTTTGTCTTCATGGTTCTCTCTGCGCTTTAAACAGAACCCTGAGACTATCAAAGAGCAGGTGCATTTATACGGAGACTTGATTACACACAGGTGCATTCTATTTATCATCATCAGTCATTTAGGACAACATTGGATCATTCAAAGATCCTCACTGAACTTCTGGAGTGAGTTTGCTGCACTGAAAGTAAAGGGGTCGAATAATATTGCATGCCCCACTTTTCAGTTTTTTATTAGTTAAAAAAGTTTAAATTATCCAATAAATTTTGTTCCACTTCACGATTGTGTCCCACTTGTTGTTGATTCATGACAAAAAATTAAAATGGTATATCTTTATGTTTGAAGCCTGAAATTTGGCGAAATGTTGAAAGGCTCAAGGGGGCCGAATACTTTCGCAAGGCACTGTAGCATGAAGCTAGCTAACGGACAGTCAGAGAAACTCATACCAGGGAACCGGAAACAAAACAAAACACACTGCATCAAAAAATAATAATACATAAATAAACAAATGCAAATGTTTTCTCATTGGCTTAAAACTGTCTGTAATGCTTCTTTGATTTTAGTTTTCTTTATTTGATTATTAAAGTATTTATTTTACGGCTACTAAAATCAGGTCCTGAAGCAGACGGTCAACCATAATTAACACTTTGTCAACACGGCAAATATGAGGACCACGAAGGCACAGTCGGAAACAGAGGACTCAAGGATAATCGTGGTATATTCATAAATAAATTGATACACTTCTCAAGTTTGAATTGTAATTAATAACACATATGTAATCTTACATCACACAATAGAAGCCAAAGTTGGAGCCTCTTGCATGTTGTGGAGGACGAACACATTATTACCTCACTCTATGTTATTTATTGTTTAGGAATATGTCTGGAAGACACCAAGAAGAACACTGTAAGAAGTGCTGAAAAATAAGAAAAAAACTAAATGATACAAGAAATGTTTATTGGTTTAACGCTTGAAACAGTGGTTTGGGTAATACAAGCAGGGCCTAGTCACACAGGAGGAGCCGCTGCTTCTCCACGTTGTTTGGGATGCCTCCTGGACGCTTCTCTTGAGTGATGTTCTCGGCACGTCCCACCAGGAGGAGACCAGGGGACCTAGGACACAGCGGGACTGTGTCTCTCAGCTGGCCTGGGAACGCCTCAGGATTTCCCCAGATGAGCTGGAGGAGGTGTGAGGAGAGGGAAGGCTGGGCGTTTCTGCTTAGACTGCTGCCCCCATGACCCGGCCAGAAACAGATAAAGTGGAAGAAAATGGATGGATGGGTACTTGAAACGAATAATCGATGAGTAAACTTGGGGGGGGCACCAACTGCTCTTATTGATGCAAAAGTGGTTCCACAAACAAATCAAGTTGGATAAATACCAAGTCACATTTCATACCATTTCTTCAAAATCAAAATCAATTGAACGTCTGCTGCTCGCAACAGATAAATGCTGGGAATATTTTTGAACGGAGACTCAGGGGAAGTGTTCAAAAATATGGCATTTTCAGCTGATGCAATTACCGCAATTTCTCCAAACAAAGATACACAATATCTTCCGTCACCGCCACTTCTCAGATCTTCCCTTTGTTTTTTCCTCATTGCCAATTAAAACCCGGCATGACGAAGTTTTGATGCCAACCTCCCTCTGAGAACCTGTCCCTATCATACATACATTAATCATGGCCAATTTCCTCCGTCCGAAGTCATTTGCAACACGCTTTCCCTATCGCCGCCATCTCGGTCACCTACCTCCTTCTCCCTGCCATACTTCCTTTGAACATCAAATCAATCTCCTGTCATTTTTTTCTACGTGTATCTCTCTTTTTCCTCCCCCCCTAGGGTAGACTGTGCGCCACGGGTTTAATTGGCCGTCAGGTGATGAGGAGCGAGGAAAAACAGAATTAACCTTGTCAGCGGCGAGTCCTCTCCCGCTATCCTTCGCATCAATTATAACTAAGCCAGTGCGGGCCGAGGTTCCAGAGGGCTCACGGATCTCGTCGAAGCAGGATTTACGAGAGAGGGGAGAGCTGACAGGACTACAGATGGACCGAGTTGGCATGGACGCACGGATAAAGTGGGATTGAGTCGTGGCTGGATTAGAGAAGGTGAGGGATGATATCAAGGTAGTGACAAGAGAGATACACGCGGTATGAGAATAGAAGCGCGGTCGGCTTTGGCACGGAGAAGTCACAGCGCGCTCTAGGCCGGTGTGTGGTTATGATATAGGATAATATTTTTTTTATTTTGTTTTTATTGTGAAAAGTAGTTTGCAACCGACTCCAGGCAGAAGGTCACGCTCTAAAGAACAGGAGACATACGCACACCCGGGCTCGCTCAGAGGAAGCTAAAACTCTCTTATAAAACACCTTGATTTTTAATGCATCACAACTACACCATCACACACCCACTAACAAAACAAGGGAAAAACCCAGAGAAATAAACACACTGTCCTCACACTTTTACACACGACCATAACACAATTTTCTAACACTTAACAATAACAGTGACCTACACAAACCCTTTTCTCTCACACACGCGCACACACACACACACACACACACAGTTGGGTCCAATGTAATACATTTCTTATATATATATACTGTAGTTTAGTTTAGTCTTTATTTGGAAGGGACAATGTACAGAGACATTAAGCTCAAAGACAGATATGTTCTGCACCAGATTGTAGCTAAACAGCTAGTTAGGACTTAAGCAGGAGTCAAAGGACCTGGGCTGAGGTGTCCCTGGAGTCGGGTTGAGGAGTCCCTGGACTCGGGCTGTATAGACCCAGGACTGCGGCTGTATAGACCGAGGACTGCGGCTGTAGACCCAGGACTCGGGCTGAGGAAACCCAGGACTTGGGCTGAGGAGACCCAGGACTCGGGCTGAGGAGACCCAGGACTCGGGCTGAGGAGACCCAGGACTGCGGCTGTATAGACCCAGGACTGCGGCTGTAGACCCAGGACTGTGGCTATAGACACAGGACTCGGGCTGAGGAGTCCCAGGACTCGGGCTGAGGAGTGCCAGGACTCGGGCTGAGGAGTACCAGGACTCGGGCTGAGGCTATAGACCCAAGACTCGGGCTGAGGAGACCCAGGACTGCGGCTGTATAAACCCAGGACTGAGGCTGTAGACCCAGGACTTCGGCTATAGACCGAGGACTGCGGCTGTAGACCCAGGACTCGAGCTGAGGAGTCCCAGGACGGGCTGAGGAGTCCCAGGACTCGGGGTGAGGAAACCCGGGACTCGGGCATAGGAGACCCAGTACTGCGGCTGTATAGACCCAGGACTGCGGCTATAGACCCAGGACTGTGGCTATAGACCCAGGACTCGGGCTGAAGAGTCCCAGGACTCGGGCTGAGGAGATCCAGGACTCGGGCTGAGGAGACCCAGGACTGCGGCTATAGACCCAGGACTGCGGCTATAGACCCAGGACTGCGGCTGTAGACCCAGGACTGCGGCTGTAGACACAGGACTGCGGCTGTATAGACCAAGAACTGCGGCTAAAGACCCAGGACTGCGGCTATAGACCCAGGACTGTGGCTATAGACACAGGACTCGGGCTGAGGAGTCCCACGACTCGGGCTGATGAGACCCAGGACTGAGGCTGTAGACCCAGGACTGCGGCTGTAGACCCAGGACTGCGGCTGTAGACCCAGGACTCGGGCTGAGGAGACCCAGGACTCGGGCTGAGGAGACCAAGGACTTGGGCTGAGGAGACCCAGGACTCGGGCTGAGGAGACCCAAGACTCGGGCTGAGGAGACCCAGGACTGAGGCTGTAGACCCAGGACTGCGGCTGTAGAACCAGGACTGCGGCTGTAGGCCGAGGACTCGGGCTGAGGAGACCCAGGACTCGGCCTGAGGAGACCAAGGTCTTGGGCTGAGGAGAGCCAGGACTCGGGCTGAGGAGATCCAGGACTCGGGCTGAAGAGACCTAGGACTGCGGCTATAGACCCAGGACTGCGGCTATAGACCCAGGACTGTGGCTGTAGACCCAGGACTGTGGCTATAGACACAGGACTATGGCTGAGGAGTCCCAGGACTCGGGCTGAGCAGTACCAGGACTCGGGCTGAGGAGTACCAGGACTCGGGCTGAAGAGTACCAGGACTCGGGCTGAGGAGAACCAGGACTGAGGTTGTAGACCCAGGACTGCGGCTGTAGGCCCAGGACTCGGGCTGAGGAGACCAAGGACTTGGGCTGAGGAGACCCAGGACTCGGGCTGAGGAGATCCAGGACTCGGGCTGAAGAGACCTAGGACTGCGGCTTTAGACCCAGGACTGCGGCTGTAGACCCAGGACTGCGGCTGTATAGACCCAGGACTGTGGCTGTATAGATCCAGGACTGCAGCTATAGACCCAGGACTGCGGCTGTATAGACCCAGGACTGAGGCTGTATAGACCCAGGACTGCGGCTATAGACGCAGGACTGCGGCTGTAGACCCAGGACTGTGGCTATAGACACAGAACTCAGGCTGAGGAGTCCCAGGACTCGGGCTGAGGAGTACCAGGACTCGGGCTGAGGAGATCCAGGACTCGGGTTGAGGAGACCCAGGACTGCGGCTGTATAGACCCAGGACTGTGGCTATAGACCCAGGACTGCGGCTATAGACCCAGGACTGCGGCTGTAGACCCAGGACTGCGGCTATATTCCCAGGACTCGGGCTGAGGAATCCCAGGACTCGAGCTGAGGAGTCCCAGGACTTGGGCTGAGGAGTCCAAGGACTCGGGCTGAGGAGATCCAGGACTCGGGCTGAAGAGACCTAGGACTGCGGCTTTAGACCCAGGACTGCGGCTGTAGACCCAGGACTGCGGCTGTATAGACCCAGGACTGTGGCTGTATAGACCCAGGACTGCAGCTATAGACCCAGGACTGCGGCTGTAGACCCAGGACTGCGGCTGTATAGACCCAGGACTGAGGCTGTATAGACCCAGGACTGCGGCTATAGACCCAGGACTGCGGCTGTAGACCCAGGACTGTGGCTATAGACACAGAACTCAGGCTGAGGAGTACCAGGACTCGGGCTGAGGAGATCCAGGACTCGGGCTGAGGAGATCCAGGACTCGGGTTGAGGAGACCCAGGACTGCGGCTGTATAGACCCAGGACTGTGGCTATAGACCCAGGACTGCGGCTATAGACCCAGGACTGCGGCTGTAGACCCAGGACTGCGGCTATATTCCTAGGACTCGGGCTGAGGAGTCCCAGGACTCGGGCTGAGGAGTCCCAGGACTCGGGCTGAGGAATCCCAGGACTCGAGCTGAGGAGTCCCAAGACTCTGGCTGAGGAGTCCCAGGACTTGGGCTGAGGAGTCCCAGGACTCGGGCTGAGGAGACCCAGGACTGCGGCTGTATAGATACAGGACTGAGGCTGTATAGACCCAGGACTGCGGCTATAGACCCAGGACTACGGCTGTAAACACAAGACTGCGGCTGTAGACCCAGGACTGCAGCTATAGACCCAGGACTCGGGCTGAGGAGTCCCAGGACTCAGGCTGAGGAGACCCAGGACTCGGGCTGAGGAGACCCAGGACTGCTGCTGTAGACACAAGATTGCGGCTGTAGACCCAGGACTGCGGCTATAGACCCAGGACTCGGGCGAAGACACCCAGGACTCGGGTTTAGGGGACCCAGGACTCGGGCTGAGGGGACCCAGGACTCGGGCTGAGGAGACCCAGAACTCGGTTTGAGGAGACCCAGGACTCGGGCTGAGGAGACCCAGGACTGCGGCTGTAGACCCAGGACTGTGGCTATAGACCCAGGACTCGGGCTGAGGAGTCCCAGGACTCGGGCTGAGGAGTCCCAGGACTCGGGCTGAGGAGTCCCAGGACTCTGGCTGAGGAGTCCCAGGACTTGGGCTGAGGAGTCCCAGGACTCGGGCTGAGGAGACCCAGGACTGCGGCTGTATAGATACAGGACTGAGGCTGTATAGACCCAGGACTGCGGCTATAGACCCAGGACTGCGGCTGTAAACACAAGACTGCGGCTGTAGACCCAGGACTGCAGCTATAGACCCAGGACTCGGGCTGAGGAGTCCCAGGACCCGGGCTGAGGAGACCCAGGACTGCGGCTGTAGACACAAGATTGCGGCTGTAGACCCAGGACTGCGGCTATAGACCCAGGACTCGGGCGAAGACACCCAGGACTCGGGTTTAGGGGACCCAGGACTCGGGCTGAGGGGACCCAGGACTCGGGCTGAGGAGACCCAGAACTCGGTTTGAGGAGACCCAGGACTCGGGCTGAGGAGACCCAGGACTGCGGCTGTAGACCCAGGACTGTGGCTATAGACCCAGGACTCGGGCTGAGGAGTCCCAGGACTCGGGCTGAGGAGTCCCAGGACTCGGGCTGAGGAGTCCCAGGACTCTGGCTGAGGAGTCCTAGGACTCGGGCTGAGGAGACCCAGGACTCGAGCATAGGAGACCCGGGACTGCGGCTGTGTAGACCCAGGACTGCGGCTATAGACCCAGGACTGCGGCTGTAGACCCAGGACTGCGGTTATAGACCCAGAACTGCGGTTATAGACCCAGAACTGCGGCTATAGACCCAGGACTCGGGCTGTGGAGATCCAGGACTCGGGCTGAGGAGACCCAGGACTGCGGCTGTATTGACCCAGGACTGCGGCTGTATAGACCCAGGACTGCGGCTATAGACCCAGGACTGCGACTGTTGACCCAGGACTGCGGCTGTAGACCCAGGACTGGGGCTGAGGAGTCTCAGGACTCGGGCTGAGGAATCCCAGGACTCAGGCTGAGGAGTCCCAGGACCCAGGCTGAGGAGTCCCAGGACCCGGGCCTTGGAGACCCATGACTCGGGCTGAGAAGTCCCAGGACTCGGGCTGTGGAATCCCATGACTCGCGCTGAGGAGACCCAGGACCCGGGCTGAGGAGTCCCAGGACTCGGTCTGAGGAGTCCCAGGACTCAGTCTGAGGAGTCCAAGGACTCAGTCTGAGGAGTCCCAGGACTCGGTCTGAGGAGACCCAGGACTCTGGGTGAGAACACTCAGGATTGCGGCTGTAGACCCAGGACTGCGGCTGTAGATCCAGGACTGCGGTTATAGACCCAGAACTGCGGCTATTTGTAGACATTTTGGGACATGCTTGATTTTTGGTGTGGAGCTTGTTTTGTGCCTCTACAACACTATAGTATGCATGGAAAAATGAGGACCCAAAAAAATTCCCCGTATTTCCTCAGGTCCCTATATTGAAGTTGTGTTATCATACAAAAGTCCTCATATTTCCACAAAACTAACACACACACCAAAATGCATTCAAACTGATTAGAGCCCCCCTCCCTACTTCCTTTTATTCTTTGTCTGTATGAATTTCATTTCAATATTTATTGAAATTTTTTCAGTATAATGCCATTCGCTCGTTTTTGTTGCTTCCAATAAAGATTACAGGAAAACAAATAGTGTACAATATGTAAACTACCAACCTTTCTCCAGACTAATACTCATTCCTGAAATCCCTGATGACCATAAAAACTAACATATTTGCCGCACTGTCGGCTGACAACTGTCACAAACTGCAGAAAATGTTTGAGCAATTCCACAGGTGTCCACAAGATGGTGACACCTGGCACCTGGGAGTTGGGTGACACACCCGAACTCTGGACAGGCCTCTGTGGCCCATTGTTCCCCATTTTTTGTTGGCCATGTGTCTTTCGTCTCTGTTACAAATGCAAATAATTTTGTTAATAATTATTGTTTATTGTTTACCATTGTGATTTTATAATTT
Source organism: Knipowitschia caucasica (assembly GCA_964034765.1). Classification (NCBI taxonomy): domain Eukaryota; kingdom Metazoa; phylum Chordata; class Actinopteri; order Gobiiformes; family Gobiidae; genus Knipowitschia; species Knipowitschia caucasica. The sequence goes on along the minus strand of OZ035837.1, from coordinate 13,832,111 downwards.
ATAGACATAACCCTACTTCACAGAACTATAGCAACAACTACAAATACATGTGAGGTATAATGACAACTTTTTCCTGGTGGTCTGTGACTCTAGCTGCGGCTCTAGTTTGAACATTTATAAACAACATCTGCATTCTACTAAAAAAAGATAATTATGATGAAAGAAAGAAAACAAACTGCAAAAAGTGATACAAAAATCATTCAAAAATGCCAAAATTTGGCAAAATGTATGTTAATTTTAGCATATTGTGATTCCCTTAAAATCATATTTTCCAATGAAACAAGCACAATTGACTTATTTTACATAAATGAATCAAATATCTACTTGAAATAAGAGTAAATGGCTTTGTCTAAAATTATGTCAAAAACCAGTTTATTCAATCAATTATTACCTCATATTTTTTCAGTTTTTGCAGTGCATATTAACATACAAATGGCAAATGTTACATTAATTAATTTCTTTCATCTGAAATGCTTCCTCTCCATGTATATCCTGACTCTGGACACCAGCAGGAGGCCAGTCCCTGTGCTCCTCACAGTCCCAGCAGGAGGGCAGTCGCTTTTCTCCTCAGAGACCCAGCAGGAAGCCAGTACCTGTGCTCCTCAGAGAACCAGAAGGAGGAGAGACTAATGTAAGCGTTTGAGGTATGAAAAGTATTTTTATGATTCCTCACACAATCCAACATCCAGCAACAGCTGCAGACTGATGCAGACAGACGCAGACAGATGCAGACTGATGCAGACTGATGCAGACAGATGCAGACTGATGCAGACTGAGGCAGACAGATGCAGACTGATGTAGACAGATGCAGACAGACGCAGACTGATGCTGACTGATGTAGACAGATGCAGACCGATGCAGACTGATGCAGACAGATGCAGACAGATGCAGACAGACGCAGACTGATGCAGACAGATGCAGACTGATGCAGACAGATGCAGACTGATGCAGACAGATGCAGACAGACGCAGACTGATGCAGACTGATGCAGACTGATGCAGACAGATGCAGACAGATGCAGACTGATGCAGACTGATGCAGACTGATACAGATTGATGCAGACAGATGCAGACTGATGCTGACAGATGCAGACTGATGCAGACTGATACAGATTGATGCAGACAGATGCAGACTGATGCTGACAGATGCAGACTGATGCAGACTGATACAGACAGATGCAGACTGACGCAGACTGATGCAGACTGATGCAGACTGATGCAGACTGACGCAGACTGATGCAGACTGATGCAGACCCAGACTGATGCTTGTTTTCTTCAGCAGAAAGCCTTTGTGTCTTCACTGTGGTAACACTTGTTCTTCTCTCACAGTTGAGTCTTTGTGCGCCGCTGCAGACCTGTATCTCCACCCTCACCCTCACCCCCTCACCCCCTCACTCCCCCGTCACACTGGGCAAAAAGAGGGCCAGGCTTTTAGTGGCTCTGTTACAGCCGCTCTCTTCTCCAGTGCAGTTCTTATCAGCCGGCCTTCTCTGCAGCCTCCTTGTCTTCAGGCTAATGCAGTCACTCACAGACTCTGCAGGTCTGTGCGCTGGGCCCTGGGGGACTGCAAAGTTCCGGCCACTCTTCCACCCTCACCACAGACTGGAGCAAAACCTGTATTCAAAGTCATGATATTAGCTCTTTGGTTTGTTTTTATTCTGCCCACTTATTGTTACTTTAAAATATCTCATAGTACATCAACAAGACAACAAACTTTTGTTCCCATCCATTTCCTTCCTCCTCCTCCTCCCCACTTCCTCTCATTCCTATCTGAAGTCTCCTCATTAGGGCTCTCAGCACTTTGGCTTTGGATCACACCTTCCTCAGTCACACAAGAGACACGCCCCTTTACTTTTAACGCTCCGCCCACATATGTCACTCATGTACAGTTCTCTGTTTTACATCACAGAGACGTCGATATGCAGTCACTGTTTTATTCATGCTCTGAATTATGTGCTTCTTTTACTGTGCGGCACAGTGGCTGGGTGGATAGCACCCTCGCTCCTCAGAAAGAAGGAGTCGTGACCAAGCCAAGCATTTATATCTGGAGATGGGTTCCCGGGTACTGTAATACGCCGACCACTGCTCCTGATGCAATCCTTAGCAGCATCAGAATGGGTCAAATGCAGAGGATGAATTGCCCCTTGGGGATTGATAAAGTGCACCTTTACACATTTCTAGTATTAGTAATGCTGTTTGAATATATTTTTGTGATCTTTTCCTGAAGCATTAATACACATCTGGTGTCAACATCAATATCTTCCATATTTGAATGAATGAGGAACTAAGGTGGGGTGGTTTTTCCCTTTGTCCCTGTGGTGCTGGTCTCAGTGTTACACGCACCTGTTTAGTCAGCTCTGACGCAGACTTCATCTGAAGGAGCTCATGAGGCACTTCTCACTCCCAGAGAGAGCTGCTCTACATTAAACAGATGAAGAAGAGTGCGCAGAGGAAAAGGAAGGAGGCAGCTTGTTACAGCCACAGTTCCTCAGAGTGTGGTCGGCACTAGATCATATACGGAATCGGGACGAAACCGGAAGTAACAATCATACATTCGAATTAGTTTTAGACTAGTAAGTCCTTAAGTGGTGACTGGTTAAGTTTTAGGCGTCTGAGTAAGATGTTTAAGGTTAGGGTTAAGGGTGGGTTGGGGTTATTTTATTGGAATGGCTGGTTAAGTTTAGGCATGAATAGGTAGTTGTTATATTTACTTCCGCTTCCGTCCCGATTCCGTATATGATCTAGTGCTGACCCTCAGAGTGTCCTGGGTCTGTCCTGAGACCTGGGTCTTCTCCAGGTAGGACACCTAAACAGATGACATGCAAGAAGACGCTGTACGATAAGTCACTTAAAGACCTGCTCTAAGACTGTAAACTTGCACTGCTATAGTCAGTTTAATTTAATTTTTACATAATTTATTTTGGGCGAAAGGGAAGATCTTTTTACTTTTTAACATGTTTGCATTTCCAGTCTTTTACACATCCAGAGTGATCCTATTCATGCCAAATGTTACGTGTATATTTCTCCCTTGGGAGATCAATAAAGTCTATCTCGTATTATCTTAAGTATGATGTGCATTATATATTAATATACGTTCTATATCTTCTGCATATAACTTGGACACAGACCAGGGCTGTGTGTTGCTTTGTGAGTATGACATTTAAGATAAGATAAGATAAACCTTTATTAGTCTCACAGTGGAGAAATGTCAGTGTCATCGTTGCGCACATTACAGCAGAGAAAGGAATAAGAGCACTCAGATTGCACACATCAAAGTCTATTATTTAAGATAATAGGCAATAAATTTAAGATAAAACAAAATAAAATAAAATAAGATAAACTCTGGGATATTTGTGAGTATGACATCCATTTAAATTCAATTCAATTCAATTTACAATTATACAGCCGTAAATCACAACAGTCATCATCTCAGAGGACTTAACAAAACCGTTAAAATTATCAACAAAGATCAGAAAATCAACAGTTGAGACACAACACATATAACACATACTTCTGCATTTCTCTGCACAACTGCTTTTCTTTTCTAAGTCTATAACGTAATTTGTCTTTTTTTAATTTCCGACAATGTTATGAAGGCCCATTTTATCCCCAAAACATTCATAAAGCTAATTTCTGAACACCTACCAAACACATCACACCATGAAACAATCTGTTCTCATAAACGTGCCGTCTGTTTGTTGAGGCATTCGCACAAGTGCACGGAAGGTGTGCCAAAAACCTCTCCATCAAAAGCAAATAATGCAATAAAAATGTTCACTGCATTTGAATACAACTGGTGTAAAATCAGTTTCACTGCAAACATCATTCATAATAGTTAGATTTGATTTCAATCGTCCATTTGAGCCGTTCTCTTCTGAGCACTCTCGCTTCTGGAATCCCTTTCTGAATGGAGGTTGCATGTTCTCCGTCTGTCTGCGTAGGTTTCCTCTGGGTGCTCCAGTTTGATGCCAGTGTGTTCGGCGTCTCGCATCTGTCATCAATGTGGGGAGAGAATGGAACAATATCTGAACTCTGAATATTGTAAAACGCTTTGGATGACCTGAGCCTGTGAAAATGTAAATGCAAATACCTGTAAATAATACTTACTTACTACTTACTTTTTGTTACAACTGGAATAGATGTTAAATTATCGGATACACTCTTCAGCCTAAACCCCTTCGTTCATGCATGTATTTGTATCTTAGACCAAGACGTGGTAACTCTTTATTTTAGCTCCCACTAACTAACAGCTAATTAAGTGCTAATTAGTGTATTAATATGTGGTTAATTAGCTCTTTATTGGTATTTATTACAGAAAGCACTTATTAGTCCTTATTCTACATGGCTTTATTCAACATCTAACTCTCTACTAACTGACACTTTCCCATTTATAGTTTTTTGAATGTGGTGACCGAACAGTGTGATTTGAAGAGATGTTTTTTTGGTCTCGGTTTTGTTGCTTCAAACTCTTCCTCTCGCACTGCTAACATCACAAAGCACCAGCACCACTGTCCCACGTCGCGCTCACATCTGCACGTGTTTGAGCGCGAGTCCAATTAACTTGTTAAAACAGGAGGACGGGGCGTAGGCGACGAAGCGTTCACAGACAGACCGCCATATGGGCTCGGAGCGACCTCAGCAGATGATGCGCGCAGCAGGGTGCACAAAGATACTGTTTAATTAAATAAATACTCCACAAATGACTCTGATTACCAACCATTTTCCTGCTATGTTTTCATGCATTTACATAGTGTGTATATGTGTATGTGTGTGTGTGCTTGTGTATGTATGCATGTATGAAGTATTCTTTTTTATATAGCACCTTTCACAGACCACAGTCACAAAGCGCTTCACAACTGCCTACAGGAGATGCATGCCAGACCTATTGTAAATGTTTTTAGTAGCACACACACTGTAAATCATATCCAGAATTGTGAATTCTATACAGGATCAGAAGAAAACACACGCGCACACACACACACACACACACACACACACACACTGTAAATCATGTCCAAATCTGTTTTTACCCATAACTATCCATTACTACCCATGTAGTGTAATCTGTATGGTATAAGTATGTACTTGACATCCAAGTGCTCAATAAATTCAATTAAATTATCATTACTTTTTGTCATGTTTAATGGATAATAGAAGACATTGACCCACACACACACTTGAGTACGTCTTATGATATTGTGAAGCACTTGTGACAGAAAAGGAAAAATCTGATGACAGATTTCCCCCCAGAACCCACACACAGCCCGTAGTTGGATGTTTAACCGCTCGTCCTGAACTTGCGTAGTTGTTGTCACTTACACAATATCTGACTACACACTCCACATGCCCTTTTGCTTTTTGGAAGACATCCAAAACTATTATGATTAAAACCTTATTACTGCTTTTCCCTTAAGTCAATCCAGTCATTTGTAGTGCGGCGTCCTTCATCAAATGGGCCATTGTTGTGTTCCCACCTGACGTGGAGAGATAGGCCACTCAGGGCAGCTCTGGCAGCCCTTCCAAATCCAGCCGTTGAGTGAGCTCTCCCTATTGTTGGCTGCTTGTCGGATTAAACGAGGCTTAACAGTTAAGACTTGTTCTTAATGTGTTTTAATAGTGGTGCAGTTTGTTCCAGCGAAGTCTCCGTGCTCAGAAGCTGCCATTACATTTCAGAGAAGGAGAAAAGAGCAAACTTAACGCCAGGACTCCCACAAATACCAAATTAGGAGGACTCCCAAGGCCTTCATTTTGACTGCTCTCATTGAAACCACTGGAATTTTGAGAAATTGCCCTAAAAATGTTCAGTTTAGATGAGTCATTAGACATAGTTATTTTATTTTTTATGTTTTTTTGTGTCTTGTGGTGTCCTTGTGCTGTCTTTTGTATGGACCTTGAGTCCGGAATCAAGATTATACATATTACAAGTACAGTAAGTATTTTACTTACTTTGATTAAATACTAAAACTAGTGAATATAACTTTAAATACAGTAAAAAGTTTATTGAAAGGCTACCAAATACTAATAGGTAGTAAGTAAACATTATGTTGCTATGGTAACTCATTACTACTGGGAAATGTAGAACTGCTTTCATTTCATAAGTACAAGATAATGTCATTAAAATAATAACATAGAAATAAGTTATGAAGACCAAGAATGTACATGAGTTCAGTAATTACGCTTCCAAAACTTAAAGCAGTCAAATTGAGTGCTCTAGGAGTTCTAGTGTTAAAGCTTAGATTTGATAAACTTTTCCGTGCCAACATGCACTTTGTAATACAGTGGTTCATCACGGTAATGCAGTTCACTTTTGTGGCCATTTTCTATGGCCTTTTATTATAAATCTTATTGTCTGCTTCGTGAGCTCTAGCCATATACTCCAACAACATCCATAACCACTACTATAATATTGAGAGATCTTTTATTCGTCCCACTGTAGACAAATAAACACAGGAATGAGGAGAACACAGCACAAGATAAGTAACTATTCTAAAATAAAATAAAATCTGTAACTTTAGTATAATACAGAACCAAGTATAAAATGCTAAATATTCTATCAGACATCTGTAAAGGAGGCTATGGGACAAAGTGACAGTGGACACATGCAATCTTCTTCTTTCTTTTTATTTTATTTATATCGAGCATTTTTACAGAGACAACCAAAGCACTTTACAATGTTTACATGTGGTTCTATGTTGAACTTTATTTCTAACCAGAAGAACTTGGAGTTGAGTGGAGCTGGGACAGAGCTGCGCCAGAGGAGGTGGAACCACTCGCATTCATTAAAAAGGTTTCACAACATCTCCAGCCCTTGGAATCGGGACAGAGGATGGAGGATGTGGAATTACATAGTCCCACAGCACAACCTGCTTTTGGATTGAGGGCACACAGTTGTAGAAAGAAATTTCACAAATAATTAGAGGCAATAGCTATAACTGACAAAGGAAGAAGGAAGGAAATCTGCCCGGTATGTGGCCACTGAATCTGAGGATTTGACATAATGGAACATGATTCAAAACACAATTCATTTGAACAGAAGGGACCAGACGTTCCTGATGTTAGTATGAAATTAGGTGTAAACCAAAATTAATAATTATATTGTTTAACCTGGTATCCGAAAACGATGAATATTTAAATGTTATTTATAGGGCTGTCAAAATTATCGCGTTAACGCACGTTAATTTATCTATTTGCCTTAAAAAGATTAACGCGACTGACGCATTCCCATGCATCCCATAATAAAACTCATGCGTGTGTGAGATAGTGACAGAGCAGGTAGTATGAAGCTGAGCTGAGCTGCGGGCGCTCTTGACCGGTGGTGGACACTGTTTTTATATGAGGCACGGTGGCTGAGTGGATAGCACTCTCGCCTCTCAGCAAGAAGGTCCTGGGTTCGAATCCCGGCCGGACCAGGGCCTTTCTGAGTGGAGTTTGCATGTTCTCCCCGTGTCTGCGTAGGTTTCCTCCGGGTACTCCGGTTTCCCCTACCACTAAAAATATGTACAATAGGTCTGGCATGCGCCTCCTGTTCGGCGACCCCGCTCCCATCTCTGTGTGGAGTGAGAGGACAAGTGCCCAAAAATAACAAATGTAAACCGCTTTGTGACTCTGGTCTGTGAAAGCCGGTATATAAATAAAGCTTACTTACTTACTTACTTACTTATTTTTTTTTGACAGCAGGTCCCACCTCCAGCGGCTGTGATCACGGCGAACGGCGCCACTGGAACATCATATCCAAGACCACGCACAGAACTTTTCTCTTCTTGTAGTGTGCGTACATGTCTTTGTGTAACCAGTGTACATAATATATACAGCACTGAAGCTGGACTACGGAGCCTGAGTCTCCGCCGTGTCTCCTCCTGAAGCACACTTGCTAAATTAAAGCTGGGGTACCAGTTCATGTTGGTTGTGCCAAAAAAAGTAATGATGTGAGCAAATCAAACAGATTCAATGACATTCTGCATTTCAGACTGTTTTGAAATGTCCCTCATCTGTAACAAACAATAGTTTTGGTCTGAGCCTAAACAGAAAGACAGAATGTTAATAATGTTAACCCTTTAGGCGCCAGAGTTTTTTCAAGAAAATATACAATTTTGATTTCAAGATTTCAAAAGGCTATAACTTTAAAATGGTTTGAGATAAAGGCATACTGTATATGAGAAATATCTTCAGTTTGAACCAAACTTTGGGATGGAAGTTGATTCGTCATCTAATTTGCATATTGTGACGTCATCAAGGTGGCGGCCATTTTGGAAAATGTTAATTATTGTATGAAGACTTCAAAAAGCTGTAGCTTGGGAGTTATTTGAGATCAGGGAATACTAACAGTCAATGTGAAATATCTTTAGTATGAAATGAATTTGGGATAGAAATAAATTCCCTGATCCAGATTATAGATAATGTTTTAGCACTGGTTCGCGGCCATATGGAATTGTATTATTTTCAAAGACCTTCAGTGATCAAGACAGCACTCTTTATAGTTTACAGTCATGAAATCTTGAGATTGGTTTCAATATTTCACTTTCAGAGAAGTGGTGGGCTTACTATTTTTCTCAGTGGAAATGAGGTTGCAGGATTTACCGTTTAGAAACAGAGAGATGAAATGAATGGGCTCAGAACTTGTCAGATCGTCTCAACAACATACAACAGGCTCTTCAACACTTCTGATTCACTTTTGTGGATTATTTTCTCTCAAGAACTGCCTTCATCCTCTTGGTAAAGGCAGTGAACGCGATTAGCGATGTGTTTTTTTCCCCGCGGCTCTCCCGCGACTTCTCCCGCGTCTCCCGTGTTCCCCGTGGATGTCTACCCGCGCTACTTTCTCCCACATGCCCGGTGTTATGATGCCCCTGTCCCCTCCACCACGTCCCCTGCTTGGTGTCAGTGTTGCCAACTTAGCGACTTTGACGCTAGATTTAGCGACTTTTCAGACCCTATAGTGACTTTTTTTCAAAAAAGCGACTAGCAACAGATCTAGACAAAGCATTAAAATCAATAAATGTTGTTAATGTTGAAATTATTTTTGTACATTTGTAGTTCTAAACATATTTAGGGTGTTTTTTACTCACTTTTGTCTCTCCCACGACGTTATTCCTCTCTCCTACAGCGTCCGTTACAGTTATTTGCAAATTGCCAATTATGCAAATTAGGCGATGACGTCATTTAGCGACTTCTAGCGACTTTTGGGACAGCCAATAGCTACTTTCCTTACTGAGGAGTTGGCAACACTGCTTGGTGTTCACAGAATGCTTCTACCGCGGCCACACGGAGGACAAGCAGCCGCTGCACAGGGGCTGCTTGTGGACTATGGAGCGCGGTCTCCCCGTCACCAATAATGTCCGTGTCTGCTTCACTTGACACCTGCGTGTCTTCCTCCTCTGAATCTGAGTGAGCCAGTACCAGACCAAGTACTTCTCTGGTACTGAAGACCTCGTGAGTAAAATAAAAAACACTCTTTCCCTCTGCTCTGCTCTCGCTCCTCTCAGCTCTTCCGCTGCTGCTTCGCCTCCGCGCCGCTGCGCCGCAGGTGTTTTACGAACTCAATTTACTCAAAAACTTTCAATATAACCACACCCACAAATGTTGCTCATATTACAGGCACACATGTCCACTAACCCCCGGTGAAAAGTATTAACAAGATTCTGCACCACATTTTTAGATACAGCCTGTTTAAGTGAGCAATGTTGCTTGTCGCAATATTGCGACTTTGGCGCATAAAGGGTTAATGCCGTTTTATATATATTTATTGTTATAATAAACTAATACAGTACAGTCCGGCAGAGGAGGGGGACATGGAGTCCGAGTGGACCTTGTTCTCTGCCTCAATCGCCGATGCGGCGGCTCGTAGCTGTGGTCGCAAGGTCTCTGGTGCTGGTCCCGGCGGCAACCCCCGAACCCGGTGGTGGACACCGGCAGTAAGAGATGCTGTCAGGCTGAAGAAGGAGTCCTATCGAGCCATGATGGTTCGGGGGACTCCTGAGGCAGCTGTCCAGTACCGGCAGGCCACGCGTGCCGCGGCCCGGGCTGTTGCAGAGGAAAAAACCCGGGACTGGGAGGAGTTCGGAGAGTCCATGGACTATGACTATCGGTCGGCCTCGAAGAGATTCTGTCAAACCGTCCGGCGCCTCAGGAGGGGGAAGCAGTTCTTTGCCAACACCATGTACGGTGCGGGTGGAGAGCTGACCTCGACTGGGGATATTGTCGGGCGGTGGAAGGAATACTTCGAGGTTCTCCTCAATCCCCCCGTCACGTCCTCCGTTACAGAGGCAGAGGCTGAGGATGTTGGGGCGGATACATCCATCTCCCTGGCTGAGGTAACCAAGGTGGTTGGCAGCCTCCATGGTGGAAAAACTCCGGGTTTGGATGAGATCCGTCTTGACTATCTAAAGTCTCTGGATGTTGTGGGACTGTCTTGGCTGACACGTCTCTGCAACATCGCGTGGCGATCGGGGGCGGTGCCAATGGAGTGGCAGACCGGGGTGGTGGTCCCTCTCTACAAGAAGGGGGACCGGAGGGTGTGTTCCAATTATTATGGGATCACACTCCTCAGCCTCCCCGGTAAGGTCTGGAGGTACTGGAGTGGAGGCTACGGCCGATGGTCGAATCTCGGATTCAGGAGGAGCAGTGTGGTTTTCGTCCCGGTCGCGGAACACTGGACCAGCTCTATACTCTCCATCGGATACTCGAGGGTTCATGGGGGTTCGCCCAACCTGTCCACATGTGCTTTGTGGATTTGGAGAAGGCGTTCGACTGTGTTCCCCGGGGTGTCCTTTGGGGGGTTCTCCGGGAGTACGGGGTCGGGGGTCTTCTGCTGAGGGCCATCCGATCCCTGTATGACCAGAGCCAGAGCTGTGTTCGCATTGCCGGCAGTAAGTCAGACCTGTTCCCAGTGAATGTTGGCCTCCGACAGGGCTGCCCTTTGTCACCGGTTCTGTTCACTGTGTTTATGGACAGAATTTCTAGGCGCAGCCTGGTTCGGAGGGGTCCGGTTCGGAGACCACAGGATTTCATCTCTGCTGTTTGCAGACGATGTTGCCCTGTTGGCTCCAACGAACCGGGACCTGCAGCATGCACTGGGGCGGTTTGCAGCCGAGTGTGAAGCGGCTGGGATGAGAATCAGCACCTCCAAATCCGAGGCCATGATGCTCGACCGGAAAAAGGTGCCTTGCCCTCTACAGGTGGGTGGAGAGCTCCTTCCTCAAGTGGAGGAGTTCAAGTATCTCGGGGTCTTGTTCACGAGTGAGGGAAGAATGGAGTGTGAGATTGACAGGCGGATCGGTGCAGCGTGCGCAGTGATGCGGTCGCTGTATACAACCGTTGTGGTAAAGAGGGAGCTCTGCCGAAAGGCAAAGCTCTCAATTTACCGGTCAATCTTCGTTCCCTCCCTCACCTATGGTCATGAGCTTTGGGTAATGACCGAAAGAACGAGATCGCGGATACAAGCGGTCGCTCCCTTAGAGATAGGGTGAGGAGCTCAGTCACACGGGAGGAGCTCGAAGTAGAGCTGCTGCTTCTCCACGTCGAGAGGAACCAGTTGAGGTGGCTTGGGCATCTGTTCCGGATGCCTCCTGGACGCCTCCCTGGGGAGGTGTTCCGGGCACGTCCCACTGGGAGGAGGCCCCCCGGGGAAGACCTAGGACACGCTGGAGGGACTATGTCTCCCAGCTGGCCTTGGAACGCCTTGGGGTCCCCCCGGACGAGCTGGAGGAAGTGTGTGTGGATAGGGAAGTCTGGGCGTCTCTGCTTAGACTGCTGCCCCCGCGACCCGGCAACGGATAAAACGGAAGAAAATGGATGGATGGATGGATAAACTAATACAGTACATGTGTACACTATGCTGTCATTTATCTTTCCATTCAAACAACCATTTACGGAAAGATATGGCATAATTTTGCCGATAGTTTGAAATGCGATTAATTACGATTAATTAACTTTTAAGCTGTAATTAACTTGATTAACTTTTTTAATCGTTTGACAACCATAGTTATTTAGTTCATTTCTGAGTCTATGCTGTATGTTTCCTTTGTCAACTGTTAAATTACAAACTCAAAGTATGAAAGCGTTCACTGTGAATAATTGACATCACAATTCGGAATACACAGTGCACAGAAGATTATAGCTTCAATTAGCACGAAGCAGGAACTGTCCCCCACCTGCACTGTGTCTAGGGGACTAACATCTATGTTTCCCCCAACTAAAATTTCAGAATGTCACTGTCCATGTGTGCTCTTACTACTGTCCTGTGTGTGTGCTGCAACATGGAAATGTCCCCACAGTGAGACAAATATAGATTATCTTATCTTATGTTGTTTTATTCTATGATTAGTATTGTAAATGTTCTGCTTTGTCAAATTGCAATGGACTTTGGAGGAGGTTACATTTGCTCTAGAAGATAACAATAACAAGAGTGCCTCGATGCTCACCTGTAGTGAGAATGATTTCCACTTTCCGCAGAGTGCGACACATTGATTGTGTTGGTACACTGTGAGACTGTGGCTTTAAACATACTGTACATGTTTAAGGTTTGTTCAGTCTGAGCACAGCAGGCATTGCACTTACCTGAAGCTACGCAGTGGCTTTTAACTTACTTCCTGCTTTGCCATTTGGGCCAAAATAGAACAAGTAATGCTCTTAAAATCACTATAAAACATGTTTCTCTTTGTGGAATAAAATGACATTCTAAAATGACATCTGCCTCAACGGAATGTGTGGCTGGATCCAAGTTCTAGAAAATATTTACTTCCTTCTACTTAGCTTTTGGTAAAAAGTGAATGTTATTATTGCCAACATGGCTTCGATCGGTAACATGGATGGTTACTATGGGCAACATTGATGGTTACTATGGGCAACATTGATGGTTATTGTTAGCAAAATGGATGTTTACTATTGGTCATATTGATTGTTGCTATTGGTAACATTGATGGTTACTACTGGTAACATGGTTACTGTTGGTCACATTCACATTAATGGTTACTATTAGCAATTTGGTTACTATTGTTCACATGGTTTCTATTGGCAACATGGATTGTTATGATAAGTTAGGATTAACTGTTATTGATCCCTCATTGGTGAAATGTACTACTATTGCTATTATTACTATTACTATTGGCAACGTGGTAACTATAGAGGAATTCATGCTTACTGAGATCCCCTTCTCCCTTTGTTTGAGTCAGTATTCTTTCAATAGTAAACAGGCTTTTACATTGTGTTCAATCATCAAGCCTCTTGTAAACACATTATCTGCATACAGGTTTGATTGTAGAAAAAACTTTAGGTCACAAAACGTCCTTTTGAACCGACACCATAAAGCACTGCTTAAAAACATGCCAGGACTTTTCTTATTCTCCTTGGGCCTGCTCTTGCTGACCGCCGCTCTGCTGAGTCCACAAACCTGTCACGTAATTACTACAATCCACCTCTGCAATTCTGGAAAACTTTAAACCCCTTCAGAAGCCTGACCATAAGGTGTCGGACGTACTCCACAGCACCCACAAATAGATTAACTCAAACCCAGAGTTCGAGTGTGTGTCTTTTCCAGGCACTTGTCCAATCATCGGTGCAAGGGTTTTTTGGTACGGTTTCTCGATGGTGTAATTGTGTGAATGGGCAGAAGAAATATATGTGATCCCCTTGTTTCCCAGACATTGTAGAGTGTGTGAGGAGATCTTTGACTTCTCCAAACATAAGTGATTTCCTGTCTCTGAGTACTCCGGGCTGCTTCCAAATGGTTTGTGATGTTTGATTCTGAAACAGAGAGTAAAGGAGCTCAGAGGAACCAGTGAAGGTGATGTCAATGACGTCTGTTTCAGATGCCTCATGGACCCCAGCAGAGCATGTCTCACCAGGAGGAGACCCCAGGGAAGATCCAGGACACTTCTGAGGGTGTTATACCGCTTTCAGTCTGAGCTCAACAGGAATTGCACTTACCTGAAGCTACGCAGTGGCTTTCAACTTCCTGCTTTGCCGTTTGGGCCAAAATAGAACAAGTGATGATCTTAAAATGACTATAATACATGTTTATCTTTGAGGAATAAAATTAAATTCTAAAATTAATTATATTTTTAATTTGCCACAAAAGAACGTGTGGCTGCATTCAAATTCTAGAAAATATTTGCTTCCTTCTACACAATTACATTATTGTGGAATAGCTTCTTATGGTTATTATTGGAAACATGGAGGGCTACTGCTGGCCACACCTGAGTATGGGTGTCAAACCAGTTCCAGATAGGGCCGGGTTGGTTGCAGGTTTTAATTCCAGCCAAGCAGGAACACACAAAATGTAACCTTTTTCGTCAAGTCTTCAGGTTCAGACTGGACATATTTGGGTAATTTAGTGCTCCTAGTTGTTTGGAATTGATTACCTGCTGCCACACCGGCCCTTTGAGATCCGGTTTGAGCCCTGCAGTAGAGGGACTGTGTCAGCTGGAGGAGGTGTCAGAGAAGAGGGACGCTTTGAAACAATATCCTTTGCCCCCTCATCAAAAACCTTCTCTGGAATTCTTAGCTTCATCCGTGCTAATAACGGTGGCACAATGGATAGTGAAGTTGTGGAGTTTGCCTTTTCTCCCTGTGCCTGCGTAGGTTTCCTCCGGACGCTCCAATTTCCCTTACGACTAAAACAATTTAAAATAGGTCTGGCATGTGTCTCCTGTATGGCGACACCACTCGCATGGATGGAGTGAGAGGAAAAATACCCACAACAATTTTACAGCGCTTTGTGACTGTGTGAAAGGCGCTATACATATAAAGATTACTTATTTGTATAGCGCAAAAAAGTACGACAGTGGCTAAGTTGGTAGTGCACTGGCCTCAGAGCCTGAAGGTTGTGGGTTTGAGCCCACCACAAGAATTTCTCCACCGACTCCCACTGATGTCTGCTGTCGTTGTGTCCTCGGCAAGACACTTAACCTCTGGGAACTCCTGATGCCACAGTGGGGCTGCGGTTGTAAAGTGCCAAACTGCCGTTGTGTCCTTTGGCAAGACACTTCACCCCCATTGCCAAGAAGGAGTCTGGTGTGTGTGTGTGTGAATGGTTGGTAGTGGTCGGAGGGGCCAATGGCACATACTGGTTGCCTCGCTTCTGTCAGTGTGCCCCAGGGCAGCTGTGGCTACAGTAGTAGTTTATCACCACCGTGTATGGAGTGAATGAATGATGACATGTAAAGCGTCTTTAAGTGTCCAAAAAAAACGCTATATGAAACCGATGCATTATTATTATTATTACTTACTTACAAATATACGCAACTTGACCATGACTTGACTGTGATGTGAAGGAGAGTGGACCAGTTCCATCGACCAATAGATGTCTATTTGAGTATTGTATCTCACCTTGTACAGTTATTTTTACATTTCAATTGTTATTGCGTTTGTTTTGAACCTGGAAGACATCCACAGTAGCATGCAAACGTCATACAGAAAGACCTGAGACCGACATGGGAATCAAACCCATATAAAAAGTTACTTTCTTTCTGTGTAGCTTGAGCATTTACCCATCCAGCCATCGTGACAAGGGTCAAATTGAGAACAAAACATTGCATAATAATTGCTCTCTAAGTATTACATGTTGCGGGTGTAGGTGCGGTATCTCTGAGGCTGCTGCTGTCGGATCCCAGAGCCACCTCCCCGCACACTGTAATTAGCGTTGGCGACGGAGCGAGATGACGTGCCCTCGTTAAGGCGAGGAGGATCTGGATAATGACCCGTGGCTGATGGAGGTCCGGGCATCCAGGGACAGAACCAGAACTTGACAGAACCATTTGCACTTCCAGCTTGCACATGGAATGGAGTTTCAACACTGCTGCTGTACTTCCTGTTTCTGCGCTTTTTTTTCCCTCGTCATGATTCAAATGGGCTCATCATTACCTTTGCTGCCATTTCAATTAGATCGATTTGAGCATGAGAGGCTTCAGTGCTTAGAAAATGTCACCCACCACCTGTCCCCACCCCATTTTTTGAATGTTACTGTGATTTGTACTTTACTTTCATCTACACGTGTGGACTTGTAGACTTTTGGCTGAGAGCTGAATGGCTGCATGAGGGTGGTTGTCTCTTTTTCATGTTTTCTGACTGAAAAAACTGATTTTGACTGTGACAAGGCTGGATTTTAATTACAGTTTGTTTGTTTGTGGTTAATACAAATATGTCATCCAGCTTTAAGAATCCTTTAAAGCCCAGACCAGAAAGAATAAAATATCTTATTACTTCATAAATGTCAAGTTTCTTAATGCCTCAAACACACTATGGCCGGTGAAATTATCATGCACCCCCTCTATGTACATTCAATACCAATTAGAAACAAGATAAGCACTCGTAGAGCACAGACCATAGCCAAGAGGTGTGCAGTTCCATTCCACTAAAGAAAAACCTGGATCCAGTTGTGGATGTGGATCACTTCCAAAACATTTCTTACATTATCATTGTCTCCTCCTAATTCCGACAAAATCCGACAATAAAAAAACCCTGTCGATTACATCACCACCTCTATTAGAGTGCCGGAGGGCCGAACGGAAGTGGCGAAAGTCCAATTTCCAGGGCGATTATGAAATCTTTAAAGATGAGTTGGGTGAATTTAACCGGGTTCTACGTAGAACAAGAGAAATGTATTTTTCTGACATTATTGGAGGTTGCAGTAACAATTTTCGTGTTATGTTTTCAACAGTTGGTAGATTAACAAACCCCCCTGTAAAGTTGCCCCTAGAATTTTCCTCTAAATCTAGGTGTAATGAGTTCGCACAGTTTTTCGATGACAAAGTACAAGGAATCAAAAACACTATCACCTCCACAGCACGTATAACAATGCAACAGCCAGAGAAGCTTTTTGAGCTAACTCACTTTTCACCTGTGGATACTGAAACCGTCAAAAAGATAATCATGAGTCTGAGCTCCTCCACATGTGGCCTGGATATATTGCCCTCTAAATTTCTGAAGTCCGTCCTGAGCAGTTTGTTACCTTCACTGACACAAATAGTAAACATGTCTCTGTCGTCAGGAACATTTCCTATGGCCCTAAAAACAGCAGTCATAAGACCTCTCCTAAAAAAGAGCAGTCTGGATCCTGCGGGACTTCAAAATTATCGCCCCATATCGAATCTGCCATTCATTGGAAAAATTCTTGAAAAAGTGGCCTCCCAACAACTTACTGAATTTTTAACAATGAATAATTCTTTTGATATGTTCCAGTCTGGGTTTAGACCCCACCACAGCACTGAGACCGCTCTAGTGAAGGTAACAAACGACATTCGACTTCACACTGATGCAGGTAAAGTCACAGTTTTGGTTATGTTAGATCTTAGTGCCGCGTTCGACACTGTCGACCATGAGATCCTCATGCAGAGACTGGAGGACTGGGTTGGTGTCACTGGCACAGCCCTAGACTGGTTTAGGTCTTACCTGGAGGATAGGAAGTACTTTGTGGAGATTGGAGACTGCGTCTCAGATCATGTGGCCCTGACCTGTGGAGAACCACAGGGGTCGATCCTGGGACCTCTCCTATTTAATCTCTACATGCTGCCGTTAGGTCAGTTAATACAAAGAAACAAAGTGTCCTACCACAATTACGCCAACGACACTCAGATCTATGTCTCACTGACTGCAGGAGAACATGGACCACTGGATTTGCTCCTTCACTGTATCCAACAGATCAGTGACTGGATGCAAAATAATTTCCTCCAGCTAAATGCAGACAAAACCGAAATCATTGTCTTTGGTCCCCAGAAACAAAGAGAGGGCGTCATTTGTCAACTTCAGTCTCTCTCCCTACTTCCTTCAGACAAGGTCAGAAATTTGGGGGTAATACTGGACTCAGACTTAAATTTCAATAGCCACATAAAATCAATAACATCAACAGCTTTTTACCATCTGAAGAACATTGCCAAAGTTAGAAATATAGTGTCCCAGGGCAGACTTGGAGATTCTTGTCCATGCATTTGTCTCCAGCAGGCTAGACTACTGCAATGGCCTGCTTACAGGTCTGTCCAAACAGACCTGTAAGCAGCTGCAGTACATCCAAAATGCAGCAGCTAGAGTCCTGACAGGAACCAGGAAGTATGACCATATTAGTCCGGTCCTCAGGTCTCTGCACTGGCTTCCTGTGGCTCAAAGAATAGATTTTAAAACAGCTCTGCTTGTGTACAAGTCTCTCCATGGCCTTGCACCAGAATACATTAGTGACATGTTGGTGTCATATGAACCGGCCCGGACTCTGAGGAGCACAGGGACTGGCCTCCTGCTGGTGCCCAGAGTGAGAACCAAACATGGGGAGGCTGCGTTTCAGATCCATGCAGCTAAGATCTGGAACAATCTCCCTGAAAATGTGAGGGAGGCGTCTACTCTGTCAATGTTCAAATCCAGGTTAAAGACTGTTCTGTTTGCCTGTGCATACAACTGAAGGATTTTATCTCCATTTCTAATGCACTGCTGTCATTTATTAATTTTTTTAAATTTCTTGTGTAATTTTGAAAGTTTTAATGGTTTTATTCTTTTGTGTGATTTTAATGTTTTAATTGTGTTTTAATCTTTTGTGTGATTTTAATGTTTTAATTGTGATTCTGGTGTTTGTTTTATGTGATGATTTGTGATGTGGACTGTGAAGCGCTTTGTGTTGCCCTGTGTATGAAAGGCGCTCTACAAATAAACTTTGATTGAAACTTTGATTGATATTATAAGACATGTATCAAAAGTATCTATCCCCCTCATTGGAACGTTTTAAGTCTGCATTATTACTCTCTGGCTTTAAACACTGCATGAGTTGTGTGGTCCTCTGTTTTATTTTGTGTTTTTAGTAAAAATCTTATGTTTAAATTGGATAACTGGTATTTTGATGTTTTTATTTTGTAGATAATTTTTACTTCTAATTTTGTATAGATATAAAGCTGGCAAACCTGTATAGTTAAATGTATTTTTTTTGTTTCTATGTGCAGCACTTTAGAAACTTGTTTTATAAAATGTGCTATATATATAAAGTGGATTGGATTGGAAGATAAGTCATCATTTTGAGTGGCAATCGCCGCTATGTTGTACTTTTTACAGCAAAAACTCTCCCAAATGTACCTCAGCTTGAGAATTAATGCATTCAGTGGAGGAAAACAATGTTATGTTTTGCATCACCTGTGATTGAAGCTAAAAGTAGACTCCTATATGTCAGGAGCTCGGCATTACATCAAAATCCTTTACCTGAAAAGTCCCGACGCAAACTCAAAAGGCGCAGAATGCAGGAGTGGGGGACAAAAGCACAGAGCTGTCGAAGTTTTTGTTGCTGTCATCAGGAATCCAGACGGGAAGACAACATTACAAACTTCACAAAAATAGCATCACACCAACATTCTGCCGAGTAATATCATGGCACCTGAAGAGTGAATGAAGAGATGTTTGTGGAGCTGGTCAAATGTGTCTTTAAGTAACTTTTTCAAACGTGCCATTCCTAATTCTGCTACTGTCTTTCCAAACTAGAACTCCCAGGGCAGTCAATTTCACAGCTTTTAGTTCTGTAATGTCACTATTTTTTATGAAATTATTTTTTGCTTTTTAAATAAGAGCAGTTCTATCTTTAACTAATTTTTCCATCAGAGAATATCAAGTGTTAGTTACCATAGCAACACACTGTTTACTGTCAGAAGTTAGCACTAGCCTTTCTAGATGAATTTCAGTTAAAATGAGCAGTTCTAGCAGTAATTAAAAGTGAGTAAAGGTAAAAACCTTATTTATTACTTTCTTTTAACGAGTCTTGTGAAAAACGAAACATTCTTTGGAGGAATTTCTCTGAGCAGTCAAAATGGTGGCATTGGCAGTCCTAGTGTTAGAATGTATACTAAATTGTCTTTTTTGGAGATTTTTCTCAAATGTTGCTTTATTCATTCATCAAAATGGACCTGGAGTGACTGAAAGAGGAACTTGTCATCCCCCTCCCCCACTGTTTTGTTGGTTGGAAACAACCAACCAACAAACCAATGTTACAATTTACACATACTGTATATGGAAAACCTGCAATAATGAGAAAGCCTTGAGTAAACAAGATTACGATTTTTGGTTTTATTTTAAAAACAGTTTAAAAACATCTTAAACTTTTTTAGAGTTTTTATTCATTCAAATCTGCTGTGATGATGATTAGGGTTTTGCGTTAAAGAAAAATCATGTTTTATGTAATTTTTGGCTACTAAAACTATAATGAGCTGTTCTATTTCATGTTAAATATTATCTTAAGTAGAAATTATATGGTTATTCATGTATAAGGGGTAAAACATGCTTTCTGCTGGTAACCTCCTATGCTATGCCACCAGAGGGACTTAAATTAATTAATAATAAATTGTCTAATAACATGATATTATTACTTGTCTGTTATGGTGTTCATGCAATCTCAAAAACTCTGAAATTCCAAAACTTCTTATTCGATAAAAATGTAAATAAACGCTTCTCAAGCCAGAAAATCAACTCTGAAACTTGGGCTGACTCAGTTCCAAAAGTGACTGATATTAATGTAATCTTAATCTTAAAGCAACTCCTTGGCTTTTGATTAGGGAACGCAACATGGCTAAAAACTCAAAAAAGGCATTTTGCATTATGTTTCCTTTTTAAGTAGTAGTTTCAGAGGCCAGTTTAGGCCAGATACAAAATAGTTGTTTTGTCAACTACTGCTCTTTAGTACACTGATTTTGTACAAACACCATCTTTTTTTCAAACTAAAGCCTGGTTCACACGAGACGATTTTAAAATTGTCGGCCGATTTAAAAAAAAATTACGGGTCTAACTACTTTGGTCGTACAGTGTGTGGTGCGCAGCCACACGGCAAAATCACGCAAACCACACACATCACACACAAACCGATTTCACCCCCGAGCATTCACAGGTCACCGGAAATCTCACAACGTCTCTCGAGATCAAGCGTGACTTCAGAGTAAACAGAGTGTGCAGGCCTCTCTGCTTCACGCAGCCTATAGAGACTCTCGTCTGACCACAGCAGCCACAGACACCATGAGGACAAACACATACATGTGGATTTTACTGCTCTACAGTTCTCTGGCCCGTACTGTCTGTGCTGTTCAACAATACAGTTTGTACGGACTACCTGTGAACGCATCACACACACTGCTAGACATGAAACTTTACATACGCGCAAACCAACAAGCACGGCTGCAGTAACGGCTGCATCAACACGTCTGTACTGTATTAGTACTATTGCAAAGTAAACGTACAAACACAACCATCAGTCTGATCATTTTGTACTAATCCCGTCCGAAAAGGGCTTATGCCAACACTACTTGTGCAGCAGCAATTTCTGCCCAATTCCTCTCCTTGTCATTTCGGTGATGATATTCTTTACACAACACGTCATACAAACATTCACGGTGTTGCCAGAGGTCAACTAGTTGTTCCTCCATCTCTGATGTCCACCGAACTTTCTGGTGCGCCATGCCGCTGACTGTTTTGGTTTTTTTACGGTGTTTCCTCGCCGGCTCGTCTCGTCTTCTGATTGGCTACACGCCGCTGTCATGGCAACGTGCTCGTCTGTCCCCGGGGGACACCACACACGAAGAGAAATCGGGCCAAAACAATCCAACATGTTGGATATCCCCGATATTGAGATCGGAACAGTCCCGAAGTCCTTCCGAGCGACGAGCGCAGTCTTAAGACACCACACACGGCAGGAAAATCCATCAGATTTTTTGTTACGATATTCGGAGCGTTCTTACGATTGTCGTAGGGGTTAATCGGGTCCAAAATCGGCCTTATTATCCTGCCGTGTGAACCAAGCTTTAATTTGAAAACATCTCAAAATGGAAGAAACATAAACAATAATTATATCGACACATTCTAAAAGACCTCCTCCCTCCGGCCACAGCTTCCACCCACAACCTAAGTAGCAGGAGGGAAACCGTAAATCTGTACAGCGAGACCAGCTTTGGCTTCAGATGAATGCTCACAAACAGGAAAATACACAAAAAATGGTTGAATGTGGACACCGTGGGACAATGTACTGCTGATCCATAGCAGGAGTTGGAAGTGTGTGTGACAGTTTTATATGTTTTGCTCATAATAACTTAGTCTTGATTGGACTGAACCCACAGTAAATGTATGCATAATAAAGGCCATTTTTAATCCGTCATGCAGCATTTAAACTAACTTTCAAATTAGAGCTGAAAAGATCAAGCAATTAATCATTACTAATTGAGTTTTTTCAATGATAAACCACTATTTCATTAACATTCATCTGTGAATTGTTATCTGCTGTATACAGTACAGAGTCTGGGTTGTTAATATGGGTTGCAGACGAGGATTTTTAAGGTGCATTTAAGAACTTTGTGGCTGTAGGGATGGTCAGATGATGTCTATATTTTCCATCCCAGTGGTCTGTAGGATCAATTGTTGGAATGTCGTCTCTGCAGCCGGAGCCCTGCAACAGAAAACCTACAAAACTATTGATCCTGGAAAAGATACGATCCCATGCTGACCACTCTTAAAGCCACTGGGTCACTACAAGGTTCACTTCCATTCTATTTCTTTTGAATTGCCCCTAGATCACAATAGTATTTATCTCAGAGGACAAGGAGCTCCAAAGTGTGGTCTGATGAAGCTGTGGAAGAGCTGCGCGCATGCATGGAATCTACAGACTGGGTCCTTTTCAGAGCTGCCACAGATAGTTTGGATGAATATACGGACACTGTGACGTCATACATTCACTTCTGTGAGGATAGCATCATTCCAACAAGGACCAGGGTCATCTATAACAACGACAAACCCTGGTTCACTGCTAAACTCCGGCAGCTCAGGAAAGCAAAGGAGTCTACTTTCAGGGAGGGGGACCGCAGCGGCTACAAAGCAGCTAAATATCAGTTCAGGAGAGAACTGAAAGCAGCCAAGTCCCGGCACAGAGAACGACTACAGGAGCAGTTTGGTAACAACGATACTGCTTCTGTCTGGAGGGGCCTAAAGGAGATCACCAACTACAAACCCAAAGCCCCCCCTGTGCTGACGACCACAAGCTAGCTGACGATCTGAACTTATTTTTCAGTCGCTTTGATGCTGCCCCTGACACCTCTCCCTCCCCCACCCCCCACTACTCTAACGACCCACCCATCAGCCCTGCCCCCAGCCTAACAATAGCCGCTAAAGAGATTAAACAACTCTTCCTGAGGCTGCACCCCCGCAAAGCTCCTGGCCCGGACCACGTGTCTCCGGCCACTCTGAGACACTGCGCCAGTGAGCTTACTCCTGTGTTCACGGACATTTTCAACACCTCTCTGCAGTCCTGCCATGTCCCGGCCTGCTTCAAATCCTCCATCATTGTCCCCGTCCCGAAGAAGCCCAGGATCACAGGACTCAATGACTACAGACCTGTAGCACTTACGTCTGTAGTCATGAAGTCATTTGAACGCCTGGTTCTCTCCCATCTCAAGTCCCTCACCTCCCCCCTCCTGGACCCCCTGCAGTTCGCCTACAGAGCCAACAGATCTGTAGACGACGCCATTAACCTGGCCCTACACCACATCCTACAGCACCTGGACTCCCCGGGGACCTACGCCAGGGTCCTGTTCGTGGACTTCAGCTCTGCCTTCAACACAATCCTGCCATCCCTGCTCCAGGACAAGCTCTCCCAGCTCAACGTGCCCGATTCCACCTGCAGGTGGATCACTGACTTCCTGACGGACAGGAAGCAGCGAGTGCGTCTGGGGAAGAATGTCTCGGACTCTCGGATTATAAATACAGGAGCCCCACAGGGCTGTGTTCTTTCTCCCCTGCTCTTCTCCCTGTACACCAACCACTGCACCTCCAGCCACGACTCCGTGAAGCTGATCAAGTTCGCGGACGACACCACCCTCATTGGACTCATCTCCAACAACGATGAGTCCGCCTACAGGAGGGAGGTGGACCGGCTGGTGTCCTGGTGCAGTGGTAACAACCTGGAGCTGAACGCCCAGAAGACAGTGGAGATGATTGTGGACTTCAGGAAGAGCACTGTCCCCCCACCCCCACCCTCCGTGATGGACTCCCCCATCACCTCTGTGGAGTCCTTCCGTTTCCTGGGCACCACCATCACCCAGGACCTCAAGTGGGAGCCGACCATCAGCTCCCTCATCAAGAAGGCCCAGCAGAGGATGTACTTCCTGCGGCAGCTCAGGAAAGCCAAGCTGCCTGCACAGATGTTGGTGCAGTTCTACACGGCTATCATCGAGTCCATCCTCACCTCCTCCGTCACGTGTGGTTTGCTGGAGCCACAGTCAGGGACAAACAGAGACTACAGCGCATTGTGCGCTCTGCAGAGGAAGTGATCGGCCGCAGCCTTCCATCGCTGCAGGACCTGTACGTCGCCCGAGCTCGAGGCCGGGCTGGTCGTATCACAGCCGACCCCTCTCACCGTGCACATGGACTATTCCAACCACTCCCCTCAGGCAGGAGGCTGCGGTCCATCAGGACTAGAACCTCCCGCCACAAGAACAGTTTCTTCCCCTCTGCTGTTGGACTCTTGAACACTTCTTAACCTGTCCCCCCGCCCTTTATAAAGTCACTTTACTGCCCATCATACGTCACTTTACTTCACTGTACTGCTGTCACCTTACATTGTGTGCACCATGTGCACTTGTATATTGTAAATAGTAACTGTAACTCTATTTTAAATTTAAATTTATTCTTTAGAAGTGTTTTTTATTCTTATTTTTATTATCTCTTTTTGACTGTTGCACTGAGCCAAAGCAATTTCCTAGTCTGTGACCTCCTGTTACTTACGTGGCAATAAAAATGATTCTGATTCTGATTCTGATTGCAGAGTTTTTAATTTGCCAACACATTTCAGAGAATCAAATGCTTTATACACAAGAAATACAATTACCAAAACATATAGAGCCATTGGTCCTTATGGGGCAGATGACCAGTGTCCATAAATCTTGATAAAATCCATGAATGTTGTTAAATGTCTATTGTCCTGGATCATCACCACAGTCCTGACTAAATAGCCAGTGGTTTTTGAGAGGGTCAAATACGCGTCAACCTTTTTCACATAAAGAGTTGTAGAATTCATCTTTAAGACTGAGAGTTGTAATGAATAATCCGGAATTGTGCAAATGTATTTTTTAAGAAAATTAAAAGCAATGTGCCTGATGGCTTAGTTTTAACGTTATCTTACACAAATGTATACAGAATGTTTTACCAATATTTGAAACGTCTAATTGATTAACCAAAAACATATTTGCGAGATTTATAGATTATCAATATAATAATTATTTGCAGATCTCTTTAAAACCACATCAAACAGAACTCTGTAATAACACCCATGTAGCTATTTCATAGTTAATTTTTTTTTTACAATTTATCTTTTTTTTAACTAAAGATTTCACGTGCATGTGTAATTGACCTCTGAGACCTATTTTGCTCTAATTTTTCAGACGGAAAAGTGAAAAAGAGAGGACCACCTTGACTCGGCTAATGCGTCAAACAGCGACTCCCAGGTCTCTTTCTTACAAGTATGCAACAATATTAATATGTATTCTAAAAAGATAAAGACTGTATGATGTGGTCTTTTTACAAAAAGTAGAATGTTAAGTGCTAATTAATGCCTTAATTGGTATTAATTAAGCACTTTTTAGTCCTTAGTCTACATGGTTTTTTTCAACATATAACTAACAACTAAACGATACTGTCCAATGAGGGTTAGGGCACACTAATTAGCTCTGAAATAATTATTATTCAATTAGGGCTAGACTACAGTGTTTCCAAATATATCTTTATGTTGGGACAACCTATTTCATGTACACAACAAATAGGGACTCTAGCTTCCGTGCATATCGTGCATATTCTTCTCTATCAGTGAGAAACAATGCTGAAGCCGTTCATTGTAAAACATCACATAATTAACTTGAAACGCCGTCAGATGATTAATGAGGCTAAAATTTGTGAAAACAAACTCATGATCAACAAATTAACTTTCTACCTAATATGTGTGTCATTAATTTTGGATTGGATCAGCATGACTTCATAAAACTGAAATCAAAACAATATGGAATTCATTAGGAAAGAAACAGCCTTCATGTGTCGACCACAGGGGATAATATTGATCCACTTGGGGTTCCAAACTCTCAGATATTGTCTTTCTCTTTCATTATTGCACTAGAATATTCACTCCATTCACTCCGTGTATGGAGTGAATGAAAAATGACATGTAAAGCGTCTTTGAGTGTCCAAAAAAGCGCTATATAAAACCGGTGCATATATAATATGAATATTTAACCTTCCAAGATCTAATTTTCCTCGCCTGGTTTTCTTTGTGTGTAATTCCTCATAAAACAGTCATTTTTTGATGCAGAGTCAAGCAGTATACTTGTTTTTTTCTCAGGACAACCTGTGGATTTATAATATTCATATTGTAAAGCTGTCATATGAATTATATACAAAATATGGAATCATGAAGACCAAGAAAAGAGTGAAACATAAATTCTATTTCACCAAAATGTATTGAAAAAACGCAATGAAATGCTATAAACAGCTTTTTACAGTTTTTTCAGTATCACAGCTGTAAGATATGCAAAACAAAAAATCTAAGAAAACAAAACAATTTAAAAAATCTTATATTTATATACATCATATCATTGTACTGTATTTATTACTGTCTATTTCAATAATGTGCACTCTTCAGCCAGGTGCTGGCTCTTGTGAGCACTGCATCTGCGTCTCCTCCTATCTTTGTGTAATGCACTTTCAAGCCCAGACTCTGAACACACACATCACTCGTAGATCACGTAGATCAGTGATCAAAAGCCACATTAGCTGTGTCGGGGGTGCATTTTCGTAACATTCCGCTAAAATAATGCGTCTTTTACGCATCAGCAATTGCAATCGCAGCTGTAATTTCAACTATGGGACGATAAATACACACAGAAGAGTGAATCCTCTTATTCTCTGACAATCTTTGGCAGTCCCTGTGTCAGCGTGTAAGTAAAAAAACGTTACTGTTTCGGCTGTTTTACCTCACGGGAGACCGCTCGAAGATCCGATTGGACACCGACTTTCAAACACACGTAGAAAATCCCCCACAAGTCACACAGACAAAACAAACACGTCCCACATGTTGATAGTGTGCACTTGTCCCTATCAAATAAATCAATAAATAAATTAAGAAAATAAGAAGGTGTGCATATATTCCAAGATGTAATATTCTCACTCTCGTAAACTCCGCTGCCATCGCTGAGATCTGTATACAACATTAATATTTCCTTTGGCGTGACGCGACCGTGGCTGCGGTCCGAGTGGAGGAGAGATGAGTGGACAACCGTGATCCGAACGGGATGAGCCGCCAGATCGGTGCTCAATCCTGGGCCGATAATGATGTGTCGTGGGGGTCTGGGCAAAGATCTGAAAAACCTGCTTTCTGCCACTGAAGGTCACTATTAAAAATGGAACACTGCCCTGGATGAAAATGTATTGGATCTCTGTGAAATATAGTTGGGAAGAAGTACTGCCCTAACTTCACAATTGGGTAGAGAAGATGGACAACGGAACCAAAGTCGATTTGTCTTTTTTTTAGGCCCAAACAGGTCAGACCTCTGTTTGCACCAGTCAACAATCAGGTCAGAACATTGATTGACCGCACAGTTCTAGAGACGCAGGTTAGGGGCGTTTGTAAGTTTGCGGTACAGCAATAAATATGGAGCTGGAGTAGCCGCTGTAACAGTAAATGTTGGCAAGCATTCAGCAGATGAAGAGTTACATTATGCAAATTGACCTGGTTCTATACAGGCCAAGCTGGTACTAAAGGCTTCTAACTGTCAGTGCTGCTGGGAGCCATTGTTGCCAAGATGTTCCCTGGATACTAGTTTGTTGTGGTAGGTGGCTAGGATACAGTGCCAGAAGAAATATAAATGAATAATAGAAACACAACCAGGTAGAGTGAGAGCCACCTTGAGTAGAGTAGAGTAGAGTAGAGTAGAGTAGAGTAAAGTAAAGTAGAGTAGAGTAGAGTAGAGTAGAGTAGAGTAGAGTAGAGTAGAGTAGAGTAGAGTAGAGTAGAGTAGAGTAGAGTAGAGTAGAGTAGAGTAGAGTAGAGTAGAGTAGAGTAGAGTAGAGTAGAGTAGAGTAGAGTAGAGTAGTGCCATGTAGGGCTGGTGGAGACAGGGCAAACATTTGCCTAACCAAATCAGAGCTGAAAATACATGTAACTGTCAAAAAACTGTCTCAGTCCTCTAACACTGTGATGTCATAGTATCACTGTCAAAAACAGACCTGCAGTTATTTTTAGCTCTGTCCTGGCAAATATATTAATTATGGCACATACACATCCCCTTAAACAAAGAAAATAATTTCCAGTTTGACTACATTATTTTATCTATACTGACAGAATATGTGGTTTTGGTATGGGCACCAGCTTTGTGGGTCAAGTAACAATATTTGATCACTCTCAAAACATTGTTGTTTGACAATAAATGGTCCCAACCACTTGTTATTACATGCTTTGACTCCAACACCTCAAGTGTACATGCATTTTGACTGATCGATTTTGGATTTGGACAAGGTTAATTTTTTTCCAGTTTTCAATCCTTCCATGTAAATATCGAGAATGTCTTTTATTGAAAACTGTTTTCTGTCTTCTTTCCCATGTAATGACTCTCATCTATTCAAAATCCCTACAGTTAATAACAAATGTTCAGTACTGTGATTTTTTAACAACCTTCACAAAAAGCCTGGAAGGATTTGAAATCAAAGCCTGAGAATTGTAAGACTTATGCTTGGAAACAAAATAACAATTATCATTCAATAAAGCCATATCCCTGATTTGGATCACCTCCCAATTCCCAAACTATTGTTCCAACGCTTCAGGCTTTTTCTGTCCAACAATTTTTCAATACAGGCTCACTTTAAGTCTTTGAGATAACTTTACGCAGTTGGAATGGCTAATAAATTCCCTTAAACCGTTTGCGAAAAGTCCATATTCTGCCATTTAAGTGAGATATGAGAAAATGAATAGCTGAGATAAAGGCTTAGAATTAATACGGCAAAATGTGCAATTGCTTTTACAGCTGTGAAGTGGGGGAAAGGAATTTGCAGAGCAGTAAGACCAGCAGGAAAACACTGTAACACAAATATGGTGCTGTTACCTTTTACACTTGATTTATGTTGTGAAAGAATGAATGTCGGCCGTAAAAGTCATTTTTCATTTTCCCAGAGAACAACGCACGGTTTTTCATCGAGGAAACGATCTATCAAACGGCTGTCAAACTTCTGAACATCTATACCAGGCTGGATTGCATTTGTCTTTAAAATATTTACTGCCACAAAATCAGCATATATTTGACTAATTTTAAACCAATGGGACAAGCTAAATTATCTTGTTTTAAAAAGAAATAAATGTCTCCCTTGGAATGAGAAAATAAAGCAATAGTTCTTGAAATATTAAATGGCTTTGTCCCATTGGCAAATATTATTTTAAGAAAGTCAGAATGTACACACATTAATGGATACCTCAAGAGAATAATTACTCATATTTTGTCATTTTTTTGCAGTGTAGCAGTGTTTCCCTATCAGGGGTACGCAGAGGTGCGTGAGGGTATTGCACAGGGTACTTGAAATTATGATCATAACTTGCAAACACTCATAGTAAGAGGTTAATATTTATTATATTATACATACTTATAAAGAAAAACAATCATTGCATATATTCTACTCTCAACAATGAACCCAGAACACAATTAATAGCAACATTTTCAATAGTAATTAGTCTATCAGTCTGCAATAACAAGCCAATTTTGATTGATTTTGACCAATCTGCAAGCAGGTGAATGGCTTGGTGACGGATAGAAACTAACATAATTTCTCCTTTCACCATTTGAAAATCAACCACTCCAGCTTTATACACGAACGCATTTATAATACGTATCTATCCCGAACATTGAAGATCGGTCAAGCGAGCACTGCACTACACGCTTTATAACATTAGCCGTAACCAGTTAGAAGTCAATTACTTTGATTCATCAATACGGGCGACGAAGACTGAATAACCAGGGGCGGTTATGGCGGCAGTATTCTTCATAAGCGGATGTGTCGATGCAGCGCGTTGGCTCGGGTCGGTCTGTAGAAGCCATCAGTCACAGGCGGGCGTCCGGAGTCAGCTCTTATGAAGCATCCATCACCGCGGGCTCAATGAGACGTGGCGTGAGCTACGGTCCACGCCCCGGTAAAAGACTGGAGTGAGAGTGCACTGCGGAAACGGAAAATGTTCATGTGAAGTCATGTGCAAGAAAAAAAGGGTTGTCCTCTTTTTCATTTTTCAGTCTGAAAACACTTGTCTGAAGATGTGACAGAGGCCACAAATACATGCATGCGGAAATTGGTGATAGAAGTAAACCGTTTTGAGAGGTAAGAACAAGCTACGCTGATTTTCAATTCAATCAATTTTGTTTAGCCCTATTCACAACAGTCGTCTCAGAGGAATTTACAAAGTTTATGATTCACCATCATTAGATCACAAAATCAACAGTTCAAACCCAGGAACTATGCTTAGACCCTGCTGCGTCGGCAAGAAACGACTCAAAAAACCCAGTTAGAAAAAAGTGAGAAACCTCAGGCAGGCCCTTCATAAAGTTCAATCCATGCAGCAGCTTCATTCACGCTGCTGCAACCCTCCTCCTCCCCATATAAATCTCATTCCAGGTCCGCTCTTCCGTACTTCTCTTAGCTACCACCACCCCTTTTGCAGTGTTCTGCCGGGGTCTAAGCGCCAAACCACATTTCTGTACAGCACAATAAATGTAATCTTGAATATCATCCTCAGAGTCATATGTGGAACTTATGGAATGTCAGATTGCTTTCCAAACAACATACAATTATAATAATACCCGTGTTTTGTCTGTTCAAGTCCCTCCAGATTGAAACGTTGCTATTGTGTTGTTGTTGTGATTTCAAAATTAGGTACCCTAACTTTAAGTTGAAAACCGTTACGGCCTTGATAAGCACTCCTCCTGTAACCAGGCTTTGATGACATCACCAGTTTCCCGGGGCCCGGCGTCACCTCTCTCTCTCTCTCTCTCTCTCGCTCTCTCACCCACGTACATTAGTATTCCTCCTCTGACTGAACATTACTGCTTTAACATGATCAGCATCTCTTTGCTCGTGGCCGACAGCCGCCGCCCCATTACCCCCGCCAGCTGATCCCTGCTGGCTCAATTATTTCCTACACCACCACGTTTGATGCCTAAGTTGCCGGGCTGCCGGAGGGTTTGTGTTTTTTTTTGATTGCATCAAAAATAGCAGCGTAAGAACTTCAGCAATGAATGCACAAGTGAGATCAGAGACGGCTGTTTGCTTTCGGAGCGTGACGAGAAGTAGATGCACTGTCAACAAGGTCAAAGAGCCATGTTTGGGAATTATGTGTGCAGTTCATTTATTAATTCAGTTTTCTTATGTGCTTTATTCTTGGCAAAGCTTGAAGGTTTTGTGTCAGCTACACAACGTTTTACCAAACTGGAGTCCAAGGACAGTTGAATTAAATTGTATGAAATGTATTTTTGAATAGACCCAAATCAATGCGGTCGTCTCGAAGGAAGATGTTGTGGATTCACCAACAACAAGTTTACAGTAAACTAGGGCTGTCAAAGGGATGACCAATGTCCATAAATGACATATAAAAAGAGTTGGCTTTGTCTGCTTTACAAGGATAACCCATTACATTTGTCCTAGAGTAAAAAGCTATTTGAATTATTCATTTTAATATCTATGCCGATAAAAAGTAAAATAAAAGCAATTTAAATTGAATGCAAATGCATTTAATAAAAATAAAAAAATGCACCACTCAGTCAACTCATGCACTTTATTGAAGTTGTTTTAGATCAGTTCTTTTCATAATAATTGTAATACTCTAGATGCTCAGCATTCACCACAAACACAGCGGCAGCAAAGACAATATACAGATGTAAATATTTAGGAACAGGCCGACACTGCGCATCAATGTGCATCTCATGTTTATCTAATGACAGCAGAGTGAAGGGAGCAGATTTCATTCGTTTGGCGCTCAATGACTTTGTCTCGTAAACACACGCCGTGACACGGAGCGGGGCGGAGATGTGGGGTCAGTCCTGTCTGCTCTAAAGGTCAAGTGTCTGCTCCAGCGTCCCAGCGGACTCATCGGAATGTTCTCCATACAAACACGGAACCAGCTCTGTGGAAAGTGGAGCGTTTCTGTTTTCAGACAAACTGATAAACTAATACATTTAAACGTTAACAAAGCAGAAGAATACAGAAGACACTGAACCAGCACGCGAGCTCCGGGGGTCGGACACCAAATGATATAAAGATATCATGGTAAGAATAATATTATATTTTAGCACATTGTGTGATCTCTGACCTGTCGTTCCTCATATAATATATATATTATTTTGCCTATGCTGAACTATCTGTGTATGATGTTTGATTTGCTTTTTTCTTTTTGAAAGAAAGAAAAATACTATGTACTTTTACTGTATGCAAAAAATCATCATATAACATCATATGACACTGTTTGAACATTATCCATAAGTGAAACTACCGTAAACTTTTGCATAGAATAGAAATGGAATTCATTGTGATTCTCTTCTAAATCTATGAATAATTTAAAGAGCAAGCAGCAAGAAGGAGGTGCTGATGAAACGATCTGTGGAACAGCAAAAACGAGACTTTTGAATGTTCACAATGTAAATAATATAAAAACTATGTTTAAAGGCAAACTAATGACTGGTGAAAGGCTCTGAGGGAAAAAAATTAAAGAGACAGCATTTTGACGCATATTTGTTATTGAAAAATTGTTAATTTCTTATTTCGTTTCACATTTGCTACGGATATCATTGCTTTCACCGTGCCTTCACAAGTTGGAAGAAGGAACCATGGAGGACCACAGTTATATAAAAGAACCATGGAGGACCACGATTATGTGAAACAACAATCCGATCAACAATCTTTAGAATAATAATTTTGTAAAAGTCCGGCGTCATAGCAGCAAACTGTCAACATCGCAAACCACACACACCGAAAGACAGCGTTAACAAAACAGGAGGCACATTGTGTAGTTTGTACACAACAGACTCACACGTAAAAAATACTTAACTTTTTCACACTGACAATAATGAGGACGAGGCAGAATCTACAACAGTCTCAGGATGTTCTGACCCGATCCGAGCGCAGTCCAACTACTATCTCCCAAGTTTCAACTAAACTTATTCAGGGACAAGCCTCAAATAAAACAGACACAGAATCCCCACAAAACAATCACCAGAATACTTCATCAGCAGCGTGGGTGAATGTTCTGTTTTCTTACCGTGATGCTGATAGGGCACTGTGGCTAACGCTAATGCTAACATGAGCTTTTAGCCATGTCCTGCCGCGGCTGTTTACATGTCCTGCTTCTTTGATCATCGTAGTTTTAAGCTCCCGCAGACGTTAATCCTCCATGTGTCTCTTCTCTTCACACAGTGTTTGTAAAACTATATATTATAATAGATCCATGGTCAAACTCAGTAGAGCCTCTGTGCAGCGGGTGCCACTTCAGAACGCGGACCGGTCATTCATCAAACTAAAGTATTCTTTCCTTGGGAGGCTGGTGAATGGCTGAGAGTTGAGGAGTACAGTGCTACTCAACCCAAAGGCTTTTGTAGTGCCTTGGACTGCGATATGAGATCTCAATGCTAGATGGCACTAAAAACAGTGTACCTTTAAAGAGAGAACAGAAAACTTTGGTTAACACTAGGACTCCCACTGCAGTCAACTCTGTTACTATATTACTCAGCATCTGTACCTTGTTGGTCTTCATAACATGTGAATAAACGTGAATAAAGGTCAAACGACCTGATGGCAAACTAAAACATTTTAGTGATATATCAAAGAATTCCATTGGTTTGAATAGGAGCAGTCAAAATAAATGCCCTGGAAGATCCGGTAGTTTCTGAATTCTGGGAGTCCTTGTTTAAACTTTAGGTTTCCATGTTATTCTCTGAAAAAAAAGAAGCATAAAAACAGCCAGGATTGGACATTTTATGAGCACTACTGCATTCTCTCATGTATAACATTCACCAGTCTCCCAAAATACACTTCCAAACCCTCTCCAGCTGTTTTAATCACTGCTGTACACTTTCCCCTCTTTGTGAGCACCAAAAACACCTAAATACATGATCCGCTCCTATAACTGCAGCGAGCGTGGCTTAAGTGCTCGCGGCGTTTGCCAGAAGGCGCCTCCGATCACTCCCTCACAATCCAGGAAACACTGAAGGCCCTGGAGCGCATGTAGAGACCTGAAATCCCTCGGCGAGAAACCGTGAGGGCATTTGGTCTGCGGCCCGTTCAAACAGGGCTAAAGCTAATGAGAGCTCCACTGTGCAAACGCAGGCCTGATTACGGTGTTGTTATAGTCACACGGCCAAATGTAGCGAGGATTAGGACGGGGAGCGAGAACATGGGTGATCTGGGGAAAGCGAGGCCCCCCTGGCAGAGGTGGGTTTGGAACAGTAGGACAGAGTGAAGGGAATGTTAGAGAGAGGTTTGTGTACATTGTAAACTGGCTTCCTGTGGCTCAGAGAATAGACTTTAAAGCAGCTCTGCTTGTTACAAGTCTCTCCAAGGCCTCGCATCAAAGAAAATCTCTGAAATGTTGGTGCCATATGAACCAAGTCGGAGCAGCGTTACTGGCCTCCTGCTGGTGCCCAGGGTCAGGACTAAAAATTTGTTTTAGATTTATGCAGCTACAATTTGGAACAGTCTCCTTGAAAATGTGAGAGAGGCTTCTACTCTGATAATGTTCAAATCCAGGTTCCAGGTTAATCAGTCTTATATCACATGTAGCTCATGTCCTGAGGCCCAGCTGTGGCCTCATGATTCAAAAGCAGTAATATAGCAGTTTATTATATGACTTGGACCGTACGCGCGCTCTGATTGGTTGATTTGCGGTCTGATATTTTCCCATCTCGGACCGTTACCATGACAATTGGTCCGAACAGCGCGCATCACATTTGATATCTTTCTTCGGACCGTTACCATGACAATCGGTCCACAGCCCGTATCACACAAAACCAAGTCGGACATGGACATACTTCACAAATATCTCAAAAGCATTGGTAAAGACACAGACGAGAGTCATATAATAAAACATTTATTAACCTCGCTTGCTCGGTCTGTACAGAGAAATATCAGACCTTGGCGTTTTTGCACAGACCTCGCCACGGCTCGGTCTGTACATTAAGGCCGCGGTCTGATATTTCTCCATACTGACCTCGCGCTCGGTTAATAAGCCGTTAATATTGACCTTTCAAAACAGTATTATAGCAGTATATAGATGTAATATGATAATATGACTGCCATGGCATGTTATACCTCATGTTTAAGATTATTTTCACAATAAAACACCTGGGTACACAATTGTATTATAATTCTGAAATTGTTAGAACTAGTTATATTTTTAAAAATATCATTATTGGCATCAGTCCACAAGCATTCTTCATCTTTGGTCCAGTGTTAGTTCAACATAAACAAACAGTAACTGATGAAAGAAAAAAAAAAACACAAACCATTGCCAAATAAAAGTAATAATTTTGTCTAAAAACGGACAACTTATTTATTTATAGTTTTCCACCGATCAGCTACAACGTATTGAATTTGACTCATGAACGAAATTAGTGCTTTCAATGGCTCATGTCTGTGTGTTTTCAACCTTCAGGGTTTTCTGTCTGAAAAAAGCTGATCTAAAGTGTTCCCCAACATTTTTGAGCTGTGCAAAAAGGAAACACTGCACCTTTATTGACAAAGCAAAGTCATTCTCGCCACAATATTGCATCGAAAATCAAAGAATCAAAACAAAGCTTTTCGAATCTTCAGGTTATTTTAAAAATTAGGTGATATTGGATAATTTTCAGAGGCACACCAAACAACTGACATGCATGTGATAACAAACAAAAGTGTTGCAGGTGTTATGGCAAGCTGGTTAGCCTCAAGGACGCCAACTCACCCCCCCCGCTGCTCTATTCAATTAACCTGCAGGAAGGAGCCGGGCTCCCCCCTGCACCGACAGACAATGACGCAAATTACTATCTCACCCTTGCCCCTTTTGCATCTTGCATCTCTATCGGTCCGTATGTCTGCATCTCTATCGACCTTTTACATCCTGCATGTCTATTGTCCCTCTGTTTGCATCCCCATGGCACAATCTGATTGTCTCTCACCAGGCATGGCGCCTCGCCATCCGGATGCCCGTCTCAAACTGTGGCCCCCTCCCATCTTTTGTGGGCGTGACTGTCTTTCATGTGTTGTCTATGTAAACAGGGACCTGTGTCTGGCCCCGCCAGAGATGATGTACGCTGCTTTGTGTATGTGAGCTCTCCGCACGTGTGTTACAATAAACTTACGCTCCTGATTAAGACAAATACCTTTTGAGCTTTTTCCTTCATTGGGGTATGTAATTCCATGACAATTTGGCGTTGCTGACATGTCTTGGCCTGGGTTTTTTTTTCGGCGGGGACGAGCGGGTGCGTTTGGCCGACCTGGAACAAAACCAGCCTCTGCTCTATTTGGAGACAAAGGGAGGGCGCGCTCGTCCGGCGCATGAAAGGAATCTTTGGCCACACAAGACCAAAAAGAACCTGATTTGGTGAGTTTTGTCTTTTCATTTGCGTAACAAGCCCAGGGCAGCGCTTAAGTGTACACGGGTATTTGATTTATTTACGTATTTTTGGGGTATTTCATTCATTGCCACAGCATAGACTGTGTGCGGGATTTTTGGGGTATTTTGTTCATTGCCATTTGTGTAGGGTATGAGATTTAAGCTAGCGGCTGCGTGTTAGTATCGCTCTGTAAGCGACCCTGAGATCTCTTTGTGCCTTCAGCCAGGCCCGGTCCGTTTCAAGAACGCGCGCTCGTTGGGTGTATTGAACCAACGGGGGGGGAACGGATCGCTCCAAAGTGAGGAAGAGCAGGGAGAGACTAAGCGGGCTAGACCCATTTGTTCTTTAAGAGAAAATGGAGGGAAGTACACTAGAATGGGATTCAGACGTCCCGTAACAATGGCAATGGAAAAACGGTTGCAAATTATGTGCTGCTCATTCGGATCTTCCGGAGGGAGTTTTTCTTTTTTTTTATGTCCTTCAATCGATTACGCGTCTTGCGTGAAAATTAGAAGAAGGAAGGGAAATATTACTTGGTTTTAACACTAGGACCGCCGTGCTCTAAACATACCTTGCACCGCCCCCTGCGGTCAGTTGACCGCTATGTATTTTGCGCTGATACAGCCTTTTGCCAAATTGATTGTTCACTAAACCAGAATTTGTTGTTGCAAGGAAATCGTGATCATAATGAAACTGTGTAAATTATTTGTCTAAATATGCTAAATAATTGTAATTCCAGCCGAAATAAAAAAAAATTACGAAGACTTTTCTGGCTAGATTTATTTTGTAACTTTGCAAACACGTAAAAGGTCGGTCACTATATGTTAAATTTGACTCAGTAACAATATGTCAATTCAAACAATATAAATGATAGTTTAGAAAAGCACGGGACCATAACGTCTTCGCGCTGCTATATGCGTCTACTTCTTACGTCATCTCC
Organism: Knipowitschia caucasica; assembly: GCA_964034765.1. Taxonomy (NCBI): domain Eukaryota; kingdom Metazoa; phylum Chordata; class Actinopteri; order Gobiiformes; family Gobiidae; genus Knipowitschia; species Knipowitschia caucasica. The sequence continues at coordinate 13,794,588 of OZ035837.1, read as the reverse complement.
AGACTGTTTTCTCTTTAGAGGCCGAAATCACTGTGGGAAATATTATCTCGATAATAATAATAGTATTCGTATTGACACAAGATCATCAGCTAGGCTACAATCTTCAATTTTACACGGGACACGTTATATATATATTTGTATTTATTTGAGACAAGCAGTGCTCTTTATGATCAGAAGAAAATTATAATCTTTGCCTTGCAGTGCGCGCTGTGCAGAATAACACACAGTGTTATCTGAATGAAATAAGAAAGATATCCTTATTGATATGATGAGGGCCGCTTCTGACCCACAGTCGCTCTCCTCCTGCAGGTGTCCGCGGGTGACGAGAGGCCTCACAGCGCTCCATCTGCACTCTGCCTTGATAGTTCATCTAATTGTTCTATTTTATTGCGATATTGTATTCTGCTTTATTGCCTTCTTCTATGTATAAATATAAGAATGTAATTGATGATGAATGAAAAGGCAGAATGGAGCAACAGCGCGCACACAGACACCTGCGTATGGCTGGCATTACGCGGGTCATGTGCGTTATTGCTTCTGGACTTGTTCCAACACTGCTGTCCGTGCCGTGAATGCACTACGGGTTTACGTTCAGATTTAGAATATTATAGGTGTTCTCCCCGCTGTGACATCTCACCTCCGTCAGACTGTTCTCATTCAATGTCTTGAAGCACTGTCAGGGCTTCATACCGTGTACTTGCAGCTCTATTCATGTTGTACTCCTCTCAATTCAAAACTCTTTCTCTCTCCCAAATAAAAACCTCAAGTCCCTTTAGAGTCTAATGACAACATATTGATACATTTGTATAAGGCGCGAAAAACCCCCGGGAAAGGTTACTATGACAACAGTCGCCCCTGCGCCATGTATCCCTATGGGGCAGCAGAAATGGCTGTGGTTTAGAAAAGTTAAAATGCGTGTAAATCTTGTTTTCTTTACTTTTTCCAAAAACAAAACACACCAAAATATAAACAACAAGTACCCAGTAAAAGTCATAAAATTTCAACTTCTGGCGTTTTGTTTTGAATACACTAATTAGCATATTAAAGTGAGTGACGGTCAGATGACCGCTAGGGGCGCTCTTAGTGTTAAAAAATGAGCAGACTACTGTTGTCCCCTTTTCCTCTCCCTGTCCAGGTCTGTCGGCGCTTTCCTCCGCGCTCTGCCCTCCGCCTCAAAGCCCCAGCATCAGCGCCAGCACCAGCCCCACGCCCCAACCACGGCGGCGACTCACAGAGTCTCTCGCACCAGCTGAGACCCCGCGAGAAGTGGGCCCAAACCCGGGAGCAGAAGAAGAAGCGGCGGAAGCAGATACACGCTCAGGAAACCGCAGAAGAAGAAGCGGCGGAAGCAGATACACGCTCAGGAAACCGAAGCTCACGACTCACTCCGTGGACACATTATGTGAGACACCGACAACTGCTTTGGAGGCCAGAGACAAACTGCTCCAAATCCCGTGACTGTTGCCCCACGGAGGCGGCAGCGTGAAACACCAAACGCACCCGCTGAAACCCCGTTGAAAGTTGCCCCCGCACCGCAAACAGAAGAAGCCATTGGGACCGGCACGTTTGGTTATTAACCAACCCTCATGGACCACAGGCTAACATTATTTGAACGCTTTGGGCTACCTGGGCCTCCTGCGGACTTTGAGAAACTTCACAGCCCGGCGGAAAGACTGTGTGCTCGACATGTGTCGAAGGACTGTTACCGGAGGAGGCGTTAAAGGCAGAGGACCGCTCAAGCTCACACGGGGCCAGAGGACGGCAGAGGCGGGCGTGGAGGAAACACGAGCGACTGATCAAACCCGGGTTCACATTCGTCACCAAAGCGACCGCTCATGTCACGTAAGTTTGAACAAGAACAAATTGCAATTGGCACTTTTTAGAGATAATTCATGCTGAATTCCCGTAATATACGCTAACAATCTGTGGTGTAAAAGTTAAAATTCTGGATGATTCAGGGACAACAAATCCTGTGTTAAAAACAAAACATAAGGTGACAGATTTTGGTCCTTTCTCAAATGAGTGGTCGCTTCACAAAACTCATGGCTTCAGTGTAGCGAAGATAGGCTACAAACGGAGTATGTTTATTGGGATAGGCACTACTCTATGGTATCTGTGTTACTTAATGAGCAACAAGAACATTTTATCGACCCACTATGCCCCGCTTTGCACATAGCTTTGCCCAAACCCACGACTGCAGCGTGGAGTGAGGCCTCTGTCCTTATTGATAAGTGTAGCAATGCTGGGGACTGGACACAGGTCCAAGATGAGGACACGTGGTTCTCTGAAAATGCTACATTAGAAACAATTAGGACAGTTATTTCTTTAATACAACTGTTGGCCGTTCATCTGAGACATGATTGGTGCAAGTACACACACATAAAACAATGGTCTTTTCTCCACATGAACGTGAAACAAAGGTGAAGTATTAAAGTTTGAGACTAATTTACATTTTTAATGAATCCGACCTGGCTTTACTGAAAAAGAAAAAAGAAGGAAAAAAACATTTTAAAGTAACAAGAGCTCATTAAAGATATAGGGGACACAATCTGTGATAAGCCCGAGTACAGACCACGTGGTAAACACTAAAGTTGGAAATGGATCCTTTTAGGAAAAATCTCTTAAAGCTCTGCATGTTCTGCAGGTTCTGAAAGTTGCAACAATAGAAATAGCTCATGAGACAATTGTAATTGGACATGGAAAAATATAACAAAGTTAAAATTACAGGCCTTCTGTGTTGTTTATATGTTTGTGTGTGTTATATGTTTGTGTGTGTTATATGTTTGTGTATGTTATATGTTTGTGCGTCATGTCAAGTACACTACGTTGACCTTAACAAACTCTGGACAAATATACTAACGTGGGGAGGCGGCCTGTGTGAGTGATGCGAGTGTGATGTGAAATGAGGAGTGCTGAACGGAGAATGGAATAACAAATGTTTTCCTGTAATGTTTTAATGTGATCATGGAATAATTATTTTTTGTCAACAGCATACGGTGTAAGTACTAGAGATTCAAAGATAACAAGCTTTATTGAACAGGTGTAAAAGTGAGAGTACTCTGGGATGAGTACTCTGAGAAAAGTACTCTGCGGAAAGTACTCTGAGATGAAATACCTTGCTGAAGGTACTGGGAGTCCCTCCCTCTGCTGTTTGTCCTGACAGTGATTCGGTCCAACCGCAGTGAGCTGTCGTTGGTTGAAGGACAACTTTGGTTTGTAACTCACATTTAGGGGAGTATAAAATTAGAAACATACATTTTGTTAAGTCTGTCTTTGGCTACAGCCTCTGCCCTGATGTCACACACCGTCTGTCAATGCAGTTATGTTTTGCCCAATTGGAAAAAAGATTGACAGGCTGCACAATGCCAGGGAAAGTGGGCATTTTTTGTGTTCTAATATTTCTTTTTCAGATGAGAGATAAACTACCCCTGCTTCAGGGATGACAGTAGTATGGATCATGAGGAAATGAGCCTCTACTTTGGCACCAAAGCCCACAATATGAATTGAGGACGATCCGGGAGAAAGCAACTGGAGATGAACGGAACAGTAAATCTACACACACACACTAGGTCTCCCTGACCCAACCCGGCCATTCACTCAGACTGTGGATGAGCGGTGTGGGTGCATGGTGTCGGTACTTTTGCAGTCTCACGGAGGGCCACTGAGACCCACTGCTTACTTCTCAGCAAAACTCGATCCCGTGGCAGCAGGGTTGCCTCGCTGCCTGCGGGCTGTGGCTGCCGCTGAGAAAGCGGCCCTAGCATCACGTGACCTTGTGGGATACACTGAACTAACTTTGCTTGTGCCCCATGCTGTTTCCCTGATCCTGCTAGAGCAGAAAACCTCTCACCTTTCTGCGGCTCGTTGGCTGAAATACAACACGGTGCTCCTTGAACTCCCCAATGTCACGGTGAAAAGATGCACACAGCTGAACCCCTCTTCACTGCTGCCCACGCCAGAGGAAGGGGAGGCACACTGCTGTATCGCCACAATAGAACAGATATGCACTCCCAGGCCAGACCTGAAAGAGGTGCCTCTGACTAATCCTGACTTGATTTTTTATACAGATGGATCCGCGTCACGTGACAACACTGGGAAGAACCGAGTCGGCTATGCTGTGTGCTCTGATTTTGATACTATAGACTCTGGTAGTTTGCCCCACCACCATTCAGCACAAACCGCTGAACTGGTCGCGCGCACCAGGGCTTGTGAGCTGGCAGCGGGCAAAACTGTTAACATATTCTGTGATACGCGTTATGGTTTCTCTGTGGTGCACGACTGGGGGGCACTGTGGAAACACCGCAATTTCATGAAATCTGATGGTAAACCAATTCTTAATTCCACACAGGTTGAACATCTGCTGAAAGCTGTAATGTTGCCCTTAGAGATCGCTGTATGCAAATGCCAGGCCCACACTAATGCCACTGACCCCATCTCTGCAGGGAATCGGCGCGCGGACAAGGCAGCGAAGGCAGCGGCATACTCACCTCTACCCACACACACACACTACCTCACTCAAGACGTTGATATTTTCTCCTCTCTGTCAGCAATGCAGGCACTGGCTACTCCAGCAGAGACGGTGCTGTGGGAGGGAAATGGGGCTCAACGACGGCATGGTGTGTGGCTGGGACCAGACCTCAAACCGTGCTTACCACGGCATTTCTTCAGACATTTTGTGATTTTAGCACATGGTCGAGACCATGCCCCAAAAGGAGGGATGTGTAACTTAATTACACAATATTGGTATACGAAGGGGTTTACGGCATTTGCACAGAGATTCTGCCAAACATGCGCTATCTGCCTCGCGCACAACCCGGGTAAGTCCCAAATTATCCAACAGGCTGCCCATCCTCCGCCCCTGCGCCCATTTCAACATGTCCAAATGGACTTGTTGAAGTATTTGCATGCAAACACGCCACGAGCAACGCGGTGGTGAAAGCTCTGCTCACAGAAATTGTGCCACGATGGGGTGTCCCGGAAAAAATCTCTAGTGACAATGGCAGTCACTTTGTAGCAAAAGTCATTGAGGAAGTAGGTGAATTTCTGGGCATTGATATACGTAAACACTGCAGTTACGCCCCCTGGAGCGGAGGCGCGTGCGAGCGAGAGAATGGCACTCTGAAAAACAAACTTGTTAAAATCTGCGAACAGACAGACCTGTCTTGGATCAAAGCTCTGCCGCTAGCCCTCATGTACATGCGCATGAGAGTCAGGTCAAGGTCAAACCTAAGCCCATTCGAAACCCTCTTTGCCAGACCGCCCAACTTGGGAGCGGGACCCCGACCTAGAGATCTGCCATGCGCCTCTTTGTGTGATGACGACATGCTGTCCTATTGTAAGGAAATTAATGCACTTTTGCCCTCTATTTCTGCCCAGGTCAGGAGCGCCCTGCCACAGGCTGCGCAGGCGGCTCCGCACAAGATCAAGCCAGGCGACTGGGTCCTGGTGAAGGAAACGAGACGAAAACATTGGCGGTCCAAGCGCTGGCTGGGCCCATTCCTCGTCCTCCTGGTGACGGACACTGCCGTTACCACTGTCGTGCGGTGCTGCCACTGAGGGCCATAGACGAGGACACCGAGGGTGGGGACGGACCAGGCCCATCCGCGGCTCCCTACGCTGAAGAGGTCGGCCGGCGTGCGACCACCGTCGGTGAAGCAGGCCAACAACAACACCCAGAGAATCCCAGCGTTCCCGAGGCGCAACCCCCGGAAGAACACAACGCCCCAACTCCCCTGCCTCCGAATCCCGAAGCGACCCCCCTTTGCCCAACTCCCCAGCCCCCGGACCCCAAGGCCACACCCCAAACCCCGAGCACTCTGCCCAACCGAGTGCTGAGGCCAAGGCTTCAACGCGATTAGAGTCTTGCCGCTCCAAGACCAAACATCGCCATGACCACTAACGCTCCACACACGCTCAGAGGGAGCGGTGCCACTGACTGCAAGACGGCACTACTCGTGAGCATTCCCGCGAAAAAGACTACCGAATGTAGTCCGGCTAAGACCGGCATGGGCCCTTGGACTATTATGCTGGCCACGCTGACAGTACTTTCCGTGCTGACCGTGTTTATTATGTTAGTATTGTCTTCATATATTCCGGCTAATGATGAGGACGGAGGTCTTATCCAACAGGGCATAGCCAATCTGACTAGACTCCGGGACGCCATGCAAGCGGACAATGTCACGGACACTCCTCACGGTCTGGACTGGCTCCTGTCCTCCTGGCGGAGTGTGCTCATTAATCTTGGTTTAGCCCTATTGACTGTTATGATTTTATTTTCATGTGTATTACCTATGGTGTTTCGGGCCGTTGGTAAAATGATATCCACTCACTTTGTGTCCATTCAATACAAAGACCCTGAGGCGGACCTGGCCGCTGTCCCACTGAACTCCGATCCTGATTATATCAGCGATTCGGACGACGACTTTGTCTAACGTTTTTCTTTCTTGTTTACCTTGTTTTTATTTTTCCACTTGTTCCGCCTACAATTTAGGGGGAGGGTATCACAGTGAAGAGCTTTGACCACACCCTCGTAATACAAGAGGCTTGGGTGACGGCAGCGTAGCCTGTCCATCAACAACTCTTGTTTTGCTCAGGGACCAAGGTCAAAACTCACCCACCTGAATGTGATTCAGGTGGGTGAAACACTCCTCTCCCATTATCACGGGAGAGGAGTGTTATGGCAAGCTGGTTAGCCTCAAGGACGCCAACTCACCCCCCCCGCTGCTCTATTCAATTAACCTGCAGGAAGGAGCCGGGCTCCCCCCTGCACCGACAGACAATGACGCAAATTACTATCTCACCCTTGCCCCTTTTGCATCTTGCATCTCTATCGGTCCGTATGTCTGCATCTCTATCGACCTTTTACATCCTGCATGTCTATTGTCCCTCTGTTTGCATCCCCATGGCACAATCTGATTGTCTCTCACCAGGCATGGCGCCTCGCCATCCGGATGCCCGTCTCAAACTGTGGCCCCCTCCCATCTTTTGTGGGCGTGACTGTCTTTCATGTGTTGTCTATGTAAACAGGGACCTGTGTCTGGCCCCGCCAGAGCTGATGTACGCTGCTTTGTGTATGTGAGCTCTCCGCACGTGTGTTACAATAAACTTACGCTCCTGATTAAGACAAATACCTTTTGAGCTTTTTCCTTCATTGGGGTATGTAATTCCATGACACAGGCTATGTAGATGTAGATATTTGTATTTCTTCGTATGCATGTCTTATTCTATTCTGTCCGAGACCCAAAGCAATGTCCTGGTTTGTGACTTTCTGCTACTCACAATAGCAATAAAACCAATTCTGATTCTTATCCTGATTCAGGTTTGGTTCCCTAGCTTTAATTGTGAGTAAATTACGGTCCCGCTCCCTGTAGCTTCCCATCAACAAACCTGTATTCACTCAACTCCCAAACGTCTCTGTAAATACTGCCTTCTGCGCATATTTTGCCTCATGTCATTGATTTGCCTCGGCCGTCCTCCAGCCCAGTCTTCTCAGCACGCTCCGGTTTATTTTGCTAGCGCACTGCCAGTGGGGATCAGGCCGCACAGACGCAGCTAAACTAATTCTTTAAGGTTTACACTACTCTGCATTAAGCTTTTGAAGTTGGAGCAGTGATTAGCGGGTTGCAGTGGAATTTGCTGTTTATTTTCTTGTGTTAAAACGTCGGAGTACGCAGCGGATTTACAGGCGCGACACGAAGGCCAAGACCACAAAGTCTAACTATATTAAAGCCGGTGTACCTAATTTCTTTCCCTTTATAAATATGACTTTCTTTGTCTCATCAGAAAGAGTCTTGAGAAAGCTGTGAAAAAAAAGCACAAGTCAGAGTCTGTGGTTAAAGAGTCCAAGTCCACGTCTCTGGTCCAGGAGTCCAAGTTCAAGTCTCTAGACCCACAAGTCCAACAGGAGTCCAAGTGACTTGCTGTCCAAATTTTATTAGAAAGCATGTAATCTATTGCATAATTGTAAGAAAAAGCCCTGTGAGTCACCTTTTGACTCCTTGGGCTGGGAGCTTATTGGCTGAGTGGGGGTAGTTCTCTCTTTTTCACATTTCTGTCTGAAAAAGCTGATCCAAATGTGTAACAATGTGTAAACTGTTTTAAAGCTAGGAACATGATGTTATTTTATTTTAAAAAATAAGTTTAGTTTTCTGTGAAGTTTATTTTTAGGTCAGATAGATTTAGATTGGCCAGAGTTATGTTGGGAGCCATGGTTACCAAGGAATTTATTAACCAAGGTTGCTCAGATACGGTACCAGATATTAACCCTTTAATGGTTTCCTCTACCACTATTTTGACTTGAGCTTGAAACTGAAATCTATAACACTTGGTTTAAGGTACTTCTACCATCAAGCTGACTCCCAACCATTTGCTAAAAAGGTTTTTTAGAAAACAGTAGAAAATGTACTTTCTTCAAAGGAACGAACAATTAAGGGCTTAAGTGTAGTGGAAACACACCCAGGTAGAGCCAAGTAGGGTAGTGCCTAGTAGGGCTGGTGGAAATGGGGCCTTAGATAAACCAAGCAAAGAAGCCCACCACCATAACAGCTGAGGGATGCACTTTTTTATCCTGGGTTTAAATATAAGCTGGTTGTTCTAAGTGGCATTGTTCCTGGAAACACAATTGAAATGGAAAAAGCAATTTTGAGAAGTACCATGGAAAACCCATTACTATACACTATAATTACACATGCATATGTTTTGTACACTAGAGAAATGGTTCTAAACGAATGTAACCGAGAAGCAGTTCAAAGTGAACTAATGTGAGCATAATTGATCAGCTTCTGTTGCATGTTTGGAGCTTGCATAGGTGCAAATTGGTGCAACATGATTTCATTCATGTGCCTCTACGCAGCTATTCAAAAAGTTTTAATCAACACTACTGCAGGCAAAGCCATTCAAGCTGGTGCTAAAACAGACTTTGGAATACATTAGCGAGTCTTAATTAAATGCCATATGACGAGAGAAGACACAAGGCCTTTTCCTTCAGACTGTTATTCGGGAACGTGCTGAAAAGAATTGTCGCGTCGAGCTCGACAACCGGGGGAAAGGTTGGCATGTTGCTTGGACCCGTGTCGACTCTTCACCACAACAATAACGGGAACAGGAAAATGGAAGGGTCAAAACAAATCAGTTGTTAAAAATCATTTTAACCACTTTTAAAGGCACAGCACATTGCTCCCAGGACCAGAGGGAATCACATTATAATAGACTTTATCAGCAGCGTGGAGCAATATAAACATTTTAAAAAAAGTTTTACCACGACAACTTCATAAAGCAAAGCAGCATGTGTTAAAGCCCAAACTCTTTAGTGACAATACTCACTCTCTGCACAGTACTGTCCTTTGTGTGACTGAATTTTGTGTGAATTGTATAACCTTCTTCTCTTCACCTACAATTAAATTCAATGTTCTTTTATGTATAGTCCTAAATCACATCAGTATTATCTTGGAGGACTTTAATAACTGTTGATTCGCCAAAACAGATCAGAGAAGCTAATAGTTCAAACACAAGAAATGCAACATTTAAAAACACTCAAGAGTTCGGACTGGCCGCAGGAGCCTCCTCAGTCCTGCAACACACAGCTCCAGTCCTGGATCGAGTCCTGGATCTACAGCACACATTTTTTTTTGGTCATTCCTTGTCGATGGAGGAGTGTCTAATGGTGCTTTCACACCGCCAACGCTGAAACGCTGAAGCCCCGCTCACCAGACGCGCATTCTCTAGTTTTCAGACACAGAGGACTTCACACCCGAACGTCCTGACGCGAGCAGGAAGTACCGGAAGTAGCCGGCCGGCTCTGATGCTAACAGAGCTATGCTAGCGGCTTCTTGTGTACAGATCTTCTCCAATATGCAGCTTTGCAGCGTGTCTTTGAACAGAGACATTCCACGGGCTTTATATAACAGTAGTATGTGTTCCCGGAGGTGCGCCATACGTTTTTTCATTATTAAACGGAATTTCCGCATCGGCGAACACACTCGAAGCAGTTGCATAAGGTCACGGGAGCATGACAACGCATATTTTCACAAGCACAGAGTCCCCCATTGTCAACCCTGGTTTGAGTTCTGGTGAAGTCTGGTGTGGGTCCTGTTTTGGCTGTTTATGAGTATTTTCAGTCTGCTCACTCAGTCCGCTAATGTCCCCGTGACCACTTTGCTGCTCTCTGATTGGTTGTCGCACGAACGTCCCAAGGAAAGGATGAGCAGAATCCATCTGCTGAGAGCGTTGATTTTTCGCTCCTGCTCCTCCTTTTTCACTTTCCCGCCAAGTCCGTGCGTCTCTACTAAACAGTCCGTTCGTGTGAACCGAGCGGTCTGTGCGTTGCAAAGGCCGAATGCGCGTCACCATAGACTTTGCATTGAAACCCGACGCAACGCATGATCCAAGCACCACCATAAGTGGAGGAGTGATCATCCGGGACATTTATGGACATGAACAGTGGTTGCCCTGCTCCATATGAACCTATGGCTTCTATGTGTTTGTACTTATTGTATTTCCTGTTCCGGTGTTCACATTGTTTGATTCGCTGATCTATATTTGGTGAATCGACAACTTTGTAAAGTTCTCAGAGACGACTGCTGTTGTAATTTAGGGCTTATCAAAAATATAAGAGGAAATATGTATCAATGACGTCATGCTAGATTATTCAGGTGTCCAGCAGCCGAAACACATCCATCTATTTAAACAAATGAATACATACAGTAATTCTAAAAGTTACGAACAATAGTAATCAGCACTATAGGTCACAGCAGCAGAGGTGGTGCAGACACAGGTAATGAGTGAGATTTTGAATGCTTTATAACAATTTTTCACAAGAGCGTACATCTGCTCGATCTGCTTGGTTTAGATCATGCATCTTCTGCTCTGGTCTGGATCAGTGTAAAGCCAAGAACACTGTACCGCATTACAGTAAAAAACAATAACAACAATATTTGTAAAGCCCAAAACAACGACTATTTCAAAGCTACTTAGGAATTGCTGCTGTTTCCAGTGAATTCCAAAGAAGCTGCAGGTCATAATGATTGAAACAGTGCCAACACACTTTATCTTTCAGAACCACTATTATCACCATGAGGTCCAAGGACGTCTCATCATGGCCGCTTGCATCCGCCCCTGTCCTGGAGCTGAGGAGCACACAAAGACTGGGACGTCCACGTATGTAATCTTGGATAATGCTAATAATTACCTCCAGATGACAAGACGGTCCAAGACCAGGCTTTAGCCCGACGCACTGGGGTGAAGTGGTACCACAGATGGGTCCAGGCTCAGCAGCTTTATATTAACTGTGATTAAAACAGGCCTGTGTCAAAGTGAAGGCTGGAACAAAAGACTCGGATCAACCCCCAAATTTACTCGTCCATTTAATATGAGGGCTGTTTCTTTTTGCACAGAGTAGATTTGTGTTGCACAGTTGTCATTTATAGACCAAGATTGCATGTAGAGTGTAGATGTGGCCTTTAGATATATAGATAAATAGATATATAGATATATTCAATATGAGGGCTGTTTCTTTTTGTGCAAAGTAAAACATTGTGTTTGGAAGGCAAAGCGAGCTCGTTTGTGTGGCACATGGTTCTCATAGTGCTTTACGGAACAAGAAAGGAAACATTAAAATCATGCAAGGACATTACAATCATACGCAGATGTAACATAAATAATCTCTGTAAATTAAAAAGAGTGTGGCAGAATCTTAGAGCAAAGTTAGCAGCAGAGCTATGATCTGTTCTGTCTCCTGGTCAGTTTTTCAGATTCTCACGAAAAGGAAAACAACTAAGATCATCACCATATTTACCCAGGGAAGTCCCAACTTCAAGATTGTCTCCCATGTTCCAATACCTTATTAATATGAAGAGAGTATGTTACAGGACAGGTCCCAATGATCCCCATCCTCAGACAAACGGTTTAGATAGATACTTTATTGATCTCCGTATGAGAGATTAATGTGTCCAGTAGCAGCAAAAATAAAAACAAAATGGATCATTCTAAAAAGATAACAATATTAATAATAAGCAACAACCCTTCAGGTCACAGCAGCAGAGGTGGAGTAGCCGCTTGGTGGAGCAGGACGGGTCGTAGCAGCAGAGGTCAAAAGGTGGAGTAGCCGCTTGGTTCGGACCATTTTCTCTGCTCTAGTCCAAAGTAAAATGCTAAATGCTTCATTCGCATTTTTCAAAACGTCAGCAGTCCTCCAGTGAATTTTCGGCTGATACGCTTGATTCGGACCCTGAATCCTCTCTGCTCCGGTCTGGACCAGTGTAAAACCACAAACACTGTGCTGCAGCAACGTCTCAGGTAGAAAAATAAATATTGTAAAGCAGAAAACAACAACTGTTTCAGAGCTACTTAGGACTTGCAGGCGTTTCCCAGCGCATCTTTCAAAAAAAAAACAACAACATTATTTCATGTATTGTAAAATATGAAACCGGTTCACGTTGTCTGGTGTATTTGAATAACTGGTAAGATTTTGTGATTTTATACAACACTGCACAAATGTTTAAGTTTGGAATCAGCTTTTGGATGGATAGATGGAAATGATTTAGCTAAAGAAAAAGAACATTCAGTTTATCAGCAGCTAACGACATTTATAAAGTCATACATTAACACAAGATGACATTGAGCTTTAGTTATTGCTCTTTAGCACTTAATGACTGTGTACTGTTCATTCATTGGCAGCTGAAAACCTTTAAATAATGTTTTCCATTTTTGTCCTCAGAAGTCTTCATGAAGAACACGCGGCCGGCGGAAGCTTCCAAGAAGAGTGAGATTAAACAGTTTTTCTGCAATTTATGTACCCTGGTTATTTTCAAATACATTTTGCAACATTTCAAAACTCTATTTCTTTGTGTATAGCCCTAAATCACAACAGCAGTTAGCCTAGAGGACTTCACAAAGTTGTTAAATCACCAACAGAGATCAGAGAGTCCAGTTTGAACAATAATAACAAACACATAGAGCCCTTGGTCCATAAGGGGCAGATGACCAACGTTCTACAATTTTCTACTTCTTGGTGGATCATAAACTTTTGGTCCTCCTAATTGTTAATCATTCTGTTGATACGTCCTCATCAAATACTGTCCAGTGAGGGAAGTTCTTTCCTCAAATTTGGGAAAATCCTTCTGTACACCTAAATAGTCAAAAGAGCCACAATTTTCGGGTGGTTGAAAAATTGAACAGCACTTTGGGTTCTCACCAATTTCCACTTTGGGCTCCAATCCATTTTATGTTTAATATTCATTCGTCACAGTTTAATGTTTATTCATCGCAATATCTGCCATATTTCCTAATATTAAATAAACTACAGTTTTCATAAATTAACCCTTTAGGCGCCAGAGTTTTTTCAAGAAAATATACAATTTTGATTTCAAGATTTCAAAAGGCTATAACTTTAAAATGGTTTGAGATAAAGGCATACTGTAAATTAGAAATATCTTCAGTTTGAACCAAACTTTGGGATGGAAGTTGATTCGTCATCTAATTTGCATATTGTGACGTCATCAAGGTGGCGGCCATTTTGGAAAATGTTAATTATTGTATAAAGACTTCAAAAAGCTGTAGCTTGGGAGTTATTTGAGATCAGGGAATACTATAAACAGTCAATGTGAAATATCTTTAGTATGAAATGAATTTGGGATAGAAATAAATTCCCTGATCCAGATTATAGATAATGTTTTAGCACTGGTTCGCGGCCATATGGAATTGCATTATTTTCAAAGACCTTCAGTGATCAAGACAGCACTCTTTATAGTTTACAGTCATGAAATCTTGAGATTGGTTTCAATATTTCCCTTTCAGAGAAGTAGTGGGCTTACTATTTTTCTCAGTGGAAATGAGGCTCCAGGATTTACCGTTTAGAAACAGAGAGATGAAATGAATGGGCTCAGAACTTGTCAGATCGTCTCAACAATAAACAACAGGCTCTTCAACACTTCTGATCCACTTTTTTGGATTATTTTCTCTCAAGAACTGCCTTCATCCTCATCATCGCTGTTGGTAAAGGCAGTGAACGCGAAAAGCGATGTGTTTTTTTCCCGCGGCTCTCCCGCGCCTTCTCCCGCGTCTCCCGTGTTCCCCGTGGATGTCTATCCCCACTACTTTCTCCCACATGCCCGGTGTTATGATCCCCTTGTCCCCTCCACCACGGCCCCTGCTTGGCGTTCACAAAATGCTTCTACCGCGGCCACACGGAGGACAAGCAGCCGCTGTACAGGGGCTGATTGTGGACTATGGAGCGCTGTCTCCCCGTCACCAATAATGTCCGTGTCTGCTTCACTGGACACCTGTGTGTCTTCCTCCTCTGAATCTGAGTGAGCCAGTACCAGACCAAGTACTTCTCTGGTACTGAAGACCTCGTGAGTAAAATAAAAAACACTCTTTCCCTCTGCTCTGCTCTCGCTCCTCTCAGCTCTACCGCTGCTGCTTCGCCTTCACGCCGCTGCGCCGCAGGTGTTTTACAAACTCAATTTACTCAAAAACTTTCAATATAACCACACCCACAAATGCTGCTCATATTACAGGCACACATGTCCACTAACCCCTGGTGAAAAGTATTAACAAGATTCTGCACCACATTTTTAGATACAGCCTGTTTAAGTGAGCAATGTTGCTTGTCGCAATATTGCGACTTTGGCGCTTAAAGGGTTAAATCCATGTGTGCTCAATTATATGAGTGAAGAAATACATAATGTACATACATAGAAATAAAGTTTGACCAATGGCATTTTCATTATCCATTTAATTAAGTTGCACTTGTTATATACAAATTGTTTGTATATTTCAGGCTTGAAGAGGCCTTCTTCTGATTCAGACTCTGAGCCTGGACCCAGCGGACTGAACAAGCGCAGTCCTCCAAAATGGCTCAAGTCCAACAGTGTGAGAGTAGAGGAATACAGCGTTACTAAGACAGAAGGTAACCTGGTTCTTTGCTTTTGAGATCCTTTATCTGCTTATCCATTTAAAAACATAAATGTAGCCCCTCCTCTAAACTGTGATATCGGGACCGGGGCAACAAGCTGATTACTGTGGCTGTGTAAGACTCATCTCTCTTGTGCTTAGGGGTCCCCAAACTTTTCAGACTGGGACCCCCAAAATAGAGATGCAACTCGTGACCCCTACATATACAATTCACAGAATGCAATTCAATATAGTGATAACGTTTGTAACAAAAACAGTCCATATATGTAGACCACCCTGCAACCACCACCCAGCTGGGAACCACAACTAAGAAAGGAAAATAATCACAAGGATTATTGAAATAATCGGAAGGGTTCCAAACAATGGCTCAGGTTCTAAAAGCCTAAACGATTATTTTTAAAACACCAAGTCTCCCCTGAAAAATAGTATCCCTTTGTGGTACAGCTGTAACAATTCACACTCTATTCTGAAAAAATAAGGCTTTTCATAAAAAAATAATTTAAAAAAAGGACATACAAGAACCATCTCCACCGTTCAAACTAATGTGCCACCACTTTCACCATCTATGAAAAAACACATTTGGTCCAAAATAATATACTCCCCTCAGCATTGACAGACAACTGGAACGTAGCTTTGGGCCAAGAGCCGACTTTTGGACCATCCTGTAAAGACGTTTTTGAGAGGAGAGAGGATGCTAAGATGCTTGGGCGGCACGGTGGCTGAGTGGATAGCACCCTTGCTTCTCAGCAAGAAGGTCCTAGCCATTTTGGACATTTTTGAGCCGGGACCCGCCCCCACTGAAAAGAACGCAAAAAACAAACACATTTGTAGATTTGATTTGTTTAATCTTGTTTTCAGTACTCTGAGGACCCTGGGAGAAACGGATGTATTCGGAAGTAACGGAAGTAGGCCTAAATAATTAAACATGGTCGGGTGGGGGGATAAAAGACTAATGAAGCTGAATGCGCAGGTTCAGACTGAAAGACCGAGTGCCTGCCAGCCTCGAGCCTCAGCCAATCACACAGCTCTGCCAGCCTCGAGCCTCAGCCAATCACACAGCTCTGTCAGCCTCGAGCCTCAGCCAATCACACAGCCGGGCCAGCCTCCTGCCAACCCTCTCACAGCAAAGCGGGCAGTTTAAAAGGCAGCCACTTCCTGACAAGCAACGCGTCCTGAGGCTCTTAAACACCCACCACCTCCCCAGCACCCCCTCTGGCTCCCGCTATGGCTCCCGCTCTGGCTCCCGCTCTGGCTCCCGCTCTGGCTCCTGCTCTGGCTCCTGCTCCGCCCCATTCACACCATACTCTAGCCACCACCAGTGATTGACCCCGGGGGATCTGAGATCATCTTCAGCTGCAATCGATCTCATTGCTGCAAGTGTAACTGCCGGGGTCAATGCGGCAAACAAATAAATTATTTTATTGTATTAATCGTGTCTTTGGTCTCTTCAGATTGAAAAGGTGATTGATAATAAAAGAGAACAGTTCGGCTGCTCATATCTTTGATAGAAACAGCTTTTATTGCATCAGAGGGCCACATCTTTACATTTATGCTTTTAATTACCAGTTTAAAAGCAAAAACCATACTCACTTTGTAAACTCCTCATATATTTCAGGCTTGACGAGCCCTTCTTCTGATTCCGACCCTGAGCCTGGACCCAGCGGACTGAACAAGGACAGACCTCCAACACGGCTCAAGTCCAAAAGTCCAAAAGAAGAGGACAACACATTTAATGAGACACAAGGTAACTGTTCTTCAGCAATAATAAAGTCACTATTTGTCACTTTGGGCTGAGAGCTGATTATTGAATTGAATTGAAGTGGCCAAAATACATGAGGAAACGCATGCTGAACTAACTGTTATGAGAGCCAATAATGCCTCAGATAATAAACATTAGATAGTTAATGTATTATGTAATTGTGGTGTTTTGTGTATTGTCCCTCTGATCATTTATCTGTGCTAATTTACCTGTTTTACATATTTTACCACATGTTTCGTGCTACCCTGTTTTGTCATGTCTTTGTGATGGTGTGTTTCTGTGTGTTTGTTCCTGTTGTATGTCCTATTTTATCTGTCTTGATATCAACCTGCCATGGGACTTAAGAAGAATAATAGCCTACACGGCTCACTCTGGCTCATTTAAATGTTGAAAAAACAAATTCTGATTGATGTGCACTGTCCCAATTCAAATAAAGATTTTTAAAAAAAAGAAAAAAAGTATGAACAAGATGAAAAGCAATGCAAGCGACTTCATCTTCTATTCAAGTAGAGTGTATTTAATGTAAAAAGTTCCTTCTGTCGTCTTGGGTTTAAAGCTTAGAAGGTTCTTTTATTAAGACAAAACATGTAAAATATAAAAGGTAGTACAACTTGTATTTGGTAATTAAGTAAATCTAGCTTAATCACATTTTTGTCTTGAACCTCCTAAGCAAAAACTAGAATGATTTTATTGATAGGGGACAGCACAAGTGGCATCTTTTTGACATTGTTTGACCATGTTTTAGCTGTTTTCTCCTTTTCTTCTTTTGTCTCAGACTGGAGGTCGTGTCTAGAATTCAGTCAGCGGTGGTCTCCGGAACTATGGAGACCACAGAGACTTGATACCGACTCAGTCACTGATCCCGAACTCAGCACCTGGGGCCGAGTGTCCAACACGACCAGAAAGTTTGCCCGCATTCTCAGCCGCAAGAGGAAATCGACCGATGCGTGCAAGAATGAGAGCAGACCACCAAAGCTCAGATCCAGCAGATCAAGTGGAGAGGAGACTGAAATTCAAGTATTCACACGTACGCTCTGCTCTCATTTACTTCAATTCCGTTCATTTTTGTATTGCCCGGTATCTCAAAAGACTTTAAAAAGCTGTCAATTCACCAACCTAGATCACATAATTAAACAGATAAAATGCAACAATATAAAATACATAGACACTATAAAAACATAGGATAGCACTCTCGCTTCTAAGCAAAAAGGGCCTTTCTGTGTGGAGTTTGCATGTTCTCCTTCTATCTGCTTAAGTTTCCTCCTGGCTCTGGTTTCCCGTACCACTAACATGAACAATAGGTCTGAATAAAATGAGAGTAAATGGATGGTGTTGACTGGGGCTTTGATGCCAGTGTCTCGCTTCTGTCACCGCTTGTGAAGAGAATGAATAAATATCTGAACTCTGAACATTGCAGAGCGCTTTGGGTGACCTTGGTCTGTAAACAGGTGCTTTATAAATAAAGATTACTTACTAAAAGATGACATAGAGCCATTGGTTCATAAATGTTGTTGAATGTCAAGTGTCACGGATCCTCACCACTTTCCTTGGCCCTCCTGCATCGACATGGAAAAAGTCCAAAAACTCAGTGGGAGAAAATTGAGAAACCTCAGGCAGGTCCACACGCAGGGGTGCAGTTTTGACCGGGTCCACTTTTGATCCAGAATTCAGGCTGTAGAACAGGACTGAGGCGACTCTGGGCGGGAAGGGCGTGTAGCCCACGGGTCCGGGCTGGTTCAGGTCCAGATTGAGATCATTAAGCGCTCATGTTTGTGTGAAGAAGCACACAATCAGGGGCATGTCATGTGACCCCGGTGACGTCACAGGTGGCAGAGCACGGAGCGAAACGACAGGACAGAATATATATGCAGTATGCACTTGTTCTTTTAATTACATAATTTAAGATCAATATCAGGGCTGGGAAACATTTGCTGGGTACAGTTTACTCATTCACCTTTCTAGAGTGGTTGTTCATTTGTGTTTTATAATATTAAAGGCGCTATACCCGTTTCTGCAATGTTTGAATGTTTAGCACCGCCCCCCAACTCACTCACAGGCTTCTCATTTCCCCTACGCTCTCATAACACGGAGCCACCTAGTTTTATTTGCGATCTGATACATATGCTAACATTAGCATTAGCGCAACTTGTAAGCTGTGCAACAATCACTGATGAAATGGTACTAAAGCAATGCACTGCTAACACAATATATAAGTAAAAGAATACCATTAGTTTCGCGTCCGAATGTATTCATTTAAACATTAGAATATATTCTAATATTTAATTATAATTTATTATACAGCTCCTCACAGCAGCAGCACTCCATTGACTTGAATGCAATTCTTCCGATCATTTTTTCTTGATAACAGAACTCTCAAACCAATAATGACCGCAGCCCCAATGCAATCTCTGTTTGTAATTCAGGTGTGTAAAATACTGCCATTACTTTGCAAGTACAACAAGCTATCAGCGCCTGTCACTACATTGTGCAGTTTTTCTGCACACTTGTCTGTGTAGAGAAGCTAGCGGAGCTAGCCACGCTCAATAAACAAATACATATCAATCAATCAACACCATTAAACGTCAATCGGACAATACAGTACACATATACATCCTTAACACACATGCACGGACGATTTCAGAATTTGCTGTCAACGTTTTCATGACAAAAATACTGTTTTAAAGTGACAAAAAGCGATCGCGAAAAACCCGGAAGTTACCATGAAACAGCTAGCTAGCTTAGCTGTTACCTGCCTAGCACGTCCCGGTGAAACCTTTGGGAGCTAACTATTTTATTTGCAGTCATTAAATACATTTCTAATTATAAGGGTTGTCTAATATTTGTTCAAATATGTATATATTTTATTTTAGAATTATATTCGAATTTTGAAGTCGAAGCCCTGGTGTTAAGCAGCGCTGTAGGGGCTAGAGGACGCAGGCTGGTCGCTGCTCGTTCTGTGAGCGGAGGAGAAAGAGCGGCCCGCTCAGCCTCTACTCAGCACTTTTCACTGCCTGAATTTCATACACAGTGGAATCAATGACCTCAAGTTTTCAATTAAATTATGTATTATGATGCAACTTGTATGTAGTAAACAGTATTTTTATGAACTACTTAGAAAAAAAATCGGGTATAGCTTCTTTAATTCAAAAGTGAACAATCTTTCTAAGAAACAAAGTCTGAACTGCTTAGTGGTCGCTTAAAGGTCCTATATCACGCTTTTCTTCATGTCTCACACTCAATCCTATACACATGTGTGATATTAATGTGTATGATACACCACACAACAATCAAAGCTTGTGAGATTAGAGCCATCTCTTGTATAGAGGTGACGTCACCTCGACTCAAACGAGCTGATCCAGAGAAGAGTCTGCTCCTCTGCCTGTGAGCCCGCCTCCCCCCGCCCGCACGGTGACGTAGCATCACGCTTTTGTCGTTTATCACCTGTACTTAGTAATTTCATACATAAGAATAAACTTTTTCCAACAATGACAATCCGTCACATCGAGCCCTATGTCCTCGATGCACAATCAGACCCTAGTTATTTAGTTTACAGAAGTATACAGCGAGTTAGCGTCACTACTTACAGATCGAGGGGGTCCGAGTTACGTCTTTTAGCATTGTAATCATGTTTAAAGCAGAGAAAAGTCAAAAACCGTAATATGGGCCCTTCAAGGTCAGTAAATCCAATCAAAATATCCATCTCCATTAAGACGCAACTGAGGTTAACTATCTGGTCACTACTATCTACAGTATTTTAATTAAAACATAAAATCTAATAAAATGAGTTCACAAATGTGCTCTTTTTAATGTTTGGAAATCATAATTTATATTCATTTTGACCTCTATTTAACCAGGAAATACCCACTGGTCTCAGACGGGGGAAGGGACCAAGGTCAGGGAGGGAGTTACCGGGGACTATTGTACATGTTTTTGGTTATTTTACTGTATATAGTTTATTTATATTGTATGTATATTATATTTAGTTTTATATATACAAAAACAATAATAATTTGTGGAACAAAGAAATAGGGTAAGGGTTATTAGCATTATTGTTCTTTTTTTTATGTCATTGGGTCATTTGGTCTGAGCACTAGGTAGCCACCGCTGCTCTATATCGTGTTACATTCCATAACTCTGCTTGTGTTCCAGGCTGGGAGTCATGTCCAGAGTTGATTGAGATGGACAGAGAGGGGCCCCTGTCTCCAAAGTCTTGGGAGCCACAGAGACCAGTCCAGGAGGCCCCCAAGAGGAAACCAGACAACACCAGTGAGGACGGGACCAATCCACCCACAGAGTCCCACAGTCCAAGAGAAGAGAATGAAACCAGGACCTCACCAGGTAAAAACACTCCTTCACCAACGCTAAATTGTAAATTTCTCCTGTGTGAGATTAATATTGTACATCTTATCTTATCTAAAGCCCCCAGCTTAATTTAACCAGGGAAGTCCTGGACGTAGTTTGTTCTAATGGAAACAAAAGTCTTGTAAAAGTAAAATTTAGAGACCAATGAATCAGACCACAACAGTGTTTGTATGTGTTTATCTTGTTAGAAAACACAAATATTGCATACATATGCTTGCATTAGACTGAGCTCAACATTTATGTCCATATGTCAAATCTAGATAAAATGTCATACAACTGGCGTAAGTATATTAGGTGCAAAGGCGTTTTTTTTTGTTTTGTTCACGTTTTATTTGAGGAAAAGAAGGGTATTATAGTTTGAGTAAGAGGGCCACTTTAGTTCATCAGTATTGTGTCCAGAGCAGAAAACATGGATTGTAAAGCTGTTTTTATGGGATCTGAGCTGTTCTGGGCTTTAACATGGGGGCACGGTGGCGCAGTGGTTAGCGCTTGTGCTTGTGCTTCGATACCACTAAAAAAACAAACAAAAGGTCTGGCATGCACCTCCTATAGGCGACCTGCTCCCATCTCTGTGCGGAGACAAAAGCCCACAAAAATTGTAAATCACATTGTGACTGTTGTCTGTGAAATGCACTGTATGAATGACTTACTTATAAAATACTTACTACATTAGTGCCATAGATTTTGGACTCCAAAGAGTTTTTCCCAACAAGGTATAGAATGATGATATATATATCTGTGGTTTGGACATGCCTGTTATACTTCAGAGCATTTATAGAGAACAAAAAATATCTTAGACCCATGTAATTCCCACACAATCAGTTTGATTTAATGGGTCAACAGTAACTCACAGTAACTCAAATTTAAAGGCTCAAGGAGTTCTTGTGTTGAGTTATTTGGTTCTTCTTTACCAGACATATGTGAGATAGAGATTGTATGACCTTGACATGATTTGAGGGAATACTAATCAACTAAGACAAGCTAAACGAACCTTCCTAAACTATAATAAATTGAATGTTTATCCCGTGTAACTTGTAAGCTTAGCCAACAAACTACATCCTGCTGTAACCGCCAACTGTTGTCCGTTCTTTTTTGTGCGTCTTGCAGATAATTCCACTTCTACCAGTGAGACAGGCGGCAGTGGAGAACTCCAGGAATTCCATTTCTTTATAAATGAGGCTTTTGAACCAAGTACTGCCGCAGCCAATAATGGTGAAGAGCAAATCATTTCAATGTAGAGGTGTAGAGGTGAAAGATTACAACTTTATCTTCCCTTATAGGAAAAATCAGATGGAGGAACGTCAAAGATAGGGTTCTAGAAGGTCAGTCTGGCATCGTTGTGTTTCATGTGTGCACATTGTTATGCATTTCATCTTTGTGTTTGCAGATAAAGTGATCAGCAAAAAGTACAAGGTGCATGAGTATGTTGGAGGGGGGGCCTTTGGACGCGTCTACGCTGGCATTCGTATTGCCGACAAGTTTCCGGTAAATTCCAGCTTCATAATATGAAATTGAAGATGATCCATTTGCATCCATCTTTTTTTGCTGCATATTTTTATCTTATTTTTTTAAAGGTTGTTCTTAAGGCCGTTCGAGACTCTGACATCAATTACCACCATTGTGTGAGTATATTCAAACTTAAAATAACTGTCTTTTTTTGTGGTCATGATCCCGGACACTCTAACATTCTTCAACATTTATGGACATTTATCAACATTGATTGACATTAGTCGACTCTCCCTATGGACCAATACCATGTGTTCAATATTTTTTGTGTTTGAACTTTTTGATTCTCTGATCTGTGTTGACGATTTCAACGGTTTTGTTCATTCCTCTGAGATAACTACTGTTGTGATTCAGGGCTGTATACAAGAATACATTTAATTGAATTGAAAATGATTGTGTTGTCTGCTCAAGTTTGCAAATGGAAATCTTTTAATTTTTCTCTCAACAAAGCTTCACCATATTAGCAGATGAGTGGCTTGTCAGAGTCTGCACCCAAATCAAAAAGCACCAGCCCCTCACTGATCCTCCTGCGGGTGGCTTCTCCGTCTGTGAGAGCATATTGTATATTTTTAATACAAGAAATTTTGCTTGTCTTATTGTAAATTTTGCTCAAATTAAGACACATTTTGACAAATCTGAGCTATTTTGGACTAATTTTTTCATTAAACCTTACCGAAAATGGAAATAAGCATGATTCTAAAGAAACTCAAACTAACAATATATTTTCCGTACATAAGAAAGAGCCATGCAAGTTGCTATAGACTCTTTGGGCTGAAAGCTGGTTGGCTGAGAGTGGCCCGTCTTCATGTGTGTTTGTGTTTCCAACTGTACAAGCACTTTGTACAGGCACATTTTAACTTTATTCATTGTTTGTAATTTAATGGTTTTTTGTGGTCTTTAACAAGTATTGATCGGTATCATTGCACTGGTGGGACACTGCAATACTATGGCATATCTGTTTGTCCTCATGTTGTGAATGTCTTGTTTGTTTGTATACAATAACACTTTGAAAAGGGGACAAAGAAGCTGAACCTTGAAAAGCTGATCTAACGATATTATAGAGGTCAAAAACAAATGCATGCTAAAAACTAGTCAGATGGATTGTGGTCAGTTGACAATTTGTTTGTGTGTTTATCTTACAGAAGGGTCCAAATGGTCGGCGACGAATCCCAATAGAGGTGCACATGATCCAGCACTTGGGGGCCGGTCCTAACTCCGTAGACTCCGACGTCACCCCTCGCCTCCTGAACTGGTACAACATGGGGGGAACTGTTGTGATAGTCCTCGAGAGGCCGCGCCACTGCATGGACTTACACAAATACCTTGAAAGGAAAGAAAGTCACACACTGGATGAGGAGGAGGCCCGGGTAAGTGGTGTACAACTCAGATTCAGACTCATTTTAATTGCCTCTTGCAGTAAAACCACATTGGAATAAATGTGCAAAAATCCCCCGGAGTATAACAAATTTGAAATTTAAAAACAGCTACAAAGTACAAGAAACAAGTGTCACGGTGAAACCAGTCAATAAACACAGGTGCACAATCATTGAAGTGCTTTGTTCAGACTGATAACAGATTGTGGAAAGAATGTTCTACTTCTCAGCTAACTATATTGTCTGGCAGAGGGAAGAAGCTGGAACATGGCTTTTCCAGGGTTGCCACTATGATTGTGCAAAAATTACACATCCACACCGTACTACCCCTACTTTCAGGGTTTGCCTTCAAATCTAGATTTCATGGAAAAGTGTGTTCATGTGACATAAAAATAGCCTTTGGATTAACATTAAGGCATAGGGAAGCGTAAAATATTCTGCTGGTATCTATGGTAACTGTCAGAAATGTAGTCTTGGTGTAGAGCTAATTTCCCGGTCTAATCCAATTATGGTCCAAATATGTTCTTATAAAGGTGTCAATAAGTACTGACGAAAAATGTAGTCATGATGATGACCAGTGGAAGAATGATCAGACATGAGAATAATATGGAGGCTTTCTGAATCTAATCACTATCAAAAATGATATGGGCAAACATTGAAAATTTATCATTACATTACAAGACATGAACACAGCCTATTACCAGTGCCAATCAGTTATTGCCTCTTGAGAGCGGTTTCAATCTTAGAAAAAATAGAAATGTACAATCAAATTTGAAAACTTCATTCCAGATTTAGTATTAATAAAATTAAAAGCCGTAGAAAAAAACTACAGAAATATCACGCTGTCAAATTAAGGTCCAAATGGCCAATAAGGTTCATCATGCCTACAAAACATGTGTCAATGTCCATAAAATCTTTCTCAAAACAGTTTAAACATGCATGTATTTATTGTCCTCTGTCAGTTTTATTTGAGAATGGATTAACTGCAAAACATTTACAATTATTTGTAATATATTTTTAATAAATTAATATATTTTAATATCTTAGTTAAGACGTTTTTAGTTTACAGTTGACAAAATTGTAGCCAATCTGGCAACGGGACATTCAAGATTCAGTTGATCTGTCATTTGCAGTAAGACCACAGTGGAATAACTGCAGTTTTTGGTCTATCCTAATATTTTGTTTTTGATTAGAGTTCCTACATTGGCTCACATTTCCACCACACTTTAACACAATGTTGATGGCTCGTTCCAACCTTTTGTATTCACTGGTCCGGTCTGTGGGTCTGCAGGGGTGTGTCCGGTGTGTTTCATTATAGAGTGTGCTAGTGAGTCTTTTGTTCATCAATATATATTTTTTTTTGTATGTTTTGTAAAGCGTCTTTGATTGTTCAAAAAAGGGCTCTATACAATTGATGGATTATTATAATTACAGTATTTTCTGGTTCTAGGTTCTGTTCAGACAGCTGGTTCATGCAGGTGCTGAGCTTGAGGCTAAGGGTGTCTTCCACCGGGACATAAAACCCGACAATATCCTGATTGAGAGCGGACTAAAAGGACCCAGGGCCAGGTTCATCGACTTCGGCTGTGCCATCCACTGCACGCCAGAGAGAAAATTTACTGTGCAGCCAGGTACAGCTTCATGTTACACTGGACAGCTATTTTAGAGATTGACAAATAGAGGACCAATAATGTAAGTGTTTGAAATATTAGCCTTAACCTCTTCCCCTTCAGAAAAAATGCTACGGTATCCTCTAAATTTCCCACTGCAATTTTAGCAATTTGAAGTTTAAAACCCCATTGGAGAGGTACCCAGTGTGCACCAGACAAAACAATATCAAAAACATGAAATTAGTTCATGAAAGCCACAATAAAATAATACACATATGATGCACATCGGAGTTCTATTGCCTGAAATGTTACTCTAAGCAATGACCTTAAAGCAGTCTTACAATTGATTTGTAAATGGGTCTGCAGTACTATTTAGCTTCGCTCCAGTTCAGTTCACTACTAAATAATGTTAAAATACCATTAATAACCCAAGCTATTTTTCAATCAAACGAATATAATTTTTAAATAACTCTGTGAAATAAAAAAGTGAATACTTTAAATTAACAATTGATGCAAAAAAATCTTCCAGATACTCTACTCTAACAGTACTCTAAATAACTTGATTTTCATCTCTTCTGTAATATCCTGTAATAATGTAGTGGAACCAGGGCTGGACTGGCCATCGGGCGTACCGGGCAATGCCAGAAGGGCCGATGCCCATATTTGGGCCGGTCTGTTTGCCTCATACAAAAAAGATGTTTGTGAAAAGTGTAAATCCGTTGAGAACTGTTCGAGGGGGCGCGCGTGTCCGCGGGGCACCTGCTGTATATACTCGAACGGGATTCTACCACCTCAGCGGCCGCAGTGTTCCGGCATCCAGCGGCTCTGAGCTGGACGCGGGAACCGCTCACCGGGAGCCGCTCACAACACAACACGGTGAGCGCGTAGCCGCAACGTGACCATGTACCCAAGACCATAAACGTGCACAGGACCATGCGTGTCTTTGCGTAATTTGTGCACCCAATAAATACACCGCTGCAGGAAACAGTCCGCGTCTCCCCTCTCCTCTCGAAGTGCGACTAAATTAAAGCTCGGGTGCCTAAATTTTCCATTGCATTAAAAGTTCATGTTTGAGCCCAAAAGTAAAATGTTGTGAAAAAATTAAACAGATTTAGAGCCAGCAAATGGCTGACATTATGCATTTCAGACTTTTTTGACCAATTCTCATCCCTGTAACAAACAACAGTGTTGTCTGCGTCCACCTCCCTCACTCTGAGACATGTTTATTACTCTCTTGTAATGTATGTAGTTTTTTGTTGAAACTGTAGACATCCTGATCCTCTACAGCAGGGGTGCTCACACTTTTTCAGCATGCGAGCTACTTATAAAAGGATCAAGTCAAAAGGATCTACCTACTACAAAAATGCAAATCATATATTTCAAAAAATATTCTTTATATCTACAATGTATGTTTATGTACATGCAAAACCGCATGAGCCAATATAGCACAATACAACACAATTACCTATGTAAATTTGTCATTACCCGAGTTTACTCTGATGACTTGCACTGAACTGAATCGGCCAGGGATGCATAGTCCGGAAAATTGGTGGCAACTCGCTGACAAGTTTATCGTGGTTTAGCTTTCCTGCACTGAGCGCGGTTGTTTGCGCATGTGCAGTCACCTAAGTGTCAGTAAAACATTACTGAGTAAAACACAGATGTCATTTGACTGTGGTGCCATGTCCATGTGCCATGCCTGTTTTTTTTAAATCCAAATATTTCCCCTCCTCAGTTTATACAATAATTTGCATCCACACATCTGCGTTATCAATCACATTCGTAACGTTCCAAACATGTGCGTCTCTTACGTCCTGTCCTGCGTTGGGGAAAAACACAGAAGTGGGCGGAGCTTTGATGCAGACGCCGGTAACGGCACTTTTACAGTCATAGAAGACACTCAGAGTAAAGAGTAAGACGTATATTTACAAGCACTGACCCCGTCCTCAGCCCTGGTTTAGTCCTGGTTTAGTCCTGGTTTAGTCCTGGTTTGGTTGTTTTCGAGCGTGAGTCCCCGCGATCACTTTGCTGCTCTCTGATGTGGAGGATGCTGGGAGCATCTCACAGCGAACAGTTTTTAAGGTAGTAAGATCCATGCTTCAGTGATCAGAGGAATTTAGGGGGGTACTGTGGCGTGCGAGAACGCAAAACTCCGGTTATCTCTGTCTACACACAAATGCATTAACGGAGTTTTCAAAAATCTCCACTTTGCCCGGAGTTTTTTGTATATATTTGTTTAGAATGTGTAATTTTTTATTTATTTAATGCGATCTACCAATACTACCTTTGCGATCGACTGGTAGATCGCGATCGACGTATTGAGCACCCCTGCTCTACAGTATGCTTCCACATACTGTATAAACCAGGGGTCGGCAACCTTTAGTGCTCCTCCAGTGGCTCCTGGAGCCTTTTCAAAAATGTCTGAAAATGGAGTGGGAGGGCTATATTTTATTCCTAGTTTGAATGTGGTTTCTGTAGGAGGAAAAACATTCCTAACGTATTTCAATGCTGTAAAAATGTGTATAAGTAATATTCAATTTCAACATTTCTGTCTACGTAGTGAGTCATATCCTGTGGCGCGGCCCCGCGGCAGACGGCCGCTGCTGTAAACAAACCGGCGTGTGCGCACGGATCCCAAAGATAAAAAGAGAACGAGTCGATAATAAGACTGGACTAAGAACAAGACTGAACATTTGCTTTCAGTCAATGAGGAAGGACTGCTTCATGTTTGCGATGTAATAGGAAGTTTTGTTGCAACACGAGGAACAATGAAGCACTAAATACCGTTCACAGGGATTACGTGAAGGATTCTTTCATACAAAATCCGGAGCACCTTTTTCAGACTTCAAAAACCTCCGCAAAGACTGTGAAAGAAAAGGCCATTAAGGACATTCAGCTCCAGCAAACTTCAGCCTGTGACGTAATCGATATGAGCGGACAGTGCAGGTGTGTGACCTTTGAGCCAAAAAGCAGATTTATTTACTGTATTTCTACAGTTGCATGAAGGCAAAAAAATGGAAGTCAAAGTTAAAGCAGAGTCATCACGTGGTGCGTCATTCTCTCCAGGACACGCTGCAGTGAAAACACACATTTGACAATCATGAATGCTAATCATGTATTTGTAGCCTTTACTTGGTCATTTAGATATCAGGCTAATGTAGCTAATGTAGCTACATTGTGTAACCTTCATATAAGCTTTATACAAGGCTGTTATTTTTTTGCGGCTCCAGACAGATGTTTTTAGTATTTTTTGTCAAATATGGCTCATGGTGCTATGAGACTTGGGTGGCATCTCTGACTGCCACCCCCCTGACCCAGAAATGGATTAAAGGGTGGAAAATGGATGGATGGATGGCTCTTTGAACCTTTTGAGTTGCCGATCCCTGGTATAATCAAACTGTAAAAAACGTGACAAAAACATGCCTGGGCCGGTAAGAAGGAAAAAATGCCCGGGCCGTTTTTTTGTCCCAGTCCAGCCCTGAGTGGAACTGTATGTGTGTGTTCTTAATATTTGTCATGGGCATGTGGGATTGCTTAACCAAACTCAAAGCATTTTATGTTGCATGTTTTTCATTAAAAGGGAATTATAGATTGAATTTGATTGTTTGATTGATTGATTGGAAAAAGGGTAGGTAAAGTAAGCTTTTGCTCAGCCTGCACTGTGTCGGTCTTTCTGCAGTGAAGTTACTGCTCTGTGATGGTTTGTATAAATGTACAAGTGACCTTCATTCTTTCATGTTGACACCTCTCTGTTTTCTATTTGCTGCAGGAGCTATCGCGTACTCGTGTCCGGAGTGGTTCAGGCGCATACCGTACACTGTGGGTCCCACCACCGTGTGGCAGCTGGGGCTCATACTCTACATCATGCTCTTCAACAAGAAGCCTGTGGTTAAGAAGAAAACCCTGGGATCCTGGAGCAAAGTCCCTATCCCCAATTCTGTTTCACAAGGTAAAATTCAGGATTTAAGAGAGCACCTTGTGAATGTACTTTTTAAAAGCTGGGGTACCTAACATTGAAACCACACAAAATGGAACTTTACCATACATGTAGCTTGTTCTGACTCTATAACAGTGTGCCAATCAGCTCCTAAAAGCCTCCAATTGACGCCTGAGTGTTGAATATTAGCATGGTCTTGTTACAACACTAAATACAGTGCAGGTCAATGTAACTGTTGTGTCCATATCAAATAAATAGTTTTCCATTCTTACTATGACTAAATAATATGAATTGGCAACAGTTTAGAATAGTAGTGGTTTCTAATCTTCCCGCCACTTCTCAATCACTCCCAGAGTAAATACAAGTCATTTATAGATGAAGATTCTGCTATTGGGCCTTTCTTCATGGGACTGAATGAGTACATGGCCTGGAACACAATTCTAACTTGTGTATGCGTTTGTGTATATGTGCGCAGAATGCAGAGACGCTCTGGGAGGATGCTTGGAGAAGGACCCTGGCGATCGCTTCTCGTTGGAAGAGTTGAAAAAACATCCATGGTTAAATCCAACGTTGGAGAAAGGAGGAAAATCTGAGGCACTCTTAAAAGCAAATACATAAAATAAATATGATAGACTGCAGGGTACCAGGTGTGTTTAAAATATAATCGATAAATGCCACATGATCTACACAGCATAATAGAGAACATTATCAATATAGAAAAACATATACATGAAGATTCATACATAATAATCAAATGGCCTCACATTAACATGATCACAAAAACACTTTAAAATGGTGACAGTCTCAAAACAGATAACATGTTACGGGTGAGTTTTGAACCCCAAAGCAGAGGGAGGCTAAAGCGGTTTCCAGAGTCTTACTGATACAAAACACAGAAACATTCTCCAAAAGGAATAGCGTAGAGGAGACAGGGAGCAGGCCGTCCGGAGAATAGAGTGAAGAATAAACAAACCAGGGCTGGACAAAGTACGGGATCTGGAGATAGGAGAGCAGGTAAGTGTGTAACCCCAAAACGGGTAAGTAGCCAAAAAACGGACAAAGCACTAACGATGTGATGGAATTATCAAGCAGAGGAGTGATGGGCAGACCAGGGTTAAGAAAACAGGATGGGAGGGGGAGAGCAAAACAAACAGAACCATAACAAAACATGCTTTACACTTGGAACCGGAACTCCAGAATTTAGTGCACAACCTCTTTAGTGCACTCGAAGAAGTACAGTTTATGAAAATATACAGGTTGTTTTTTGTCATTAAATTGTCACTGAGAGGGGTAGCTCTTCTTACAGCAAATACAGGAGGGTCACTTCAAAGGATGTCCCGGTTCTGTTTCGCGATCCTTTTGATTTGATTAGTTTGATTGTTATATTCCACAGGGCGCCAGATCCTGTTGCTCGTTTCTAGCTTTTTTGTTTGTTACTTTATCTTAAATTCAGTGTTGTGTTGTACTGCACCCAATGCCTTACCTCCATCTGGGATGTGGAGAGTTATGCCACTTCTATTTTCATTTTCTGTGATCCAAAGCAATATCAGAAGTGTCTTCTTGAACAGATCTTTGTCGCTCAAAAGCAACTATTAACGCAAAATCAGGCAAACTCTGCGAAATCAGTGCAACCTGCAACTTTAAACTATGCAATTTTTCTGCAACTTCACAAAAACAAATAAGTAGTAGGTGGCAGTGTGATGGAGTCATAAGGTAGCTCTCCAAAGGACTCAAGTATTTAACACAGGATTCTGAAGGATCTTTTGAGTCATTACATGTATTTTTTTTACCCTAAATCTTGTCATTAATACAGAGGTACTGTATGGTATAATGGTGTACTGTATTTTGTATGTGTGTTCTCCATGACTAGCTGTAGTTATCATATAAACTACAGTTGGATTACAACTGCTAAAAGGAGTAATTTTCTGCAATTGCTGTTTCACAAAAGCAACTCTCAAATAGAAAAGGTTGGAGGCCCCTGGTATAGAGAGCTGTTATATTGAGTTCACAAATTCTCTTCAAGTCAGGTTCTGTGGGTATAAAAGTAGCACTCAGTAGCTTTGCGAAAGGGATTGCAAATGTCAAGGGTTGATTTCTGTCTTTTTAAACCATAATATTTCCTCTCTATTTTTTTTTTATTTCTCCAGTGAAATACGTTCATTATTAACATATGGCTTGTGTTGGATCAAGATTCAGTTTATTTGCCATTTGCAGTAAAACCACATTAAAATGAGGGTGCAAGACTACCCTGGTGTGCACAGGATGGTACACACCAGAGCTCATGCAGATCGCAGTCCCATGTCTCAGCGAATTCAAATAGATTGTCATTCTTTAGGGGCAAGAAATGAATTAAAAGTCTCAATCCAAAAAATATAGCCACAGTTACCATATCTCTGTTTGTGGCAGCGACGGCACTGTAAAAAAGCCTGTTGCCATCAGGTCACCACCAAGTCAACACAAGTGTACAAGTTTTAGGTTAAATAGTCTAAAAAAGTCTGAGACTCAAGGCCTCACTATTCAGAGAGGAGCAGCAATTATTTTTTTGTTTTTGAGACAGCAAGAGATTTTATTTTCAAAATACACAATTCCCACTGATATTGAGAAAAGAAACCTAGTATTAGAATAAATAGAAACCCTTCGTACTAGTGGAAATTGTAGCTACGTACCAACTGATGCAAAAGCTTCTATCAAATAAAGGTCAGAGTCAAACAATCAGGAAGTCCAGCTTCTCAACGAGTCCAACACAATGCAGCAGGTGGAAAAGGGCAGTCTTGGACAAACTAACATCCATGTTGGACCATGACTGCGCCCCCTGCTCTGGGGATCAGCTTCAGAGACAGACTAATCCACAGGTCTGTCCTTCTATGAACAATGAACAATGGACACTGCTGCTTTGTCTGTGAGTTGGAAATGTCAGTGTTGCATCACAAGATACAAAACAGTAGTAATGAGATTAGTGTTCATCACTTCTCATTCTCCACTGGTAAGAATGTGCATTAGGGTATCACAGTATTTCCACATATCATTCATAATTAACTTTATCTGCTGTTTATTCTGTCCAGTCCAGTCACAACCATCTCTGTGAATATGAGTCTGAAACGCGCCTGCTAACTGCACTGTGCACTAATCTAAAGACCGTTTTAAAAGCTACTTGTGTAATTATAATTTAATAGTCCAGATTTTTAAGCACAATTTTTTTTTATTAATTGTTAAAAATCTATTCTGTTCACCTTGTTTTTTATTGAATATGTTTGTGTGGTAAAACAGAAGTGATCTTACATGACCCCAAACGTAAGTGCAACTCCCTCACTGATCAGATAATCACACTCATAACGTTAGCGTGACAACACAGTAAGGAATCTTAGAGTCGTTATTGACCAAGAACTCTGTTCTAAGATAAATATACTGTAAATCAAACAACCAAAGAATCATATTTACACCTGTGCAACATAGACAAAATCAGGAATATCCTCAAAAGTTCTGCAGAAAAACTGATCCACACATTTGTCACCTCAAGGCTTGACTACTGTCACACCCTGCTGGCTGCGTGCACTAAATCCTCTGTGAAAAATGAGGGAACACATAATTCCAGTGTAAACATCACTCCTCTGGCATCCTGTGGACTGTAAGCCAATGTAAAATCCTTCTGCATGTGGCATGGCACATCCTACCTCCAAGACACGATAGTGTCATGCCAACCAAACCAAGCAATGCGCTCGCAAAACACCAAGCGTCTGGTGGTTCGCTAAGTGTCAAAAAGCACAGTCAAACAGTTAAGTTCAAAGCTCACTTTACTGTAGAATCAGTTTCCCATCCTCGTCAAGAAAGCAGACACATACTTTAAATGGTCCTTTTTTAATTTAGCATATGAGTAGATATGTAAGCTTACTGTAAGTATAAAAACACAGACCAGGTCAGTCAAGCTGCATATGGAGTCACTATGCTGGGAGAAGTATGGTAAGTTCAGCATTATCCTCTCCTCTTTCCAACTTTTTTGTCGTCATTATGACTTCAGCTGTAGTCTGTTCATTGCTATTCACCCCCTGTCCCCTTCTCTGTTTCATGTCTTGATGATGGGACCCCTGAACCTGGCCTCCTCCATCTGCACCTGTGGACCGTCTTCCCCCAACTCAAACTTGTGGGCTGCACCCCCTCCACGCCTGGGAGCTGCCTCAGTAGTGCACGCGTGGCCTTGGTCTTTATTCTGCAGCCTGAGTCCTGGTTTCATTGGAGCGGGCTCCCCGAGGTTTCTCATTTTCTCCTACTGGGTTTTTAGAGTTTTTCCTTGTTGATGCAGGAGGGTTTTAGGGCAGTGGTGATGATCCAAGACACTCAACATTCAAAGACAGTTGTGTTTCAGGGCTATACACATTTTAATTGAATCTTAATTATTATAATTATATTGAAATAACTTTGCATAATGTGTCCTTTAAAATAACAATACTAGGAGTGGTACCATGCAAATAATACAACATCTGAACAACTCGAAAATACATGCATCACAGTGAATATATTTAGAGTCGGTAAAATATCAAGATAAACTATTCTAACATGTTAAAATCATCTTGGTGTTTTGGTTGTCTTAAGCATCCATTCTTCCCCCGGTGCAGACTCTGTTGGTCTCTGCTCTCTCATTAAGACCTGGTGCAGGGAGAGACATCACTCTGGCCTCTCTCCAGACATTATTACATTTTTCTAATCTGACCAGTAAGTGAGTAGCCGCTCAGGCATAATCTGGACACTCTGTTTCTGAGAAAGTGAGAGGCTTCATTTTGATCTGAACAGTCAGATTTCTGGAACTGGTGCAGAGTCGATAAAGCGTTCACACTTGTTTTCGTCTATGGTTTAAATCTGAGGCAAAACTGATTCTATTTGAGTCATATATGTAGTACAACTAAACGCATAATTGTTTGAGTATAGAGAGAAAATAAAACAGGGATTTTGATTCATTTTTTGAGTTATTTTTGGAATGCACAGTAATTGACCTGCAGTAAAATATACTTCATTGTGATTTACTCCTCATAACAGTCAGAAAATGCACTTGTGGTTATTATAAAGCCCATAGGCCTATTTTATCTACAGGGAATTGTGTATCAAATTTTGACATAATGAAAAATTATGCCTAAAATAAGTACCCTGGAAGCCTATTTTGTATGCCCTTTTTCAGATCAGAGAAACAACCCCTCAAGATTCCTGTTTACGCTTGTTTGAAATAAGAGCAAAACAAAAGTTATTCCTCCAAATTAGTGTTGGGAATCTCTCAAGTCAAATAAAGTTCTTGGCACACAACAGTGCTTCTTCAAATGCTCACGATGTTTTGATGTTGACAACCAACAATGCTACAATTCCCTACTTCTATCTATCACAGGTGTTTGATTGCTGAGATCCTTACTCTAAAATGGCCCAAACACTCGGAAAAAGAACACCTCAAACACATTCAATTCATAAATGGGCCAAATTAGTCAACTTCTGTCAGTTTCTTGAATTCTCTTAAATCCATCTTCTCTTCCACCTGACAACTTATTTTTAGCCTGCTCGTGGACGGCGATTTTAACCCTGATAATTAGCGTGCCATTAGGTTTAAGTAATTATCCATGATTCTCTCTATTCTCAGTGATGAAGATGAGGCGCTAAATGAGCTTCTACCAGAGGACCAAATTGCATCACATTTGGACCGTCATTAAATCTGGGAGATTGTCTGAGCAGCGGACAAATGGCAGTCGCTAAGGTTTTTGAGACAGGTGTGCGGACATACAGCAAATGGGAACAATTTAGGAGAACCAGGATCAGAGATATTGCAGATAATTTAAAAAAACCATGATGTGCTTCTGCTTGCTGTATATGACACCTGTCACTTATGAGCCATCTATAGATCTAGTTGAACCACTGGAAAGGGTAGGCATGTCCAAACTAAGGCCTATTGGCTGAATGCGGCCTGCTATGTCATGTTTTGTGGCTCCCTGACTTGCTAAACCAATTAGCCATTGAGGTAATTTCACAGTACCATTTAGGAAACTTCAGTTCCACCAAGATAGTGCTGCAAATAAATATGGACTTTATCAGTGATGTGCAGTCAGGGGAGGCTGCCTCCCCTGCCATCATTGAAAAAATAATTATTAATATAGTCAAAATATATAATTGTTTTCCACTGTCCTATGCTTATAAAGTATAATAAGTATAATAACGTGTAATGTATTGCACGTATGTGTATATAATTATTTGAAGTCTTTTGATTGGAGAAGAATACACATGGTAAAAGCTTGGTGTGAGGCAGGCAGTGTCTGTGCCTCACCGCTAGGGGTGAGCATGAAGTTCTACCCGAGTTGCTAACACAGACTGTAAATATTTTGCTAACCAACAATCAGTCCCGTCGGTGCTATTTCTTTTGCTGGAAAATGGATGATTGGATTGAGGATTTGTTTCTCAACTGGACTTTCAATCAAAGCAAGAAGTAATATAGACAAGACCACCGCTGGACTGACGAGGTTAGTCCGGCCGCGGGGAGGAGTTGTCAGTGTCTGTGTTTTATATTGAAAATTTACAAGAGAAGCTGCATAAAAGTGCTTCCCCGAAAAACACTGATTTAACACTGCTCATGTTCTTGTTTGTGTTTCTCTCTCTCTCTCCTAGCGCCTCTCCCTTTCTCTCTCGTCGCATCCCTCGCTCCTTGCGTCTCTCTCTCACGCTCTTTGCGTCACTTTCTCTCCTAGCGTCTCTCTCTTTCTCCCCTTGCATCTCTCGCTCCTTGTGTCTCTCTCTCTCCCTCTCTCCCTCCCTCCCTCCTCCCGTCTCTCGCACCTGTGCTTCACAAAGACTTGGTTTGATGCGGAGCGGAGGGCCAGTGTCTAGATGTGTTGTGGGATTTTTTATAATATGCTGGTTCTTATCTTCACAGTATATAATGTTTGTGGACGTTTTTGCATTGACGATTTAATGCTATTTTATTGGAATAATGATGGTAAATCTGACTGTTAAAGTCAGTGCCTCCCCAATCACAAACCTCACCGCACGTCCCTGGTCTTTATACCCCATATTTATTAAAAGCTCAGAAAATACAGATTGTAGGCACCTGGAAAAGTGTGGCTAAAACTAAAGTGGCCCTCTTACAATAAGGTTTGAACACCCCTGGAATAGGGTATGAAGAGCTGTAGCTGGTCTACAGCACATGCTCAAAGGCCCCCAGTCCTGGCCCCAAGAAGAAAGGGCATCTGCCCACCAGGATTTGAACTTTTAGGACTTTCTTGCTAGACTAGGTCAACCAAATATAGCGTTGATTTACATTAAGTTCTTGTCTTCTCCTGTGGTAAAAAGTTGACACGAGTCTAGACAACGTGTCAAGGCTACAGTGTGAAAAAAAAAAACACTTTAAAACGCCAATGCTTTTAGGCCTAGATGTTGCCAAACTTCGAACATGGACCCAAGTATAAACAGTGGGAAAAGTGGCATCTCAGATTTAAGAGAAAATTTGACTTGAGACCACTCTAAAAAAACAGCTTTGAGTTTGCAAATGACAAGGAGAAACAACTACCATAATTTCTGGACCATAAGCCTTCACTTTCTCTAATTCTTTGAACCCTGCGGCTACATAGTGTTGTGGCTAATATTGTATTTTTATTACGGTAGAATTGCGCTGTTGTCAGAGCATTGTTTATTGAATTATTATGACTATTGTATATATTGTATGTTTACAGATGTGTATTATGCTGTTATCCAGTATTTTAAACTGTAAATGTATTTAAACATATTCACAGATATGTTTATTCCTGAGTACCTATAGCCATATTATTCTATTCTCACAATAGTATCTTATCTCATTATTATTGTTCTTATTTTCAGGTTGTTTACTTTTATTGTTGTTTTTTGTAGAATTCTATGCAAGCTACTGTGACTACGCAATTTCCCTTGTGGATCAATAAAGTCTGTCTAAGACGCCATCCAAGCTAACGGTGAACCTGTAAAACACCCCGGCATTAAATGATGTGGCATACAACATTAAAATCTGGTTATGTTCCAGAGCAACCTACTGTATATGCGGACAAAACTGATTTTCTTTTCAAATGCGGGTGGTGCAGCTTATATACAGGCTATAACAAGTTGAAATGCTGAGAACAATTTGACTCTACCTGAACCGACCTATTTGACAGCTTGCTCTTGCTTGGGAATCCTTAGCAGCGCATACAACATTCTATGTCTTTAAATTAAGTATTAGGCCTTGTTTTTTTTTTATTTCCTGGTGTTCTATTTGGCCATTTAAATATTACACAAACTGAGAATTTGTTCAATCCAAATCACGGCAGAATGAAACATTTAAAGCGCTGCGTGTTAAAGGCGGTGTTAGCATAATGAGCAGTGTCCTAACGCAGGGGAGGCGCCCGGCTGCTTTTACCTTTTGGGAAATAATGCGTGCTCACAGCCATCATTCATCTACAACCATCAATTATTAGTTTGTGTGGGCTTGCATTTCAGCGGCCGCCCTCGCTCAAATGTCAGGCTACGGCATTCATACCCAGTGCGTTTGAAAAATGACTTGTTTTTGATAATTGCAGACAGAAATAACCACCAGATACAAGCGAGAGGCAAATTTACCAAACAAATATGGCATTTGATACAAGGATATTCAGAATTGCTCAATAAATGGGTCTATAAAAATGTTTTGAAAGTGCGTTTGAGGAACAACTCCAGGAATACTGCGGTGAGTTGGCAGTTATACTGAACTATTGGGTTTCAAGCTATAGTGAGGGCCCTTAAGAAATGATAGTCACCAAAGCAGAGATACATTTCAAGTTGAAAAGTATGAAGTAGATTCCAGTAGTTGCTTCTAGCCTTTAACGATAACATGGGCAAAGATCTATCAACATTGGGATTTTAGCTGTACATACAACTGAAGGATTTTATCTTCACTCTTTTTAATGTTTTGTGTTTTTTTATGATTGTGAAGCCCTGTATTAATTGTATTTATTTTCCTGTTTTGTCAAACACTTTGACAAAACAATCATGCTTTGTGTTTAAACTGTTGTTGTTATACAAATAAACTTGCCTTGTGAGTAAGTAAGTAAGTAATCTTTATAAAGCACATTTTACAGACCAGTATCACCCAAAGTACTTTACAATTGTTGAGATATTTTACAATTGTTGAGATGTTTTTTCCCATTATCTCCACACGGTGATGACGGAAGCGAGACGCACTGATGTGACACACTGTCAAATCAAAGCCATCAACCAACCCCATCCATTCACTCAATCAATTCATAACTATGAACATGTTTTAGTGGCAGGGGAATCCAGAGCACCCAGAAGATACCTCCACCCTGTCAACAATGACACAGCCTTTGAGTTTCAGCGCCTTTTCGTAATTATAATTAGATTGTAAGATTTTTCTTTTTCTATATGTATTTCAAAGTTATGAACACCATGAACATTTATATAAACTAGTATTTACACTTCCAAGACAAAAGACTGCTCTGGGATTTCTAGTGTTAAAAGGAAAGATAATCCTGTATTATATCTCACTTTGGTTTTCTTCTAAATATGAGTTTATGCTGTGTATATTTCTGTGCAGCATCCAACTATTCTCACAAGCACCATTATCGTCTGCCCGCCCCAGCAGCTGTACGCCCCACGAGGAGCCATTCCAAAAGTCGGTGTCCTCCCACATATCATTGTAACACAGTTTAATTGAATCACAACTTTAGAATGAAGTGAGGACACATTATAAGCTACATCCAGCATTACATCCGTTTGGTGAGAGGTTTGGAAGGATTGCAAATAATCACATTGTGTGATTTTCTGAATAATTCTTACAACACAACTCCTTGCATTTCATTGCCATAAACTAAATTGAAAAGATATATATTTGCTCAAGTGGCTGGGTGGTTAATTGGAGGTTTAGTTCCAAAGGGGATTAAGCAAGTTCTTTGTAACAGTAGCAAAGCGCTGGAAATACATGAGTAATGCGAAATGAGAGTTCCAGCTTTGCATGTTGGATTGGGACAGTTGCATGTTTACCATATATGGACTTCCAGGCTTAACCACACTGTCTCGGTCCAGTGCCTCGGCCTCAGAAAGAAGGGCCATGTTTTCAGTGGTAAGGGAAACCGGAACACCTGGAGCAAACCTACACAGACACAGAGAAGACATGTTAACTTGATCTTTATCAACGCTTGATCTTCTTTCTGTGAAGCATAACTGCTGCACCATGCTGTGAGGGATGACCCCGCCCACAGATACTGGTACTGTGGGCGGGGTCATCCCTCACAGTCGGTGGGGTGCCATGTGATTGTTTTTAATGAAAAAGGCGTGCCATGCGCAAAAAGGTTGGGGAACACTTCCAAAAACAAACCAACTTTATATATTCCCAATTTTCCAAGCTTTGGTGGTCTAATCAAATCTAATAAAAACATTTTTGGGTTGATTTTCTATACTATTTGTATTTAATTTTCCTGCTACAACAGGCGTATATATTTCACAAATCTTGGTACATACATGGTAAATGGTGTGTGAGACGTTTAGAGGTTAGAAAAATGTGCAGGTCCTGTCCCGTTCTAATGAGCTAATAATCCTAATCACTATATATCGGCCACATCAAACTTTAATGGGACAGACCATAAGAGTGGCTGGAGGACACGCCCTTCACGCCGCCCTCGGACACATTCACATCAGTTATAATCTCCACTGTGCTCGTTAGAAATACACTTACTAATCCAACCACATCCATTGTCTGACAAGATAGACAATGGAATGTTTTAAAGTCTAAAGAACAAAGAAAAGCATTTCAGATCTTGGACAGTCTGAAAATCTGAGACATGCTTCTACTCTGACCATGTTCGAATCCTGTGCAACTGTACAACTGAAGGACTGTATCTTCACTATTTGTATCTGTATTTTCATTATTTTTTTTATTTTAATATTTAATTTCCTTTTTTTTCAGCAATTTGAGTTGCCTTGTGTATGAAATGTGCTTGACTTAGTTGTGAACTTAAGTGACTGAGCAAGGCATTTAAAGATATCCCATGTTGTGTTTGTATGGGTTTATTATTGAGAACAGAACATGTAAAGTACCTTGGGCATTACATATGCAGTGACCTCACAGACGACCGGGATATACACAGACAGAGATGTAAACTATGGCCAATCCAACGTGCTGGTTAAGAAGTTTAACATGTGCTCTGTGAATGTTAAACCCTCCCTGTTCCAATCTTTTTGTGCTCCCTTATACACAGCCCAACTATGGCGGAGCTATAAGCAGGCCAGTCTGCAGAAGTTAACTGTTGCCTATAATGACTCGATGAGGATGCTGCTGAAGATCCCCAGACACAGTAGTGCGAGTCAGATGTTTGCTGAGTGCAGGGTGCGCTCCTTTCCTGCTGCCCTACGTCACTGCTACTATCGGTTTATGTGTAGAGTGGTCAGGGTACCTAATGCTATTGTACAGTCCCTGGTTTGTCCTTATATTAGCTCAGTCAGGTTCACTTCTTTGCTTTGGTGTGACTGGCGTGCTTCTCTGTATGTGTGACTTGCTCTAAATATGTGAATATGTGATCTTTTTAAACTTTTCTTTCATTATTCTTAGCTATGGATTCTGTGCTTGCATGTGGGTCCTTAATAAAGTCCAAATAAATAAATGAATATATAGAAGGCCATGGTAGCACATATACAGTTACAGTACAAGCCTTATAAATAGCATATTGAGTATTGAGTTGAGAAGGTCCCGGGGCCGCATAGTAGTGTAAATCAGGTTGCATGTGACCCCCGGGCTGCACTTTGTCCAGGTCTGCTCTGTCTTGATAGAAACCCAACACATCCACCTCTGCCACTCTGACACTATAGTGGACAAGGAGACTGCCGTGTTTCTTGCCCAAGGACAAACTTGCGCCAACTTTGACGTTTGCACAAAGTGAGGTATCGTCTCCTCGGGCGACGAGCAGTCCAGACTGGTCACTGCTGAGGCGAGGCCGGGACAGCATGGCTCCGACACGGGATGCTCCTCTACAATGGAGCCAAATGTTCATCCAACAAAATGGCCTTCTGCGAATCCAACTGTGTTCACTGCAGCCTGAAGGTTACAGGCTTCGGACTGGAGACGCCTCAAGGTTATTGGGGTTTTTTTTCTGTCAAAGACGACATGTATGCAAAAGACCGAAAGGTTTTTTGCCAGAATCTATGATATATTAAACTCACCTTCAACTAGTGAGTTTGTGATTATATCCCTCTTTATCGGAGTATAGCAAGTTTAATTCAGTTCCAATGTATTTGTGTATGGCCCTAAATCACAGCAGTAGTTATCGTGGAGAACTTAACAAAACAGTCAAATCGCCAACACAGATCAGATAATCAAACAGTTAAAATACAAGAAATACAAAAACACAGAGCCATTGGTCACTAAGGGGCGGATGACCAAGGTCCATAAATGTCGTTGAATTTCGAGTCCTGGATCCTTGCCACTGTCATTGGACCCTCCTGCATTGGGAGGAGGGACCCGCTCCCACAGACAGGCTATAGATCCAGGACTCAACCATAGGATTTGCACATCTCAACCCATTTCCTGGGGACGCCTATAAAAGATGAATTGTAATTTAAAATGAAAGAAAATAACAAAATACTGTACATTTACCCCAAGGTCAGCTGCATACATGGATAATTTCCCACCCCAAGTGTGACCAAGCAATGCATGCATGGTGACATTTATTTACATTTATGGACATTGGACATTTGCCTCTATTGGACCAATGGCTCTGTGTGTGTTTTTTTTTTTTTTTTTCTCATTGCATTTTTTTGTTTGAACTGTTTGATTCTCTGATCAGTTTTGGCAAATCAAAGGCTTGCCAACAACGAAGAGATAACTACTGTTGAGATTTAGGTCTTTACAAACATAAATTAAATTGATTATCCAACCTAGATCATTAGAGTATTTTCAAATCAGCAAATTTACCCATCTATGTTTTAGTCACCCGCATTTTCCGGACATTCTCAAACTTATAACCCAATGCTCTTCCGTGATGTCATGATATTACTCGGATAAAAGTCATGTTGTGCTCCAGCATTTACGACCCCTCACCGCTAATGAACGTGGATATGTACAAGCACGCAAGACAAACACGAGCTAGCAGGAGGATCATCACATTATGCAAGTCACATCTACACCTCCTATTACAGGCCGGGCGCAGGTGTCCCGCCCTGGGCCTGTCCCCCTCTCCCCTTGCTGAACGAGAAAGTGAATAATGGAGCGGCGAAGAAAAGAGGGGGTGGAGGGGATTCGTATGCGATAACGTGCAAAAACAGAATGTTGAATCGGCCCCAAGGTAAAGACTTGGATTTACAAGATTGCATAAAGATCTTGGTGAACCAGCTGTAAGGCCTTTGAGTATACACTAGAGTATTGAGGTTACGACTGTGAGAGGGTTAAAGGGAAACATGAGAAATGCCGACGCAGGAGGGTCCAAGGACAACGGTGATGATCCACGACACTCGACATTTATAGACTTTATCAACATTTATGGACATTGCCCCTTTTGGACCAATGGTGTGTTTTTTTAATCAATGCATGTCCTGTGTTTGAACCGCTTGATTCTCTGATCCATGTTGGCGATTAGATCGTTTTTGAAAAGTCTTCTTAGATAACTACGGTTGTGATTTAGGATTATACAAAATTGAATTGATTTGATTTGAATGTAATTGAAAAAATAAGGTTGAACAGATGGAATACTTTGATAAATATGAGATTGAACCGTATAAAATGGTAAAATTATGTGGCTGGTGGTCGTCCGAGTGGCCGTAGGCACAGACTGGTAACCTTGCTTCTGTCAGTGTGCCCCTGGGCAGCTGTGGCTACAGTAGTAGCTTATCACCATCATGTATGGATTGAAAGAATATTAACATCTGAAGCATTTTTGAGTTGCTTGCATTGTATCATTATTAAGAACACAACTTGTCTAGATGTAACTTTTAATGGCACTACACTATTTCTAGACAAATAGGTCTTTAAATGTAACAAAATGAAAAAATAGAGAGACGTATACTTACCCCAGATTTAGATACTCTGCTTTACAAGTTAAGCTCTATACAAGGAGTATTCTTACAAGTGTCTTATGTGACACAGTTATAGAGTATATTATAACAGGCTTCATATTCTCTGCCTTTTCATTGTGCCAACGCCTTAGTTGAACGTGACAGCTGTAGCGTGAAATCTCTTGTGTTCTACGCCTGAAACCATGATGCTGCTTGCAAGCATCTACAGTATATGAAACAGCTCCTTTAACAAACAGACCCATCCTAGCTGTGTGAATAAGAGGTTCCGCAGGGGCTTTCCTTACTGATGCTGTACCGACTGCTTGCCAGTGGTGTCGTACAACAATCTAAAAAAATAATAATTAAGTTAGTATACAACATAGACAGGAGAAAAAAGACAAACTTGAAGTCTGTCTTTGTTTTTACAGCCATGCGTCAGGCTGGATCCATCCAACGCAGAGGTGTCCAAACCGGTCCAGAAAGGGCCCCTGTGGCTGCAGGTTTTCTATCAGACCCAGCAGGAGCAGGATTTCCTCAAGTGAGTTCAGTCTTAACCTGAAGAGTCGATGAAATGGGAGGAGTCTGCTCTGCTCCTGCTGGGTCTGATAGAAAACCTGCAGCCACAGCGGCCCTTTCTGGACCAGTTTGGACACCTTTGACCTAAAGCATTCGAAAATGATGCAGCCTCCTCTCTCAAAGCGATTAGTGCCAGCTAACACATGCACAAACGTTTTTTTTTCTTAAAGGGGACATATCATGAAAAATCCACTTTTTGTGTCTTAAATGCCTGATGTTGTGTAGTTGGAGCCTCTAGAAGTGCAAAAAAGTTGAAATCAGTATCTTCATTGGTTGCAGAGAACACTTCATATTCTGTTTCGGTAAGATTTTTCAACCCGTTCTGATTTTGCCATTCTCTATTACGTGTTTAGAATTATTACGTCACAGTATTTGCAGCGAGACTGCCATATAAGGGCATGGGCGTCTAACAAAACACTTTGGCCCAGCCCTCCTCTACTGTGCATCACTTCGAATTTGTAGTCCAAGCTCAAGGATGCCAGCGCACAGGGCTGGACTGGCCATTGGGCGTACCGGGCAATGCCCATATTTGGGCCGGTCTGTCTGCCTTATACAAAACACATGTTTATGAGAAGTGTAAATCCGTTGAGAATTGTTCGAGCAGGCGCATATCCGCGGGGCACCTGCTGTATGTACTCGAACGGGATTCCGCCACCTCAGCGGCCGCAGTGTTCCGGGGCATCTGCGGCCGCTTTGTAATGAGCAGCTTCCGCGTCCAGCCGCTGCGAGAGGCTGTGAGCGTCCAGCCGCTCGCAGCCGCTCCGCCGTGTTGTGGCTGAGCGCGCAGCCTCAACGTGGCCATGTACCCAACCCCATAAACGCGCACAGGACCATGCGTGTCTTTGAGTAATCTGTGCACCCAATAAATACACTGCTGCAGGAAACAGTCCGCGTCTCCCCCCTCCTCTCGAAGCGCGATTAAACGCCCTAAATAAAGCTCTGATACCTACATTTT
This sequence comes from Knipowitschia caucasica, assembly GCA_964034765.1. Classification (NCBI taxonomy): domain Eukaryota; kingdom Metazoa; phylum Chordata; class Actinopteri; order Gobiiformes; family Gobiidae; genus Knipowitschia; species Knipowitschia caucasica. The sequence goes on along the minus strand of OZ035837.1, from coordinate 13,749,596 downwards.
GCATTGCATTAAAAGTTCATGTTTGAGCCCAAAAGTAATATGTTGTGAACAAATTAAACAGATTTAGAGCCAGCAAATGGCTGACAATATGCATTTCAGTCTTTTTTTACTAATTCTCATCCCTGTAACAAACAATAGTATTGTCTGTGCCCACCTCCCTCACTCTGAGACATGTTCATTACTCTCTTGTAATGTAGACTATTGCATTTTATTTTATTGTTGAAACTGCACATATCCTGATCCTCTACAGTATTTGCTTCCACATACTGTATAAACTAGGAGTCGGCAACCTGCGGCTCCAGAGGTGCATGCATCTTTTTCTCTGTTCTTAACGTTTTTAAATGCTGTAAAATTGTGCATAAGTAATATTCAATTTAAACATTTCTGTCAACGTAGTGCGTCTTATCCTGCGACATAGGCCCGCGCCACGCGGCCGCTGTTGTAAACAAACCGGCATGTGAGCTCTGCTTGTGTACAAGTCTCTCCATGGCCTCGCTCCAAAATATATTAGTGACACTCTGAGGACTCTGAGGAGTACAGGGACTGGACTCCTGCTGGGACTCTGAGGAGTACAGGGACTGGACTCCTGCTGGGACTCTGAGGAGCACAGGGACTGGACTCCTGTTAGTGCCCAGAGTCAGAACTAAACATGGGGAGGCTGCTTTTCAGATTCATGCTGCTAAAATCTGGAACAGTCTTCCTGAAGATGTGAGACAGGCCTCTTCTCTGACAATGTTTAAAACCAGGTTAAAAAAGTTCTGTTTAGCTGTGCATACAACTGAGGGATTTTATATTTTTATCTTTCTTTTTAATGTTCTGTGATTTAATGCTTTCTTATTTTGTTCAGCACTTTGAATTGCCTTGTGTGAGTTGTGCTATATAAATAAACTTGCCTTTCCTTGCCTTGAATGTGCGCATGGATCCCAAAGCTAAAAAGAGAAGAGTCGATAATAAGACTGGACTAAGAATGAAAATTAACATTTGCTTTCAGTCAATGAGGAAGTCATGTATGAGAAGTTTCTATGAGATAATTTTATCTGTGCTTAGAAACTACAAAAATGGCCGCTCGGGGTGGAGTTTAACCTGTGTCACCTGGATGGGGGCGTGGTCAAAAGCGCCTCATTTGCATTTAAAGAGACAGCACCAAAACAGGTTGCTCTCAGACGCACCTCAGAACAGGTGTAGAAGAAAGGCCCGTGGAGCTACAAATAATGAGACTCAGACCCAGGCATTGCAGTTACGCTTTATATAGGCCACAAATGAATGATTTAGATGTAAAAATCAATTATTTGAAAACACGATATAAGCTGTGAGCAGCTTTAAGGAGCTGCTCACAGCCATTGTCAAATGATACATGTTGATCACACATGAAATTAAACGGTGGAAATAGTCTATGGTTTGTACATGTGCCATTTACAGTACCTGTTACACCTTCCATTCATCTGATAATTCTGTTCTGATATTTAACCAGTCACTTTACCTGCTGCTATTATTGGTGTTTGTTCCTAAGTACAATATACACAGATAAATATAAACTTCTAAAGTACAATGTGAACATCTGTAAATGCATTCTGATGCTGTAGACTAAAGTGCATTTCCCACTAGTAACTTATCCTTGAACCAAGGATAAGTCACTAGTGGAACATTTTTGCTCCAGAATTTGTATTTTATTATTATCTTAAAGGCACACCGCGGACTTTGTGACCTAAAGAGTTGACACATATGAGTTATTTTATATGAATACTTGGGCCAATATACAGCGCTTGACACTTGCAATGCTCCGAGCGGGGCTGCCCTCTTGAAATACCGACCATGTAAGTTTAGAGCAGACGGACCGTCTCCCACCAGGTCACGTGACTTGGAAGAAAGATTTGCTTTACGGCTACAGGCGCTGATATACTCATGGAGCTAAGGCTTTTGCTACTCATTTTTCACCTGCTCGACTCCTGGTCATGGCTGAGGCAAGGAAAAATTTTAAACCTTCGGAGGAGGCTAAAAAGAGGAAACGCGAAAGGGATCGTGCTGTAAGCTGCATGTCTGTATGAGCGCTGCTCTTCACCTGGTTCCTGGATGTCATCGACTGCAAAGATGTCATTCCACGCAGCACGAGCTAGACGCAGAACTCCCTCATCCAGGATATAGAAGTCCATGTGTGGTAGATTACTAATGCAGCGGTCTGGAGGCTGACCACAGCAGAGTCTCTCAATATCTGTAGGCATGTCTCTACAGTTTGAACACACACACCAGTGCATGCTGTCTGAATACACACTCAAAAGACACCGGCTGACTGTTGACTTTTGCGACAGTGCTGAGTTGCTTGTGGCCACTAGGGGCGCTAAACGTGAAAGTTGCAGGTCTAGCGCCCCTAGTGGCCAAGAGTTACACGGTGTGCCTTTAAATATTAGTTCCTGTTTGATGTGTATAACCAGAGTGCTCTTATTTCCTCTGACATTAAAATTTTCCCACTGTGGGACGACTAAAGGCTTATGTTTTCTCATCTTATAGTGCCCTCAAACACACATAGTAATCCCAGTGTAAATCCTTCTTTTACTGGTTACCTTTTTTCACTGTCTCCAGGTGCCAAATGTGAATGATTCCCTCGGGCTGTTGACAACCTGCACAACAATAACACCATTACTCAGTACAGCCTTCTCTGTCAGTGCTGGACCGATACGAGTCCATCATCTTATCCATTTGTGGACAAATTGCAGCCAACCTCATCAGCAAAACTCACTGGGATCGCATGGACCTAGAATTTGGACTGTGCTAAGAAACCAAACTCCATTTGTCTATGCCCAGACGGTCCGCAGTCAACAGCACTTGGACGGGTAAGACAGGTAAAGAAGTAAAAAATTGCGGTAACACTTTACATTACGGGCCGGTAAGTCCATGGTACTTACAGTGGTACTTCTAGGTACTTATTGTGGTACTTACAGAGGTACTTACAGTGGTACTTATTGTGGTACTTACAGAGGTACTTACAGTGGTACTTATTGTGGTACTTACAGAGGTACTTACAGTGGTACTTATTGTGGTACTTACAGTGGTACTTCTAGGTACTTATTGTGGTACTTACAGAGGTACTTACAGTGGTACTTATTGTGGTACTTACAGAGGTACTTACAGTGGTACTTATTGTGGTACTTACAGAGGTACTTACAGTGGTACTTATTGTGGTACTTACAGTGGTACTTCTAGGTACTTATTGTGGTACTTACAGAGGTACTTACAGAGGTACTTACAGTGGTACTTATTGTGGTACTTACAGAGGTACTTACAGTGGTACTTATTGTGGTACTTACAGTGGTACTTCTAGGTACTTATTGTGGTACTTACAGAGGTACTTACAGAGGTACTTACAGTGGTACTTATTGTGGTACTTACAGAGGTACTTACAGTGGTACTTATTGTGGTACTTACAGAGGTACTTATTGTGGTACTTACAGAGGTACTTACAGTGGTACTTCTAGGTACTTATTGTGATAATTCTAGATACAGCTGTAACTTAGTAATTCAAGGATACTACAGCATTATTCCTATGTAGTAAATGTGGTACTTCTACATACATACATACAGAGGTCATTTGTAGGATTGTTTGACTATAAAACATAAAACAACATTATGTAAAACAAACGTCTTTATTAATATGGAATAAGTAGCACAGAAAGGACAGTATAAATACATTTAATGCACATTTCAAAACAAGTTTCAAGGACAAGGGAAACACTGCAAGAACTAGGTACCCAACACAAGTAACAAGAATTACACATTAACACACCAGTAAGACTTGGCAGCAAGTACCAGGTACTTGGCAGCAAGTACCAGGTACTTGGCAGCAAGTACCAGGTACTTGGCAGCAAGTACCAGGTACTTGGCAGCAAGTACCAGGTACGCAAGTACCAGGTACTTGGCAGCAAGTACCAGGTACTTAACAGCAAGTACCAGGTACTTAACAGCAAGTACCAGGTACTTAACAGCAAGTACCAGGTACTTAACAGCAAGTACCAGGTACTTAGCAGCAAGTACTTAGCAGCAAGTACTTAGCAGCAAGTACTAGGTACTTAGCAGTAAGTACCAGGTAATTACCATAGGAACTGGCCCATAATAAGACAAATTACTTTAACATACGTACCAGTGATAACACCAGTAATTATACAGTAAGTACCAGGTAATTACCATAGGAACTGGCCCATAATAAGACAAAGGACTTAACCATAAGTACCAGTGATAACTCCAATAATGATACAGTAGGTACCAGGTAATTACCATAGGGACTGGCCCATAATAAGACAAAGGACTTTAACATAAGTACCAGTGATAACACCAGTAATTATATAGTAAGTACCAGGTACTTACCATAGGGACTGGCCCATAATAAGACAAAGGACTTTAACATAAGTACCAGTGATAACACCAGTAATTATACAGTAAGTACCAGGTAATTACCATAGGAACTGGCCCATAATAAGACAAAGGACTTAACCATAAGTACCAGTGATAACTCCAGTAATTATACAGCAAGTACCAGGTACTTACCGGTAAGTACCATGTACTTACCATAGGGACTGGCCCATAATAAGACAAAGGACTTTAACATAAGTACCAGTGATAACACCAGTAATTATACAGTAAGTACCAGGTAATTACCATAGGGACTGGCCCATAATAAGACAAAGGACTTTAACATAAGTACCAGTGATAACACCAGTAATTATACAGTAAGTACCAGGTACTTACCATAGGGACTGGCCCATAATAAGACAAAGGACTTTAACATAAGTACCAGTGATAACACCAGTAATTATACAGTAAGTACCAGGTAATTACCATAGGGACTGGCCCATAATAAGACAAAGGACTTTAACATAAGTACCAGTGATAACACCAGTAATTATACAGTAAGTACCAGGTAATTACCATAGGGACTGGCCCATAATAAGACAAAGGACTTTAACATAAGTACCAGTGATAACACCAGTAATTATATAGTAAGTACCAGGTACTTACCATAGGGACTGGCCCATAATAAGACAAAGGACTTTAACATAAGTACCAGTGATAACACCAGTAATTATACAGTAAGTACCAGGTAATTACCATAGGGACTGGCCCATAATAAGACAAAGGACTTTAACATAAGTACCAGTGATAACACCAGTAATTATACAGTAAGTACCAGGTAATTACCATAGGGACTGGCCCATAATAAGACAAAGGACTTTAACATAAGTACCAGTGATAACACCAGTAATTATACAGTAAGTACCAGGTAATTACCATAGGGACTGGCCCATAATAAGACAAAGGACTTTAACATAAGTACCAGTGATAACACCAGTAATTATATAGTAAGTACCAGGTACTTACCATAGGGACTGGCCCATAATAAGACAAAGGACTTTAACATAAGTACCAGTGATAACACCAGTAATTATACAGTAAGTACCAGGTAATTACCATAGGGACTGGCCCATAATAAGACAAAGGACTTTAACATAAGTACCAGTGATAACACCAGTAATTATACAGTAAGTACCAGGTAATTACCATAGGGACTGGCCCATAATAAGACAAAGGACTTTAACATAAGTACCAGTGATAACACCAGTAATTATATAGTAAGTACCAGGTACTTACCATAGGGACTGGCCCATAATAAGACAAAGGACTTTAACATAAGTACCAGTGATAACACCAGTAATTATACAGTAAGTACCAGGTAATTACCATAGGGACTGGCCCATAATAAGACAAAGGACTTTAACATAAGTACCAGTGATAACACCAGTAATTATACAGTAAGTACCAGGTAATTACCATAGGGACTGGCCCATAATAAGACAAAGGACTTTAACATAAGTACCAGTGATAACACCAGTAATTATACAGTAAGTACCAGGTAATTACCATAGGAACTGGCCCATAATAAGACAAAGGACTTAACCATAAGTACCAGTGATAACTCCAGTAATTGTACAGCAAGTACCAGGTACTTACCGGTAAGTACCATGTACTTACCATAGGGACTGGCCCATATTAAGACAAATAAATAATACAATTACTTATGATAACACCAGTAATTATACAGTAAGTACCAGGTACTTACCATAGTATTAAGACAAAGGACTTTAACAAATTTGACCAGCATCTAGTGTGTGTATCCATTATTTTAAACCGACATGCAAACACAAACATGGTGTAAAAGGATAGTTGAATAGTTGTGAGCCCACAACGGTGTAGACTTTGGTTCAGTTTTAGTAAATTTGCCAAGTTCACATCTCTGATGAGCATAAATCACATCAAAAGCACACAATGACCACACGCCTCGCTGACCGCGATTGCTCATAAAAGCGAGCGCAGAGCACGCACGGGGACATGAGCACCTACCTGGTCAGTTAAGCCTCCACCAAACGGTAAATTATAGCTATCCGTTACCTTTATAGGTTGGCTTGCACTCACATTTCATGCCGCTATTGTCCAATACTAATTATCATTGGAAAACCTACATTAGATTCGGTGCTCATGTCTCATGCACAGGTGCGCTGCGTCAATGCAACTTTGTAGCGTAGGCTGATGCATTAGCCCGCTGCCCATCACTACTTCATGAATCCAAGCGGCAATAAAGGTAAACATGCAATTTAGTGTATTGGCCTACTGTCCGTGGCTCAACCAGTGCAGTTTATGCCCTCCCCCCTCCTGTTTTTATATTGCAGATTTAGATGAGTCATGTGAGATATATTTTCCCACGTCAAAATGGTGAATTTCCATGAAAGGCGACAGATTTGCATGCATGTTTGATGCATGCTCTGTCTGATTCTTCTGCTTTTGATGACTGTTGTCAGCCAGGGGAAAAGAGCACTGGCTTGTGGACTTTAGAAAACCATTCAGTCATCATTCTTCACTCCACCGCCATGGCATTGTTCAAAGTTTGCCTCTGCAAGAAAAAGGTAAAATACATGTTGAAAAATTATTAGCCAGGACTGTAGCCAAGATTTTACAAAATGTTCAGTTCCTGTGCTCATTAAACATTTACCTTTACCTACAATAAATAAATCCATGGCTACAACCATGCATTTATTAACAGCATGTGGACATCATTATTACTTACTTTTTTTTGTGCTCATTGTTGTTGTTCTCTCGACCTGATAATTAAAAGCAGAACATGTGTTAACAACCTCGACTTTATTAGCATATTAATATTTAATATTGTTAATCTGATCAAGTTTTTTAGAAAGTTTGCATTAGCGACAATGACAGAACGCGCTGAGCATTCTGAGGCCTACTTTTGTAAAGTGTCCTGACTGGTTCATTGGCCCACATTCACACGCGGTCTTTCAAACACGGACTGAAGCCAGTTGGGTAACACTACTACTATAGTAATATTATTGTGCTTTTGGTACAATCATAGTTACTGTCTGGTGTTGCTCCTCTGACTAGCGGTTCAGAGGGCATATGCCTCCGTGAAGTAACACCTGTGATAAAAAGTACAGACAAGAGCACATGCGTTGAGCTGCGTTTACTTCAAGAGGATTGATTCTTCCTCATTTCAATCAATCAATCAATCAAATTTTATTTATAAAGCGCTTTTCATACATAAGATGCAACACAAAGTGCTTTACAGATTGGTTAAAAACAATCCCGCCGGCCCAAGACCCCTCCCCCAGACCACCCAACAGACCCCCCCCAAACCACAGACAAACACACACACACGCGCTCATGAACACTCATACACACACACACACACACACACACACACACACCAGTAAAACAATAAAAACATGATGAGAGACTTGGCAGGGTTCAGATGCAACCAGCTGAAAAAGCGTCATCCAAGGAGCCGTCTGCACCAGGAGCAGAGAGCCGCCCGTAGCCACAGGGGACGACACAGGACCCAGAGGAGACATGAAACCGAGGCCCCAGGCCCCCACCAGGCCCAAGAGTCCGACCCCCGCAGCCACACCGACCACTGCTCCCGGTGCAGAGGGCTCCTCCAGAGGAAACACTGGGTACACTAAAAAAAATACAATAAGTAAAACACTAAAATGTGAGACTAAAAGGAACACACAATACATGAATAATAGCAATAGCAATATAATAAATAATAAATAATAAAAGATAAATAGAATGGAATAATAAAAACTAATCAAAAGCTACTCTAAAAAGGTGCGTCTTGAGCCTACTTTTAAAAATATGAACGTTCTCTGCGGCCCTGAGCTCCTCCGGCAGACTGTTCCAGAGACGGGGGCCGTAGTGCTGGAAAGATGCCTCGCCGTGAGTGTGTGTCCTGACTTTGGGGATGGTTAGGAGTCTGCTGCCGGAGGAGCGCAGGGGCCGGGAAGGTTCATAGGATAAAAGCAAATCTGAAAGATAAGAAGGCCCAAGACCATTAAGACATTTAAAAACCATTAAAAACCATTGCAATCAATCAGAAAATGTACATTTACTTTTACATTTTTTTCCATATCCACAGCTTTTACATTAAATTAATTACTGTTTTTTAATATTTGAATTTACAAAAAAAAACAAAGAAATAGTCTCAATTATTCTCGGTGCTTGTCTGTCCACAAGGTGGCACCAGACTCAGAACTGGACCATGTGCTTTTTTGCACTTACAATACTGTCTACTGATAATTGTTTAAACAATCAAATAAACTCAACAAAACAGTATTACATGAAATAAGTTTCATAAATGTTCACAAATGCCACTACTCATGTGGTTCTTGTACCATAAAGTGGTGGGGTTCAAGTTTATCCACGTCGCAATTTCCCTACCATGACCATTAGCTTCGCAGGTTAGCATAAAAAAAACGAGACACATATTCACACAAACCATCACACAAAATTCACTCTACACATTACCATGGTTCACAATACACTCCTAAGACACCTGATAACTCTAACAATTGGCATCAACATGTGTTTTTAACGTTTTACCAACCTGTGATAAAAAGTACAGACAAGAGCACATGCGTTGAGCTGCGTTTACTTCAAGAGGATTGATTCTTCCTCTGCAGCGCTCAGTCTACTTTCTACCCACTCTGCGCGATATGCGCCAACTACTGGTCACGGGAGGAACTGCACTTAAAACAATATAGAGATTGTAGTAATCACATGAATAGCTACTAAACAAACAAAAATAAAGTTCTCAATAACAAAATAAAAATGAGGGGTGCCTGTTAATCATTTTGCTCTATTTCCAAGCCTCTAAACTCTCCCCCACTTAATTTAAATGTCTCCTGTTAAGTACCTGGTACTTGCTGTTAAGTACCTGGTACTTGCTGTTAAGTACCTGGTACTTGCTGTTAAGTACCTGGTACTTGCTGTTAAGTACCTGGTACTTGCTGGTAAGTACCTGGTACTTGCTGGTAAGTACCTGGTACTTGCTGGTAAGTACATGGTTTACTATATAATTACTGGTATTATCACTAGTACTTATGGGTAAGTCCTTTGTCTTATTATGGGCCAGTTCCTATGGTAAGTACCTGGTACTTGCTGTATAATTACTGGTGTTATCACTGGTACTTATGGTGAAGTCTTTGACATATTACCAAGTCATTTGTATGTGGCCAAGTCCTTTGTCTGTGGCTAGTACCAGGTACTACCTGGTACTTACTGTGCTGCCAAGTACCTGGTACTTGCTGCCAAGTACCTGGTACTTGCTGCCAAGTACCTGGTACTTGCTGCCAAGTACCTGGTACTTGCTGCCAAGTCTTACTGGTGTGTTAATGTGTAATTCTTGTTACTTGGGTTGGGTACCTAGTTCTTGCAGTGTTTCCCTTGTCCTTGAAACTTGTTTTGAAATATGCATTAAATGTATTTATACTGTCCTTTCTGTGCTACTTATTCCATATTAATAAAGACGTTTGTTTTACATAATGTTGTTTTATGTTTTATAGTCAAACAATCCTACAAATGACCTCTGTATGTATGTATGTATGTAGAAGTACCACATTTACTACAACATAGGAATAATGCTGTAGTATCCTTGAATTACTAAGTTACAGCTGTATCTAGAATTATCACAATAAGTACCTAGAAGTACCACTGTAAGTACCTCTGTAAGTACCACAATAAGTACCTCTGTAAGTACCACAATAAGTACCTAGAAGTACCACTGTAAGTACCACTATAAGTACCACTGTAAGTACCTCTGTAAGTACCACAATAAGTACCACTGTAAGTACCTCTGTAAGTACCACAATAAGTACCACTGTAAGTACCTCTGTAAGTACCACAATAAGTACCTAGAAGTACCACTGTAAGTACCACAATAAGTACCTAGAAGTACCACTGTAAGTACCTCTTTAAGTACCACAATAAGTACCTAGAAGTACCACTGTAAGTACCATGGACTTACCGGCCCGTAATGTAAAGTGTTACCAAAATTGCTAACGTTTGGTAAAATGTATCTTAATCTTGAGCACACTTTGACTACCTCAAAACAAGATTTTCTAATAGGAAGATAACATGATACAAGAAATATCTCCCTTGGAATGATAAAATTATGCAACAGTTCTTTTAAGACATCATAATGTACTCACATTTTAAAAGCAAATGATTTAAGCAATTATGATCTCATATTTTTGCAGTGTAGATCACTAAACATATATTTCAACATAACTTTTGTAGTGACCTTTTCAGACAAGCTCCGAGTCCACCCATTCATTGCAATGGAAAATAACACATTGTTTGGAACAACCCAGACTGATGTCATGTTTGAACATTGCTTCTATTTCCTGTTCTTCAACACATCTAGAGTGACTGAGGCCAACACGGACATTATTAGTGAGGCTAACAAAGAGGACACAAAAAGAACAAATGAAAGGGGTTCCAGACTTAGCGACACACCACATATACAGTAAACTTGGAAGCCAAGTTTTTTCTCAGAGAATCATTTGACATAGAGCCGACTTTCAGTTTGTTTAAATTGATCCCAATCACATGCCTTTTTGTACATTTCCATGTCCAATTTAGTAATAGTGTTAAATTGTACAATTACAAGTAGAAGCTGCTGTCATATTCCTACTATATTTTCAGATGCAACAACGAAACTTGCATTGGAATTTGGCATTAATCCCGAAAAAAATGCAGAATATTGGCAATCCGTATGAGGACATAGGATTAATAATAATAATAATAATAATGCATCGGTTTCATATAGCACTTTTCAGAACACTCAAAGAAGCTTAACACAGTACTAACCAGGCCCTGCCCTGCGCATCTTCAGAGGTTTGACAGGATCTGGCTTTTACATGTACTGTAGGTATGTTTACTGATCAATATTAGTCAAGGCATTTCTCAATTGTATTCACCCAAAGTTGTTTTTAGTTTTTTTCATAGTAGATGCTCAAGGATTTGTTATTGTTTTTATTTTTATTTTAACAGTATCATGAATTTCTACATGCTATTTCTACACATTATTATACTGCACATTTTGGCAAAATTAGATCACTCATGGTAATAAAACTTTTGACCACAGGGCATTTACAAAACACTGCACATAGCTTTTACTTTCACTTTAATCAAACGAATGTTGTTGCAGGTTAATTGTTTTTGTCCCATTTTGAAACAAGCTTTGCATTGTCAACTAATGCAAATTTCACAATGCTCCATGCTACACAGTTTCCAGCACTGGCTTTCAAAAACAGAATCCAATTTCTCGGATTAAAAGTGGCCGACAAATTGCCACAAATTAACATGCTATAGTTCCATGTACCGTAACAGAAACGCAACAGGGAAAATGTGTCGAAAGAGTAGTGACCTTTCCGATGGGTGAAGAAGAGCTGCAGCATTTGTACTTTCTCATAAGAGGTAAGAGAAGGGGCCAAGGACAGTGGTGATGATCCAGGACACACAACATGAAACGACATTTAGGGACATTGGTCGTCTACCTCTTATGGCCCAATGGCTCTACTGTATGTGTTTTTTACCGTTGCATTTCTTGTGTTTGAACTGTTTGATTCTCTGATCTGTGTTGGCGAATCAAGGGTTTTGTAAAGCCCCCCAAGATAACTGCTGTGGTGATACAAAAATTAATTGAATTGAATTGACATGTCAAGTCTCTAACCCTGAGCTGTGATCGCCGGAGCTGATCTTTGTCGAATAAAATGTAATGAAGGTCCATTTGTCCGTGCCGTTGATTCATCATCATAAACGCCGCTTGATAAGGCTGTCGTTTAGTGCTTTAATCAAAAGCCATTTGTAACTTCAGCGCGCCAACCGGAGAGATGGTTATCGAGATGAACGCAGCCACTCTTGTCTTTCATCAGTCTGTCAATTATACGCTCCTCCATGGTTCGTTCAAGTTTGCTCTTATTTATGTACTGTCATGTTTTCCAAGTGATATGTGACATGATAGGCTCGATTGTGTTGCGTCAGCTTGGCATTGCTATATACTTTGTTGTCTTTGTTTGATTTCAGTTGTGATGTGGATGATTGATAATAGATCAAACCAACGCTTTTCTGAGTGGACCCAACCACTTCTACCAATTCTAACAGCATTCCCTTTCCTCAATAACATCAATTTAAGTCACTAAAACTCCCCAACTACCTCATTTACCAATCCACCACAGTTAATTTACCCTGACTCCCCAGGCTGAGAGAGCATGTGCAGGCTGAGATGATGATGGATGACGGGACTGGAACTTCTGCGAACACCTCCAGGCCGCAGCAGAAGCCCCCACAGCTGAAGCCCCCACCCCCTAAAACAGAATGCTCCATGAAGTTCCCTGCAGAGGTCTCTTGTGGTTTTTGTGGCTGTGGGTGGTTGTAAAAGAGAATTCTCCAAACAAGCTTTTAACTGTTATTATAGTTTCCCTGGTCATATGGATGGATGGATAGATAGTTAGATAGATAGACAGCCGAAGGAACAAAAGATCTCTTAAAATGTTCCGTTCTGCAGTGCAATGATTGAACCCTGTTGCTACAGTTACTCCTCTGAGCGGCCATAGTGTTAAGCAGAGGGTGCCTGGAGTTACCCAGGATGCCCTACAGGAGAGCCCTCATCCTTCTATCCAGCACAGCTCCCCATCACAGAAACACACAGAGAAATATCAGCCTGTCGAGCTGGTTACTCTCTAGGTCAAACTGCCGCCAATACACAACCCTAAAGACCACGACACTAGAAATTATAGACTGGTAAAACATGTGCAACATCTGACTGCTCACATCCAAATACCTCAGACTTCACAAGGAGAAGAGTCTCTGACCTTTCTGATAAACACCTAGTGTTTTTTTTGTTTATTTCAAGTGATTCATGCATGGTTTTTATATCAAAACATTTATGTTTATTTTCAATATCGAGAATTGAGTCTGGTATTTTGCCTTAAATGAGAAACATACAAACTAATACAAACATAGCTGTTCCCTAAAGTGTTTTAAGAATAGCCAAAAATCCTCGATTATAATGAACCGTTATGATAATACATATTAAATGTCCTGCTGAATGATTTAGAAGGAGAAGCCTACACATTTAAAGCTGAATAATATAAATAATACTGTTACTATTATGAAATCAAGTGGTTCTGGCTGGTCAGGGTATATTTATGTACATTAACATTTTACCTTGACCTTCAGGTTTGTAAATTGTCATTTCACCTTCAAAACAATAATTAAACATAACAAGACTTTCATTACTGGCAATGAAAACATTAAACAATGAAAAACATTGCTCATTATGTTTATGCAAACTTTTCTTTATTGAGCATGTTCTGACATAGTTTTGACCTTTTTGATTTAATGACCATAACACCCACGCAAAAATACATACAACTGCTTTTAATTGATCTTACAATTCTCCATATCCTCCAGGGGCCAAGCAAAGGTGCTGTAAAAACAACCACTAACAACTAATCAATGGTAATTATTAATATTTAAGGCCTCACATTTTCTCGCCACGCTTTTAATCCATTACATTTACCAATTTCTTGCCTCTTTAAATCATCTCGTGGGAGCAAACAGCCCACGCAACTCAATATGACCCAGATTAAACCTGCATTAAATGTAATTATCAAATCCTCTTCAAGGTCTGTGCATGTGTGTGTGTGTGTGTGCGTGCGTGGAATAACCAGGACTGACGACATTAAAGAAATAATCCAGTCGTTCAACAGGGGAGCCCACTGAATGAAGATATAATTACACAAGTGCGTCCCGGTTGGACCATTTGTTGCGTAACAGACTCAGTCATACATATGCATCAGCCACAGACTATTCACGGCGAGCGTATGAAAACAGATGCTAATGAGCTACACATCAATGCCTTTTTCTATTCCATGCAAGTTCAGGGCAAGTTCGACGCCTGTACATACACTAGAATGATTTATTTTATTGTTCGGGCAAATGCTGATGGAATTAAAAAGGAGAAATAGATGACTATGGAAAAGGAACATGCTTGTATGTATTTGGCTTTGAAAGATCTAAAGCATGCATGTGTTAAGTAAGGGACATGGGCTCTCTGCCTTGTTACCAGGAAGTAGTGTTTGATATAAGCACACAATCATCCAGCCAACTTTAGCCGAGCCATGCTGTTCCTTCATATGAAGATCAGAACCTTTAGAACAGAGGTAGGGAAGCGTTTTAGTTGAGAGAGACAAAAAAGTCTCATCCTTTTACACGTACTGTACTTCTTTGGGAGCCATACATATTATTTTGTGAATATATATGATTTTTTTAGTCCCAGCATGTGTTATTTTTTGTATTAAATGTTTTATACTGTAGATATCCAAATAAAATAAAAACAAAATCTTACAATTAAATGTGGTGCTGATGTAGCTCGTGAGATGGTAAACCTTTTTCTGAAAACAGAAAAAAATTGCATGTGTCTCTTTCTGGGTATTTTGTGTATCTTGTGTGTATTGTAACTTCCTTACTCCCGATTTGATGTATGTCACAGTATCTGTAAAAAATTATTTCCCTCAGAGGACAATAAAGGTCTATCTATCTACAGTATCTTTTTTCAGCCAACTTCAGCTCTTTTAATAGTTAATCTTTAAGCTCTGAACAGCCCAAATCCTTTCAAAACAGTTCTAGGTTTTCGTCCCTGGACAAGCCTGGATAACTTCTTTAGTTACTTTAGTTTAGGGCCTGTTACTAAAACAGTTGCGCACCTCTGGTATAAAGGATAGTCGGAGATGCTTCCCAGTACTTTTGTAACTTGCAACAAACCTCACATTGGGTATTGGACTGAGAGAAAAAAAAGATAGGGGGGATTTCTATTTGACATTTGCTGAGCGTGCAATAACTTGCACAAGAGAGCAGAAAAAAATAATTTGACCCATTACAAAAGTTCAAGTCAATACTTAAAGCAATTACAGAGATCTAATATTTCCTGGAGGTCTTCACTAAATTTCTATGAACTGTAGCTGGTACTTTGGCCCCTTCTTCTGCGATCAACTGTGACTTGGCTGGGTTTTGGCTAAGTGGATAGGACGACTGATCTGTTTTATGTCATGTATGAATTCTCCATCAATGGACGTATTGAAGAAAAAACCTGGCTGAGTTTTTCAGCATGAAAATGAAGCACCTCAAGGTCCTGGAATGGGTTTGTCAGTCCCCAGACCTCAACCCAATACGAAAATCTGTGGAGAAAGTTGAAAGTCTGTGCTGCCCAGTTACAGCCAGAACACATCACAACTGAAAACTAAAATCCATGTGTTATTAAAATTCAACATCCTTTTTTTTATACATATATTATGTTTTATTTGCTTTTTTTTCTTGTACTGACAACCCAACAATTAAATTACCTAAAAAAATTACGCCAAATATTTTTCCTTTGCAACAAACAAATAACAAACAGGCATCAATCAAAACATAAAGGATAGACAAAAAAGACACAGATTTAAAAAAAAGTTTAATGTCCTATTGGATGGAGGCTTTGATCATTTGCAGAAGTGCAGGTGTTTTACCTCTTTGTTTTATTCACTTGTAAGCAGCAGTAATGATGATTGATGTCACAAATCAAAGCTGAGTTGCTTTTGGACAATGTTGTGCGGCCAGGTAAATTATTATTCCAAACCACATTTTTAATTAGTAACTCTAACTTTAACAACTAACATGGAACAGTGCTTTTATACATAGTTAAAACTGATGCAATCAATCAATACGTGAGTCAAGTGTCACCAACTGTACTTCCTAGTAATGTGGTATTTCTGCACAATTGTGTTTTAATAAATAGACGTTCACTAGAATTTTTTATGTCTATTAATTATTATATTACTGTTATAACTAACATACACAAACATGTCCTCTCCACTTGATAATAAGCAAAAATTGTGAAAATGTAAGCAAAATTGTACTTAGAAAGCAAGTTATGTTATGCAATACGGGCTTGTTCACACTAAAGGGCACAAAAGTGTGACAAAAGGCCAAAAATTAGATTTTAATAATCAGAAGATATTTTATGTTTTTCATGTTTCCAAGCACCTCCTCTGTTCATTGGAAGTTGCTAGAACATAACTGTTTTATACATTAGACAAGTTTCCTATAGCAGCCCTGTTTATTTTATCTAACGGACGTGATGATTTGACGGAATGAGCTTTGCGGAAGTTTGATAGGTATTTTCAGATGTCCACAATTGATTCAGAGATTCTATTTTTTTACACAGAGTAGAAACAAAGTGATACTTTCATTTAGTCAAGCAATTAAATGTGAAACCAGACAAGATTTTTTTCTTTCTCAAGTTAAATTTTAGAGAAAAGAGGACGGAAACCATCACGTCCGTTATACATTTTTCAAGGGTCATTTAATTAATTAATTATTTTTTATTTTTTAACGATTCCTTTTCATATCAAGTGATTTCCTGATGTTGTGTTAACCATAATAATCTTGTGGGATTTCATCTGCCGCTTTTTCAGACTGAGGACATTTTATTTTCTATGTAACCGGCGTCACAGTAGAATGGTCAAAAAAGAGAAGCTGATTTTGTCGTTTAAAATGTCACCAAAAATATATTTGACAATCTTTCCTTTTGATTTTATCCACACTATCTCTTTGATGTGTCTGTGTTTGAAATCTTTTTTTCCAATCTATGATAGTAATTTTAGTTTTTAAGTTATAACCTTTTAAAGTCGAGATACTTCAATTGACACTTAACTGTGAACACACTCATATCAGAGTAATACATAAAGCTGGTGTACCAAATTTTCAGACCACAATAAATGGAACTCTCTTATAAAATGCATGGCCAAACAGTTTGGTTGTATCATTAGTTTTAACATGCATGCATTTTTGGCCTCGGTCACATCTTTAAATCAGGTTTTTCAGCTAGCAACCTAGAGTGTCAAACAGTACCAAATTCACAAATTTACAAAATGGTAACTAATCAGATAAAGACGACATGTGGTCTGATTTGTTAGAGACATATCATACAAAATCAACTTGTTGGAGTTGTTGATGTTACAACGCAGTCCTGTAATAGGATGATGTCAAAGTACAACTATGACATCACACTCAGAGTAGTTGTATGCCTTTTAAAACAAAAGTATTTCTCTAGTGAAATGGTGTTCTTTACTGCAGGACTCCCTTGATTAAGAGGTTCTGGGACTTTCCTGGTCAAATAAAGGTTAAATAAAATAATATAAAAAACGTTTGCATGTCTGTGTTTGCAGCTCGACAAAAACACAAAAGAAACACTACTCCCCCTGGTGGTAGCATAGGGAGTTACAAGCGGTAACCATTTTTCCCCCTTTCATATATTTAAGACTTATTTCTGGATATTTCACTAGTAAATAGACTCATTATGATTTTTAATGGCCAAATACAAGGCATAGTATGTATTTAAATCAGTGGTTATTCTGTATATTGTACTGTAGCTTTAATATATACGTCCATGCTCACAGATCAGCAGATGTTCAAAAGATACGTATATTCCAAATGTGCCTGTTTCTCATTGCCTTCAGCCTTGACTATTAAATCCCATTGTCTGGAGCGAGTGTAGCTGTGATCCGGCTTCATACGTAGCCTCGTGCCATTAACTGCACTGGCCTGTGTTTTACCAGCGTCTGCCCACCTCTGAACACAAGAACGTCTTTACCATCTAACTGCTGGCCCCCGTTAAATCTTTATGGAGGTATGAAACGTCCGGCTCGGCTTTCATTTGACACGCAGAGTCCAGCGGAGGTGTCCAAGGTCAAAAGAGAGCAGCTAGTGAGAAATATATGAGAGAAAATATGGAGTGAACAGCTGAAGGGGGTTTGGTAGCATCAGTCAAAATGATATGAGAAAGAAGATAGGGGTAATAGGACAACCTTGTTTTGTGCCACGTTTAGAATGAGATAGATAGATGGCAATAAGGGGAAATTCTGGTCACCATCTAGAGAAAAGAGACATTACATAAAATCAGAAATAGTTCAATCTAATCCTGATATACAACCCATTTTAAAGATTTAATAGCATTACCATTTTATATAACATATTTCTTTCAAATTAACTTCACCATGTGTGTTTTTTGATGCATCTTTAAAAAACACATTTACCATTTTGGTAACTGAAGTATTTTCATTGGTATTTGAAGAGGCGTTTTCTGGTCTTGTTTTACTTAATCTCAGCCTCACTTGTTACATGAGCCTGTTATAACATGAATATTGCATTACATACTTTCAAAACATTTATTTATTTTATGTTTAAGCTTAGTATTCTGTCAAAAAAGTTATATTAATTACACAGCTAATAAAGATCCAAATTATTTAACAAAAACAATTATCCAAAACATTTTCTAAATCATGGCTAACAACATTGTCAAAAGTATCGACATACAGATTTAAAAATTCTGCAATTGCACTTAAACTTGAGTTCAGGTGCTTACACAAATGGCGAAGTAGCACGCTCTCTGCCAAAACAATTTCCAAGTGGTAACTTTTGTTTGTTACTTACATGGCAATAAAAATGATTCTGATTAGAAAAATGTATAAAGTGTGTGGTGAGGGGTTTTACAGACTTAAAACACAAAGGTGCAACGTCAATGATTTCAATTATTGCAGGTTATTTTTAGAATGTACTGTAAACCAGTGGTGGGCTGTGCATTTCAGACCTGCGCCTGAGGTGATGTCCTAGCCCAGCGATCTCCAAATGTTTTAGTGCCACAGTCCTTTGTTAAAACAACAGGAGGCACGTATCTGTAGTTTGTACACACATGCATGACGCACACATGCAACACAAGGGTTCATGACCCAGTTTTGAGCATTATTGTGGGAAAGTCCAACTACAATATATGTTTTGCGTCTGAGTTTTAATGTTCTGTTTTCCAATCAAAAGACGTGCAGTATCTGATGCTACTCAGGACCTGCTAGCTGACCCTAGGAAGGAAACTTGACACAGATTGGTTAATGTGACAGGCCAAATGTGACATGTACATTTCTTTTGTATGATCGATAACATTTACTTTATCTTATTTAGTCTTTTATATTAGGTTTAAACTGTAGTTTGTAAGATGGTATCATGACAGCACTGATACATAGTTTAAATGTTGATAGTTTGAAAATGATTCACCCCAGCATTAACTCTAAATTAAAAGTAAAAGTAACCCACGTACAGTAGATTTTTCCAGCAGCTGGTCGTCCCAATGTAAACACTGTGCCTCCCGTAGATAAATGATCCTCTCTCTCTGCTCTTGTCTCCAGCCTGATGCCATTAGTGTTGATTTCATGTGACACCGATGAAACCGGATAATGAAAATCAATAAGGCTTGCTTCTTTCCGCCCGCTATTGTCAACTTTTATAAATCCCAATCTTGGCACACTGAGCTCACAGTACAGTACACAAGGCATTGATTGCGAAGAAGAAAAAAACCTGTCCATCCATATTTGAATAATGTTGATAATTTTCGATTTCCATTTTTCTGTCTTAGCCTTTTTCCCGTAGGATCTTTTGATGCTCTGGCTGCGTAAAACCAGTCGACGCGGATCAATTTTCCTCAGTGTCTCCGGCTGTCTGCTCTAAATTGTATTTACCTGCGCCGCAAATGTTTTCTGTTCCGATAAAATAGGGAAATGAGAAAAACAAGACAAACACGCAGCCGTCCGGCACTAGCCGCGCTCAATGGTGATTTGTCAGAAGAATGCGTCGTGTTTACATGCAGACGTTACAGTTGTTCAGCTGGAAAGACTTTTGCCTCATGCATCGAGGACATGTCAGTGTTGCACACATTACAGAGCAGTAAGAAGAAAGCTTTTCAATCAAGATTGATACAAGATTTGCAAGACGTAAATCATTTGAATAATGTTATGACTTGGCTCTGAGCCACAACAAAAATGGGGAAAGTGCTCAAAAGTATATTTAATTGGAAAACAGAAGGATACATATTAAGACAACTCAAGAGTGCATGGTTGAGGGAGAGCCAGGGAGGAGATGCGACGCAGGTCTGGAATGGCCCACAGGAGCGCGCAGAGACAGCGAGTGCACCTTTCCTCCACGTTATATGCGCATGTGCTGACCGGGCGCATGAACACGCTCGCTGCTACAGCGCAAACTGGTCTCCCTGGGCAAACGGGAGAGAGGAGCGGCAGACCGAAAAATGGGCAAGTCCCAGGACCCATAAAGGCGTAGCCTGTAACTATAAGAATACGAAAACATTGAATGGTCAATATTAAAACCTTTTGTACTCTAATTCTAAAACTTTTAATGATAAGTACATTAGGAATTAAGCAATAAAAGCTTCCAGATTAAAAAAGGCTCATGTAAAGGGGCAGCAAGAGAAACGACCTGCACAACTTCACCGGAGCTGCGCTCCTGGGCAGCCGGTGTCCTCCAGGGGGGCGACAATCGTGGTCTAAAAGATGTTAGCCTCCTCAGCAGGTAGGAAGAAGCCATTCGTGCTGCGAGTCCTGTCCAGTTTTTCGTTCAGTTGAACACTCAGATATTCATAAGAGTCCAAAAAAGTAGAGCTGAGGTCTGCTTAGCTTTATAGGTCCCAATGTTTATCATAACGTTTCAGGCATCCAGGCCGTTCATCAGCCTCGATGACAACAGTCCACTCTCAGCAGAAAACTTCTGCAGAACATAACTGTTATGCTGAACCTTCAGGCACAGTACATCCCTTCATTTTTAATCCTCTGTTTTCAAACTTGTTACTTAGACAAATCCCCAGTAAAGTTTCACTTTGACTAGGCCATATCAGATTATTCCATTATACATGTTTATCCGTAAAACATGAATTGCCAAAGCAAAGAGCCTCAATCATTTGTATGTTATCTAATGTGTTAAACTTACCTGACCAAACAAACTGCATATTTCAATTCCGTCTGTATAAAACAGCACAACCTCTTCACGACCTCATTGTCCTTTTGTCTTCGAGCCTGTGGCCATTTTTTTATCAAAATAACCAGCCACTTTGGCAGTTGCTGCAGTTTTTTTGGGGATGGAGAAAGAGAAAAAAGTCAACTCAAAAACTCTACAATTTGTCCCACAGCGCCAAGTGTCCAAGTGGGAGGCATGATAGCATGAGCTTTTTTTGGCAATGTCCTTGAACGCCCCGATGAGTCACGCATGTATGACCCAGCGGTTGACAGTGATTGGCTATTGTTGCCAACTCGGCCTTGTCCGCGCTCATTCCTGGTGCATTCAAACTCATGGCATTAGATTTTTTTTTCCCGTATTTTTGACAGATTTGAAAGGCTACACAACCGAACGCAATATGGCTGCAATTGGGTGAGGTATTAGTTTAATTGTTGGGGCGGTCGTTTGGCCCGTCAACGCTGTCCTTGGGAAGAGGAAATCCATTTACCCAAGGTTCAAATAACAATAGTTCTCATGAGGCTTTTAAACACAGGCGCAAAGGGGTTGTGTAAAAAAACAGCACGTCGAGTTTGGTTAGAGTTATCCGTTTTTACATGATGGTTTGAATTATTAACGCTGTAGCGCTAAAGACGGGCTTGTTAGCTGTTGCCGTTCATGCAAGGAAGCGGTGGATGGAGTTAACAAGGAGGCCAGAGTAAATCATGTTTCAACTTAAAATGAAAGGGAGATTGTAAAACAGGCAGGTGATTTATGAGGAAAACTGTTGGATGTTTTTCTCGCAAATTGAAATTTCCGACTAAACGGAACTCGACGTGATCGCAGAAAGTCAAGGTGTTTTGATTGGAGAGGAAGAAAAAAGATTTTGGTTGTAGTACAGGAAATGGTGATGGTGAAAATACAATAATTTCTGTTCATTGAGTGGAAGGAAACAGGTTTTTAGAGTTAATGGAAATCAGTCTGACACAGAGACTCCTTTTGGGTCCTTCTGGCTCCAATTCAACAAATACACATCGAGTTTAATTAATTCTATTTATAGCAATTTTTATTATATTTTATTCATAGCCCCTTTCATTGAGTTCAACCCAAAAGCACAACATTTGCATTTAAAGCAGACAATAAAATCTATGCAAAGATATAAAAAACATATTGTATTAAGATTTCATTTTAATTAAGTTTGAGATACAATTGAAGCAGACATTTTTCCTCCCGTCTTAGAAGCTGAGGAGACGTTAGCATGCGCTGATCCATGTGAATTAACATGACATTTTTAGTCAAATGGCAGCTTGGAGAAGAGCCACTGCTCTTGAGCATTTAGAGGACCCAGTTGAGGTTGTGAGACAAGACGCGTTTTTTCAAATCTCTGCAAATCCCTTGGACATGTCGGAACGGGAAGAGATCCCAGCAAAGACCAAGCACACACTGGAGGGAAAATGTCTCTGAGCTGGCCGTTCATGAATAACGAGGATGTCTTTGCTTAGACTTGGTACTTGCTCTTCCACATTCTCCAAATTAAAGACACTAGGACTGAGCGGCCCGGTTGGGCAGTGGTCAGGGGGTTCGATCCCACCTATCAGTGTGGAACTGCATGTTATTCCCTCTGCATAGGTTTCCTCCAGGTGCTACGGTTTCCCCTATCACTAAAAACACGTACAATAGGTCTGGCATGCGTCTCCTGTATGGTGACCTCACGTCCATGTGTGAAGTGCGAAACAAATGCCCACAGCAATTGTGAAGCGTTTTGTGACTCTGGTCTGTGAAATGAGCTATATCAATAATAATTACTAACTTAATAATTATGACATAGAACCAATTAAAGCCAATAGAACAAATGTGTCAAAGTCAAGGTCCAGGGGCAAGACCATTTCCGGTGGCCCTTGATATGATTTTAGATTATTTCAAATGTTATATTATATATCAGCATTAAAGGAAATAGGCGACAATGGCATGTTATCCATTACTAATTTTCTCAAGAAAACAATCATAATATTTAATTCCATAAGAAATGTTATGCCAACATGTCATTAGAAGTTAGTATTGTTATGTTATGTTTTATTAACGAGTCTTCAATTACATTTCAAAGAACCGCCCTCTACACAAAATTCTCTGGTCTTATTTGACGAGCACGAATCACCAGAATGATTGACAGTTGGGTGGACCAATAACCTTGATGATCCACACAGAAATAGAACATCTTCCAATATACCTTCAATATTTGGTCCAGTTTTGGTTCAGTCCACAGGAACTGAACTAATTCAATTCAGAAAAGAATATCCAATCTAACTAATGTGAAACAAGACATTTATTTAGATACCTTTACAATATTAAAAAAGTATAATCAATTAAACCAACTTTTTTTTTTTTTTGCCCCTGACCCTGACTTTCATTTTTGATTCGGCCCTCAACCAAAATGAGTTTGACACCCCTGCAATAGAATTTAAAAAAATTTCTCCATAAAAGTCACATTTTCGACCAGGTCTTTACTTATTATTATTTTTTATCTTAACTCTAGCTTGGCCTTAGCCATCCGTGTAATCATCATTTCACTGCATGTAATGTCTGGGTCTAGTCCCTATGTTAGCGATTACAATCGGTTGGATTTCGACCGACCATTCCGAGAGCGCGAAAGGCAGGTGTTGTAGTTAGTTGTGGGTGACGTCAAAAGTGTGCGTCAAACAGGCGGTAGTTTGGTAATGGCGAAAAATGCGATAGTAAAGTAATCCGGTCTGGTTCTATCAAGAAATTGAAGCCGGAGCAAGGGTAATATTTAGCAAATGTAATCGCTGGAAAGAATTGTGACGCATACCCCACGGGCTCCGTTAGCGGTAAAGGACATGGCTAAGCTAAATGCTAAGAACAGACTCGGGCGCATTGCATACGTCACGGTAAACTCAGAACCAATGGTTTCAATCTGCAAAAGGAGTTAACCCCTCCCACGTGTAAACGGAGCACAATGGAGCGCCTCCAGACCTTAATACGAAATGTAATTTGTACTATGGTGTGGTATGACCAGGCTATCTTAACTCACTTTCTAAGAGGCAAGACTGGTGTACAAAGCTTGAAAAACTTGTTATTGAAACACCTAATTCTAACGGCTGGCTAGTAAAATTTAATCAAAATATTGGCAAAGAGATAAACTGCATCTATATAGAAACAGAATAGGTCACAAAGTAATGAAACCCAAACATGTACATACGCTACAGGTCATTGCACAAAACTAAAAGCCGTCATATTGACTGCTCTAAGTTGGTATTACCTTGAAGACAGGAATTACTTTGTGGAGATTGGAAACTGTGTCTCATATCATTTGGCCCTGACCTGTGGAGTACCACAGGGGTCGATCCTGGGACCCCTTCTGTTCAATCTCTGCATGCTGCCGTTAGGTCAGTTAATACGCAGAAATGAATTATCCTATCACAACTATGCAGACGACACTCAGATCTATGTCTCACTGACTGCAGGAGAACATGGACCAGTGGACTCACTCCTTCACTGTATCCAACAGATCAGTGAGTGGATGCAAAACAACTTCCTTCAGCTAAACACAGACAAAACTGAAATGATTGTCTTTGGTCCCCAGAAACAAATAGAGAGCATCATCTGTCACCTACAGTCTCTCTCCCTAAAACCTTCAAACAAGGTCAGAAATCTAGGGGTAATACTGGACTCAGACTTAAATTTTAATAGCCACATCAAATCAGTAACATCAGCAGCTTTTTACCATCTAAAAAACATTGCCAGGATCAAAAACATAGTGTCTAAAGCAGACTTGGAGATTCTTATCCATGCATTTGTCTCCAGTAGGTTAGACTACTGCAATGGTCTGCTCACAGGTCTGTCCAAACAGGCTGTAAAACAGCTGCAGTACATCCAAAATGCAGCAGCTAGAGTCCTGACTAGAACCAGGAAGTACGACCACATTAGTCCGGTCTTCAGGTCTCTGCACTGGCTCCCTGTGGCTTCGAGAATAGATTTTAAAACAGCTCTGGTGAGTACATGATGTGTATCCATGGCCTCGCACCAAAATATATTAGTGACATGTTAGTCCCATATGAACCAGCCCGGACTCTGAGGAGCACAGGGACTGGACTCCTGTTAGTGCCCAGAGTCAGAAATAAACATGGGGAGGCTGCTTTTCGGTCTTCCTGAAGATGTGAGACAGGCCTCCTCTCTGACAATGTTTAAAACCAGGTTAAAAACAGTTCTGTTTAGCTGTGCATACAACTGAGGGATTTTATATTTTATATGTTTATCTTTCTTTTTAATGTACTGTGATTATTTATGATTTGAATGCTATCTTATTTTGTTCAGTACTTTGAGTTGCCTTGTGTATGAATTGTGCTATACAAATAAACTTGCCTTGCCTTGCTCTGGGAGTTTTGGCGTTAAAGATCATGGGCAGGACGAAAACACATTTATTTTAAAAAGCCATAAATAATACCAGTTTCAAACCTACTTTCCATTAAGGTGGACTCTTTGGTAAGCAAGTACAAACTAAACAATTTTTGGCTCCCAATGAAATCCCTGTAGATTGACACCTGGATTGATAAATATGTCCAACGCTTTCACAGGTCTGTAATTTATGAACTTCACCTCTACAGTCAGATAAATAAGTTATGAAGACAACTTGACATTCCGTATGGATTTATTGCAGAATTTTTCAACCTATTTCTGAGAGCACTATTCCATGCTGGTTGCAAAGCGTAAATTACTTTTCAAGAATTTAGTTTGGAACAGGAATGTTACTGGATTTGATTTTCGCCATCAATCATCATTACCACTGCTTATGAGTGGAAGGCGAGGAATCAAGGTGCAGAGGCCGGTCTGCACTTTTGCCAATAATCCAAGCCTCCGTTTGGACGACTGGATATGAAACTGCATGTTTCTGCTTCCAAATGCATCTCTTCTTCATAAAACCTGCCATGTTTCTCTTGCAGCTCTGGCGTTTAACCTTCCTATTCCATCGTTGCCAGCGTTTCAAGGCAAGTTCTAATTTTTTTTGCACGCCAGTAAAAAATATTTGTCATGTTAGCTCATCTCGCTGAGAGCTTTTTGACTAGCTCGTGTTAAAAGTCCAACATGGTACCTGCCAAGAGCGTTAGAAATTGACTCTGGCATTTGACACAGTAAAACTTTAGGCTGGGATTACTATAAAAAGCTTTAATGTAAAAATGCGGTTTGACTTTTGGGGGGAAAGCAAATAAAAGTTGGCTCAATATTGGTAAAAGTCCCAGACGGCAACATTAGTGGACTTGTAAAGGTTTTTGTGTAAGAATGGTTGTAATGTATGAAGTAAAATCTGTCAATGCTTTTCTCATTTTTGGAAAGACATGCCACATGCTCATTGTATGAAATTATTGTCAAATGCATGTGGTATTGCTACGTCAGTAGTTTATTGCATTGTGCCATTTTTAAGATTAAGAAGTGAAAATCATCCTTTCTCAGCAGCGTCCAACAGTGGCTTTCTTACAAGTAGGTTAAAGATTCCATGCTTTACTTTGTGATAATCTTTTCACTTTATTCGTTGAGTTATTCAAGAAGTTTAAATTCCAGCTGTTTGTGAATACAAAAATACATTGACCTGGTTTCCTGTTGCCAAAGTACAATAGAGATTTCTGCTACAATACTAAAAACTGAGTATGGGAAATGTATTCAGATTAATTTATTAATCTCACATAAAGGCACGGTTATTTGTCACACAGTGGGTATATTTCAGTGTTGCATCACCAGCTACAGAACAGTAGGAATGAGCAGCACAATATGTGCAACACAAGATAAATGAACATTAACTATTAACTAAAATAGTCAAAAAATCTCTACACTGCAAAAAGTGATGAAAAATAAATTAAAAAAATCTAAAATTTTGCCAAATCTCAATTTGAGCACATTTTGACTGCTTAAAAGAAGATTTTCTAATTGGAAAAGAACAATTATAATAAAAAGATACAATACATGAGAAAATTAGACGATTAGACAAAAGTTGATGAACAAAGACTACATGGCTTTGTCCCATTTAAAGGACAACTCACCCTCAAATCCACTTTTTTTTGCTGATAAACGGTATAAATGAGTGTCCAATAGTGTTGTCTACATATCCTGGTCATAATCTTGTCACTTTGGTGCAAATTAGTTGAAAGTTAGACTTTCTGCCTAAAACCGTCTGTGAGGCGCCATCTGCTGGCGACCTATAATACTACAATTGAATTTTGAATCTGGCGCCAACACTGGCACAGAAGTTGGACCTGACGTCTGCAAGTTGGACCTGACGTCAGCAGCCCCCCGCCCAGAGCAATGTAAACGGCCCAGTCTCGTTCACGCCCCCTTTAGTCCTCCAGGCTACGCCCATTTAGAAGAAGTTTTGAACAGGAAATGTGAGTAACGTAAGCTCCGAGGAGCGGGGGTGAGAACCACTTTAAAGACAGTCAGAATATACTCAAATCAAGACAAAAAGCACTTGATTCAAGCCATTATTACCGCATATTTTATCATTTTTTACAGTGTAGCTTTAGCATAATGAAGAAGCAAGAATTGGGTATAAAATATTTCACTCAGCATAATGAAAAAGAAAGTCTAAATAACTTTATATTTTAGTGCAAGAAATACACACAAAAAATAAACATAAAGCAGCAGGAGGGTATGGGACAAAGTGACAACGGACACATGCTTCTATATTGCACAGTCTGACATTCAAATTATCATTGGGCAGATGAGTAACGGATAGATCCACTCCCCCATTGCGCAAAAGAGGCGAAAGTGTGCGTTTAATTGAGTGGTTTGGTGGCTGGCGTCAGCCCTGGTTGTGCTTTGTGTGGTGAGAACATCACTGAAGGAGCAGATAACCTTGCACCCGTACACAGCTGCTCACATGAAGGTGCAGGAGGTGACAGTGATGAATAACTCCAGGAAGACTTGCTCAGCTTGATAAATACAAGAGTCACACAGTGTCCTTGACAGACACTGCAAGGTTTTTGTTTTTTTTAGGGATGGGCCTTTTTAGAATGGAAGTTATGATGTTTGTACTGAACTTGATGAACGTATTTTTTATGTGCTTCTTTATTATGTTAAAGTTATAGACTTGCTTCCCAATATGCTGAAGCTGGAGATTTCATACTGGTATTATTGTTATACATTGAATCTATGGCAAACTTGCAGACCATTTGAGGATATATATAAGTGGCCGTCTCCACTTTTCTGACTGAAAATGAACTGTTTTGAGAGCTCGTTATCCCAGTTTTTTCACTTGTGATATTTATTTAACAGTTCAACATGAATTTATATATTTTGAAAGAGTACTTCCATACTTATGTTCATAAATTGTTGTAATAGATGTATAAGAAGAACAATTTGAGTTAGTGCTACATTTTATGTAATATAAGATAAGATAAGATGGACTTTATTGATCTCACACAGGATAAATGTACATGTCACATCTGGCACATAGGTTCTTTACCACAAAGTCACTGCTGGGGAGGAATAGGTTCAATTCAATTTATTTGTGAATCGCCCCGAATCCCAACAGCAGTCGTCTCGGAGGACGTTGATTCACCAAACAATTCAAACCCAGGAAAGGCAAAATCAACACATATGAGCCGTTGGTCCATAGGAACTCCTTGTGTCTTCTCAGTCTAAGGTAACCCTTACCTTACCTTAGACTAGTTGATATGTACCTGTCTGGTCTTTGTCCGTGCGCTCTGTCTTGCAAACGGAGCACAAACACAGCCTCTTCCACATACTGTATAGTTCCAAATCACCTCCCGTTAGAAGCTACCAAACTCTTCCACGTGTTCCCTATTTAAATACAGTTATGTGACATGTTACAGTACCAAGTATAGTAACACAGAAATGTAACATGTCCATTTTCTCAGCGGAGAAAATCGTCATGTTAAAGACTTCTCTCCCGCTCCTGTACGTACTACAAGTCACGCTGCTTCAATTGACGGAAGTGAGTGGGAGAGAAGTCTTTAGGACTTAGTGCTCCTCGTATTATTACGCCTCACAATATAGTGCCCCTTTTTATCCGCTGAGAAAATCGACATGTTGGGAACACGTGGAAGGGTTTGGTACCTTCTAACGGGATCTGATTTGGAACCATATAGTATGTGGATGAGGCTGCGTTTGTGCTCTGTTTGCATGACAGAGCGCACGGACAAACAGGTACATATAAACTAGTCTAAGGTAAGGTAAGAACATATGTCAGTATGTAAAAACTGTGGCCTATTCCTTTAAACGCAGTTTGAATCAAGACTTTCTCTCACAGCTTTTGCTTTTCTGTGTTTTTGTCGTTCACAATCCTCTCAAAACCATTCCATCTGTGATCTGTAATGTCTATCAATAGTTGAAACACCTTGAACGTCTACACACGCCAATATCGCTTGCTGAGAAGATGTACACTATTGTCATGGCGATCGGTTACCATGTCTTTAGCTCAGCCTTCACTGTTGCTACAAGCTCATCTCTGCAATATAATAGTTTTGAGATACATTTCCGCCACGTTGGATCCGCCTCCGGTGAGTTCACGCCTCGATGGATAATGACATTTGGTCAAAGTCACAGGAATAAACAAGCCGGCCAAACAATGCAGATGCAATTATGATTACTGTCCGATGGAGATGTGCCAGCGGAGATGGAAAGAAAGAAATACGGGGGTGGAATAACTCGGATGCATCTACATTCATTAGCATGTGATCACCAGCGCTGACAGACCATAATATCCAGAGAGAAAGGTAATTATGATGAACAGATGGGGATGTATCATAGAAAACCATGGCATTGTATAAAGAACCAAAAGAAAATAATTTATCAGGGAGTAATTGAGGTTTGTACTCATGGAACACCCACAAAAAGTATTTTTTCCGCGGCCTCTGCGTCATTTACTCGTCTCTATCTTACCATGATTTCCAAGTTTGTACTCTATGTGCCAAATACGATAGACATTTAGACAACTATATTATGTTCTGTTTGTTTACACTAAGCTAGATTACCGAAGCACACTCAACCGCCCTCATTATCAGCGGAACTATGAGACAATCGTGCACTTAGTCAAACGCACTGCCCGAGGTAAGCTTCGCCGAAATGAAACATTTTGTCTCACGAAAACGCACTAGTAAGATGTGCGTCTACTTCCTACGCCAGTCGGTTTGTTTGTTTGTTTGTACTCAGAAATACTTCCTGCCTAATGAGAGAGCGAGTTTAGTCCCTGATAAATTGCCTGTTAGAGGAGGAAGGTCAGACAAAGCCATCTGGCCAGCCTGACGGAACCTGCGTGGGTAGAGAGAGTGTATGTGTGTGTGTTTGTGTGTATGCGTGTGTGTGGAAGTGGTAATACTAATGATGCTAAGACTCCCCATTGTCCCTGAGGCGCCCCAGAAACTTTCACTCCTCCAGGTCGGAGCTCTGACCCTCTGTGTGCTCAAGCAGACGTATGCAGAGACAAAGACATTCTACTGAAGTGGGAAGAGGAGTTTTGAGGGCTGTTGTATTTAACGCTACAGCTCCCAGAGCAGTCAATTTGACTGCTTTTAGTTTTGGAAGTGTAATTACTCAAAGGTGCCATATTACGATTTTTGTCTCTTCTTTGGTTTAAACATTACAGTGCTATTTGGCCTTAATACACATGCCCAGAGTAGTTTTTTTATTGATTCCCTCAAGCTTTAGTTGGAGAGCGATCTTTCTCTTACATTCTCCAGAGGACGTAAAACAACTTTATTCATGTTGTTACGTAGCACACTTTCACACGTAGGTCGAGCCCCAGAAGCCCCGCCCCCAGGAGGTGATTGACAAGAGAGAGAAACCAAAACAGCGAATGAGCTTGCACAGCCTGTCTCAGTGTATGGGTAACGCTTTATATTAAGGTGTGCTTGTTAAGTATTAATAAGGTATTAATAGACATTAGCATCATGTTTATAGATTGCTTATATGTACTTATAAACATATTAATAAGCTGCTCATTTCACTATTCTCTAAATGATGTTGTTCTAGTTATATGCTTTTAAGCATTTAATAAGTAATTAGTAAAATACATTTATATATTTATAAATATATGAATAAGCTGCCTATTAAACTATTGACAATACCATGTTAATAGGCCACTAACAATATGCCTATAAGATATTAATAAGCTGCTTATTAATAGGTAATAGTGGTAATAGGCCACTAAAATTATGCGTTAATAAACTGCTTATTACACTATTTTGCAAGACCTTAATCTAAAGCGAGGAGCATTTTTGTTAATGCAGAATAAAACACAACAATGATCTAAGATGTTTTTATTTATTCAAACAGCAACAATTACAGTCTAAATGAAAAAAAAAATCAAAATCAAGTTTGTGCCAAAAGTTTGTTAGTAACTTCAGGAGCCATGATGAACCCACTCATGCTCCAACCTGCTCTGTTAATGAATTTGGCTTTGGCAAAACAGTGAATCAACTGACTTCACGAGCCTGAGAGATTAGCGGAACTCGCCTATTTTTGGGCATCGTCTGGTCCTCCCGGTTCTGCGCAGTGGACGAGCTCCCATGATGCTTTGCGCCAAATACGCGTGCGTGGCTGTCATGCACGTGCACAGAGGGGCAGCTCTGACCAATCAGAGCTGCTGATCAGAGCGAGAGTTAGAGCGGGAGCCAGACGAGTAGAGTTTGTGGCAGTAAAATGTGGATTTAAAGGACAACTCACCCTCAAATCCACTTTTTTTGTGTGCTGATAAACGGTATAAATGAGTGTCCAATAGTGTTGTCTACATATCCTGGTCATAATTTTGTCACTTTGGTGCAAATTAGTTGAAAGTTAAACTTTCTGCCTAAAACTGTCTGTGAGGCGCCATCTGCTGGCGACCTGTATTACTACATTTGAATTTTGAATCTGGCGCCTGAGACCTGACGTCAGCAGCCCCCCGCCCAGAGCAATATAAACGGCCCAGTCTCGTTCACGCCCCCTGTGCCCATGGGTGGGACAGCTATAAGCTAGGAATACACTATTCAGTTATTATTATAGTTCCATGGTTGTGCCACAGGTGTGTTGTATACATGGATCTATTATAATAACTGGATAGGGTATTACTAGCTTGTAGCTCGGGGGATTCTCGTGGTACTGCAGACTAAATTCACATGGGCTACCAAGAAATTGTCCCATAGAACTCAATGTAAACTAAAACAGCTCGACCTCAGCTGACAGAGAACCTACAGCTTTCATAAAGGTCGGATTTTGTTGGGATTTTAGTGTCCCTTGTCATCCTGAGCGTTTTTTCTTCTTAAATCCTTCAGTTTCTTTAAATCCAAATTTTACTGCCACAAACTCTACTAGTCTGGCTCTTACTCCCACTCTAACTCCCACTCTGATCAGCAGCTCTGATTGGTCAGAGCGCGGCCCCTCTGTGCACGTGCATGACAGCCACACACGCGTATTTGGCGCAAAGCATCATGGGAGCTCGTCCACTGCGCAGAACCGGGAGGACCAGACGATGCCCAAAAATAGGCGAGTTCCGCTAATCTCTCAGGCTCGTGAAGTCAGTTGATTCACTGTTTTGCCAAAGCCAAATTCATTAACAGAGCAGGTTGGAGCATGAGTGGGGGCATCATGGCTCCTTGAAGTTACTAACAAACTTTTGGCACAAACTTAATTTTGATATATTTTTTCATTTAGACTGTAATTGTTGCTGTTTGAATAAATAAAAACATCTTAGATCATTGTTGTGTTTTTTTCTGCATTAACAAAAATGCTCCTCGCTTTAGATTAGGGTACTGCAAAATAGTGTAATAAGCAGTTTATTAACGCATATGTTAGTGGCCTATTACCACTATTACCTATTAATAAGCAGCTTATTAATATCTTTATAGGCATATTGTTAGTGGCCTATTAACATGGTATCGATAATAGTTTAATAAGCAGCTTATTCATATATTTATAAACATTCCTCCTTTAATAAGTATCTTACTAATTACTTATTAACTAGACAACATCATTTAGAGAATAGTGAAACAGCTTATTAATATGTTTATAAGTACATATAAGCAATCTATAAGCATGATGCTAATGTCTATTAATACCTTATTAACAACGTGAATTTAACCCAAAGCCGAGTTTAGCTGGACTTTCTATTCACGGTATCAGGCTTGGAAATTTGCAACTAATCTGAGTTTCAACAAGTGACACCAAAGACTGTTTACCATGAAACTGGACTTACTCAAAAGCTGATCTGGAAACCTGTGTTATTCCCACGTTAAAATACAAAATAAAATAACGAAGAGCTCTTATCTTTAAGTACAATAAAACTAACTACTTCAGTGAACTAAATAATTTGGGTCAGATTCTGGAGGGGCTCTGGGCTCTATGTGGCGAATTGTCATTGTCAAAAGTTTATTCTGAGGTCTGAAATGATTATATAGCGGTGAAATAGTTATGTGTTTACAAAGTCAGCGTGTGGCTACTTCACTGCGCAGGTGGGGGGAGCACAGATCCAAGCATTTGTATAGAGGTGACATCAGCTCTATGACAGAAATTGCTATACAGTTTTGAGTGATGAAGCTCTTCGCGAAAATTCACTGTGGTAGACCCGGCCGCTGCTGCCAGATCTACAAGCCTGCTCATCATCTACTCATCACACCAGCAAAACGCCCACATCTAATCCACCAATAACCACCAGGACAGCAAGTTTAAAAGCCGAAGACGCCCACTTCCCGGCCTTCCGAAATCTGCAAAGCCTCCGCCGCCCCACCTCCTCCTTCTCTCTGCGGAGCGTGCTCGCCTGCTGCCTCTACCGTCACCAGTGCTTAGGCCCCGGGGGGATCATGCGTGCGAGCAAGTGCCGCGCTCAACAGAATCTCTCCCGGGCCTGAGGCGCCAAACATGCAATCAATAAAACTTCTAAACTGTATTTTCCTCTTGGGTCTCTCCAAAGTGAATTGTATGTGCATGGGACGGACTGTGAAATTAAGAAAAGCGAAATATAGGACCTTTAGCATAGGTCAATTCTTGGTCTTCATTACTTTATGACTTTTCCGCTGTCTCTATACTTTATTTCTTTTTCATTATTGTTTGAAAAGAATGTTTTTCTTTTACTTTTGAAATGAGAGTAGTTCTTCCTTGACTTTCCAGAGTAGAGTCAGTAATTGGTACCATAGCAACAAGTTTCCTTCCAATTAGCATTTTTGGTAGCCTTTCAACAAACTGCTTTTTGCAGTTTATTTTAAGTTATATTAACCAGGTGTAGCACTTAATATAAGTCAGTAAAGGTACAAAACCTTAAAAATTACTTACTTTTAATATATGTTAAAAAAAATATGCACTAAACATTTTTAGTGCTTTCCTTCAGTATGTAAAAGAAGAAAATAAGAGCAGATTGTTATGATGTAACTGTCTTATCTTCCCTTCATGCCTTTCTCTGCTTCACTGCTCACAATGGACAGATTGATGAATTAATTTGTACATCAGAAGACAGTATTCTATGCAGTAATTAAGTAAGCACATTTACTTCAAGGACAGCTCTTGTTCTGCAGAGCTGTAGGAACTACATTCCTGAAATTGCTTTTCCACAAGATATGTTCTTTTCCGATGGGCACTTGATAAAACACAAATCACTTCAACTTCTGAACGATTGGGCATAAAAACTCCGGCGTCTGTCATATTGTTTCTGAGCAAACATTTCAGCACGGGGCTTTCCTTGGTGACTAAGTGCTCCTCGCAATTCTCTTTGACTTGCTCAGCCACTAATGAGGACAGCTTTATGCATTATATTATGTAGCGCAGTGTAAATAGAGCATTAATGCGGTCTTCTAATGACAAGAGGTGTGCAGGGCGTAGATTAAGTGGCAGCCCGAGAAACCAGGCGAATGCATAATAGCAGCTTATTCCGACAATGCATCAATAAGACGCCATTGTGGAAAGGTCCCCGGAAATTATTTAGTCTATAACTCCTGTGGCAAATGGAATGAGTATATTTATGTTAACGCAGCCTGGCAGACGCTCACTTTGGTGCAATGGCGTTAAAGCGATGGGAATTTAGTCGTGCTGTCAGTCATCAGGGGCAATACTAGCCTGTCTTAGCCATTCGTAAACTCCGGTCAATTATTATTTCTCTACATGGACGTACGGGTCTGATCCCTTTAGCAGCAGTTACATCGGTTGAATCCCATCTGACCAATCAGAGAGCGCAGGAGGCGGGTGTTGTAGGTAGGTGTCGGAGACGTCAAGAGTTTGGACCGAATTTGCTGGTTCTAGTTTGGCAATGGCGGAGAGTGCGATAGAAAAGTAATCCCTTCCCGTTCAAGAAATTCAGGCCGAACAACAACAAGAGAAATGTTTGGCAAACGTAATTGCTGGTAAAAATTGTGTGGCTCTACTCCCTATGGGCTCTGTTAGTGGCAAAGGAGATGCTAGGCTAAAGGCTAGCGACTCATTCGGGCGCGTTACATACGTC
Organism: Knipowitschia caucasica; assembly: GCA_964034765.1. NCBI lineage: Eukaryota > Metazoa > Chordata > Actinopteri > Gobiiformes > Gobiidae > Knipowitschia > Knipowitschia caucasica. The sequence continues at coordinate 13,713,961 of OZ035837.1, read as the reverse complement.
ATGGCAAACTCAGACCCAATCGTTTCAATCTGCAAAAGGAGCTAACCCCTCCCACCTTATAATGGAGCTCAATGTAGCAAATCAAGACCTTAGAACAAAATGACATTTGTACGATGGTGTGGTAAGAAATTAATTATAATGTTAGTATTAGATAGCAATATGGCCTAGATTTCATAACACTTTGAAGCAACTTTTGTTAAAGTTAAACTCATCATTCTATCAATGTGCAGAAGCCAGTACTTTTCCCTTGTTTTGTCAATCTGAAGGCCAAGCTACATGGCACTCTGGCAGCTGCTGATTGGAGGTCTCCATGCCTCCGCTCTGTATAATACACTTGCATTCTGTTGTATCTGTGTTCGTGTTGTTCGTGCTGTCTCTACCATTGACAATAAAACATGTCTTCTGTCTGAATTAAAGACGCGATCCCAGACTTTGTCATCTTCTTCAGGGTTAGTCACTTTATCTGGCATAGTTAGTTTTGTACTTCCCATTTCACGTACTACTTTCTGCAAAATATATTATTTCACATTGCATAACTGAATTACCTAACACCTTAATGATAATATCCAGCAATAACAGTGACATACATGCCAAGCCTAAAATGCATTGAATCTGATTAGAGTCCTCCCTCCCCTCCCTCCCTTCTTTCTCTCCTTATCTGGATGAATCTCATGTAAATATTGATCTGCATTGTTTCTGTATTATGCAGTTAGTCACTTTTGTTCTTGATGCTTCCAATAAAGATTATGAAGAAAAAAAGGAACGGTCTCTTGTCTCTTTTGTCTGCATCAGCTATTTATGGTCATCAGAATTTCCCCTTGTGGGACCGAATCAATCGATGTCCTCATTAATGAATCATTATGTATTTTCCTAAGATAAGAACTTCAGGGAAAACTCCTCTTTTCATCTTTTCCTCCCTGTCGCAACACAATCAGTCGAAGATAGATACATCCTCTCCGCTGAAACAATAAAGTTCTAAAATCCGCATATCCACAGAGCCACATTCAGGTACTGCTGCAGATTCTGTGACAATGTTAGTGTTATTTGCGACACAAAAAAAAGCACTTTGCATCTCACTTCTCTGCGTTTTGGCCCCTGAGCAGCATTTTACTGCTCGGCACATTTTCCCATTACAACCTATTGTGGACAAATCACAGGGCGAGCCGCTGAAATACCCCGCGATTGTGCTCATAAGTTTGTGTTGTTCTGGGAAATCACCGCCATAATTAAAGTGGGCAGACGCAGGGGGCTGTGCGGGCTGCTTTGCATATGCATCACAGGAAACAGGAGTGAATTTATGCATCAGCTTTAGAACCACACAATAATATTCATTCAGAACTTTGCTACAAAAACATTTCTCCTCTGCTAATGTCTTTATTATAAGGTGACATTTTTACATCTGGGTTGCAAACAATGACGCCATGAAACTGATCACGATGTAAACAAATATGTATGTATATTTGCATTGCTCCTTAGGCAAGACACTTCACCCACATTGCCTAGAATCAGTCTGGTGTGTGAGAGAATGGTTGGTGGTAATCGGAGGGGCTGATGGCACATACTGATTGCCTTACTATTGTTGGTGTGACCAACAGTAGCTGTGTGGCTACAGTAGTTATTCATTCCCTCAAGGTGTGTCCTTGGGCAAGATACTTAACCCCACCTTGCCCAAAGCCCCTGCTGAAAGACCAAGGCCATGTCATCGCTGACAGAGCAGCAGCCATCCTCCTGTGGACCCACCACCTGCCCGAGGATCAGCGATGGACTGGTGCTTTGAGCATTTGGTGGCAGCTCTGTCAATGTCAATGTTTATGTCAGATTTATTTGTAGAGCACATTTACAACAACATCAGCTGCCCAAGTGTGATATATATTTTTTTAAAACAGCATAAAATACATACTCATCTAAAATTAAAATGGTAAAACTCAATTAGTGTTAAAAGCCAAGAAGTAAAAATATGTCTTTAGACTAGATTTTAAAACTTCCAATGAAGGAGATGCTCTTATACAGACTATTCCACAGAAAACTGAAAACATTCACTGAATGCCAACCCCTGACACAGAAATTGACTAATAAAGGGGTAGAAAAAGAATGAATGAAAGTATAGGATGAGGGTTTTAAATAAATTATATGGATAGAATATGTTTTTAACTTGTATAACTTGTTTGCACCCTCCCCTGAAGACGTGAGGATGGCCATCAGTTCTGTTGATCTGTTTAATATAAATGTTATGTCATAACATGTTAACTACATAGCAGATAATTGGATAATAATAAGGGCCATGAATCCAAACACTTTTTATGTCCATAGATCTGCACTCTCATACAAGAAGATAGATACTTTATTGATACCTGAAGAAAAAATGCAGGTGTCCAGCAGCAGAAGCACATCCATCCATACGAACACATAATACACAATTCTAAAAGTCACTAACAATAAAAATAACAAGATGTCTCATATTCTGAGACCATACCTCAAACAAATTCTTCAGACAATTGTAACTATCATCATCATTTACAAAACTGTGCATTTCAAACTTCTATTGAAAACACGGTGAGTTATACGACAACAATGAGAATCCAATCCGGGTTCCAATTACTTCAAATAACGGGTTGCCATGTTGAGGTAATGACTTGAATGCTTTGGCTTCTCTGTGCTTGTTAAATATATGGGGAAAAAAGATTCTCGCATTCTGTTTTTGTCTTTCATTCTTTTGTCTTTGTTAAATCGATCGCTCACTTTGTGCCTTCTCTGCCCACATGTTTCTTTGAGGTAACTGATACAAAGATAGAGCCATTATAGGAAAACACATCACGTTGGAGCAGAAGGAGCAATCAGAACAATATGGAAACCTGTTTGTTGTTGCTCCTTTGTGGGATTTACATTCAAATATATGCTTTTCCACAGAGCTGGTTATTGTCTGTGTAGCATTCAGAAGAATCAAACTTATCTGACCCTGAGATAGTAATAACAGTAGTAGTAGTAGTCCAAATACTAATGAGTACCATATCCATCAAACCTCTCTTACTGAGGAAGAAACTGGAGACGATTGGAGTTGATCCCATCTTTACCAACTGGATTTACAATTACCTCACTGTGCGTCACAGTATGTCAGGTTAGTGAAGAGCGTGTCTGGGACTGTTGTAAGCAATACGGGAGCACCACAGGGTACCGTTCTGGCTCCCTTCCTCTACAAAAATTCTCGGACGATACTGCTGTTGTGGCATGTGTGAAGGGGGGGGATGAAGCAGAGTACATGGAGGTTGTGGCTGCCTTCTCAGACTGGAATGAGAGAAATTGACTGATTCTCAATGCGTCCAAGGCCAAGGAGATGATAATCAACTTTCACAGGAGCCCTTCCCATCGACCGGTCACAATAAATGGACAGGACATCGAAGTGGTTCACTCCTATAAATATTTGGGTTTTTCTTATGAGTTTTTCCTTGCCGATGCAGGAGGGTCTGTTGGACAGTTAGTGTCCAAAGAAAAAGGATGTGGTGATGATCCAGGACACTTTAACATTCTACAACATTTATGGACATTTATCAACATGTGTTCTAGATTCGTTATGTGTTACTGTTGATTCTCTGATCTGTGTTGGTGATTTCAGCGGTTTTGTGAAGTCCTCTGAGTCCTAAATCTGTTGTGATTTAGGGCTGAACAAGAATACATTGTATTGTATTTCACTTTGGAGAGACCCAAGAGGGAAAATGCAGTTAGAAGTTTATTGATTGAGTATGTTTGGCGCCCTAGGCCCGGGAGAGATGCTGTTGAGTGCGGCGCTTGCTCGCGCGCATAATCCCCCCCGGGGCCTAGGCACTGGTGACGGCAGAGGCAGTAGGCAAGCACGCTTCGATGAGAGAAGGAGGAGGTGGGGCGGCGGAGGCTTTGCAGACTTCAGAAGGCCGGCAAGTGGGCGTCTCCGGCTTTTAACTTGCTGTCCTGGTGGTTATTGGTGGATAAGATGTGGGCGTTTTGCTGGTGTAATGAGTAGAGGATGAGCAGCTTGTAGCAGCGGCCGGGTCTACCACAGTGAACTTTCGCGAAGAGCTTCATTTCACTTTGGAGAGACCCAAGAGGGAAAATGCAGTTAGAAGTTTATTGATTGAGTATGTTTGGCGCCCTAGGCCCGGGAGAGATGCTGATGAGTGCGGCGCTTGCTCGCGCGCATAATCCCCAAAAACGGGCAGAGTTATATTTGCGTGCCGGGACGTGAGCGCTCGCTTCACGATCAACCGGACGCTGCAGCAGAGTTATCTTTGAGCGCTGGGACGTGAGCGCTCGCATCACGATCGATACCAGACGCTGTAGCAGAGTTGACTTTAAGCGCCGGGATGTGAGCGCACGCATCACAATCAACCGGACGCTGCCTGGGACGTGAGCGCTTGCATCACGATCGATACCAGACGTTGTAGCAGAGTTGTCTTTAAGCGCCGGGACGTGAGCGCTCGCATCACGATCAACCAGACGCTGCAGCAGAGTTGTCTTTAAGCGCCGGGACGTGTGCGCTCGCATCACGATCAACCGGACGCTGCCTGGGACGTGAGCGCTCGCATCACGATCGATACCAGACGCTGTAGCAGAGTTGTCTTTGAGCGCCGGGACGTGAGCGCTCGCATCAAGATCAACCGGACGCTGCAACAGAGTTGTCTTTGAGAAAGTGCGTGCCGCCACCAGAATCTTTATTGGATCACTTACTTTGCTTTGTATTGCTTTGCTGGGAGCTTACAAAGAAGCCAGTAGCCGTTGTGCAGCCAGGATAGCGGACGCGTCTGGCCTGATGTAGGCGGATAAAATCAGGGTTGAGGTGATTTTATAAGATCACGGCCCCACAACCTCTGGTGACCGGAGGGCCTGCATAAGCACAGTTGTTAGATATCTGGAACACCCACATAAGGTGGCGTAAGCAAGGACATAAATCAGAGAAATGTAACAAAACAAATACTCAACTTTGTGGTTTGTAGAGGAAGGTCTTTATGTACATATAATATTATTAATATTGAAGCGGCACATGCAGTCCGTTCAATCCGAGACTCTCTCAAATATTTACAAATGCTGCTTATATAGCTTTGGTCGGCCGGGAGGAGTTAAGAAATGTTCTCCGTAATTTCCTTTTTTGGATACACAGTTCAACTTGCATTGACTTGACCAGTTGGATGATGTATGTTGTCTGTCTTTCACGGTCTGTCTCCATGCTTCTGTGTCAGCATTGCGATCCGATATTTTTGTGAATACCTCTGTGTCTGTATTTAGTTCCCTGACCCGACAGTGAACCAACATGTTCAGAAAAAACATACTTACAATCCTCTCTTTTTTAAATTAGTTAACTTCTTTTTGTTTTTGTTTTCAACATAGCAACAAAGTGGCATTTTTGTTCTTTTCTATTTCATGAATCCTTTGTGTATGGATAATTCAAGTCCTGAGGTCCCCTATTGTAGGGATATGGCTTTTTTCTTGCCACACCTCTCTGCCCTTGTTCTGGATTAAAATGTGGTGTCACCTGCATAACAGGTGCTGCCAAGTTGTGTCTGCTGTCGTTAAATAGCCCTACAGCTTCTAATTCTCTAACCTTTTTTAACAAATCAGATGGGTTGAGAGAATACACCTCTGGACAGGATAACTTAATGGTGTACGCCGCCTATGGGTTTAGAGCGTTTAAGAACATGGATATGAAGAAAGGGTCCTCTCCGTCTTTTACGTCTAATTTTGCTTCTTCTCTCCACGCTTTCAGAAACCTTTGTGCAAAAACAGACATAGATTCAGTCATTTTTCGTTTACAATTTAATATTTGTGACACATCCCTGTCTTGTTTAGCATTTTTCTTTAAAAATTGCTTTAGTTCTGTGATGTGAGTGTCTTTGTGAGCCTTACTTAACCAAGGAAACCTAATTTCAAGTTTTGTTTCCCCCTCTATGGGCCCATCGTGTATGTCATTTAGAGAATCACATTCCTCAATTAATGTGTCCAACTTAACATGTGGCATTAAAGTAGTGAGAATGTATCTTAGATCTTTCCCAGAAAGTGAGGAGTGTAGGATGAATGTAGAATACCAGTTTATGAAGGCAGTTGGTTTGTTTAACGGATTAGGAGCGTCCTGTATGATTTTAGAGATCTCTGCCAACGACAATGGTTTATCCATTACTTTATCATCAAACGTAACAAGAGGTGCGTTCACTAAAAGAGAGTCCTCATGGTTTTAAAACATTATCAGGTTCATTAGTACTGCTATTGGGTTTAGCATTGCTATTCACCAGTGTAGGAGAACTTTGGACCTCTGGCTTAATCAGCCAGTAAGGTGAACACTGTCCCTGCCAAGCAGCCGGCAGTGTACTGTAAATAAATGAACCACAATTCCATACTAAATGTTCTATTGCCGGGAATGTGGCACTGTTTGATATGAATTCAATGACAGGAGCTTTCGTACATAATTCTGAGTTACCCAACTGATAACGCACTTCATACCATGGTGTGGCTTGCACACAGATCAATGGCGCATATGTTTCTTTACCTGTGAACTGTTTTACTTGAAACTGATTTATGCTATCCTGATGCACTTGTACATTCAAACCAGGTAAAAGAGATTCCCATAATTTGTTGCAAAATTCTGTTGTTGGTAAGTCAGTTATCCTATGTAACACATTTGCCCATAATACAATGTGTTCATCCGTTGTGGACTCGTATTCAGTATGTACAAATATTCTGCCAGTACTGATGTAAGTGAAGTTGACCTTACTCACGTAAAAAGGTCGCGTCGCATTTGTCATTAGTGGATAATAAAGACAAAAAAACTCTTTATGGTTCACCGGAACATGACGTAAATCCCTCTTTGCTCGACCAGTGTTTCCGCTGCTCATTTGCCTCTCCTCGATCGACTGAGACAACAAAAAGAATGATTGAGTTACTTGATCAGCCAAGTCTTCTAAAGTAATCATTTCCGCTTGATTTTGTCTGCTATTTCGACGTCTAATCGTCAGGTCCAAGTCAGTTCCGGTCTGATTGTCCCATGTCTCTTGAATCGTAGCGTTGTAGACTATCAAAATTCCCATTAGTCCAAAAAACATGCACCAAACACATCTAAAATAAAAATGTGGGACTTGTAATGGATGCTTCAACTTGACTGGTCGTCTGTTGTTTCTGTTGGCGCTGCCTTGATTCTGCTCGCGTGGATCCATGCCGCCGTTCCTTTCACTTTTACAGCCGTCCTGGTCACTAGCAACACTTCAACCGGCTCTCCGTAGCGTGGTTCTGTTGGCGTTGGCTTCAAACTCTGCACCAGCACTCTGTCCCCAGGTTGGAAAGGGTGTGTCGGCTTATCGGACAACACCGGACTTGCTTCAGAAACCTGTCGAAGATACTGACCAACAAAAGTGAATAAATCGTGCACATATTTTTGTTGTAACTCCTGTAAGTTCGTGAGATCCATCGCAGACTCTTTCTGTTGAACTGCCAAAGGAAAAGGTCGTCCCATTAGAATTTCATGAGGAGATAAAGCAGTATTTTTTGCTGGCATTGCTCTAATAGACATTAAAGTAAGAGGCAACGCCTCCAGCCAATTCATTTGTCTGGACATGTGTATTTTCAACAATTTGTTTTTAATTGTTCTGTTCATTCTCTCCACCACCCCACTAGAAGGAGGATGCCACGGGACATGAAATTTCCACTGAATTCCCAACGCTGCTCGGTCACTGTCGATGTAACTTGGTAATCCGAACCTGGGAATGATATGTTCCATTAAACATTTTATGACAGTTTGCGCATTTTCCTTCTTTGTTGGGAATGCCTCTGGCCATTTGGAAAAACGATCAACAATTACCAATAAGTAAGAAAATCCTTTCCACTTAGGCATGTGTGTAAAGTCTATCTGTAACTGCTGAAAAGGTCCTTCCGGTAAAGGAAGATGCTCGTGACGCGATGGATTTACCGCTGGATTACACCTGGCGCATGTCAGACACTGTCTGATGTATTGCCGCACGTGCTTTTCCAATCCTATAGCGAAAAAGAATTTTCCAATGTATTTATTCCATGTACATATGCAATCAGTGGATGAAATGCTAGCTTAGGTACTGCTATTCTCCCATCCGGGCTTTTCCACAGACCGTCTGTATCTTTAGAACATCCCTTTTTAGTCCAGATTGCCCTCTCCTGTTCAGACACTTGATTTTGGAATTCTAGTAGATCTGAAACTGAGAAAGGGGAAGGTGTCACATTATCATTTGTTATAGTATGTTGCACACAGGATTCCGTCAACCAGGGCGGGAAATCATTACCGAGTACTGCCTTTTTGGCACAACTATCTGCGAAATTGTTATGTGTACTAACGGGGTCATCCTTTTTTCCGTGTCCAGCACATTTTACAATAGCAATTTCTCGAGGCAACATCATTGCTGATAAGAGTTCTCTTACCAATTGAGTGTGTTGAATTTCTTTTCCCATACCTGTGATAAAACCTCGATTTTCCCAGATTTTCCCAAAATCATGAGCTACTGAAAACGCATATTTTGAGTCTGTGAAAATATTTGCAGATTTATCTTTGGCGATGGTGCAGGCTCTGGTCAACGCAATTAATTCTGCTGCTTGAGCAGACTTCCCGCTGCTCATTTGCCTCTCCTCGATCGACTGAGACAACAAAAAGAATGATTAGGAACAGCGCCCCAGCTGTTGCAGAGAGGTGTGGGGGAGCCCCAGCGAGGCTGCGCGCGTGGCAGCGCCTATCCTGAAGGAGTGGGCTGTGTAGAGCTGGGGAGACAATTTACAGAGGAGCAGTAGGGATCTTAGTTGAGCTCTGAACCAGGTTGCTGTCATGGGAAGAATGTCTGGAGTGAGAAATAGAGGTCCGTTAAGATCTCCTTTTTGCAGCGGAGGCGAGTGTAACGCATCATGGATTTGTAGGGGCAGAGAGATGTGTCCGAGCGAGCTATTACTATATTGCAGGCTCCTTTGATTTTTGAATGTTTGAGACGGAGGTTGAAATGGTCAGGGGACATTATGTTGGGTGAAAAAGAGCGACCTTGTTTAATGCTTCCACTACGTCGAGATTATCACACATGACAGAGATCCTCTTTCTCTGCCACGTGTGATTCCACAGCGCGCAGGCCACGACCACTGGGAATATTTTGTGTAGGGCAGAGGAGATGCTCCGGTGGAAAGTAGCGGCCACGCTCGGCAAACCAATGGTCCTGGAAGAATCCCCCAAAACCCACGGAAGGGGCAGCGTCCGTGTAGAAGCGGAGACCTGTAGGGGCAGAGACATATCGGAGAGGGCCATTGATGTTGCAGGCGCCCTTACGCTTAGAATCTTGGGTTGGAGAGTAGATAATCAGGATAGGAGGATGGTCGGGAAAGCCGTGTCTCGGACCGCATGAAGGTTGAGTGAGCAAAGGTGAGACGCTTATGCAGAGAAGCCACAGAAGGAGAGCAGGAAGATGCTGCGAGGAGGGCACACATGTACTTGGAAGATGAGCCGGAGTTCAGCGCCGCTGCAGGATGGGCAGCATGATGGGGAGCCTGCGATCAGAAGAGTGAAGAACACAGGTATGGATGCCTTTGATTAGGAGTCCGATTGACGGCTCAGCGCAGCTACTTGGCCAGCTGCATCTGATAGATCAGAAGATTAAGTAGAGAGATGAAGCACGACCGCCGAAGCGACCCTGGGAGCATAGGTGCGAGTCCAGCGCAGCGCGGCATACTCAGCCGGGCTGCATCCATTAGAAGCAGGATAAGCTTCTGAGAGAGTGGGTTGCAGCAGTAGCAGTAGTAACCTCAGAATAATAACAGCAATAGTCCTGTATCAAGCCGCGGCAGCAGCAGCAGCGTCCTTAGAAAATAACAGTAATAATTCTGTATCTAAGCCACAGCAGTAGAATGTTGTTGTAGCTGTTCAGTGTTTCAGTAAAAGAGATGCAAGTGAAGAGAGATGGCAAAGTAAATGAAGCAGCAGCAGCAGTAGTAGCAGCAGTAGCCGTATGAAGCAGCAGCAGTAGCAGTAGCAGTATGAAGCAGCAGCAGCAGTAGCAGCAGCAGCAGCTGCAGCATCCGTAGATAATAACAGCAATAATCCTGTATCAAAGCCAGAGCAGTAGAATATTGTTGTAGCTGTTTTAGTGTTTCAGTAAAAGAGATGCGAAGTGAAGAGAGATGTCAAAGTACATGAAGCAGCAGCAGCACGGCAGCAGATGCGGTATGAAGCAGCAGCGGCAGCAGTAGCAGCAGTAACGGTAGCAGTATGAAGCAGCAGAAGCAGCATTAGCAGGAGCAGCAGTAGCAGTATGAAGCAGCAGCAGTAGCAGCAGTATGAAGCAGCAGCAGCAGCAGCAGCAGCGGTTGCAGCATCCGTAGATAATAACAGCAATAATCCTGTATCAAAGCCACAGCAGTAGAATATTGTTGAAGCTGTTTAGTGTTTCAGTAAAAGAGATGCGAAGTGAAGAGAGATGTCAAAGTAAAGAAGCAGCAGCAGCACGGCAGCAGTAGCAGTATGAAGCAGCAGCGGCAGCAATAGCAGCATTAGCGGCAGCAGTAGCAGCAGTAGCGGTAGCAGTATGAAGCAGCAGAAGCAGCATTAGCAGGAGCAGCAGCACCACAATGCGATTCATACGAACAACAGACGTGTCACGCCAGCGTACGCCGCTTGTCTCCGGGAGCCAGGTTACATACGTGTCTGAAAGAGCCGAGCCACAGAGACAGGTGCCGCCTGGGAGCCCGCGGAGCGGCAGCAGCAGGAACAGCAGCAGCGGCACATGTAGTAGTAGGAGCAGCAGGAGCAGGCAGCAGGGACAGGCAGCAGCAGGAGCGGCAGCAGGAACAGGCAGCAGCGGGAACAGGCAGCAGCGGGAACAGGCAGCAGCGGGATCAGGCATCAGTAGGAACGGCAGCAGGGACCGCAGCAGCGGCGGTCAGAGAACCATGCCCATGGTTGTTTAAGAGCCTGAGGAAATAAATCATCCCGAATCCGAAACATTCCCATGCGAATAACAGATGTCCCCTGGAGCCATCTTGCTGCTTTGGTTATGGCAGATACGCATGAACGATCACTTTTCCATGCGTTCATTAGCTCCAACCCACTTCAAACCCATTGCAGATTCACATTGGGCCCCTTTTCTTTCTGCTGCACTTTCAAAATGCAACAACTGCAGTTTAGTTACCCAATTTAATACTAGTGACCTAGCTATTTAAATGCATGGCCCCTCCTTCCTCCTGCAGATAGAAGAATTTAAATACATCCATTTAACAATAGTGACCTGCGAGTAATGAGATTAATGCTGTAAAGATGGCGCCGTGGCAAGAGCTCTGGTGTGTGCCGTCTGGATCACGATGGGGTAGTCTTTGCACATATTTCCAACGTGGTTTTACTGCAAGTGGCAGAACATGAATCTGAATTAATGCACATTGCTCCTCTTATATCCCTCAAACAATAGAGATTGATGCCATTTAAGATGCATTGCCCCTCAGTTAGCTCAAACACGTGTGAAAACGGAGCCTGCAGACCAAGCACGTTCAAGTTCAAGCAAGTTCAAGCACAGTGAACTTTCGCGAAGAGCTTCATATCTTGGAGTCCACCTGGATCACATACTGGACTAGTCAGACTTTTCTTTCTGAGTAGACTGAGGTCCTTTTGATGTGAGCATTCAAATGTTGTACATTTTTTACCAGTCTGTGGTAGCTAGTGCCGTGTTCTTCGGGGTTGCGTGTTGGGGCAGCAGTCTGACCTCAAGAGACGTAACCGGCTCCACAAGCTGATAAGGAAGTGTGTCTCTGTGATGGGGAGAATTGTGGACTCTGTGGGAGCTGTTCTGGATTGAAGGATGAGGGCTCTAATGCAGGGCATCCTGTGTAACTCCAGACACCTTCTGCATGACATTGTGGCCACTCAGAGGAGTAATTGAAGCAACAGGCTCCTATATGCTGCTGTCCATAAAAACACTGTAGAAAGTGATGAAAAATAAGTCAAAGATTGCAAAGATATTTTGACTGCCTTTAAAAAAATGATTTGCCAGTGGGACAAGCAAAAATTACCCTGTTTTAAAAAGTATACAAGAAATGTCTCCCTTGAAATAAGACTAAATGGCTTTTATCAGAATGTCAGAATGAACTCAAATTAAGATAGAAAAAAAAAACACTAATTCAAGCAACTATTACCTCAGTTTAATTTTTTATTTTTTTGCAGTGTTAATCAAGTGGGTCTGGCTGGTCAGACTGTAGGGCAGGGGAACCATAGGCCTGCTCCCACTGTCTGCGTTTTTTCCAAAAACACACAACAATTTTAGCCTGGCCTTAGCCATCCGTACACTCCGTTCAATCATCATTTCACTGCATGTAACCTCTGGGTCTAGTCCCTGGGTTAGCGATTACAATCGGTTGAAATTGGACCGACCATTCAGAGAGCGCGGAAGGCAGACGTTGTAGTTAGTTGTGGGTGATGTCAAGAGTTTGCGTCGAACAGGAAGGTCGTGGTTTGGCAATGGAAAAAAATGCGATTGTAAAGTATTCCGGTCTGGTTCTATCAAGAAATTGAAGCCGGAGCAAGAGGAATGTTTAGCAAATGTAATCGCTGGAAAAATTGTGCTAACTGCTAACAACAGACCCACGTCATACGTCAAGGTAAACTCAGATCCAATCGTTTCAATCAGCAAAAGGAGTTAACCCCTCCGATCTCTTAACGGAGCTCAATGGAGCACCTCCAGACCTGAAATGTCATTTGTACTATGGTGAGGTACGACCAGGCTACAACAATGTAGGCCTTCCAGAACAAAATAATGATCAATATATAAAGATAAAGCTAAATAATGAAAGTTTCTCCAACCAAATACCAAAAGTGACTAGTCTCATAGTAATACATGATTCCCAATGATTAATAGAATTGAGCATGAAGTTAATATTAAAATGTTGGACCAATAATGCCAAGGGTAACACTAATCTGACAGCTTATGTAATAATTATGAATAAAACAAAATCATCGTGTGTTTTGCTCTTTTAGAACCCAGACGTCTACCCTCAATGTTAATGATTTATGCTGGATTTCTTTGTTCCAATAAAACATTCATTGATCACCGTCAAAAAAGTGAATTTGGAATTAGAATGGGAGCTCCAGGCGGAGAACAACGTCAACCAGACACCGTGTGAAAAGGCATGTTCTGTTTGATTAGAAGGATTTTCTGGGGATATTTTTTTTTTTTTCATTGTTCAAATCCTTGCTTTAACAATTCAAAGGAGCCTGATCCTCAAAAGCCTTGATTGAAGTTTCTATGAGCGTTGTTTGTCAAACCTTCCAAGCAAGAGAAATGAATAAACAAAGAAATAATATTGTTAATGATGTTTAGACCCACTTGATGGTCCACTCTTAAAGCTGTGGTACTCAACAGTTTGGATCCATCAGCAGTTTTCACATGCAAGTATTTTTGGCCTTCGTCACATCTTCAGATCAGCTTTTTCAGCCAATCAGCTTGCAGCCCATAGTGTCAAATTGTGACTCACAGGGTTATTTTGCAAATTGTGCAAATAACCGGCACGGTGGCTGAGTGGATAGCACTCTCGCCTCTCAGCAAGAAGGTCCTGGATATGAATCCTGGTCGGAACAGGGTCTTTCTGAGTGGAGTTTGGATGTTCTCCCCGTGCCTGCGTAGGTTTCGTCCGGGTACTTCGGTTTCCCCTACCACTAAAAACATGCTCATTAGGTTAAATCCACCAGTTCCGGTAGTGCTGACCAAGCTGAGCATGAACATCTGTAGATGGGTTCCCGAGCTCTGTACTTCGGTTACGGAACAATAGGAATGAAGAGCACACAACACAAGATAAATGAACAATAACTCTAAACAACATATCTAACAAAGAAGCCATCCCCACCCACTAGAATGCTAACCACTCAGCCATCATGCCTCACCCAAGTAATAATAGCATTGGTTTTTAGAATTGGTTTATATATAGTGTTTTTTTTTTTTTGGACACTCAAGTATGTAGAAGATATACCGTTTTCTATGATTTGATTTTTTTCACAAACCACTAACACTTGGGGCAAACTACATGGGTTGTATATGAGGAGGTAAGTTGGATACCCCGGCTTTGATCTAGCTTGGAAAAAAAAGTAAAATGGAAGTGTACTGGATTGTTTTGCTGTTAGATTTTTAGCATTTTCGACGAGGCAAAACTTGTGTTATTGGCTTCTGCTTGTGACACGTGGCATATTGGTTTAAAATCCCATTATTTGATAGCCTTAATCTTAGCAGAGTTTGGCAATATTTATTCAGCTTTGATACTTACAAAGCAATGGGAGAATTAATCGCTCGCTGCCAGTAGTTCATTGCACATTTGTCAGTAAAATATGCTTTTGTCCAACCAAGACAAATTGATTATTCCAAGGGCAACCTCACAAATATTCATGTGATCCAGGCCTGCTGTGTTGGCATATCGCATAACGGGGTCATTTTTGGCAGTGGTGCATTGCTTATGATAGATTTTCAAAACTTTATTGATTGGCGATGGCGGCCTCTGTGCGGACGAATGTATTATTGATGCGTGGCCACCAGCTCACTGTGGAATAATGGCTGAAGGATGGAGAGAGAAATGATCAAAACTTAGAAACTGACCTTTTTTCCCTCAAAACCAGCTCTTTGACTCCAGTTTCTGTTTTTTTTGGCTCTTGAAGGGCTGCTATATTATATTGTGTCCCCAGATAACAGGTCAACATGTCCATCCATACATTTTCGTCCACTTAATTCATTGCCGGGGTCCGAAGGCAGCAGTCTATGCAGAGATGCCCAGACTTCATTACCCACACAGACCTTTTTCCAGCTCATCTGGGGGTATCCCGAGGCGTTCCCATGCCAACTGAGTGGCACTGTCCTAATGTTCGTAAAGTGGAGTTATCTTTTATTTTAAAAAACAGCAGACCGGATGTCCATAATATCCAAATTCACTATTTTCAAGCAAATCAGAGAGCAGAATTAATTCAGGTTATCAGTTTGTTAGTGAAATGTAGCTAGTTTTGGTAGTTGATTTTGGTTCTTCACTTTGTATTTTCAGAATAAAAATCAGAATAATTTTTATTGCCACGTAAGTAACAGGAAGTCACAGACTTGGAAATTGCTTTGGCTCAGTGCAACAGTCAGAAAGAGATAATAAAAATAAAGAATAAAAATAAAGAATACAAAACACTTCTAAGGAATACATTTAAATTTAAAATAGAGTTACAGTTACTATTTACAATATACAAGTGCACATGGTGCACACAATGTAAGGTGACAGCGGTACAGTGAAGTAAAGTGACGTATGATGGGCAGTAAAGTGACTTTATAAAGGGCGGGGGGACAGGTTAAGAAGTGTTCAAGAGTCCAACAGCAGAGGGGAAGAAACTGTTCTTGTGGCGGGACGTTCTAGTCCTGATGGAGTCAGGATGCAGTCTCCTGCCTGAGGGGAGTGGTTGGAATAGTCCATGTGCAGGGTGAGAGGGGTCGGCTGTGATAAGACCAGCCCGGCCTCGAGCTCGGGCGACGTACAGGTCCTGCAGCAATGGAAGGCTGCGGCCGATCACTTCCTCTGCAGAGCACACAATGCGCTGTAGTCTCTGTTTGTCCCTGACTGTGGCTCCAGCGAACCACACGGTGATGGAGGAGGTGAGGATGGACTCGATGATGGCCGTATTTTGTACATTCTCAAACAAAAACTTTAAAAGTTTAAATGCAAATAAGGTGGTGGATTGCATTTGTAACCAGAGTCAAAGAATGTTATTTCCCACTTCTATCATTAGGTCATAGCGTTTCATTTCTACTTAAAATACCACCCTCCGAACAAAGAAATGGTCAGTTTTTGTTCTGAATGAGTTAGTTTAAAAAACACAGTAAACTAGAACTAGAACTAGACACCCCAAATGAACTCTGGACAAATTAAAAGTGAATTTCCCCAACATCCCCCAAGAAGTCCGCTGATAATTGCACCTGGAGTCACTGCGGAGTTGTGAAATTGCTGCTATTGTTTCTCCATCAACCATTTTCGCTCAGGTATTTGCTATTTACAATAATCCAAAAGGCCATTCGAGGTTCCACGGCTGCTTATCACTTTTATGTATGCAACTGTCCGGCGTGAGCAGGCGGAAAAGACAATTATGCATATGTTTGTGTGAATGCTATCAGCTCCTATTGTCTGGCCACAATAGGTGGTCTTAAATGACTTTAGAAGAAACTTTGCATTGTATTCTTTGTCCCTTCTTAAAATACTTACACAAATGGAAATGGGAGGTTTAAGTTCGCTTTTTGCCTTGGGACACAGACCTGTATCTTTTTGGGTTTTTGTTTGGCCCCGAGGGTCTGAAACTCCGTGGATATACAGTTTTGTCTATGAATGATTAAGTAAATGGAATGAAACACGACGGCTTTCTAGTAAACAAACAGATGTCTCAGATGTCTAGGTAAGTATTTATTGGTAACTAAAAAAACTGTAATTGCATAAACTTGTCATACTTCTTAACACTCAAGGCAATGCAAAATCCAGGTTACAAACAATATGATAAATTATTAAATCTGCTAGCAACGTTCCTGACATAGCAAGCCTCACCTGAAGATGGGGCTCCTGGCAGTCCTGGGTCAAATTCAGAGGACAGATCACCTGACAAGTACAAGGCTCGCAGTTCTTCAGCCAAAACATGTTCACAAGTTAAAACATCTAACTTGACTATCAAAAGAACCACAAAAACATAGGCTATTCTATTCCAAATGCAGGTCCCAGTGCATACATAACATAGAAATGACAGTATTGAATCAGACAACTCACAATATGTATTTCTGTATCAATACCGTTTGCCAATTCACTAAAAGCTCAGGTATCGATCTTTCAAACATCAAAGACCTGAACTTATAGCATTCATTTTACTTCCTTGCCCTCAATACTATTCAGTTCTATGACTTGTATTCACATGTAAGTACTTGTTGGCCTTTTACGTGAGTTGTATGGTCCTTTAATTTAATTTGTTGTTGTTTTATTGTTATTGTTATACTTATACACACTGTATATGCACACACGGTTTTTCCTATTTGATTTTGAATTAATTTTATTGTTTTACTATGGATTTGTGTTAGTTAGTATTTTATTGTGCAGCACTGTGTTTATGAAATGTGCTATATAAATAAAGTGGATTGGATTGGATTGGATTCTGTCCTCTCTTTGGACCAGCTGTTTCTATCAGGAAAGCTGAAAGTTATTATTTTCTGAAGTTTCCAAAATCCGTACCTATAGTGTGTTCTGTTTAGCATGCCGTGAGAAAAGAGGTAATTCCCACAACTAAGTTCATTTAAATCAACCCGATGTGTCTAACCGTTCTTTGAGCGAAACACAAAGACCAATTCCCTCGACCAACGTACTTAATTCTCGTTGTCGTTTTTGCATGTACCTTCTTTAAAACCCGCGACCACAACATTAACCTTCCCGAGCTTGATCAATAACGCGTCACTGTTCATTTTCGTCAACCGGGCGCAACCTTTTCCAACATCGCTGCCCTCAGTCCTAGGTCATCAATACTGCTCGGCCTAAATGATAGTCAATCGGAGACACTATTGACCAGCTCTTGGTGAAAATGGCTAGCATGCGTTTTGAAGACCCAAAGAATATTTGTTAGTTACCTATTGTAACTGTAGTTCTACGAATAGTGCGTAGCCCCTTAGGCTCGCTTTGGGTATGACTCCAGAAGCACCTAGCTTCCCGCCAGAGAGAACTCAATGCTCCAATCACTGTGCAGAACCTCCTATAAATAGCCCACAGCAGTCCATGCTCTTCACTTTGAACTCGCCAAAGCCAGGTTGGACTGATGGGCCCGTAGCTAAGGGGCTACGCACTATTCGTAGAACTACAGTTACAATAGGTAACTAACAATTCTACTTCATAGTGCTACGCCCCTTAGGCTCGCTTTGGGTAACGAAGCGTAGCCTAAGAGTATGTACTCCCATCAGGCCAGCTAGCAGTGATTGGAGCCCTGCCGAGTAAGCCCTAACACCTCCAAGGTGTGGGAACTCAAGACAGACAGGGAATGAGCAGTGATGGGGCCGCTCCTATCAAGGACGCCCAAGGATAGGCTCAAAGGTGAAGCAGTGGTAGGGCCGCTCCTATCAAGGACGCCCGAAGCACTAACAGAATCCAAGAGGGAGGCCGTTCCAGGAACAGCCAAGTCTCTGACCAAACGCCCAAGGGCGAAGGTCACTTCCCAGGACGCCTCTACCAAGAGCTCCTGAGGAACACCGCGCGCGCCCCCGTAGGGGAACAAGGAACAGTCCCAGACCGCCTCTACCAAGAGCACCAGAGGACTGCACAACGCCGCGAAGGAAGAAGGAGAAGGCTGAGCCCAGGACGCCTCTATCAAGAGCTCCAGGAGGGGCCGGCCGCTCCAGACAACATAGACCGCAGAAAGCCTCAGAGAGAGCCAGACACGGTCGCATCAGTCCCAGAGCTCAGGATGGAGTGAGCAACAGACCGCTCTGATACATCCACCAGGTAAGACAGAGCAAAGGTGGAAGACGAAGCCCAGGACGCAGCCTGGCATACCTCCTCCACCGAGGCCCCTCGTAGCAGAGCTGTGGAGGCCGCCACGCCCCGAGTGGAGTGCGCTCGGAACCCCACCGGGGGCACCATCCCCTGGGCCTGATACGCCGAGCGAATCGCCCGGGACACCCAGTGCGCCAGCCGCTGGGAGGATAACGGGGCGCCTCTGTTTTTAGGCCCCAAGCACACGAACAGCTGATCCGTGCGCCTGAAAGAGGACGTGACCTCCAGGTAATGCCTCAGCATCCTGACAGGGCACAACAGGTGTCTTTGCTCATCCTCCTGCGAGGCGTGAGGCGGAGGATGAAAAGGTCTGATCCGTATGACCCTGGACCTGAAGGTTGAGGAAACGACCTTGGGGAGAAAGGCCGGGTTGGGCCACAACTCCACCAACCCATCCCCCGGACCAAAGGACAGGCAGGCCGGGCTGATGGAAAGAGCGCACAGTTCTCCCGCCCTCTTGGTTGATACCAGAGCCAATAAGAGTGCGGTCTTGAAGGCCACGCATTCTGGGCTGGCACGGGTCAGGGGTTCGAAAGGAGGCCCTGACAGCCCTTTCAAAACCACCTTGAGGTCCCAGATCGGAGGTGTTCGTCTAAGGACCGGCCTCTTCCTGTAGGCCCCCCGAAGGAAGCGTTTGATTAACGGGTGGGAGCGGGCTGAAAACCCCCCGAACCCTTCGTGACCAGAGGCAATGGCCGAAGCGGACACAGCCAAGGTACTAGCGGCCCTGCCCTTATCCAAAAGGTCCTGCAGGAAGCCCAGGACGCCCTCTAGAGGGCAAGACCTGGGGTCCCACGAGTGGGCCGCGCACCAGTCTTTGAAAAGCTTCCACCGGCACCCGTAAGCCCTCACGGTGGAAGGTGCCCTCGCCCCTTGGATGGTATCCACCACCGCCCGGGGGAGGCCTAGTCGGGCTAGGTTCTGCCTCTCAGCCTCCAAACCCAGAGCCTGTGGCCCAGGACTGGGCGGGAGCGAAGCGTCCCCCCTCCCTGGACCAGGCCCCCTGGCACGTCCGGGAGAGGCCACGGGTCCATCACAGACATGTTGGTCAGGAACGGGAACCAACGGGCCTGTGGTCGGTCTGGGGCGACCAGGATTACCTCCCGCTCTTCCTGCTCGATCCTCCTCAGTAGGATCGGTAGGAGACGAGGGGGGGGGAAGGCGTACAACAGGCCCCCTGGCCACGGATAATGAGCCAAGGCATCCACCCCTAGAGGCGGATTGTCCGTGGGTCTCAATGCGAACCAGAGCGGGCATTGCGCGTTGTCTGCACTGGCGAACAGGTCGACCACAGGCCGACCAAACCTCTGCCAGACCTCCGCTGCCATCTGCGGGTCGAGGCCCCACTCGTCCTCGAGAGGGCCTCCCCGTGACATTATGTCCGCCCCTGTGTTCCTGTCTCCCGGAACATGACGCGCTCTCAGAGACTGCAGATGCCCTGCAGCCCAGATCAGAATGGTCGCTGCCAGTCGGTGGAGGGCTGGGGACCTCGTGCCCCCCTGCCGGTTCAGATACGCCACCACTGTGGTGTTGTCTGAGCGCACCATCACGTGTCTCCCCGCTAGTTGTGGAGCGAAATGCAGAAGCACCCTGTGAACCGCCTCCATCTCCAGCAGATTGATGTGACGAAGAGGGCCTGACCAGGCGCCCCCCACAGAGCTCTGGTGCAGAACCCCCCCCCATCCCTCCAGAGACGCGTCCGTGAACACCTCCACGTGTGCCACGGCACCGACCAGGGGAACTCCTTCCAGCATCAGACCGGGCGTGAGCCAGTAGCTCAGGTCCTCGGCCACTCCTGGAGGAACAATGAGCCTTCTGCCCCCGTCTCTTGTGGGATGTAGTCGGAGACGGGAGAACCACCTCTGGAAACGTCTCAAATGAAGGAGACCTAGCCGCACCACTGCATGAGCTGATGCCATCATCCCCAATAGAGACCGTATTCGTCGGGCGGTCACTGTGGGAGAGGTCAGCGCTTCCTGAGCTAGACGCGTGATGCTCGAGCGTCTGTCCTGGGAGAGCGCTGCCCGAAACTCCACCGAGTCTAGCTGTAGACCTAGATAGACTAAGCGCTGTGCGGGTTGCAGATTGCTCTTTTCCCTGTTCACCACAAAGCCTAGGCGCTGCACGTGTGACAGGACCCAGTGCGTGTGAATGGTGGCCTGCTCCAGAGACGGGGCCAGAATCAGCCAGTCGTCTATATAAGTCAGGATTCTGATCCCTGCGCGTCTGAGTGGTTCCAACGCCGCCTCCACGCACTTGGAGAAGGTGCGTGGGGCCAGAGCGTAACCGAAGGGGAGGCGACAGTACTCGTAACACTTCCCTCCCACGGTGAAGCGCAGGAAGCGTCTGTGCTCCGGTACTATGGCAACGTGGAAGTAAGCGTCCGTCAGGTCTATGGTTGACATCCAGTCCCCGGGCCTGACGCACTCTAACAGATGTTTTGTGGAAAGCATCCGAAAGGGCCGTTTGGAAATGCACTGGTTCAGAGTGCGCAGATCCAATATAGGGCGCACCCCCCCTGATTTCTTGGGGACCAGGAAATACGGGGAGTACAGGCCTCTGGAGACGTCCCGAGGGTCCACCAGGACCGCGGCGCCTCTGCGTAACAGGGAGGCGACCTCCATTTGGAGCGCCTCTTCTGTCTCCCGATCTGTAGGGCGCACCGCACGAATGCCCTGGAACGGCGGTGGTCTCCGTGCGAACTGCAGAGCGTAGCCCCTGCGCATCGTTTTCTTTAACCAGGGGTCTGACAGTAGACCGAGCTCTTCCCAGACCCGAAACTGCTCTGTGAGGGGAAGGAGAGGACCCGGAGCACCTGGTGTAATAGCCCCCCACTCTCCCTGCGCTCCCAGCGGGAGAGGGGGGGGCATCGAAAGGGCCGAAACACCTCATGAGATGTGCTGTGTGAGGAGGTTGGGACCAGGCCCCCTGACTCACTTATAGACAGCGGTAATCTGCGTTTCACTCCCCGCCCAGAGGATGAAATGACAGCAGCCTGAGCTGAAGGGCAGACGTGTGTGGGAGCGTCCTGCTCTGTATGCGTAACACCACTAACAGAGGGAACCCCGGAGACGGAGGGAAAAACCTGACCTAGGCTTTCATTACCACCCCTGGGGAATGAAGTGCTGGATTTACCCCGGAGACGCTGAGAAAAGGGAGAGAGGCTCGCAAAACCTGGTCCTGACCCAGCAGACACTACACTGGCCGCTGTGGGAAGTGGTATGGAGGGATGCGGCCGCTGTGGACTCAACGTAACCAAAGGTGATAGACCTGTGTGTGATGCAATGCTGCCCTCTACCTGAGATGACAAACCATGCATGGCAAAAAGATGATGCTCAGACAGAGAATACGGTACACCTTGTCGTTTATTGAAAAACTTTTTCCCCCCCCGAACTCCCCGACTGTAGGGAGGGCGGCGGTGGGAGCGTTGGTCACGGAAACCACCGGAGTAAGGCTCTGAACCCCGTGGTCTCTGCGGAGTGTAGCGGCCCGGGCAAGGAGCAAGAGGGGGCGGAGCTGAGCGTCGCCGAGGTGACCGGTCTCTCACTCTCTCTCTGCCGCGATAAGGCTGCTGCTGTTGTTGTTGCTGCTGCTGCTGCTGCTGCTGTGACACACGGCGAGGGAGCAGATGAGGAGCCAGCATGGCGGAGTCTTTGGCAGCAGCGTCCAGTCTCGCGACGAGCCCCTTCATGTCTGGACCGAAGAGGGAATCCAAGGATATAGGGAGGTCCAGGAGCTGCCTCTTCTCCGTCTCCTTGATGTCCGCTAGCCCCAGCCACAGATGGCGAGCACCGACCTGTGCGGACGCCATGGATCGCCCACCGTCAATAGCCAGCGCCTGGATCATACGGAGTATGGCCGCCGTGGTGGTTCTGGCCCGGTCCAGGTCCTCGTCGGTGAGAGCTTGACCCGTGGATAGAGACCTATCGAGGGCCCCGGTGAGAAGAGCCATATGGCTAGCTAACGCAACGACCTGTGCTGCGTTAGCGTAGCATCTATCCAGTACAGCCATGCTCATCCTATCCCGCTCCGAGGGAAGGAGAGGTCTGCTGCCGGGCCACACCGAGGACTGCGGGAGTAGTGCGAGTCGGACAGCGTACTCCACTTCCGGGACCCCTTTGGACCAGGACCAGTCTTGGACCGAGCAATAGGCGCCGTACCCCAGAGCAGGCTTCTTAGCTGCTAGGGGTTTGGCCCAATCACGTGCCGCGTAATGGAAAACCGGATCCATCCGCGGACACAGTTTTGGAGCTCGTCTCTTCTTCCCTGGAAGCGATGAACCCACCGACGTGAAGTCGCTCTCTCTCTGGGTGGGTTGCGGAGGCAGGGGGGTCTCCATGGTGGCCGCTGCCGTGGCGAAGAGGCGGGGCATGTGGTCCAGAGGGAAGCGGTCTTGTTCCTCGCACAAGGAAATAGCCTCGTCGAGAGTGACGTAGGAACCCCGGTCCTCGTCAAACTCTTCCTCCACAACACAGTCTCCCCACTCCCTGGGTGCAGGAGGCAGGTCGAGCGGGACATACTCAACCTCAGGTTCCTCCTCCTGGGAGGGACCCGGGCGAGCCTCCGCGGAGGTGGCATAAGCAGCGCGGCGCTCTCTCTCCTCCCCGGGGAGAGAAAGGCACGCCGCACACGTCGCCGCTTCCCGGTGGTGGTGAGCTCCCAGGCAGAGGAAGCAGAACTCGTGCCGGTCTTTGCGGTGGAGCTTGGTCCGGCAGCCACCGCACCGTCTTCGTCCGACGCCGGATGGCGAAGGAGTTCTCGGACGAGGAGGAGTAGACATCGCGATCTTCAATGGTGAGTAGAACTTCTCTCAATGGCGCCAGAGTTCAAAGTGAAGAGCATGGACTGCTGTGGGCTATTTATAGGAGGTTCTGCACAGTGATTGGAGCATTGAGTTCTCTCTGGCGGGAAGCTAGGTGCTTCTGGAGTCATACCCAAAGCGAGCCTAAGGGGCGTAGCACTATGAAGTAGAATGATAAGTTAGCGTTGGAGAAAGAGTGGCGCCGTCGCTTTCATTTGTCACCGTTACGAATGGCCATCGGTCGGTTGACGATGGTCGGTCTTATTGATCGAGCCTCCATGTGTGTCGAGTGTTTTTTCCTGTTTATACGTCTAGCATGATGTTTGTATTGGTCAAACACAGGGTTAGGGAACCAAACTTTGCAACACCAACATTTTCCCCGGCCTGGGATTAATAAAGCTTCTCTGATCTTACTTTAAATCACAAAAATGTCGGGAACTATCCTTCAAACAAGAAAAATACTGAAGTAATAAAATCCATCTAACTCTGTTAACTCTATTTTTTTCATCTCAAAACAGCAGTGGGAGGCACGGTGGTGAAAGCTTGTGATTCACAGTAAGGTCCTTCCACCTCCAGGACCTTTCTGTGGAGTTTGCATGTTATATTTATTAATGCAAACTCTTAATTTATATATGTTATATAAATAAAAAAGATTATTTAAAGTTTAGGTCAATACTAATGTAAGTGATTATGTTCAACATTTACAGTGAAATGATGATCCACGTCTGTTAGATAAAATCAAATCAAAGCACAGCATAGATTTAAAGATGGATGAAATAATGTATTTTTTGGGAGCATCAAGCAAGCGCGTTACTAATTGCATTATAGAGATACAATAAACATATGAAATGTTTACATAAAGAAACTATTACGTATGTGTGTACTCTGATGCGTGTATGCTGGTGTGTGTATGTACAATATGTGTGTGTGCTGGTGGTGTGTGTGTGTGTATGCTGGTGTGAGTGCATATTTGTAAGGTCGCTGTTTTTAGTGGATATTGCTATATAATTAAGACGTTTAGTTATTGATGTTTGTAACAGTGTGAGGGCTTTCTTTTATTTCTCTCTGTTGCATCTTTAGTCCAGATTCTTTAGACAGAAAATGTCTATAAAAGAAAATGTCTGAAAGGAACTGAGTCCTCCTTTTACAAACGAGGTAAAGAACAATCTGGAGGGAGATTATTGCTGTAAGTGGTTCATTTTCAAAGACGTCTTTGAAAATCTTTGAGAAGGCTTTGTAGTCCAAACTAATGGCTGGGCTCTTTTGAAGCTGAGGTCCTGTAGTGTAGGTTGTAGTGTACATTTAGTATTTACTATAACTACAGGTGGGGACAATCTCTGAAGTGAAAGATCCAACCAGAAAGTCCACCTACATGATCTTTGATAGTATAAACTCTAAATGGCTATACAACTGTTGGGGTTTTACAATTGTCCTTTCACAGATAAAGAACATTTACCTGAAAATTACATTTAGGGCCCTGTAATAAAGCAACATGGCGACAGTAGCTCAGTTGGTAGAGCATCAGCCTTTGGGCCTGAGGGTCGTAGGTTCAAATCCACCACGAGACCTACTTCATGACTCCCACTGATGACTACTGTTGTTGTGTCCTTGGGCAAGACACTTAACCCCACTTTGCCTGAAGCCCCCGCTTCAAGATCAAGGCCCCTGTGGACTCACCACCTGCAGGAGGATCAGTGAGGGGCTGGTGCCATGTGTACCGGGTGCAGCTCTGACTGCCACCCCCCGACCCAGAAATGGATTAAGGGGAAGAAAATGGATGGATGGGTTTGAAATTAATAAATACAAAGTTTCTCTTAAGTTTTAAAGCAATTTGTTTGGACCATATTGTAGAAGCGAGTTCTTGGACAAAACAAATCAAATGTAAATAATTAATAATTTACATTATTGATTACAAAATTTACTGATTACAAAATATGAATGAAAAGCCAAAACTGGGATTCAAAATTCCCTTAATTTGAATGCAATGACATTGAGGGAACCACAAGAGAAATCTGTTTGTTTTTCCTTATGTCTTGTGAAATATAAGTTTGTGTCAATACTGATAAGCGATCATGTTCAAAATAAATAGATGCATGAAAACCAAAGTACAGTATACATTTTTGAGATGGATGAGCCAAATGAGCTTGATCTCTGTGGTCTATACGTTTAACATTTTATTTACAGGAAATCCCATCCATCAACCAAATTGCAAGATGTAATGGCCACTATTTTATTTACTCTTATCTTAAATCACTAAAAGTTTTGGTATCTAACTTTCAAATCACAACTGAACTAATAACATCCATCTAACTGGGTTCCTACTGTAGCTCTCAACACAAATGTGCTTCCATCACTCATTTTCACATGTTTGTATTAATAGGCCTCACATTTTGTATTTGTTTTTTTAATAATTTAAATCATCTTTACTTCAAGTAAGCAAGTGACAAATTGCAATTATACAGAAACAATGCAACACAATATTTGCATAAAATGTTAACAAAAAGAAAGCAGGGAGGGTGTGTAATAAGTGTCAGAGTATATGTGTGTGCATATGTGTACGTCACTATTATTAGTTGCCATAATAATCAAGACATGTAGCTACTTTTCCATATTTTAGACCAGCTTTTTCAGGCGGAAAATTGTCTTCCTTATCCATGACGAGCTAAAGAACAATCTGGAGAGATATTGTTGCTATAAGTGGGAGGATGTTAAACTCTCATGGCTTTTATCTCTAAAAGGGTTTGAGAAGCCTTTGGAGTCTAAACTAATGGCTGGGCTCTTTATGATGCTGAGGCCCTGTAGTGTTGGTTGTAGTGTATCTACTATAACTACAGGTGGGGAAAATCTCTGAAGTGAAAGATCAAACTAGAAAATCCACCTACATTAACTTTAGTGAATATATACTCTGAAATAGCTAGTGTCTGGTGTTTGCTGTAAATGACTGTAAAATTGTTGGGTTTTGACAGGATAAAGCAACACATTCGGACCATATTTTAGTAGCAAGTTTTTGGACAAACCGAATCAAATATAAATAATAAGGGCGACAGTAGCTCAATTGGTGGAGCACTGGTCTTTGGAGCTAATGGTCGTGGGTTTGAGACCACCATGTCCCATGTCACCTGCTCCCACTGATGTCTGCTGTTGTTGTGTCCCTGGGCAAGACATTTAACCACACATTGCCCGAAGCCCCCGCTGAAAGACGAAGGCCATGTCTTCGATCATGGAAAAGCCATCATCCTGTGGACTCTCTGCAGCAGGATCAGAGAGGGACTGGTGCATTGAGACTTGGATGGCAGCTCTGATTGCCAACCCCCTGACCCAGAAATGGAATAATAAAAGGATAGAAAATGACATGACATGACAATATAAATGATAAATAATTTGGGTCCCCCCCTTTTTTACAAAATTGGAATGACAACACAAAACTGGGATTCCAAATTCCCTAAATCTGAATGTGATGACATTGTCGGTGATGTATTAGAACTATTATGTAAGTTTAGGTCAATTCAGATGATAGTGATCATGTTAACTGTATACTGTATCGTGACGAGCACAGTATAGATTTTTGAGATTCTCTATGTGATCAATAAATGCTACCTCTAAGTTGTATAGAAAATCCCATCCATCAACCAAATCACATTATCACTACAAGACGTAATGACCGCAATTTGGTTATCTCAAAACGCTCACCACATATTTCCCTCGACCTAAAACAGGGGTGTCATTCATACGGCCCGCGGGCCGGAACCGGCCCGCCAAGAGATTTGACACGGCCCGCGGCTCATTTATGTAAAAATATAATAATAATACATTTTAAAAAGCCGCTCCGCGACGCCGCGCTCAGGGGTGAGTCTGTAGCTCAGTCTGTAGCTCCACCAGAGCGGTGCTGGAGGAATAACATCTTAAACTACAAGACTCTGCAAAAAATAGCGGAGAATTGAGAAAACAGAAGATAAACATGTCTGGCCCTGAAGACACAGCAGTCTGTGCCCAGAGCGAGAGGTTAGTTCTGCTGCTGTAAAGGGAAGCTACCTGTGCTAACAACATTAGCATTAGCATCGCAGCCGCACAGTGAGAGAGTTTGTTAAAACTCTCACAGGCTGCAGACATGGTATGAGAAACCACTCGCTTTTACCAACATGTTGCCATTGATAAGAGACTGATGTTACTGATGTCACATATTCATTTGTGGTGTTACTGAAACTATCGGAGGAGTTTTGAGCGCTGCTGCTGCTGCTGCTGCTGCTGCTGGTTCTGCTTTTGTTGCTGGTGTGTTGGACAGTGTGGACGGGTACCGATGGTAAAAACAGGTGTAGTGACAAAGCTGCAAATGGAGGTGATGATTTTTGGACATTTGACTGTATTTTACACGGAGACACTGCTGCAGTCGTTAAGAATGGATCATGTTATGGAAGTTTTTTTATTCATTTCAAGTGAATCATGGTCAGTTTGATGCTTTCTCTGTGATAATAACATAACCATGGACCTGACCGCACTGAAGATGGTTAAGCTGAGGTGCTGTGTTAAAGTGCTTTTTTCTGTCTACCTACTTTACCTTTGTGAGCAAGTTTTCTCTGTAATGAGCCTTAAAACAAAGCTAACATACAAATATTAATATACATATTGTGAAATACCATTTTCAATGTAATATTGTAAATACATTACATTATTTGCACTATGGAAAACTCACTGTTACATTTAAGTTTGTAACAGAAAACTGAGTATTAAAGGATAGTGTTTTAAAGGAAGTTTTAAATAAATGTGTTTATGTGCACAAAAAGTTGGACTTTGTACCGTTTTTGGATATTTTTGTAGAGCATCTCCTGGTCCGGCCCACTTGAGATCAGATTAGGTTGTATGTGGCCCCCGGACCAAAATGAGTTTGACACCCCTGACCTAAAACGTTTAGACTCGGCGGCCTGTGCTTGCATACAGGAGAAAACAAAGGGCGTATATTGGCAGGACGTCCTGGAGATCACCGCCTGCTTTGTTTTTCTCCTAAATCCATCGCGGGAAGATTGATCGCCGACGAAAGGAAAGCGTCAAAATCCATCATTCGGACACAAAAGAGAGTGGCCGAGTGGGAGCTGACGACAAGGTCTGAAGAGCACGGGGAGGTGAAAGAGACAGTGGAGGACTACACAAGGAAATGTGTTTTGTACATAGAAGGAAAACATTACAAACTAATCAGTCTTAAGTCCTGTTTTAACAAGTGTGTATCCTTATATTAAATTCTTAAATGTATGCCCTGATAAAAATTAATAATAATAATGCATTGATTTGTAAAGCTTCTTTTGGACACTAAAAGAAGCTTCACATGTCATTATTATTTCACACCAAACCTGGTGATGATAAACTATTACTACTGTAGCCACAGCTGCCCTGGGGCACACCGACAGAGGCAAGGCAACCAGTATGTGCCTGGCTCCTCTGACCATCACCAACCATTCACACACACATCAGACTCATTCTAGGCAATGTGGAGTCTAGTGTCTTTCCTAAGAACACAACAACATTCATGATATTAAACAACTATTATAACACAGACATCCAGGTGTCCATAAAAAGCACACAAATTGAAAAAAGCCCTAGAAATACAATGTTTGGTTATTTTTTGTCACAATTGGGTTCATACACTGTAGGAATCATAACACATAATCGTGCCTCTTGACATGTTGCATTTAAGTGACAACCATGGACTACAAACATGCTCCTACTGCCTTTGGCTACTTTTGCTTCTACTGCTTTTCGTGCCAAATGTGTCTCACTCACAATGTTAGTGTTTACATGCTGATAGTGTCTTTATAAATCCAGATATTAGTTTAGTTTTATTCATTCAAATCTGCACAAAGTTCCCTATGCAGTACTGTTAAGTAAAAAAAAAAAAAAGGGGTTGAACGAAGCAACCCCATTAACCCTAACAACGGACCAATCAGAGGCCTTATGTCCCCGGCTCCAAACAGTGCAAGCATGAATGGTCTAGCGCAGCTCCTGATTGGCTCTTTGGTCCCTGGGTCATTGCTACCCACACATTTGTTCCAGATTCCCCCTCATGAAGTCTGCTTGAGTTCGCTCTACAGACAAACACTATATGACATCAGCACTCGGTCAGTCCTTCTACAGTTTATGCGAGTTTAACAAGTGAATCCCGATTGTTTTACTAGATTAATACAAAATGCCATTCATTGCTCCAGAACTCTTAAAATTCATTGCTCCAAAACTCTTAAAATTAATGCCATGTTTGACTTTGAACAAGTGCGGACGGTTCATTTAGTCAATTTAGAACGCCCTCACTGTCATCGTCCCCATCCATCACTGTCAGTCCATTATTCAGAGACGTTATTTGGACTCATTGGTCGCTCATTGACCTCTGTTGATGTCCGTAAAGCTGCTTCAGGCCCTTCAGAGGTGACATGCAAAAATGACATTTAAAATATATGTACTATGCATAATTGTCTTTTTACGACGTTGTTCCCTGAGGCTGGCTTCATTAACGCTAATATCAGGAACGTCTAATACACACACACACTCCCCCACCCCTTCTTTCTAAAAGCTCAACTTTAAGTCGTTCTCTGCCTTTCAACACCAAATTATTTCTTGCATCTGTTTTTCTCCAGTCAATTAATTTCTCATCAAAAACATCACGCCATGGTCAATGCTTATTTTTACTATTAAAGACATTTATTGTATTTGAACCCTGTACGCAATAAGCAATAATTCAAAGTAAACAATAATCAAACCCAGTCTACAATACTGGGCCCCATTTTTTTTTGTCCAGTGTTCTTTCATGTATTAAATAAAACTTATTATTTGGTCAGATACAACACTTTACACACAGTGCTATTTGGCCTTCATAAACAAGCCCAGAGTAGTTTTTCATTGATTCCCTCAAGCTTTAGTTAGAGATCAATCTTTCTCTTTCATTCTCGAGATGCACAGAAACGAGCTGTTTCAAAACGTGACGTGATGTCCACCTCCAAGTGGTGATTGACAGCGGGGAGGAACTGAATCCGTCTATGGTCAGCTGCATCCTCTCTCCAAGTCTAGCCTGTGGTCCATAGATAGTAAAGAAAAGCCTGTGCTTTTTTCTTCATGTCAACTTGGAGATAATGTGTTGTTGGTGTAAATATGTGACGAGAGTATTTGACCCGAAGAGAAGAGAATGGGGATAAACTTTGTTCACTGGGATATCTGCCTCGTATCTGCGAGTCTGAAATCCGCGACGAGACTCGCAGATGTTTCTTTGCAAGTGACGGTAACACCAAAGACTGTTCCTGAACTGTGGTTACCTTGAAATAGTCTTATTTCCAACATAAAAGACGCTAACAGGAGCCTCGGTCTGTGAGTACGGGGATGCAAACTCGCCATATGTCACTGTGAACTAAATAGTTACGTCTCATACTGGATCAAGGACAGAGGGCTCTATGTGACGGGGTGCCATTGTTGGAAAAAGTTTATTCTCAGGTGTGAAATCACTGCGTACCAGCAAAAGCTGTACAGTTAGCTCTTTTTACCTCTCACTTAGTCACCGTGCCAGCGGGGGGAGGCGGGCTCACAGGCGGAGGAGCACAGGTCCAAGCGTTTCACTCGAGCTGACATCACTTCTATGCACGGAAACATTTTGAGTTTGAGTGTTGTATGGTGTGTCACCCAAATGTGTAGAGGATGGACAGTGAAAAATTAAGAAAAGCAAAATATGGCACCTTTAAAGAATGAGAAGATGAAATGTAGCGGTATAATATGTTAATCCAGGAGCTAAACCGCTTGAGCAAAGTAAAATATTGTGCAATTTTAGTGGTTTCAATCTTTCTCTGAGTGCATATTCGTTTGATCCAATGTACTTATATTTTGCACACACAAAAACACGGCTTCACCTAGACTCGGTGTCATGCGGCCCCCAGATAAATGACCCCTGCCATACACGTTTCAAAAGTTAGCTTTTTTTTTCTTTTCTTGTATTCGATTAACTAGATTCCAAATACATAATAACGACCCAATGTTGTCATTGATCGCCCTATAGACGACCAAAGCACACCGGGGTCAACCAAGACTTCCAGATAACCGCTTTGCCTTCCTGCCATCGCTCTACCAATTAAGCCATCATATCGTGCCAGATGGTTCGGGGAGGGGGTGGAGGCAGGGTGGGCTACCGGAGAGGGTGGTCCTTTGCATACCCCCGTGCCCAAAGACTTCCAATCCCCATTCCCAGCCATCTATCACGGGACGGGAGCTCTAATTAGCTTGTTATTCTGCCACGCACACTATCCCGGGGGCGTCGGAAAAAGCCCTCCTCGTGTTTTGAATGACAGCGGACGCATTGAAAGGGGGCAAACGTGGAGAGTGGGGGGCTCTGCGAAGTGTAAGCCAATCATTACGCCGAAGAATGGCTTTTGAATGGCCTTCTTAGCATAGCAATTATACTAGGCCTTCTTCAGATTTCTTTTTTTCTGTTATGGAAGGTTTTTTTTTTCTCTACGCTTGTTTTGTCGTGAATTGACAAGTTAAGGGTCGACGGAATAAAAGAAGCTTGTGAAGTAGGTCAGGAGTCAGTTCGTCTTTGCCAGCAGTGTTAAAATGCAGAATCGGTCCTTGAAACAGTAGAGGTTAAAAATAATACACCTATTGTTAGCTTGGATTGGTCGGGGTGTTGGACAAGTTAATAGTCTCCTTTCGCTTTTCGCCACCAAATAAAAACAGACTTTTTTCAGCCAGAGCTTTTGTCGTATTCAATGGACTTCATAATGTCACATCAAAACACCAAATAAAGGGTAATGGCCGTGTTATGAGTTGCATACAAACAGTTCGGGTCTGACTTTGTTAGAGGATATGTTGTTGCCCGGGCTGAAATTTTTCACTCTATTGCATTTCATGGCAGTCCACTTGACAAGCTGGTGACGTCTCTCAAACAAGGTGTTTTTGTACACTGGTCGACCAATGGAGGGTAACAAGTGAATTGATTAAAATCATTGTCAGTCTGCTCTGAAATGTAAAATGTACATTTAGTATTTTCCAGGAGTTTTGAGAAATCCAAATATTAAGAGTTTGAAGGAGGATGACCAGCGAGGTACTTACAACTAGGCAAGGGAAGTTTATTAGTATACTGTAGTTCACACACACACGGCAACGTAAACTGCTAAACAAAAAGAAAGGAAACATAAAAATCCTTAACAATCACAGTGCATTAACAAGAGTAAAGATAGAATCCTTTAGTTGTATGCACAGCTAAACAGAAGCTCATTATATCATTATTTCAATTTGGAGAGACGAGAACAACTATAAGGGTGTCTAGAATGTACTGTTTATTAGCTAAGGATAAACAGAAGATTACTGTGAAAAATCAGCATTCTTTTTCTGTCGCTACGAGTTTTATATGCAGACAGTTGTTTCTGTTACGCAGTGGAAATGATGCAACCAATCAAACTTTGCACTCGGAGTCAGCATCTTTGGGTGGGAAACAATTCAGTGGCCTAAAGCCATTTAAAT
Organism: Knipowitschia caucasica; assembly: GCA_964034765.1. NCBI lineage: Eukaryota > Metazoa > Chordata > Actinopteri > Gobiiformes > Gobiidae > Knipowitschia > Knipowitschia caucasica. Next base: position 13,681,158 of record OZ035837.1, on the reverse strand, counting down.
ATCTGGTCCAAAACTTCAGACTTTGCCGCCCCTCCCTCTGATCAGATCTGGCTCTCGTCAGAAAGCCATTAGGACTCTCTCACACTCATCTCCGCCACGACCACAGCCAAAGATTTACTGAAAAAAAAACAGATATAAGTCAAAGACACGTGAAGTTCAACTGTGGACACTGCAGACAGAAAGTGGCTCTGACTGAACAGACCGCAGAGCAGCTTTTCACAAGGAATTTCTGTTTAAATATGGTCGGATTTTGGCCTTGGATCCTTAGATGTTTATTTTGTCTGGTATTTAAGTGTTTGCTCTTGCATATTTTTTACTCGTGGAATGTGGCTATACTAGCTTCAGTACACATACCTAAAAGACCAGAGGAAGGTAATGGGAGATATTTTTTTTTTAATTAAAGAGATAAAAACAAGCAAAGTAGAAATTATCCATAAGAAATATGACAGATCCAGATAATATTTATTCTCTCAGTAATGCTCTAAGGTGTTTTGAATGGTTTATAGTGAGAGCCCTATAAAAACTGTGTTTCTGAAATTTGCTATATAAGTCAATTGTATTTGATTCTGAGGTTATTTGGCATTTACTATAGGTTCCTTTCATATTTGCCCGGTAGATGCAACTCTTTTCCTCTATTGTTTCACTTGACTCACTGTTTAGATAAGATCAGCGATCTCTTACTGCCATTAAAAAGTACCATTGTTTGCAAAAAAATACTGAAAATTGTTATTGCCCCAAAACCTTCATGGGTGATTTGGTGAGTGGAAATGCTATTCTCAGACAAAACGCCACATCTCCAACAGAGGAATATAGATCCTATTGAACCATCCCCTGCAGAATATACCTATGTAAAGCTTGCATATTGGAGCAAAAAGAAAGGTCAGTTCAGTTAACAGGATGAGACCATGCAAACTGGGAATTAAACCCAATACCTTTGGCTGTGAGGCACAGCAAACCTCCTGACTAATTGTCACCGAATCTTTACTCCATGAGTCCTCCATTCAACCATAGAACACTGTGTGTTTATATTCAATCTTCAAATCGAAGCCGCCAGCATCAGGTGTCACGGCGTGCTGTTTTTGTGCGGCCTCTCGAGGGTCTTTTGTGAGCACATGGTAGCAACATGTGTTGAGCACAGATGTTAAGTATCACTGAACAGCTGTATATAGTCTTCCCCCTGCTTGTGTTCGTGTCCTGATCAGTGCTGATTCTCCTGCGCCAGGAGAACAATCTGCTCACATCAGATCATTCTCACAGATCTTGACAGCTCAGAGAGGGGCGCCGGGAATCGAAACAGCAGGACAATAGCAATATGTGATCTGCAAAAAAAAAATACAGAGTGGGGTTTTAGTTGTGGTAGCAGCAGCAGCAGAGAGTTACAGTCGGGTATTTTCCTGAATTGTAATAAAGAGTAATCTGCAAAAACTCTACACTTTGCGAGACATAAAACTAAATAATTGGCGTTCCAGAAACAAGACAGTATGGGTGATGTCACTTTGTCTTTCTCCCTAAAATCCTAAAGTCAGATTAGGTAAGAGGAAAGACATGATTAACAAGCCCAAATTCAATCAACAACTTTGAAGCAGCTTTTAAAAGGCTTAAAACATTGCTACATTCAAATTGTTGTAGTGGTCATCTTTGTACATTTTTATAACTTATTACGAGTCACAAATACAAACTGCTGCTATAAATGCCGTTTTAAATCGTTCTTTTGCCACTATTTTCTCTACTTCCAAAATTCTTTTTATGTATTGTTTTATAGCAGCTTCATCAAAGGCCCTTCCTCTTGCCATCTTACATCTTTTCTTGTGTCACTCCAAACATATTCTATAATGTATATTATGATTAGTTGCCAAGTTTAGAGTTTTTGCAGGATTACTCTTTATGTATATTCAGGTAAAATTCACCGAACTGTACCTCTTGCTGCTGCTTGCTGCTACCACTACTAAAGCCACTCTGTATTTTTTTTTGCAGATCACATAATTGCTATTGTCTGCTGTTTCGATTCCCGGCGCACCTCTCTGAGCTGTCAAGAGTGTGGAGATGATTCTGATAGTGAGCAGATGTTCTCCGGGCGCAGGATAATCAGACTGATCAGGACACGGAGGACACAAGCAGGGGGAAGACTTTTTTACTGCTGTTCTGTGATACGTAACATCTGTGGCTCATACAAATGTGCTACTTGTGCTCACCAAAGGACCCTCGAGTTAGGCCGCACTCAAATACAGCACGCCGTGACATCTGATGCTGCGGCTCGGATTTGGAAGATTGAATATGAAAACACAGGGTTCATAGTTGATGTGATGACTCATGGAGGTAGATTCGGTGACAGATTGCAGAGGTTTGGGGCTGTGCCTCTCAGCCAGAGGTATTGGGTTTAATTCCCAGTTTGCATGGTTCTCCTGTTAACTGAACTGACCTTCTTCTTTTTGATTCCAATAGCAAGGCTTTACTTAGGTATAGTTCTGCAGGGGAATGGTTCAATTAGGTTCTATGTTCTCTGTGGAGATGTTGGCCGTTTTGTCTGAGAATAGCATTCAACTCACCAAATCACCATGAAAGGTTTTGGGGCAATTACAATTTCAGTTTTTGCTAAACAATGGTACTTTTTAATGGCAGTATCGAGGATCGGCTGAATTATCAGAAAACAGTGAGCAAGTGAAGACAATAGAGCGGAAAAGGTTGGCATCTACAGGCAAATAGGAAAGGAACCTATAGTAAATGCCATATAACCTCAGAATCATAAATACAATTTGACTTATATAGCAAATTTCAGAAACACAGTTTTTATAGGGACTTCACTATAAACCACAATTCCAAAAACACTTTAGTGCATTACTTGGAGGAAGTAATTTTGACTGGATCTGTCATATTTCTTATGGGATATTTCTACTTTGCTTGTTTTTCTCTTTAATTATATCTACCATGACCTTCCTATGGTCTTTAGGTATGTGTTACTGAAGCTAGTATACGCCACATTCACGAGTAAAAAATATGCAAGAGCAAACCACTTAAACCAGACAAAATAAACATCTAAGGATCAAGGGCCAAATCCGACATATTTAAACAGGAAAGTCCTTGTGAAAAGCTGCCTCTGCTGTCTGTCAGTCAGGATGCCACTTTCTGTCTGCAGTGTCCTCAGTTTGATTCTTCACGTGTCTTGACTTTTACTGTTTTTTTTTCAGTAAATCTTGGCTGTGGTCGAGGCGGAGGATGAGTGTGAGAGAGTCTAAAGGCTTTTCTGACAGAGCCATATCTGTCAAGAGGGAGGGGCGGGCAAAGTCTGAAGTTTTGGACCAGATATTTAAATGGCTTTTAGGCACTGAAGTTTCCACCAATAGATGCTGATCTCCGTGTTGGGCATAGTTTGATTGTTGGCATCATTTCCACTGCTAACAGAAAACAAACTGTCTGATCTATAAACTCGTTGCGACAGAAAAGATTGGCTGATGTTGGCACAGTAATTATCTTTATCCTTGCTTATTACAGTACTTCTTAGACCACACTTATAGTTTCTGACCACAGGTGGCATCACTGAGATAAAATTCATTTGACGTGGGCTCAGCAAATGTGTGGCCATCATGGGAACATTCTTTTTCCATCATGGTTTCAAAGCTAGTACCACACAAAGTTCGTTGGCAGCTTTAACACTTATTATGTTCAAAAGAAAGAATGAATGGGATCTGGTTGGAGTTCATCGATGTTTCGTTTTTTTTTTTTTTTTTTTTTTTTTTTTTGGTTTTTTTTTTTAGGTTGGCAGGCCCAAGACGTCTTGACACGCGATTCAATGACATGTAAAGAGCTAGGTGGCAAAAACTCCTGTAGGAATAGTTAAGTTAAGAGGTAGCAATGTCTCCTAGTATGTGGTAAGACTTTTGAAATGCGTAGTTTGGGGTAATTGGGCTCTTGTTGGTCGTGTTCACTTTGACTGGATCAATGTTGGTTCACTCGGGACAAAAAAAGCTTTATTTGTGGATTGTTAAAACCAACAAAAAAGTGAATAAACAACAAATTGTTGGGCGTCACAGAGGCCAGCCCCTGTCAGGTCTAATGCGTGGAGTTCCAGGGTTTTGGGCCCCATCAAATGGTTCATGAAATAGACCAGAGAGACATGGCTGAATGTATGTCTGTATGTCCACAGTATTAAGTAAGTTTACATTACTTTTGAAAACAGATCTGATCTGGTACACCAAACATCACCGTCATCACCGTTGTGTGGAAATGAATTAGGAACAATATCTGAACTCTGAACATTGTAAAGCGCTTTGGATTGGACAGTGGTCTGTAAATATGCGCTATATAAAAAAAACTTTATCTTACTTACAAATAAAGAACACACGAAGATGCAGAACTATGTACATAATATATCTTGACACAAAAGAGAGTATATTTCCAACATGTTTGATCCTCTTCCTGTGTTTTTGCGCGCCTGGAGTGATTCTATCCATGCCAAATGTGACATGGACAATTCTCCTTCCCAGATCAAGAAAATGTATTTAATCTTGTCTTAATGTGAAGAATCATGGTGAAGACACCTGAAGAAAGCTTGAGTCTTGCTGCAGAAAGCTATACACCCAGAATATTAAGTTTGTGGTTTTTTTTTAAGTTCAAATCAATTGTGAAAAAGATGCAATAATCTGCAAAAGCTACTTATACACAGGGGGGTTACTGTCCAACCCTCCTCCTAACCATATGCCTTAAAGGGAACGCCACTTGTGACCAGGGCGACTCCTATAGTGAGGTAATGCTGACCACAATTGGCGTATTGTGCGCACCATTCTCCATCATTCCAATTTACTAAATGCAATCGCCTCGGCGGACTGCTTGCTTATTTTTTGATTTTCTGGCGATTAGTCATATTTCTGCGGGTGGCAAGGAAATGGATTTATTATTTTTTGAGCCAAATATTTAATGTTCCCTTTATTTGTGCGAGCCTAATAAACAAATGTGTCATACGCGATTCTGTTCGGCATACAATAACTAGGTGGTTTTTTTTCCCACAGAAAACTGGAAGGGCCTGGACTATTTTGTGTGTGTGTGTGTGTGTGTGTGTGTGTTGTGTGTGTGTGTGTGTGTGTGTGTGTGTGTGTGTGTGTGTGTGTGGTGTGTGTGTGTGTGTGTGTGTTGTGTGTGTGTGTGTGTGTGTGTGTGTGTGTGTGTGTGCACTTGTTTTCAACTCCTGGTGGGTTCCATAACCTGAGATTCCACTCACGTCATGGGGACTGGTTTTACGTGGTGGGCCCGAACACCGGACCCCACTGGTCCAAGCTTAATAATCAATGGGGTAATGCTTTTCTAACGGTCCTTATGCAGTCTCTGTAAAAATATGGAAAGGACCCCTGGAGGTTTACTTTCCTGAAAAAAGTGTGTTATGTGTCGGAACCCTGGTGGTGGGTTGCGGGATATCAAGGAGGGGCACAACTGGGGCAATTTCAGTCCAATGCTGCAGGCTGGAGCCAATCATGGAGCAGCACAACAGAGGAAATCAGGTGTCAGGTGTCAGGTTGTGGTTTCTTTGGCTGCAAGAAAAAGGTGCACAAACCACTGTGTGTGGTTCATTAGGCTGCAAGAAATCATGGAGGAGCCACACAGAAGCGCACGCTTACAAACCACTGTGGTACTTACGGTGGTACTTACGTGGTACTGACTACACTTACGTCTTACAGTGACTTTTACAACAGTGGTTGTGTACTACCGTTGTACTTACGACTTACGGTGATTACAACATTTTTTTCCATTACATTTTTACTTACTTTTTAAATACTTATTTGTTTCCCCACCCCCCCCCCCCCCCCTTATCCCCCCCCCACATTTTGCCCCCCCCCTGCCGGGGTGTGTGAGCCCCCCCCCCGGCCCCCCCCCCCCCCCCCCCCCCCCCCCCCCCCCGCCGCGGTTCCCCCCCCCCCCCGTGGCCCCCCCCCCCACCCCCCCCCACTTGGGGCTCCCCCCCCCGGGGTTACTTACCGTGGTACTTACAGTGGTACTTACAGCGGGTACTTTACGGTGAGTACTTACGGTGGTTACTTACGGTCGGTTCTCTTACAGTGGTTACTTACAGTGGTTCTTACGGTGGTACTTACAGGTTGGTACTTACGGTGGTACTTATCGGTGGTTACTTACGGTGGTATTACGGTGTACTTACAGTGGTACTTACAGTGGTACTTACGGTGGTACTTACGGTTGGTACTTACGGTTGGTATCTTACGGTGGTACTTACGGTGGTACTTACCGTGGTACTAAGTGGTACTTACGGTGGCACTTACGGTTTACTTACAGTGGTACTTACATGGTACTTACAGTGGTACTTAGCAGTGGTACTGTAGGCTACTTACAGTGGTACTTGACAGTGGTACTTCTAGGTACTTATTGTGGTACTTAGAGGTACTTATTGTGGTACTTACAGTGGTCTTCTAGGTACTTATTGTGATAATTCTAGATACAGCTGTAACTTAGTAATTCATGGACACTACAGTATTATTTCCTATGTAGTAAATGTGGTACTTGCTACATACCTACATACAGAGGTCATTTGTAGGAATGTTTGACTATAAAACATAAAACAACATTATGTAAAACAAACGTCTTTATTATATATGGACATAAGTAGCACTGAAAGGACGTTTAAATACATTTAATGCATATTCAAAAACATGTTTCTAAGGACAAGGGAAACACACTGCAAGAATAGGTAACCCAACCCAAGTAAACAGAATTACACATTACCAGGTACTTACCAGGCAAGTACCAGGTACTTACCAGGCAAGTACCAGGTACTTACCAGGCATAGTTACCAGGTACTTACCAGCAAGTACCAGGGGTACTTACCAGGCAAGTACCAGGTTACTTACCATGGCATAAGTACCAGGTACTTACCAGCAAGTACCAGGTACTTACAGAATGTACCAGGTACTTACCATAGGGGACTGGCAGTAATAAGTACAAAGGACTTTAACATAAGTTACCAGTGATAAACACCAGTAATTTTATAGTATGTACCAGGTACTTACCATAGGAAACTGGCCCATAATAGACAAAGGACTTTAACATAAGTACCAGTGATTAACACCAGTAATTATATAGTAAGTTAAAGGTACTTACATTAGAACTGGCCCCATAATAAGACAAAGGATTACCATAAGTACTAGTGATACCTGTAATTATATTAGTATTACCTTGTACTTACCAGCAAGTACCAGGTACTTACCAGCACAGTACCAGGTACTTACCAGCAAGTACCAGGTACTTACAGCCAAGTACCAGGTTACTGTACCCATGGGACTGGGCCCATAATAGCAAAGGACTTTAACATAAGTACCAGTGATAACACCAGTAATTATACAGTAAGTACAGGTTACTTACCATAGGGACTGGCCCATAATAAGACAAAGGACTTTAACATAAGTACCAGTGATAAACACCAGTAATTCTATATAGTAAGTACCAGGTACTTACCATAGGAAACTGGCCCATAATAAGACCAAGGGAATTACCCATAAGTACTAGTGATACCAGGTAACTTACCAGCAAGTACCTGGTACTTACCAGCAAGTACCAGGTACTTACCAGCAAGTACCAGGTACTTACCAGCAAGGTACCAGGTACTTACCAGCAAGTACCAGGTACTTACCAGCAAGTACCAGGTACTTGACCAGCAAGTACCAGGTACTTTCCAGCAAGTACCAGGTACTTAACAGCAAGTACCCAGGGTATCTTACTGTATAATTACTGGTGTTTATCACTGGTACTTATGTTAAAGATCCTTCTGTCTTATTATGGGCCAGTCCCTATGGTAGTTGTACCTGGTACTTGGTGGTAAGTACCTGGTAAGTAATAAGTAAGTAAGTAATCTTTATTTATATACCGCCTTTCACAGACCAGAGTCACAAAGCGGTTTACAATTGTTATTTTTTGGGCACTTGTCTCTCACTCCACACAGAGATGGGAGCGGGGTCGCCGAACAGGAGGCGCATGCCGACCTATTGTACAATATTTTTAGTGGTTAGGGGAAACCGGAAGTACCTCGGAAGGAATCCTACGCAGACACGGGGTGAGGAGAACATGCAAACTCCACTCAGAAAGGCCCTGGTCCGCCGGGATTTGAACCCAGGCCTTCTTGCTGAGAGGCGAGAGTGCTATCCACTCAGCCACCGTGCCGCCGTGACGGTACTTGCTGGTAAGGACCTGGTACCTTGCTGGTAAGTACATGGTATAATTATATTATTACTGGTATCACTGAGTATTAGGGTAGTCCTGGGTCTAGTATGGGCCAGTTCCTATGGTTAGTTACCTGGTACTTACGATATAATTACTTGCTCGTGTTACTCACTGGTTACTTATGTTAAAGTCCTTTGTCTTTTTATGGGCTGGTTCCTTTGGTAAAGTAACTGGTACTTACTATATATTTACTGGTTGTTATCTAGTTGGATACTTATGTTAAAGTCTTTGTTTTTATTACGGGCCAGTCCCTATGGTAAGTACCTGCGGTTTCTTGCTGGTATGTACCTGGGTACTTGCCTGGTAAGTACCTTGGTACTTGCCTGGTAAGTTACCTGGTAATGTGTAATTCTTGTTACTTGGGTTGGAGGTACCTAGTTCTTGCAGTTGTTTCCCTTGTCCTTGGAAACTTGTTTGAAATATGCATTAAATGTATTTATACTGTCCTTTCTGTGTCTACTGATCTCCATTATTAATAAAGACGTTTGTTTTTAACATAAGGTGGTTTTATGTTTTATAGTGCAAACAATCCTACCACAAATGACCTCGGTTTGTATGTATGTAGATTGTACCACATTTACTACAATTGGAATAATACTGTAGTGTCCTTGATATTTACTATGGTTACAGCCTGTATTAGAATTATCACAATAAGTACCTAGAAGTACCACCTCCGCTTAGTACACAAATAAGTACTCTAAGTACCACTATAAGTACCACGTGTAAGTACCTAGAAGTACCATGTAAGTACCACTATAAGTACCTGAAGTACCACTGTAAGTACCACTGTAAGTACCACTGTAAGTACCATCCGTAAGTTCCACCGTAAGTACCTCGGTAAGTACCTCAGTAAGTACCACGTTAAGTACACCGTAAGTACCACCGTAAGTTACCCACCGTAAGTACAACCGTAAGTACCACCGTAAGTACCACCCGTAAGTACCACTGTAAGGTACCACTGTAAGTACCACTGTAGTAGTTACCTTCCGTAAGTACCATACCCGTAAGTACCACCGTACAGTACCACGTAAGTTACCACCGTAAGTACCACCGTAAGTAACCACCGTTAAGTACCACTGTAAGTACCACCGTAAGGTACCACTGTAAGTACCACAAGTAAGTACCTCCGTAAGTACCACCGTAAGTACCAACCGTAATGTACCACCGTAAGTTACCACCGTAAGTAGTACCACCAGGTTATGTACCACTGTAAGTACCACCGTAAGTATCCACGTAAGTACCACCGTAGTAGTACCACTCGTAAGTACCACCGTAAGTACCTCCGTAAGTACCAACTGCAAATTATTTGTTGTTTGTGCAGCTTAGTCAAGAGTCCCTAATTGATGAAGTCGACTCAGATTCTGACGATTTAACTGTCAAGAAGAAACCTGTAAAAAAGTATGGAAAAAGAAAAATCAAAAACACTTTTCTTCAAGACTCGGAAAGTGACGAACCAAAGGCAAATAAGATTGTTATCATGCAGCTGCAAAAGAAGAAAAATGGGGGGCGAGTATACAGCAAGAGACACTTCTGCCTCTACTGTTCAATGTCCTGCCACAAAATGTCCCGTCATTTGACTAGAAAACATGGAAATGAAAGTGACGTAGCCAGAGCATTGGCTCTACCTGTGAAATCTAAAGCACGTAAACTTCAGTTTGATTTGATCAGGAATAGTGGAAACCGTGAGCACAATTTTGAGGTTTTAAAGGCCGGCATTGGAACTTTAGTCCCAGCTAAACAGCCAAATTCCCCAGTTAAATCCAGTGAGTTTTTGCACTGTATAGACTGTGGGGCATTGCTTAAGCGAAAGTCGCTGTGGAGGCATGTGGCCAGGTGCCGGCTTTCACAGAAAGATGCCCAGGCTAAACCAGGTAGAAGTAGGGTCCAGTCCCTCTGCTCCCTAGCCCAGCCTGTACCGGAGGGCATCAGCAAAAAGCTGTGGTCTTTAATTTCGGCAATGCATCAGGATGAGGTCACGGGTGTTGTCAAAGCAGAAAAGGGGATTCTGAGACTCGGAGAGCACCTGTACTTAAAACACGGGCATGATAAGACAAAGCATGATTACATTAGGCAGAAAATGAGAGAAGTCGGTAGGTTAATTAACGAAGCAAAAACCGCAGGGAAACTGAAAACAATTAAGGATTTCTTTATTCCTTCCAACTTTAACCATGTGATTGATGCAGTCAGGTCTGTGGCTGGATATGATGAGGAAACAAATCAATACAAGACTCCATCCTTGGCCCTCAAACTCGGCCATAGCCTCAGAAAGCTAGCAGATATTCTTGAATGTGACTCAAAAATGGAGCATTGTGTTGATGAACTATTTATTAAAAACCTCCAACGAAGCCGGCTGCTTTTTGAGAAGAGGTGGGACGTCTGTGTTTCTTCTGCTGCCCTACAGACCCTCCGGCAAGCCAAGTGGAACACTCCGGACCTGCTCCCTCTGACTGAGGACGTTAGAGCCATGCATGCACATATTGAGGTATGTCGACCTGAATATGTGCAAACCCTAATAAGTGAGCCAACGTCTAAGCATTGGTCTAAACTGGCAGTTTTGACTCTTTGTGAGGTCATCATTTTCAATCGAAGAAGGGAAGGTGAGGTTTCAAAGATGCCACTGACAGCCTTTACCTTAAGAAGTAAGACTGGGATCCATTCTGACATTGCTCTGGGACTGTCCCAACTTGAGAAAAAGCTGTGTCAGCATTTTCAACGCATTGAAATTAAAGGGAAAAGAAGTCGGAAAGTGCCGGTTCTTTTGACTCCTGAAATGATTGCTTCGATGGAGGTGCTGGTGGAGAACAGAAGGGCCTGTTCCATCTCTGACCATAACCCATACTTCTTTTCCCGCCCGGGCGCAGACACCCACATCAGGGGATCAGACTCCCTACGCCAGGTAGCCAAAGAATGTGGTGCGGTGCATCCAGAGATGCTATCCTCAACCAAACTTAGAAAGCACATAGCTACTATGTCTACAGTTCTCAATATGAAAGAGAATGAGATGGACATACTTGCCAACTTCCTCGGCCATGACATTCGCATCCACAGGCAATATTACAGACTACCAGAGGGGACACTGGAGCTGGCCAAAATCAGCAAAGTGTTGATGGCCATGGAGCAGGGAAGAGTGACGGAATTCGAAGGAAAGAGCCTCGACCAGATACAAATTGAGCCTGAAGGTAATTCTTGATATTATTAAAATATGTATGATTTTTTTCCCCTAAAGGCCACTTGTATTTTTATTTTCTGTGCGACAGGGAGAGCAGTAGAGATCCTCTCACAAACGGACGGGCTAAAAGAAACTTCAAGCGGAGAACCTTCAACCATTCATCCAGATGCACCCCATGGTAGTGGCAGTGCCCCTTCTGGTAAGTGTACCAGGTGGGGGATTACAGCCAGGCTGCTTGGTCCTCACCCTGGGAGTGTATATTGCTAATATATTTTTATTTCTCTCCCTAGAACGTGTAAGAAAGCCATGGTCTGCATCTGAGGTGAAGGCTGTGGAGAAGACCATGACACCTTTCATACAGACTGGAAAGGTCCCTGGGAAGTCTCACTGCCTGGCCTGCATTAATGCCTCACCAGATGACCTTAGACATCGGACATGGAGTGGCATTAAATTCTATGTCAAAAATAGAATCACTGCAATTCGAAAACAAAATCTAAAATAAAATTCCTTTAAAATAGTTGTTTGGTTTCTATTGACTGTTTTGTATTACTTAAAGTCTTGGTAAAAAAAGATTATGTCTATGGGTCCCATTCTGAACGGCCCTGTCAAAGGGACCCACCAGGTAACAAAAACGTGTATGTGTGTGTGTGTGTGTGTGTGTGTGTGTGTGTGTGTGTGTGTGTGTGTGTGTGTGTGTGTGTGTGTGTGTGTGTGTGTGTGTGTGTGTGTGTGGTCTATGTTGTACAGAAGTATGTTTTTCATAAAAGTGATGTTGTAATGAACTTTTAAGCTGGACTCCCATAACTTGTCAAAGATAAATTAAATGCATGTATTTTTGTACAGCCAGGAATCACAGGGATCGCAGAATTGTTGATCGCGTCAAAGAGCTGATTGAGAAAATCAAACTAATAGAAAACAGCATGTGAAATGAGGGTCAACCAAAGTTCTTACATATTCATAGTCTGGTGTTTAGTGAATACAATTATACAGCTTGCGGGCATTGTGGCTGCTAGAACACTCAGATCTTCATTTGTATGTTCCATTTCAAAAAAAGATAATCAGTAATTAGTTATAGTAAAGTAATTACAAGGGTTTTTACTGGACTCAATAGTAATGCTAAAACAGGATTAATAAATGATTCATTGAAATACAGCAAAACCAGTTTTGTGAGAGGCAAGTAAACAGTGTATTGCTATGGAAACTTGCAGTTTGCCAACCAATTTGACACTCATATAATTAATGAAGAGGAAATTGGACTTAATGACTAAAAGTCAAATTGACTGCCCTGGGAGTTTCATGAAAATTCTATGATAGAGGACATAACTACATTTTTATACTGTATGTACCTAAGTGTACTATTATTTGACCAAATTATAAAAGCAGTCAAAAATTGAGTTCTAGTGTTAACAAATCCATTTACGTCTGTATTAGCTGTTCGACTGTGCTTATAGGCTAACTGTATAGCAGGACAATACAAGTTGAGAATTGTATAGGATATCTTATAAGATCCATTTGTGCAAAGGTCCCCGCTTTCTATGGCTGGTTTGATTAGCCACAGTGCATTACTCTGTGTTTTCCTCGGACGTCTTGTTGTTGAGATTAACCTATAGCAATAACTTTACGTTGCCCATGTTATTTTTACCACCGGCCTCCACACCCTTCTCCACCGCGCTCCTTTCATATCAAGCCTGTATACAAAAAATGCATTTCAATCATCCTGCTCTTTCTCCTGATGTACACAAGGAAATCCAGCTGAACTCTCTCTTGGCTCCGTCATTGCTAATCCTTTGTATCTTGGATTGTCTTTAACCAACCAGCTGCACATAAAAACTTGTGCCGTAGTATGTGTCTAGCAGAAACCGTCCCACCTCACACCAGTTCTGATCTTATTGGGAAATTCTCTGACGGACGTTGGGTCATGACCAGAACGCAGGGCATGCGCGGTTTTCGGGGGGTTACAACCGGGGAGGCCGTACTGGTGGTGATGTCACTTTGAAAGGCTAAAAATCTCCAACTTTGTAAATGATCATATGACTGGTCTGCGCTTGTGTTCAGGCCGAGAGTACATACCCATCAGTTACAGAGGATTCACACGCTTTATATTGTATCACATCTGGTTTTACTGTGGTGGGTCGCATGTCTACAAGTGGAAAATATACACACTACACGTAAATTGTACTGGTCAAATCCTTTACCCATTCTGCCCAAAATCTGTTCTTCCAGGTCCATAGTGTTGCTGGTAGATGGGTGAATATGATAGCAACCGCTTACATTCAGAAGGGATTCATTATTATGGTGGATGTGGTTTTAAAATGAACATATGTTGTCCACAAAAGAAGTGTTTCAAAAAGTGTTTCAAGATATACTTTATAGGGTCACCCCCCCCAGGAGCTTATAAAGATATATCTTGAAAAAGGCGCCAGTACACACAGAATTAACCCTGAATCCGAAGCTGTACTTTATTCATAGTAAACTTAGCAGAAATTACAGATCAGTAACGTCAAGTAAAGCGTGAAATGTGTAGTCCCACTGAGGTTCCAGAATCAATTTTTCAGGAGAGTCTTGGCCTTAGAGAGAAGGGAGCTGGTTGTACATGATTTTAGTGGTAGCAGAATAACCGGGAGCACCAAGGAGGAAACAATACGCAGAGGAAAGGGTTAACCACTCAGATTTCCTTAGAGCAGGAAACACCAACCGGTAGCTATAGGGAGCAGGTTGGTGGGCGGAGGACCAGAATCTCGCTATATTTAATTGTTTCAATGCCATCTATATTAGTGAAAATATCTAACTTTGAGCTCTAATAAAAGGTCAAGACATTGATCCGTGTCTAGATGGGTAGAGTTAGATTCCCTTTAAGAATACAAAGGCATGTCACAGTATTGACTAAATTTACTTTTAACCACTTTAATGAGTAGCCTCTGCCATTTTTGTCCTGAAAAGCAAATCTCACCGTGGGATAAAAGGTCAGAGACTCCTGCATCAGAGGATCGAGCACCTGTCAGACCCACAGGCAAATTGCATCCTAATTGGCAAAAAAATAATTCAATTCTTGTAAATCTCTCTCCCTTAGTTTCACTTTTTTTCAAAAGCAATTACTTACTTGAGTCAGATACTGATACGCATGTGCTCCCTGATTTATTGCAGGGCGTACTTTCTGCGAATCGCCGCGATAATTGCAACATTATGTGATCAAAACTGTGACTTGTCTACGGTCACCTGCAAGTTTAAAACCAATACATAATTTATTTCTGCGCCTGTCACATATTCGGAGGGAAAACAAACTACTCATGCGTTACAGCCGCAGTGGAGCCGTCCGATCCTCTGGTCGTCAAGATTAAACAGGCCGAGCTAATGCGCCCAATGTAGCCTCAGGGACTCCTCGACAAGGGTGCTTTTGAAGAATTGATTGTACTTTTTTCAATCCATTTTGTGTGAGAGCAAAGACAGTTTCAAACCCCACAGATCGCTTTGTCATAGTTATAGGTCCGACGTTAAAGAAATAACTGCCAAGATATCCGGACAGAGGGAGGCCTATAGTGAGCTGCAGCTATTGACACTGAAATCTTTCTATTAAGGGATGAAATGAATGAAGGGAGCCGCGGACGTTTCTCTCCATTGTGTTCAAAAGGTGGTTTTGGACAATAATATTAAACAGAGGGACTTGCGTGATCGCCGTAGCTGAGTCATGATTTTTCTAGGCTAATCATGACTCAGCTACCGGCGCTCACGAAGTCCCTTGTTTATATTATTGTCCAAAACCACCTTTTGAATCAATGGAGAGAAACGGTCCGCGGCTCCCTTCATTCATTCTTCCCTTTAATAGAATAGATTCACGGTGGTCTATTGCTGCAGGCTCACTTTAGGACTCCCTCTGGTCCGGTTGATCTTGGCAAGTTTTTCTTTAACGTCGGAATAACTATGACAAAGCGATCTGTGGGGTTGAATATGTCTTGCTTCACACAAAATGGATTGAAAAAGTTCAATCACTTCAATACACCTTGTCGTGGAGTTCCCTGAGGCTACATTGGGCGCTTAGCTCTGGCTGTAATCTTTGACGGGACAGGAGGATCGGACGGCTTCCATTGCGGCTGTAACGCTGAGTGTTTGTTTTTTCCCTCCGTTTAGGTGACAGGCGCAGAATATATTATTTGATTGTTTTAACTTGCGGTGACTTAGCTCAAAGTCCGTCAGTTTGTCAGCATTATGTTGCAATTATCCGGCGATTCGCAGATAAGTAACGCCATGCATTTTGAGGGAGCACATGCGTATCTGTATCTGACTCTAGTAAGTATTGCTTATGGAAACTGTGTAAACTAGGTGGAGAGAGAATTTTCAAGAATTTTGAATTAGTTTTTTGTCCAATTAGGATGCATGTGTGCCTGTGGGTCTGACAGGTGCTCGATCCTGAGGCAGGAGTCTCTGCCTTTTTCCTCGGTGATGAGTTGTTTTTTCAGGACAAAATGCAGAGAGCTACTCATTAAAGTGGTTAAAAGTAAATTTAGTCATTACTTGTGACATGCCTTGGATTCTTAGAGGAATCTTACTCTACCCATCTAGATCTGATCTAATGTCTTGACCCTTTTATTGAGCACAAAGTTAGATATTTCACTATTGTGTGGGATTGGAAACATTTAATTATGGCGAAGATTCTGGTCCCTCGCCACAACCTGCTCCCTTAAGTACCGGTTGTGTTTCCTGCTCTTAGAATTCTGAGTGGTTAACCCCTTTCAGTCTGCGTCTGTTTCCTCTTGGTGCTCCGGTTTATGCTACCACTAAAATCATGTACAAACAGCTCCTTTCTCTCTAGGCCATGACTCTCCTGAAAAATTGATTTCTGGAACCTAGTGGGACTTACACATTTCACGCTTACTTGCGTTACGAGCTGTAATTTCTGCTAAGTTTACTATTGAATAAAGTACAGCTTCGTATTCAGGGTGTACTTCTGTTGTGTACTGGCGCCTTTTTCAAGATATTCTTTTTAAGTCTCCTTGGACCCTATAAAGTCTATCTTGAAAACACTTTTGAAACACTTCTTTGTGGTACAACATATGTTCATTTTTTTAATACCAATCCACCCATAAGAAATGAATCCTTCTGAATGTCGCGGTTGCTATCATATTCACCTTCATACAGCAATACACTAAGACTGGAAAGTACAGATTTGCAGAATGGGGTTTAAAGGATTTGACCCAGTACTTTTACGGTAGTGGGTTTTTCCACTGTGACATGCGACCCATCACAGTAATAAAACAGAATGTGATACAATATAAGCGTGTGGTGAATACTCTGTAACGGTATGGGGTATTTACTCACGGCCCTGACACTAGCGCAGAACCAGGTCATTTGTCATTTTACAAGTGGAGATTTTTAGCCTTTCAAAGTGACATCACCACCAGTACGACTCCCCGTGTACCCCCGAAAAACGCCGCTGCCTGCGTTCTGGTCATGACCCATCGTGCCGTCAGGAATTTCCAATAAGATCAGAAACTGGTGTGAGTGGGACCGTTTCTGCTGAACATACTACGGCACAAGGTTTTATGTGTGCTGTGGTTTTAAAGACTTCCAGATACAAAGGATTAGCATGGACGGAGCTCAAGAGAGAGTTCAGCTGGGATTTCCCTTGTGTACATTCAGGAGAATGGCAGGATGATTGATATGCATTTTTGTATTAAAGTGTTGATATGAAAGGAGCGCGTGGAGTAAGAAGGAGTGTGGAGGCCGGTGTTAAATAGACATGGGCAAGTATATTATTGCTATTAGTTAATCTCAACCAACAAGGACGTCCGAGGAAATAACACAGAGTTAATTGCACTGTGGCTAACAAACAGCCATAGAAGCGGGGACCTTTGGCACAATGGATCTTTAAGTTATCAAATTGCTCAACGTGTATTGTCTGCTACAGTTAGCCTTAGCACTGTCGAACAGCTTTTCAGACGGGAAATGGATTGTTAATCACTAGGAACTCATATTTGACTGCTTTTAATGTTGTTCCAAAAAATAAATTTTTTTTTTAATTAGTTACACTTAGGTACATTCATATATAAATGTAGTTTATGTCTCTATCATAGAATTTCATGAATGCTCCCAGGGCAGTCATTTTGTTTTTAGTCATTGTCATTTCGATCTTCCTCAATTTGAGTGTCAAATTGTGTTGGCAAACTGCAAGTTTCTACATAGAAAGTACACTGTTTTACTTGCCTCTCACAAAACTGTTTTTTTTTTTTTGCTGTTATTTCAAGATCAATTTATAATCCTGTTTTAGCAATACTATTGAGGTCCAGTGTAAAACCCTTGTTAGATTACTTTTACTATAACTAAATATCTGATTATTTGAAATGGAACCATACAAATGATCTGAGAGTTCTAGAGCACAATGCCGCATGCTGTATATTGTATTCACTAAACAACTGATATATATATGTAGAACTTTGGTTGACCCGTCATTCACATGCGTTCTATTTGTTTGATTTCTCATCAGCTCGTTGACGATCAACAATTCTGCGATCCCTGTGATTCTGGCTGTACAAAAACATGCATTTAATTTATTCATTTTGTACATGTTATGGGAGTCAGCTTTAAGTCATTACAACATCACTTTTATGAAAAACATACTTCTGTACATATGACCATACTTGAAATGCAGACATTACATTTAGCTCTAGCAACATTCGGACTCCAGATAATGGTTCATGATTTTCCGCCATTACGTAGACCTTTGAACATTCGGAACCACACACACACACACACACACACACACACAACTAACACACACACACACACACACACAACACACACACACACACACACACACACACACACACACACACACACACACACACACACACACACACACACACACACACACACGTTTTTGTTACCTGGTGGGTCCCTTTGACAGGGCCGTTCAGAATGGGACCCATAGACATAATCTTTTTTTACCAAGACTTTAAGTAATACAAAACAGTCAATAGAAACCAAACAACTATTTTAAAGGAATTTTATTTTAGATTTTGTTTTCGAATTGCAGTGATTCTATTTTTGACATAGAATTTAATGCCACTCCATGTCCGATGTCTAAGGTCATCTGGTGAGGCATTAATGCAGGCCAGGCAGTGAGACTTCCCAGGGACCTTTCCAGTCTGTATGAAAGGTGTCATGGTCTTCTCCACAGCCTTCACCTCAGATGCAGACCATGGCTTTCTTACACGTTCTAGGGAGAGAAATAAAAATATATTAGCAATATACACTCCCAGGGTGAGGACCAAGCAGCCTGGCTGTAATCCCCCACCTGGTACACTTACCAGAAGGGGCACTGCCACTACCATGGGGTGCATCTGGATGAATGGTTGAAGGTTCTCCGCTTGAAGTTTCTTTTAGCCCGTCCGTTTGTGAGAGGATCTCTACTGCTCTCCCTGTCGCACAGAAAATAAAAATACAAGTGGCCTTTAGGGGAAAAAAATCATACATATTTTAATAATATCAAGAATTACCTTCAGGCTCAATTTGTATCTGGTCGAGGCTCTTTCCTTCGAATTCCGTCACTCTTCCCTGCTCCATGGCCATCAACACTTTGCTGATTTTGGCCAGCTCCAGTGTCCCCTCTGGTAGTCTGTAATATTGCCTGTGGATGCGAATGTCATGGCCGAGGAAGTTGGCAAGTATGTCCATCTCATTCTCTTTCATATTGAGAACTGTAGACATAGTAGCTATGTGCTTTCTAAGTTTGGTTGAGGATAGCATCTCTGGATGCACCGCACCACATTCTTTGGCTACCTGGCGTAGGGAGTCTGATCCCCTGATGTGGGTGTCTGCGCCCGGGCGGGAAAAGAAGTATGGGTTATGGTCAGAGATGGAACAGGCCCTTCTGTTCTCCACCAGCACCTCCATCGAAGCAATCATTTCAGGAGTCAAAAGAACCGGCACTTTCCGACTTCTTTTCCCTTTAATTTCAATGCGTTGAAAATGCTGACACAGCTTTTTCTCAAGTTGGGACAGTCCCAGAGCAATGTCAGAATGGATCCCAGTCTTACTTCTTAAGGTAAAGGCTGTCAGTGGCATCTTTGAAACCTCACCTTCCCTTCTTCGATTGAAAATGATGACCTCACAAAGAGTCAAAACTGCCAGTTTAGACCAATGCTTAGACGTTGGCTCACTTATTAGGGTTTGCACATATTCAGGTCGACATACCTCAATATGTGCATGCATGGCTCTAACGTCCTCAGTCAGAGGGAGCAGGTCCGGAGTGTTCCACTTGGCTTGCCGGAGGGTCTGTAGGGCAGCAGAAGAAACACAGACGTCCCACCTCTTCTCAAAAAGCAGCCGGCTTCGTTGGAGGTTTTTAATAAATAGTTCATCAACACAATGCTCCATTTTTGAGTCACATTCAAGAATATCTGCTAGCTTTCTGAGGCTATGGCCGAGTTTGAGGGCCAAGGATGGAGTCTTGTATTGATTTGTTTCCTCATCATATCCAGCCACAGACCTGACTGCATCAATCACATGGTTAAAGTTGGAAGGAATAAAGAAATCCTTAATTGTTTTCAGTTTCCCTGCGGTTTTTGCTTCGTTAATTAACCTACCGACTTCTCTCATTTTCTGCCTAATGTAATCATGCTTTGTCTTATCATGCCCGTGTTTTAAGTACAGGTGCTCTCCGAGTCTCAGAATCCCCTTTTCTGCTTTGACAACACCCGTGACCTCATCCTGATGCATTGCCGAAATTAAAGACCACAGCTTTTTGCTGATGCCCTCCGGTACAGGCTGGGCTAGGGAGCAGAGGGACTGGACCCTACTTCTACCTGGTTTAGCCTGGGCATCTTTCTGTGAAAGCCGGCACCTGGCCACATGCCTCCACAGCGACTTTCGCTTAAGCAATGCCCCACAGTCTATACAGTGCAAAAACTCACTGGATTTAACTGGGGAATTTGGCTGTTTAGCTGGGACTAAAGTTCCAATGCCGGCCTTTAAAACCTCAAAATTGTGCTCACGGTTTCCACTATTCCTGATCAAATCAAACTGAAGTTTACGTGCTTTAGATTTCACAGGTAGAGCCAATGCTCTGGCTACGTCACTTTCATTTCCATGTTTTCTAGTCAAATGACGGGACATTTTGTGGCAGGACATTGAACAGTAGAGGCAGAAGTGTCTCTTGCTGTATACTCGCCCCCATTTTTCTTCTTTTGCAGCTGCATGATAACAATCTTATTTGCCTTTGGTTCGTCACTTTCGAGTCTTGAAGAAAAAGTGTTTTTGATTTTTCTTTTTCCATACTTTTTTACAGGTTTCTTCTTGACAGTTTAAATCGTCAGAATCTGAGTCGACATTCATCAATTAGGGACTCTTGACTATTGTGCAACAAACTACAAAAAATTCATAAGGTCATTACAACTTAGGGACTCTTGGTGGTACTTACGGTGGTACTTACGAGTGGCTACTTACACGGTGGTACTTACAACAAACGGTAATTTTACAGTGGTACTTACGGTGGTACTTAATTGGTGGTGGTACTTACGGTGGTACTTACGGTGGTACTTACGGTGGGTAATTACGTGGTACTTACGGTGGTACTTGACGGTGGGTACTTACAGTGGTACTTACAGTTGGTTATTACAGTGGTACTGATCGGTTGGGTACTTACGGTGGTACCTTACGGTATGGTACTTACGGTGGTACTTGACGGTGGTACTTACGGTTGTTGGTACTTAAGGTGTTTACTTACGGTAAGGTACTGACGTGGTACTTACGGTGGTACTTACGGTGCGTACTTACAGTGGTACTTACAGTGTGGGTATTACAGTGTTACTTCTAGGTACTTATTGTGGGTATTTCAGTGGTACTTTAGGTTACTTACAGTGGTACTTAATTGTGGTTACTTAGGAGGTACTTATTGTGGTATTCTACAGTGGTACTTTAGGTACTTCTTGTGATAATTTATAGATACAGATGTAACTTAGTAATTCAAGGCACTACAGTTTATTCCTATGTAGTAATGTTGGTTACTTATCATACATTCTTTACAGAGGTCATTTAGTAGGATTGTTGACTATAAAACATAATACAACATTATGTAAAACAAAACGTCTTTATTAATATGGAATAAGTAGCACTGAGAAGAGGACAGTATAAATACATTTAATGCATATTTCAAAACAAGTTTCAAGGACAGGGAAACACTGCGAAGAACTAGGTTACCACCAGAGTAACAAGAATTAACATTACCACGGTACTTTAACCCAGGCAAGTACCAGGGTACTTACAGGCAAGTAACATGTACTTACCAGGAAGATACCAGGTACTTACCATTGGGAGCTGGCCGTAATAAGACAAGGACTTTAACTACCAGTACCAGTGATAACACCAGTAATTATATAGTAAGTACCTGGTACTTACCCATAGGAACTGGCCCATAATAAGACAAAGGTACATTATACTCAGTGATAACACAGTAATTATATTGTAAAGTACCAGGTAATTCTCCAGGACACAAGACAAAAGGTTACCATAAGTACTTGTGATACAGTAATTATTTAGTTATACCATGTATTACCAGCACAGTACCAGGTACTTTCCAGCAAGTGGCAGTGGCTGCAGTGGATAGCTACTCTCCCTCTCAGTAAGAGGTCCTGGGATCAAATCCCGGACGGACCAGGGCCTTTCTGAGTGGAGTTTGCATGTTCTCCCGTCTGCGTTAGGTTGCCTCCGGGTACTCCGGTTTCCCCTACACTAAAAATATGTCACAATAGGTCTGGCATGCGCCGTCCTTCTGTTCGGCGACCCCGCTCCCATCTCTGTGTGGGAGTGAGAGACATTGTGCCCAAAAAATAACAATTGTTAAAAAAAAACCGCTTTGTGAAAAGGCGGGTATAAATAAGATTTGACTTACTTCTTACTTACTACCAGGTACTAAGCCAAGTACCAGGTACTTACCATAGGGACTGGGCCCATAATATGACAAAGGTTTTAACGATGTATCCTGTGTAAACAGTAAAGTAACCTGGTACTTGCTGTTAAAGTACTCGGTGACTTGCTGGTTAAGTACTTACTGGTTAAGTACCTGGACTTGCTGGTAAGTACCTGGTACTTGTGGTAAGTACCTGGTACTTGCTGGTAAGTACCTGGTACTTGCTGGTAAGTACCTGGTACTTGCTGGTAAGTACTGGTACTTGCTGGGGTAAGTACCTGGTTATATGCTTGTACTTATGGGTTAAGTCTTTGTCTGATTATGGGCCAGTTCCTATGGTAAGTACCTGGTACTTACTAGTTGTATAATTTCTGGTGTTTTCATCTGGGTACTTAGGTTTAAAGTCCTTTGTCTTAGTATGGGCCAAGTCCCTATGGTAAGTACCTGGTACTTACTGTATAATTAATGGTGTTATCATCTGGTACTTATGTTTAAAGTCCTTTGTTCTTATTATGGGCCAGTCCCTTATGGTAAAGTACCTGGTACTTGGCTGGTAAGTACCTGGTACTTGCTGGTAAGTACCTGGTACTTGCTGGTAAGTACCTGGTACTTGCTGGTAAGTACATGGTATACTAGATAATTACTGGTGGAATCACTGAGTACTTATGGGTAAGTCCTTTGTCTTATTAATGGGCAGTTCCTATGGGTAAGTACCTGGTTCTTACTATATATATTTACTGTTGTTATCACTCCGGTACTTTATGTTAAAGGTCCTTTGTCTTATTATGGGCCAGTTTACTATGGTATGTACCTTGGTACTTTCTATATAATTACTGGTGTATCACTGGGTACTTATGTTAAAGTCCTTTGTCTTATTAAGGGCCAGTCCCTTCCCTTAATGGTAAGTACCGGGTACTTTCTGGGTAAGTACTGGTACTTGCTGGTAAGTAACGTGGTACTTGCCTGGTAAGTACCTTGGTACTTGCTCTGGTAAGTACCTGGTACTTGTGGTAAGTACCCTCGGTACTTGCCTGGTTTGAAGTACCAGGTACTTGCCTGTGGTAAGTACTCTGGTACTTGCCTGGTAAGTACCTGGTAAAATGTGTAATTTCTTGTTACTTGGGTTGGGTACCTAGTTCTTGCAGTGTTTCCCTTGTCCTTGAAAACTGTTTTGAAATAAGGCATTTAAATGTATTTATACTGTCCAGTTCTGTGCTACTTATTCCATATTAAATAAAGACGTTTGTTTTACTTAATGTTGTTTTTATGTTTTTTATAGTCAAACATTCCTACAAATGACTCTGTATGTATTGTTTATGTAGAAGTACCACATTTCTACATAGGAATAATTACTGTAGTGTCCTTGAATACTTAGTTACAGCTGTATCTAGAATTATCACAATAAGTACCTAGAATTTCCACTGTAGAGTACCTAACATATAAGTACCCTTATGTACAACAATAAGTACCTAGAAGTACCACTGTAAGTACCACTGTAAGTACCTAGAAGTACCACTGGGTAATGTACCTCGGTAAGTACCACTGTTAGTACCACTGTAAGTACCACCGTAAGTAACCACCGTAAGTAAATATACCACGGTAAGTACCACCGTATAGTCCACCCGTAAGTACCACCGTAAGTACCGCCCCCGTAAGTTACACCGTATGTACAACTGTAAGTACACTCTGTAAGTACCACTGTAAGTACCACCGTATATGTACCACCGTAAGTACCACCGTAAAGTACCACCGTAAAGTCACCACCGTAAGTACCACCGTAAGTACCACTTGTAAGTACCACCGTAAGTACCACTGTAAGTACCAACCGTATGTACCCACGTTAAAGTACCCCGCTGTATGTACCACTGTAAGTACCACTGTATAGTACCACCGTTATAGTACCACGTAGTGTTACCACTGTAAGTTACCACTGTAAGTACCACTGTAAGTTACACCACCGTAAGTACCACCGTAAAGTACCACTGTAAGTACCCACCGTAGTACCACTGTATGTAATCCGTAAGTACCACTGTAAGTACCACCGTAAGGACCAAGTAAGTACCACCGTAAGTACCACCTCTTACCACCGTATGTACCACCGTTGTAAGTACCACTGTAAAGTACCACCGTAAGTCACCATCTGTAATGTACCACTGTAAGTACACTTGTAAAGTACCTAGAAGTAGTCCAACTGTAAGTAACCATGGACTTACCGGCCCGTATGTAAGAGTGTTACCATAATTTCTATATAAACAATTTGAAGTCATGACTTGTAGTCAGCACTTACCAGTGGTTTGTAAGCGTGCGCTTCAGTGTGCTCCTCCATGATTTCTTGCAGCCTAATGAACCACACACTTGCACCTTTTTCTAGCCTGACACCTGATTTCCTCTGTTGTGCTGCTCCATGATTGGCTCCAGCCTGCTGGACTGAAATTGCCCCAGTGTGCCCCTCCTTGATATCCCGCAACCCACCACCAGGGTTCCGACACATAACACACTTTTTTCAGGAAAGTAAACCTCCAGGGGTCCTTTCCATATTTTTACAGAGACTGCATAAGGACCGTTAGAAAAGCATTACCCATTGATTATTAAGCTTGGACCTGTGGGGTCCGGTGTTCGGGCCCCACCACGTAAAAACCAGTCCCCATGACGTGAGTGGAATCTCAGGTTATGGAACCCACCAGGAGTTGAAAACAAGTGCACACACACACACACACACACACACACACACACACACCACACACACACACACACACACACACACACACACACACACACACACACACACACACACACCACACACACAACACACACAATAAAAAACCTCTGTTATTGTATGCACACACACTCGCACAAATAATGGGTAACATTACATATTTGGTCACACACCGCAGAAATATGGACTAATCGCCAAGAATAAATCAATAAATAAGCATGCCAGTCCGCCGAGCGATTGCATTTAGTATATTGGATGATGGAGTATTGGTGCGCACACGCCTTTTGTTGGTCGCATTACCCTCTATAGGAGTAGCCTAGGTTCACAATGTGCGTTTTCTATATGGGCATTATGGTTTCGGAGGAGGGTTGGGACAGTTAACCCCCCTGTGTATAAGTAGGCTTTTGAGATTATTGCAGTTCTTTTCACAATTTGAGTGAACTTAAAAAAAAACACAAACTTTATTCTGGGTGGTATAAGCTTTCTGCAGCAAGACTAAGCTTTCTTCAGTGTCTTCACCATGATTCTTCACATTAAGACAAGATTAAATACATTTTCTTGATCTGGGAATGGAGAATTGTCCCCCCATGTCACATTTGGCATGGTTAGAATCACTCATGGCGGCGCGCAAAAAAAACAGGAAGTGAGCATAACATGTTGAAATATACTCTCTTTTTGTGCAAGATATATTATGTACATAGTTCTGCATCTGTCGGGTTTGTTCTTATTTGTAAGTAAGTAATGTTTTTTGATATGGCATTTTACAGACCACGGTCATCCAAAGCGCTTTACAATGTTCAGAGTTCTGTTATTGTTCCTCAATCATTCCACACACGGTGGATGACGGTGATGTTGGTTGTACCAGATCAGATCTGTTTCAAAATGTAATGTAAACTTTTCTTAATACTGTGGCATACCGACATAACATCACACATTGTTCTCTTGGTCTATTTCATGAAACCTTTTGATGGGGCCCAAAACCTGGACTCCACGCTTTAGACCTGTCAGGGGCTGGCTTCTGTGACGCCCACAATTTGTTGTTTTTTCACTTTTTGTTGGTTTTACATCCACAAATAAAAGCTTTTTTTGTCTCCGAGTGAACCAACATTGATCAGTCAACAGAGAACACGACCAACAAGAGCCCAAATTACCCAAAACTACGCATTTCAAAAGTCCATACCATTACAAAGGTGACATTGCTACTCTTAACTTAACTATTTCTACAGGAGTTTTGCCACCCTAGCTCTTACATGTCATGAATCGCTGTCAAGACGTCTTGGGGCCCCCAAGCCGAAACATCGATGACCTCCAACCAGAGCCCTATTCACTCTTTCTTTTGAACTTATAAGTGTTTAAAGCTGCCAACGAAACTTTGTGTGGTACTGCTTTGAAACCATGATGAAATAGAATGTTCCCTATGACTGGCCACACAGTTGCTGATCCCACGGTCAATTGAATTTATCTCAGTGTATGCCCTCACCCCCCCCCTTTTGTGTCAAAACCTATAAGTGTGTCTAAGAATGTACTGTAATTAGCAAGGATAAAATTAGAAATTACTGTGCAAACATCAGCCAATCTTTTCTGTCGCTACGAGTTTTATATGCAGACAGTTGTTTCTGTTAGCAGTGGAAATGATGCCAACAATCAAACTATGCACACGGAGTCAGCATCTTTGGTGGAAATACTTCAGTGGCCTAAAGCCATTTTAATATTCAGGTCCAAAACTTCAGACTTTGCCGCCCCCTCCCTCTGACAGTTATGGCTCTGTCAGAAAGCATTAGACTCTCTCACAATCTTCCTCCGCCTCGACCACACAGCCAAGATTTACTGAAAAAAAAAACAGTATAAAGTCAAGAGTCACGTGAATAAGATCAAAATGTGGGACACTGCAGACTGAAAGTGGTCCTGACTGGACAGACAGCAGAGCAGCTTTTTTTTTCACAAGGTTCTTTCCGTTTTAAATATGTCGGATTTTGGCCTTGATCCTTAGATGTTTAATTTTGTCTGGTTTAAGTGTTTGCTCTTGCATATTTTTTACATCGTGAATGTGGCTTATACTAGCTTCAGTACACTATACCCTAAAGGACCAGAGGAAGGTCTCATGGGAGATATATTAAAGAGATAAAACAAGCAAAGTAGACATTATCCATAAGAAATGTTGGACCAGATCCAGTCAAATTAATTCACTCAAGTTAATGCACTAATGTGTTTTGAATTGGTTTATAGTGAAGCCCTATAAAAAACTGTGTTTCTGAAATTTGCTATATAAGTCTATTGTATTCTGATTCTGAGGTTATTTGGCATTTACTATAGGTTCCTTTTTCATATTTGCCTGTAGATGCAACATTTTCCTTCTATTGTCTTCACTTGCTCACTGTTTCTGATAATTCAGTCCGATTCTTACTGCCATTAAAAAGTACCATTGTTTAGCAAAAACTGAAATTGTAATTGCCCCAAACCTTTCATGGTGATTTGGTGAGTTGAATGCTATTCTCAGTACAAAACGCCAACTCATCTCCACAGAGAATATAGAACCTATTGAACCATCCCCTGCAGAAACTAATACTATGTAAAGCCTTGCTATTGGATCAAAAAGAATAAGGTTCAGTTCAGTTAACAGGAGACCATTGCAATTGGGAAGTAAACCCAATTCCTTCTGGCTGAGAGGCACAGCCAAACCTCTGCTAAGCTGTCACCGAGATCTACCTCAATGGAGTTCATCCATTCAACTTAGGAACACTGTGTTTCAGATTCAATCTTCCAAATGCCGAGCCGCAGCATCAGAATGCTCACAGGCGTGATGTTTTGTGCGGCCTCTTCGAGGGTCTTTGTGAGCTATATGTAGCACATTTTGGTTGTGCGCTAGCACAGGATGTTACGTATAGACAGCAGTAAAGTCTTCCCCCGCTTGTGTCTCCGTGTCCTGATCAGTCTGATTATCCTGCGCCCGGGAGAACATCTGCTCAATCAGTTCATCTCCACTCTCTTGACATGCTTCAGAGAGGTGCGCCGGGGAATCGATTCAGCAGGACAATTGCAATATGTGTTCTGCGAAAAAAATACAGAGTTGGGGTTTTAGGAGTAGTAGCGCCGCAGCAGCAGAGTACAGTTCGGATTTACCTGAATAGTATAAGAGGAATCCTGCAAAAACTCTAAATTTGCGAGACAAATACGAAATACTTGGTTCACAGAAAACAAAGACAGTTGGTGATTCACCTTCTGTCTTTCTCCCTATAAAACTAAAACGTCAGATTAGTATGAGTAAGATATTACTTCCCAAATTCACTCAACAACATGAGCAGCTTTTAAAAGGCTTAAAAACATTGGTACATTCAATGGGTGTGTCATCTTTGTAAATTTTTATACTTATTACGAGGTACAAATAAACTGTGCCTATAAATGCCGTTTTTATAATCGTTTTTTTTGCCACTATTTTCTCTACTTTCCAATACAATTCTTTTTATGTATTGTTTATTAGCTGCATCATCAAAGGGCCCCTTCCTCTTGCCTCTTACATCTTTTCTTGGTCACTCCAAATATATTCTAATTGTAATATGATTAGTTGCCAAAGTTTAGAGTTTTTGTTGGATTATCTTTATTATATTCAGGTAAATCGAACTGTACCTCTGCTGTGCTGCTCGCTACCACTACTAAAACCCCACTCTGTTATTAATTTTTTTTTTTGCAGTTCAAATATTGTATTGTCATGCTGTTTTTCGATTCCCGGGCACCTCTCTGAGCTGTCATGAGTGTGGAGATGATCTGATTGTGAGCAGATGTTCTCCCGGGCGCAGGATAATCCGACTGATCTGACACGGAGGCACAAGCAGGGGAGACTTTTACTTGCTGTTCGGTGATACGTAACATCTGTGCTCAACAAATGTGCTACATGTGCTCACAAAGACCCTCGAGAGGCCGCACAATAAACTGCACGCGTGAATTCTGATGCTGCGGCTCGGATTTGGAAGATTGAATATGAAAACACCCTGTCGTTCTAGTTGAATGGATGATCATGGAGGTAGATTCGGTGACAGATTAACAGAGGTTTGGCTGTGCCTCTCAGCCAGAAGGTATGGGTTTAATTCCCAGTTTGCATGGTCTCCTGTTAACTGAAATTGACCTTTTCTTTTGATCCTATAGGCAAGGACACTTTACATAGGTTTAGTTCTGCCGGGGATGGTTCAATAGGTTCTATATTCTCTGTGGAGATGTTGGCGTTTTGTCTGAGAATAGCATTCAACTCACCAAAATCACATGAAAGGTTTTTGGGGCAATTACCATTTCAAGTTTTTTGGCTAAACAATGGTACTTTTAATGGCTGTATGAGATCGGCTGAATTATCTGAAACAGTGAGCAAGTGAAGACAATAGAGGAAAAGGTGCATCTTTATGGCAAATATGAAAGGAACCTATAGTAAATGCTTAAATAACCTCAGAATCAAGACAATTGACTTATAAGCAAAATTTCAGAAACAAGTTTTTATAGGGCTTCACTATAAACAAATCAAAACACATTAGTGCCTTACTTGAGGAATTAATTTCACTGGATCTGTCATATTTCTTATGGATAATTTTACTTTTGCTTGTTTATCTCTTTAATATTCTCCCATGACCTTCCTCTGGTCTTTAGGTATGTCTATGAAGCTAGTATAGCCACATTCACGAGTATAAAAATTGCAAGAGCAAACACTTAACCAGGACAAAATAAACATCTAAGGATCAAGGCCAAATCCGACATTATTAAACAGGAAACAGTTCCTTGTGAAAAGCTGCTCTGTGTCTGTTCAGTCTGGATGCCACTTTCTGTCTGCAGTGTCCACTGTTTGATTACACGTGTCTTGACTTTTTACCTGTTTTTTTTTCTGTTTATCTTGGGATGTGGTCGAGGCGGAGGATGAGTGTGAGAGAGTCAAGCTTTCTGACAGAGCCATATCTTCTGAGGGAGGGGCGGCAAAGTTGAAGTTTTGGACCAGTATATTTAAATGGTCTTTTAAGGCCACTGAAGTTTTCCACCAATGATGCTGGACTCCGTGTGCATAGTTTGTTTTGTTGGCTCATTGCCACTGCTAAACAGAAACAACTGTCTGCATATAAACTAGTAGCGACAGAAAAAGATTGGCTGATGTTGCACAGTAATTTCTTTTATCCTTGTATATACAGTCCATTCTTAGACCACTTATAGTTGTGACACAGGTGTCATCCACTGGATAAATTCATTTGACGTGGATCAGCCATCTGGTGTGGAATCATTGTGGAAACATTCTTTTTCATCATGTTTAAAGGCAGTACCACACAAAGTTGTTGGAGTTTAACATTATAAAGTTCAAAAGAAGAGTGATGGCTCTAGTTGGAGGTCATCGATGTTTCGGCGTGGGCCCCAAGACGTCTTGACCTCGCGATTCATGACATGTAGAGCTAGGTGGGCAAAAACTCCTGTAGAATTAGTTTAGTTAAGAGTTGCAATGTCTCCTAGTAAGGGGTTAGACTTTTGGAAATGCGTAGTTTTTGGGTAATTGGGCTCTTGTTGGTCGTGTTCACTTGACTTGATAATGTTGGTTCACTCTGGGACAAAATAAAGCTTTATTGTGGTATGGTAAAACCCAACAATAAAAGTGATAAAACAACAAATTTGTGGGCGTCACAGAGCCAGCCCCTGTCAGGTCTACTGCTTGGAGTCCAGGGTTTTTGGGGCCCCTTCAAAAGGTTCATGAAAATAGACCAGAGAGACATGGGTGGAATGTATGTCTGTATGTCCACAGTATTAAGTTAAGTTTTCATTACTTTGAAAAAGATTGATCTGGTACACCAACATCACCCGTCATAACCGTGTGTGGAATGATTGGAACAATATCTGAACTCTGAACATTTGTAAAGCGCTTTGGATGACCGTGGTCTGTAAATGCGCTTTATAAAAAAACATTACTTACTTACAAATTAGAACACATCCGTAGATGCAGAATATGTACATAATATATCTTGCACAAAAGAGAGTATATTTCAAATGTTTGCTCACTTCCTGTGTTTTTGCGCGCCCTGACGTGATTCTATCCATGCCAAATGTGACATGGACAATTCTCCATCCCAGATCAAGAAAATGTATTTAATTCTTGTCTTAAGTGAAGAATTCATGGTGAAGACCAATGAAGAAAGTTGAGTCTTGCTGCAGAAAGCTAACACCAGAATATATGTTTGTGTTTTTTTTTTAAGAATTCACTCAAATTGTGAAAAGACTGCAATAATCCTCAAAAGCTACTTATCACAGGGGGTTACTGTCCAACCCTCATCCTAACCATATGCCTTTATGAAAGCACATTGTGACCAGGGGCGACTCATATAGTGAGGTAATGCTGACCACAAAAGGCGTGGCGCACAACAATCTCCATCATCCAATTTTACTAAATGCAATCGCTCGGCGGACGGGCATTGCTATTTTTTTGTTTTTTTTTTTTTCTTTTTTGCGATTAGTCATATTTCTGCGGTGGCAAGGAAATGGATTATTTTTTTTTGAGCCAAATATTTAATGTTCCATTGTTTGTGCGAGCCTACTAAACAAAATGTGTCATAAGCGATTCATTCTGGTGTGTGTGTGTGTGTGTGTGTGTGTGTGTGTGTGTGTGTGTGTGTGTGTGTGTGTGTGTGTGTGTGTGTGGGTGTGTGTGTGTGTCGTGTGTGTGTTTGTGTGTGTCGTGCACTTGTTTTCAACTCCTGGTGGGTTCCATAACCTGAGATTCCACTCACGTCATGGGGACTGGTTTTACGTGGTGGGGCCCGAAACACCGGACCCCACTGCGTCCAAGCTTAATAATCAATGGGTAATGCTTTTCTAACGGTCCTTATGCAGTCTCTGTAAAAATATGGAAAGGACCCCTGGAGGTGTACTTTCCTGAAAAAAGTGTGTTATGTGTCGGAACCCTGGTGGTGGGTTGCGGGATATCAAGGAGGGGCACACTGGGGCAATTTCAGTCCAGCAGGTGGAGCCAATCATGGAGCAGCACAACAGAGGAAATCAGGTGTCTGGGCTAGAAAAAGGTGCAAGTGTGTGGTTTCATTAGGCTCGCAAGGAAATCATTAGGCTATCGCAAGAAGTGCTGTCTAACAATCATGGATAGATTGAGCACTTTACACTGAAGTGGTACGTCTAGGTACACAGTGGTACTTACTGTGGTTATTACAGTGGTACTTTCGGTGGTACGTACAGTGGTTCTTACGGTTGAAACTTACGTGGTTCGTTCGGTTGGTTACTTTCGGTGGTACTACAACTTTCGGTGGTACCTTACAGTGGTACTTACATACTTTCTGTTGGTACTTTACGGTGGTACTTACGGTTTAGGGTTCTTACAGTGGTACTTACAGTGGTACTGTACAGTGGTACTTACTGGTGTACTTTCGGTCTTGCGGTACTATACAGTGGTACTTTACAGTGAGTACTTTACAGCGGTACTTACGGTGGTATGCTTACGGTGGTACTTACAGTGTTACTTACAGGTGGTACTTCAGTGGTACTTACGGTCGGGGGTACTACGTGGGTACTTACGGTGGTACTGCACGTGGTACTTCGGTGTACTTACGGGGGTACCTTACAGTGGGTACTTTACGTAGTCTTACAGTGGGTATTACGTGGTTCTTACGGTTGGTACTTCCGTTGAGAGTACTTACGGTAGGTACATACGGTGGTAATTACCGTTGGTATTACGGTGGTACTTACGGTGGTACGTACAGTGGTAATTCAGGTGGGGTTACTTACAGTGGTACTTACAGTGGTACTTCTAGGTACTTACAGTGGTACTTACAGTGGTATTTAGGTACTTATTTGTGGTCCCTTAGAGGTATTTATTGTAGGTACTTACAAGTGGTACTTTAGGTACTTATTGTGATAATTCTAGATACAGCTGTAACTTAAGTAATTCAAGGACACTACAGTATTGTATTCCAGAGTATATTGTGGTACTTCTAATACATTACATACAGAGGTCATTTGTAGGAATGTTTGACTATAAAACATTATAAACAACATTAAGTTAAAACAAAAGTCTTATTAATTATGGAATAAGTAGCACAGAATGGACAGTATAACTACATTTAATGCATATTTCAAAAACAAGTTTCAAGGACAAGGGAAAACACTGGCAAGGAACTAGGTACCCAACCCAAGTAACACGAATTACACATTACCAGGTACTTTACCAGGCAAGTACCAGGTACTTTACCCAGGCAGAGTACAGGTACTTACCAGGCATAGTACCATGTACTTACCTAGCAAGTACATGTACTTACCAGGCAAGTACCAAGGTACTTACCAGGCATGTACCAGGTACTTACCAGCAAGTACCAGGTACTTACCAGCGGAAGAGTACCAGGGTACTTTCCGAATAGGGACTGGCCAGTAATTATGACAATGACTTTACATAAGTTACAGTGATAACCAGTACTTTTTATAGTATAGTACCAGGTACTTTAACATTGGAACTGGTCCCATAATAAGACTAAGGACTTTAAACATAGTACCAGCTGATAACACCAGTAATTTATCTAGTAAGTACCAGTTACTTCCCATAGGAAAGGTACTGGCCCTCATAGACAAAGGACTTACCCATAGTACTATTGTACCTGTAATATATAGGATACTGTACTTACCGCAAGTACCAGGTACTTTCAGCAAAGTCCAGGTACTTTACCAGCAAGTACCAGGTACTTACGCCTGTACCAGTTACTTATCCATAGGGGACTGGCACATTAATAGGCAAAGACTTTAACTATGTACAGTGAATAACACCAGTAATTATACAGTAAGAAAATACCAGGTACTTACCATTGGGGACTGGCCCATAATAAGACCAAAGGACTAACTTATTACGTGATAACACCAGTAATCTTTATAGTAAGTCCAGGTACGTACCATAGGAACTGGCCATAATAAGACAAAGGACCTTAGTACTCGTGATACAGGTATTACCAGCAAGTACCAGGTACTTACCAGCAAGTACCAGGTATTACCAGCAAGACCAGGTATTACCAGCAATAGTTCTTACAGAAGGACCAGGTACTTACCAGCAATCTACCTTACCAGCAAGTACCAGGTTTACAGCAAGTACCAGGTACTTAACAGCAAGTACCAGGTAACTTACTGTATAATTACTGGTGTTATTCACTGTACTTATGTTAAGTCCTTGGTCTTATTATGGGCCAGTTCCCTATGGTAAGTACCTGGTACTTGGCTGGTAACCTGGTAAGTAAGTAAGTAAGAAGTAATCTTTATTTAATATACCGCCTTTCACAGACCAGAGTCACAAAGAGGTTTACAATTGTTATTTTTTGGGCACTTGTCTCTCACTCCACACAGAGATGGGAGCGGGGTCGCCAGAACAGGAGGCGCATGCCAGAACTATGTAACATATTTTTAGTGGTAGGGGAAACCGGAGTAACCCCACCCTCGGAGGAAGGAAACCTACGCAGACACGGGGTGAACATGCAAACTCCACTCAGAAAGGCCCTGGTCCGGCCGGGATTTTGAACCGGGATTCTTGCTGAGAGGCGAGAGTGCCACTCAGGTGCCGCCGTTCTTGCTGAGTACCAGGCTTGAGAGTGCTATCCACTTTTAGTACTTATGGTTTTTCGGTAAGTCAGGGCCAGTTTCCGGTATAGTTACCGGGTACTTACTATATAATTACTGGTGTTTTCACTTGGTACCTTATGTTAAAGTCCCCTTTGTCTTATTATGGGCCAGTTTCTATGGTAAGTACATGGTACTTACTATAATAATTACTGGTGTTTTCATGGTACTTTATGTTTTAATGTCCTTTGTCTTATTACGGGCCAGTCCCTAGTATGGTACCTGGTACTTGCTGGTATTACTGGTACTCGTGACCTGGGTAAGTACCTGGTACTTGCCTGGTAAGTACCTGGTAAGTGTAATTCTTGTTTCTTGGGTTTTGGGTACCTAGTTCTTGCAGTGTTCCCCTCTGTTCCTTGGAAAATGAAACTTGTTTTGAAAATATGCATTAAATGTATTTTATTACTGTCCTTTCTGTGCTACTTATTCCATATTATAAAGTCGTTTGTTTTACATAATGTTGTTTTATGTTTTATAGTCAAAACAATCCTACAAGATGATCTCCCTGTATTGTATGTAGTTCTAGAAGTTCACATTTACTACATAGGAATGTATACTGTAGTGTCTGGTATTTACTAAGTCTACAGCTTGTATCTAGAATTAGCACAATAAGTACCTAGAAGTACCACTGTAAGTACCACAAATAAGTACTCTAAGTACCACAATAAGTACCACTGTAAGTACCTAGAAGTACCTCTGTAAGTACCACTATAACGTACTCTAGAAGTACCACTGTAAGTACCACTGTCAGTACACTGTAAGTTCCACCGTAAGTACCACCGTAAGTACCAATTGGTACATTACCACCGTAAGTAACCACCGTAAGTACCACCGTAAGTACCACCGTAAGTACCACCGTAAGTACCACCGTAAAGTACCTACCCGTAGAGTACACCGTTAAAGTTACCACTGTAAGTACCACTGTAAGTACCTCTGTAATAACCACGTAAGTACCACGTAAGTACCACCGTAAGTACCACCGTAGTACCACCGTAAAGTACCACCGTAAGTACCAACGTAAGTCCACACTGTAAGTACCACCGTTAAGTACCACTGTAAGTACCCACCGTTAAGTACCACCGTAAGACGTACCACCGTAGTACCACCGTAAGTACCACCGTAAGTAACACCGTAAGTACCACCGTAAGTACACTGTAAGTACCACCGTAAGTACCACATGTAAGTACCACCGTATGTACCACCGTAAGTACCACCGTATAGTACCACCGTAATGTACCACTGTAAGTACCACCGTAAGTACCACCGTAAGTACCACCGGTAAGTACCACCGTAAGTACCACTGTAAGTTCCACCGTAAGTACCACTGTATGTACCACGTAAGTACCACTGTAAGTACCACTGTAAGTACCTAGAAGTACCACTGTAAGTACGCATGGAACTTACCGGCCCGTAATGCAAATTATTTGTTGTTTGTGCAGCTTAGTCAAGAGTCCTAATTGATGAAGTCGACTCAGATTCTGACGATTTAACTGTCAAGAAGAAACCTGTAAAAAAGTATGGAAAAAGAAAAATCAAAAACACTTTTCTTCAAGACTCGGAAAGTGACGAACCAAAGGCAAATAAGATTGTTATCATGCAGCTGCAAAAGAAGAAAAATGGGGGGCGAGTATACAGCAAGAGACACTTCTGCCTCTACTGTTCAATGTCCTGCCACAAAATGTCCCGTCATTTGACTAGAAAACATGGAAATGAAAGTGACGTAGCCAGAGCATTGGCTCTACCTGTGAAATCTAAAGCACGTAAACTTCAGTTTGATTTGATCAGGAATAGTGGAAACCGTGAGCACAATTTTGAGGTTTTAAAGGCCGGCATTGGAACTTTAGTCCCAGCTAAACAGCCAAATTCCCCAGTTAAATCCAGTGAGTTTTTGCACTGTATAGACTGTGGGGCATTGCTTAAGCGAAAGTCGCTGTGGAGGCATGTGGCCAGGTGCCGGCTTTCACAGAAAGATGCCCAGGCTAAACCAGGTAGAAGTAGGGTCCAGTCCCTCTGCTCCCTAGCCCAGCCTGTACCGGAGGGCATCAGCAAAAAGCTGTGGTCTTTAATTTCGGCAATGCATCAGGATGAGGTCACGGGTGTTGTCAAAGCAGAAAAGGGGATTCTGAGACTCGGAGAGCACCTGTACTTAAAACACGGGCATGATACATGAAACTTATTTTAATTAGATCTAACCAATTTAAATTATAATAAATTATGTTTTCTATGATTATTGTCTCTGTCCTCAATGTCCTCCGAACCTGTGTCCTTTTATATTTGCGGGAGAAATTGGGTTTCCCCAGGAGGAGAGGGGGCGCATAAAGATGCGTCCTGTGTCTGGCTGCGCGTCGCTTACCTTCTGCTCTCTCGTACATTTCAATCTTTCCTGTGAGGTTCTTGTTCAACCCTATCAACTACACTATTTTCCGCCATCATACATAATGACGGCACACATTGTTTCCACATTAAGGCTCTTATGCACGGACATATGCATTACCCGCACAGATTCTCCTGAGTATTTTTCCCTCCAAAACGGAGCGCCATGCGTCACCACACCCCACCGGAATACCCGATGCTACCCGGCGCCGCGGAAGGAGAAGGAAGCGTGGATCCAGGCTGGGTCCTAGTCCGGAAAGAGAAGTGGTCATCGCTTGTTCTTCACCCGGCTAACGGACCCAAACTCCCTGAGTGAGCGGTGCCTGAGGCCAGGTTCCGGTCCCTGCCGCCCAGTTCGGACGCGCTTGTGTGTCCATCGCTCGTGTGAGCACCTTCCACCGCTCTTTCCCACCCGACTGTTTTTACCATCTTGCCCCCCCCAGCCGCGTCTTGTGCCCGTTACCTGCCAGAACGGATCATGCCCATCCAGCCGACCCAGGCACCCGCGTCACGGATCGCGCCACCAGATTTGCTCTTCTCAAAAACGCGCGCTCTAGTTGCAAACAACGCTTACACTGAACTACCACTTCACTAAACGAGAACTTGGATTTTAGTTCAAAACGAAGACTTCAACGAGAACGACACCTTCATCGGAAGAACTTTGCCCCCCGACTGCTCAGGGTTGGAGTCCATCCGCTCTCGCGCACCGTGGAGGCGGACTGGAGCTTGTATTTTTCGTGACTCTTTCTGCTGCAGTTTGATGGATGGAAGCTCATACGACTCCTTCGAGCTACAGATGTGCCCAGTTGGACAAAATCTCCCTTTTACTGTGTCTTAGTTTTACCGACCTCCCTGGAACTGCGCGCACATTCCTTGATGAATTCTCTGAGTTTTTATCATCCATTATCAAACTAATCGCGTTTAGTCCTTTGGATTTTAATCTCATATCGACGATCCCGCATGTGTGATTGCAAGGGCTGAACTGTTAACTGACCATGACTCTTCATTTTGTACAGCACGTTTCTGGCACCCACGCACATAAAGGTCACCAACGCTAGATTCAGTCATCTCATTGGCCTATACATTGAAAAATATAGTGTTGATGCATTTTACATATTATGACCACTGTTGCATTTCCTTCACTCGTCATCGCGTCTATGATGCCAACTGTCTCAACAATGTTTTACACAAAAACGCATCATTAGTGAGACAACATTAGTGATTTCTCTGTCCGATTGACACCCCGCATCCTTTGTTGTTTGTGATGATGTTGATTCGTTTGTTGCAAAGTTTAACAGCCACGTGTGTCTATTTTGATTGGTAGCACCTGTTTTTAAAGATAGTTCAGGATCACATAAAAAACCCATCCATGGAGAAAGATGACAGTTGTAGTTTTAGGAAAAATGTCGGAAGACAGAGCCGTCTTTGGAAAGCCACCAAAGTAAAGTACATAGACTCCTTTAAAAGACCTGATGCTGGAACTGAATGAAATGATAAGCAGGCTCGCTCATCTTATTTTTCAAACCGTGTGTCGCAATAAGAAAAAGCCAAAAATCTGTTTGACAACAATTGAAAAATCTTCTGCACCTTCAGCTCCTCTTGTGCCTGTTA
Source organism: Knipowitschia caucasica (assembly GCA_964034765.1). Lineage (NCBI taxonomy): Eukaryota > Metazoa > Chordata > Actinopteri > Gobiiformes > Gobiidae > Knipowitschia > Knipowitschia caucasica. The sequence goes on along the minus strand of OZ035837.1, from coordinate 13,642,566 downwards.
CTACACATGAGACTGTAATAAATTTTTGTCATTCTCGTAAAACAAATGTCAAGACATTAGGCAAACTGAATCTTCCCCTAATAACCCAGTGTTGTTCTTCAAAGTTGTCCCCGTTCATCTTGGCGTCCTCTCTCGATGTCACTTACAGGATGTGAACAATTCAGTGAAAAACATTATCCTGTCCTCGAGCCCGCTGAACATTGTCCCACACTCCACATTTTGAAAATGTTCAGTACTTTGGCTCCTGGTGTGTTAAAATAATTAACCTCTCTCTATTCATCTGCCTCATCCCCCACTACTTCAAGCATGCTGTGGTAAACCCAATCCTTAAAAAGCCCAATCGGACCCTCAGAACCTAAAAACCTACAGGCCCATCTCCAAACTTCCTTTTATTTCCAAAATTCTGTAAAATAGTGGGCATGCCACTGACCTCCTGTAGAACACACAATTTGTTTGATCCACTTCAGTCCTGGTTTTCGTAAACTACACTCCACTGAAACAGCTCTTATCAAATTTTCTAGTGATGTAATGATGGCAAGTCCGATTCCCAACGCTACACAGTTCTTGTACTCTGTTAATGTCCCATCGGCCTTTGACACTGTGATCATAATAGACATATTGACCGGCTTCACAAATGAATAGGGCTTTCCTGTCAGGCCTCCATGGTCTCCTCATATGTCCATAGCAGAACTTTGAACGTTGCTTTAAACAATGTACATCAGATGTGACTAATTCTGCCTCGTAGTGCACAGGATCATTTTTGGTCGATTTTGTTTTTATGTACATTTTTCCCCTTGTAATATTATTAATCACCTCGAGGATGTAGCCTACCATTTCATGCCGATGACTCCAGTGTACTGTTCTTTAATGAACGTCTGAGTTCCATCGCGCATCATTTTGGAGTGTGGTGTCCCTCCTTAAAGACTGGCTGCCACTAACTACTTACAGTAAGTCCAACAAAACCTGGAAACTCTCATCTTTGTCTCCAGACCATTAAAGACCAGCTGTGATCAAATCAGCTCCTTGGGTCTCTGTGGCTCCTCCTCAAATCCGCCTCAGAAACCTAGGGTGTTTTGACCCCGCCCATGTCTATGAGACACACCCAAACATCCGTCCCGTAACTGCTTTTTATCACCTTAGGAAACATTGCAAAATCCCAATAGGTTGTCAAAGAATATCGGAAATGAATACATTCAACCAGCTTTATTTCATACAAACTTGACTATTGGCAAGCTCCTGTTTTTACCTGCTTAAAAGTCTCACTCAATCAAACTCAAATTGTTCAAAAATTCGGCTGCTAATCTTTTAACAGTTGCCCCTCGAAGTCCCAATATCACATCCTGTTTCTGTCCTGTTCTTCCATTGGCTCCCATCAAATTCGGATTGGATTTTAAGATCTTAGTGCAGACCTCAACCTTAATTGGGTCATAGCCCCCCATACATCCTGAACCTTTTTGAGCCTGTACTCCTCTGGCCGTTCTCGTCCGGTCCTCTGGCCAACCTCTTGTGGTCCCCCAAAACCCATAATAAACTCGAGGACCAGCTCTTTTTCAGTCTGTTCCCCCAGACTGGGAACGCCCTCCCCTTCCCAACTCTGGTCACTCGCGGACTCTTCAAAAAAGGCTTAAACTTTTTTATTTATTAAGAAAGCTTTTTATTTTGATTGGTATCTACACTGATGTCACTTTTAATTCCTAAAATGTGTAATGTTGTAAGAGTATTTAGATTGTTTTGTATTTTGCCCCACTGTTCCGTACAGCACTTTGTGATTTTTATCGTGAAAAGCCTTTATATAATATAATCTTTACTTACCTTACTTACTACTGTACTTCCCTATACCTAAATAAGACATAGGGCCGTTGCATTCAGGAGTAGGAATAATGACTATGGTATAAAAGACCCTCGATGCTACATAAGGGTGACAGCAGTACAAGTAAGGAAAGTGACCTTTATAAGGAGCAGTATAGGACTTCTAAGGGCGGGGACTTAAGAAGCTTCAAGTTGTCAAGATCTAACACAGAGGAAGAAACTGTTCTTGTGCCGGGAAGGTACTATCCTGATGGACCCCAGCCTGCTTCTTCGGACGGGGACAATGTTGGAGGATTTGAAGCAAGGCCGGGACATGGCAGGTACTGCAGAGAGGAGTTGCAAAATGTCCGTGAACACAGGGTAAGCATCACTGGCGCAGTGTCTCAGAGTGGCGGAGACACAGTGGTCCGGCCAGGAGCTTTGGCGGGGGTGCAGCCTCAAGAAGTAGAAGTTGTTTGAGTCTCTCTAGCGGCTATTGTCAGCTGGTGGGCAGGGCTGCATGGGTGGTGCGTTAGGACTAGTGGGGGGTGGGGGAGGGATCCGATCACGTCGAAGCGAGCTGAAAAAACCTAAGTTCAGGTCGTCAGCAAAGCCAGTGGTCGTCACACAGGGGGGGCTTAGGGCTTGTAGTTGTTGATCTGCTGTAGACCTCCAAACAAAGCATAATTTGTTTCCAAAATGCTCCTGCAGTCGTTCCTCTCTCTGCCGGAACTTAGCTGCTTTCAGTTCATTCCTATCTATATTTACTCCTTGTAAGCCGGACTGCGGTCCCGCCCCGAAACAGAGTACCGTTCTTTTCTACTGCCTGATTTAGCATGAACCAGGTTTGTTTGTGTTTTAGATGACCCAGTCCTTTTGGAAATTATGCTGTCCTCACAAAGTAATGTAGATTCACAGTTCCCGTGCATCATCCAAACTGTCTGTGCAGCTTAAAAATGCCCATCTTAATTCCCAGAATGAGCGCAACTCCACCACAGCCTCATCAACCCACAACCTTGAGCTCTTCACTACATTGAATAATTCAGTCTCTGTCTGTAAGCAGAACCAGATGTATCCTGGAGTGGTCCCTGAAAAACCCGCGGTAGTTAAACTTCCCATGATGCAGTGCAAATTACAGCTTTTTACCACAGTTGGCATTTACAGTGTCATACTGGCTGAAAAGTGGTATATTACTGCTGTTTTTACAGTCTGGTCTAACAGTGAGGGTCCTTATCATGAGCTGTGATTTATTCTAAGTTTGCGTGTTTCCATTAGACTTTTTCTGATGCGCAAATTCAAATTTTGAAACATGATCCTCAATGAAAACACAGCATATAATTTTGCCAGAGGGAATATGTTTATTGTTGTACATATCTTGAATTTCATGCGTGTTGTGCCGAAGGTTGAGTTCAGCGTATAGATTTACACCACCTCCAGACCTGGCGTTTATTTTTTGCGTATTGTACACTCACGTCCAGATAGATAAATGCGGAAAAGTGTAATATTTTGCGTACGCCTCATTTACCCTGATTTGGCCGTACGCAGGTTTCATACATGAGGCCCACAGTGAGGCCCAAAGTGAGGCCCACAGTGAGGCCTACAGTGAGGCCCACAGTGAGGCCTACAGTGAGGCCCACAGTGTGTCTCACACAGGCCTAGAGTTTACCTCATCAGTGCAAGGCGAGCCAGGCCTGACCGCGCTCTCCTCCTCTGGGACCTACGGGCCCGGGCCTCTGGCTCCTCTACCTCACAAAGTTCACGCTGAACTTTCTTAAAATTAAAATTAAAAAGGCTGCTCTGTCATGAATGCTTTGAGAGCGTTGTCAATCTTTAAGACGAGGAATAGCTGGTTGTTCTCGCTTCACGCTGTGTGATATGATATTGGACAAAATTGTTCAGCCAGTAAACAGGACTATATTTGAAGCAACGTAGGAACGTGATGACGCTCAGGGGGTTATATTATTATTATAATTATTATTATTATTCCCCCCACTGTAGGAGCCAATACACTTTTCAATATTTTTGAATTCTGAGCGTTTCCAATTGTATTTAAAAATGGGAAACCTAATTAAACAATCATGAATTGAGCTTTTCCGATCTTATTTTACACTGATTCCTTTGATCATTTTTTTCTTAAAGTTCAAGTTGTAAAAATGCTATGTTTGAATTGGTTATTTACATTTTAACTGTGAGTGACACGTAAGGCGGGACAACAATGCACAATGACGCACGCATTCTGAATAGAATAATATGTATTAATATCTCTAAAACTAAAAGAGCATATTCAAGTTTTACAACAAAAACGACGTCATATGCGTGTCCATTATGCGTAAAAGCACAGTGCCCTCAGCAAAACCACGTATTTGGAAAAACTATAGGCTAACAGATGTAGTAGCTCTAGTTTCAATCGTCCTCATTTTATTCAGTCAGACTTGTCAAATATAGATGCCCATGGGAGAGTGAGCAAGGGGAGATAACATGCCCATAACATGCCCAAAAATATCCTGCATAGACTCAAGCTGCGATCAGCTGAAATATGAGCACACAAAGAGCGAGAGGGAAAAAGAAAAGTAAATAGGCTTAGGCTAGTTAGTATTTTTTCTCTCACAAAAGTTGGCGCGGATCATATGCCATCTTTCGTGGAGGAGGAAACATCAAACATCAAAGGGCGCACGCGGGGAACAGCGGGACTAGTCTCGTTGTTGAAGTCCCGATGTTCCCCCACTTCTATTGGCGGGGGAACATCGGACCCGGGGAACATCGGGACTTTTTAATACGCGAAGTACCGATGTTCCCCGGGTCCGATGTTCCCCCGCCTATAGAAGTGGGGGAACATCGGACCCGGGGAACATCGGACCCGGGGAACATCGGTACGCACCCGAATGAACTAGCCTCGTAGCATTAGCTTTTCGGTACTGAGCTTATTTACAGCAGATAACAAGGTTAAATACACACATCTGTGGCAGATCTAACTTATGTCTGTGTTTTATCATAACAGTCGTGTTCATAACTCAGCAGTAAAGTATAGCAGTACTTACTATAGACATAACTTCACCGTAAAGTATAGCAGTGCTTACCATGATGTTAGCTCCAGCAGCTTCGAGCTGAGTCTGTTGTTTACATGTTAATGCCGAACGGAGTTCTGCGCATGCGCGGCCGTGACTTGGCAAAAAGAAGGCAACGAAGCATACATCAGATGCATCCTTCATATCTGCTCCAAAAGTGGCCGTTTCCATGGAGACGAAGTCATGATGCCTACGCTTGGCGAGCTCGCCAAGTGGTTTTGGACACCCCTGCAATAGCCGTCGCTTGAGGAAGTGACGTCACAATGCCTACATATCCACCCTACGCGGCCCGATGCCTAGCGTTTTGGACACAGCCAATGACTCTTCTTCCCCTTAGAAAAGCCATGTTCCCACTTCTTCCCTCTGGCAGATGATATTGGTCGGTAAGAAGAAGATTTACTTTATCGATCTCACAATGGAGAAATTTGGTTTGATTAATACACAAATAGTCATATAATACATCACGACATGCAGTGTACTTTTACGCTCCTTATAGGCAAAGTGGGGTAAAGTGTCTTGCCAAAGGACAGAGTCGGTGGAGAGGGTATCGCGGTGGGATCAAACCCACAACCATCAGGCTCAAAGGCCAATGCTCTACCAACTGAGCCACAGTCAAAACACATGACATCCAGCTAACAGCTTCTTTCCACAATCTGTTATCAGTTTGAACATAGCACTTTAATGCACACAGGGGGACTTTTGCACATGTATTCCAATGTGGTTTTACTGCAAATATAAAAGTACCTGAATTTGAATCTAGTAACGAACGGGTAGTAAATTTAAAGTGATGTCACGCCATGTCCAAATTCTTTCCCACTGCGGTCCTTTCCTCTATTTCTCCCGTCCCTCTCCAGTTTTACAGCTCGACTTCATGGATCTATTCTGAGACCTGGATAGGGTAACACTCCGTTGGTACTGCAGCAACAAAACCTGTTGCCGGTTTTCAAAAAAGTTTGGGCTTTGTAAATTGTTGATACTCATGGTATTCTAGGACAATGTAAGTTCATTAGTCCACTCTATCGCTGCTGTAGTTGCATCATTATTTATTGTTGTAAATGCATTTACTTTGTACACTAGTAACAAATATGCAATGATGAATGACAGAGGCTAACACAAGCTAACGAGGACATGGAAAGTGACAATGAAATTGGCTCAAACATGCACAATATTAGTCGCCTCACCTTGGAGCTCCGTGAGAGCGACCGTGCCACCATTGCAGATCTACGAAAAGAAGTCCTTCGTCTCACCGCAGAGTTGAATGAGAAACAATCTCTAGTATCCAAACTTTTTGAAGTCGCTGGTGGGCAGCATTCACGGCTGATGTCACTGAGCGCTGCATATTGTGACACTGTCGTGTGGGAGAGATCCGTCAGCTCCGGACCCTCCTGTTCTACACCTAAGCGCCCGGTTCCGAATAACGAGCCCGCGGATTCCGAGGAGCCATCCTGCGCCGTGGCCCATGTCCTGAGTCTGGCAAACCGCTATGCAGCCCTCTCCACCGACATCCCGGCCCCCTCAGCAGAATCCCTGGACACTGCAGCGTACTCTACTGCTCGAGGATCCAAGTCCACTACGAGGAAAACGCTCCTAAAGGAAGCAGTCCTCAGGCGAAAGAGCGGTCCACCAGCCATGTTGGCCTGTTCCCCTTCTTTGACCCCAGTGCAGCAGCCTCAGACTGGGGTAGCGAGCCATCATCACCACCGCTCACCTCCACCGGGTCAGCAGCAGCGCCCAGAGCCAGCCCCTCTCACCGCTCCAGCGTCCCCGAGCACACAGCGTGGGTCGCCTGTAGCTGAGAGTCAGCACCCCCGCTCCTCCTCTCCATGTGTTCAGCGGCGCTCAGGCTCCGGTCCTGCTTCGGGTGAACCCGCTGGTTCCGTCCACCGAGCTCCTTCTCCGAGGCCACTCTTCGCCCCGACCACTCTGATTATTGGAGATTCCATCGTGAGACACGTCCGCTTCTTCAACGCGGTCACTCGCTGTATTCCCGGAGCTACTGTACCAGACCTGCTCATCCGTCTCCCTCCTCTGCTTCAGTCCCTGCCTGATACCGTTTCCAAGGTAGTCGTGCATGTGGGAATTAACGACATGAAACTTCAGCAGTCAGAAGTCACGAAGAAACATTTTATGGATCTGTTCCACCTCCTTCAATCCTCCGGACTATCTGTTTTTATTTCTGGTCCAATCCCGACTGTAAGCAGAGGTGACTGCCTCTACAGTCGTGTTGTGGCGCTGCATATGTGGCTCCAGGCTACATGCAGCTCTTTTAACTTTGTCTTTGTGAATAACTTTGCCCTTTTCTGGAAACGTTACGAAGCCTATCGTCCAGACGGATTACACCCAAACAGATACGGTAGCAGCCTATTGATGGATTACATGCGTCATGTTGTTCAGCGTTCCCCGAGGGGGGCGTGACTGTTTACATCTGAGCCCCCTCGGACCCCACCGCACTCCCCCGCCTCCTGCTCACCAGCACCGGGTGAGTACAACGGTGCAAACACTGCTCCCTGTCCGTCTGGCAGTGCATTACCAGTCCAAACACTGAACTGTGCTGACTCCCTTCTGACTCTGGGAGCTAAAGAACAACAAGGGTTTTCACATTTTAGGCCAATTGAGACTGTGTGTGTTCCTCGCACCAGCTCAAAAATGTTTTTAAATTCTAAAAAACGAAATCAAAACAGGACAGCAGTTAGACGGTCCAACTCTGCAAATCTAATTTCTGTTCCCTGTAGAAATCAATCAACCACATTAATCGACTCTGACGTTATTTTTAAACTTGCTATGCTTAATGTCAGATCTCTATGTAACAAATCATTTTTAATTAATAATTTTATCACTTCTTATGATCTTGATTTTATGCTTATGGCTGAAACATGGCTGGACCAAAATACAGGAAATGCAGTTCTAATAGAAGCAACACCACCCAATTTTAAATTCGAATCCGAAATACGAGAAAACAAAAGGGGGGGAGGCATAGCTGCAGTTTTTAGAGAGCACTTTGTCTCCCATAGAATGCCCCTTGGAAATTTTTCATCGTTTGAGTATATTTCTTTTAAAATGGAACAAAAGCAATCTTCTACTCTTTTCATTGTCCTGTACAGGCCACCACAGTCATGTTGCGATTTTATTGACCATTTTACTGAACTACTTTCATTCGTGTGCACAGATTTTGATAGTTTAGTTATTACAGGTGATTTTAATGTACATGTTGATAATGTTGATGACAGAAATGCAAAGGAGCTGGCTTCTGTATTTGAGACCTTTGGTTTCATTCAGCACGTGAGTGGCCCCACCCACAGCAGGGGGCACACTCTTGACCTGCTAATTACAAAGGGGGTTAATGTATCAAATGTTAATGTAGTTGATGTTGCTTTGTCAGATCATTTCTGTGTATTTTTTGACATGTGTTTTGCTAGCAAACCACCAGCTGAATTTACAATTGTTAGAAGAAGACACATACATGAAAACACAAGTGAACTGTTCATGGGAATGCTAAATTTTGAGAAAACTCCATGCTCTACTGTTGATGAATTGTATAACTCTGTCACCACCAGTGTTCTGACTGTTCTGGACGCCATTGCTCCTGTGACGGTTAAAATAGTTACCAGTAAGAAAAAGGCCCCATGGACTAAGGCAGACTCGGTCAGGGCACAGAAGCAAGAGTGCCGGAGGGCCGAACGGAAGTGGCGAAAGTCCAATTTCCAGGGCGATTATGAAATCTTTAAAGATGAGTTGGGTGAATTTAACCGGGTTCTACGTAGAACAAGAGAAATGTATTTTTCTGACATTATTGGAGGTTGCAGTAACAATTTTCGTGTTATGTTTTCAACAGTTGGTAGATTAACGAACCCCCCTGTAAAGTTGCCCCTAGAATTTTCCTCTAAATCTAGGTGTAATGAGTTCGCACAGTTTTTCAATGACAAAGTACAAGGAATCAAAAACACTATCACCTCCACAGCACGTATAACAATGCAACAGCCAGAGAAGCTTTTTGAGCTAACTCACTTTGCACCTGTGGATACTGAAACTGTCAAAAAGATAATCATGAGTCTGAGCTCCTCCACATGTAGCCTGGATATATTGCCCTCTAAATTTCTGAAGTCCGTCCTGAGCAGTTTGTTACCTTCACTGACACAAATAGTAAACATGTCTCTGTCGTCAGGAACATTTCCTATGGCCCGAAAAAAAAGCAGTCATAAGACCTCTCCTAAAAAAGAGCAGTCTGGATCCTGCGGGACTTCAAAATTATCGCCCCATATCGAATCTGCCATTCATTGGAAAAATTCTTGAAAAAGTGGCCTCCCAACAACTTACTGAATTTTTAACAATGAATAATTCGGTAACACTTTACATTACGGGCCGGTAAGTCCATGGTACTTACAGTGGTACTTCTAGGTACTTACAGTGGTACTTCTAGGTACTTACAGTGGTACTTACGGTGGTACTTACGGTGGTACTTACGGTGGTACTTACGGTGGTACTTACGGTGGTACTTACGGTGGTACTTACGGTGGTACTTACAGTGGTACTTACAGTGGTACTTACAGTGGTACTTCTAGGTACTTACGGTGGTACTTACGGTGGTACTTACGGTGGTACTTACGGTGGTACTTACGGTGGTGCTTACGGTGGTACTTACAGTGGTACTTACAGTGGTACTTACGGTGGTACTTACGGTGGTACTTACGGTGGTACTTACGGTGGTACTTACGGTGGTACTTACAGGGGTACTTACGGTGGTACTTACGGTGGTACTTACGGTGGTACTTACGGTGGTACTTACGGTGGTACTTACAGTGGTACTTACAGTGGTACTTCTAGGTACTTCTAGGTACTTCTAGGTACTTACAGTGGTACTTCTAGTGGTACTTCTAGGTACTTATTGTGGTACTTACAGTGGTACTTCTAGGTACTTACAGTGGTACTTAGAGGTACTTATTGTGGTACTTACAGTGGTACTTCTAGGTACTTATTGTGATAATTCTAGATACAGCTGTAACTTAGTAATTCAAGGACACTACAGTATTATTCCTATGTAGTAAATGTGGTACTTCTACATACATACATACAGAGGTCATTTGTAGGATTGTTTGACTATAAAACATAAAACAACATTATGTAAAACAAACGTCTTTATTAATATGGAATAAGTAGCACAGAAAGGACAGTATAAATACATTTAATGCATATTTCAAAACAAGTTTCAAGGACAAGGGAAACACTGCAAGAACTAGGTACCCAACCCAAGAAACAAGAATTACACATTACCAGGTACTTACCAGCCAAGTACCAGGTACTTACCAGCAAGTACCAGGTACTTACCAGCAAGTACCAGGTACTTAACAGCAAGTACCAGGTACTTAACAGCAAGTACCAGGTACTTACCATAGGGACTGGCCCATAATAAGACAAAGGACTTTAACATAAGTACCAGTGATAACACCAGTAATTATACAGTAAGTACCAGGTACTTACCATAGGGACTGGCCCATAATAAGACAAAGGACTTTAACATAAGTACCAGTGATAACACCAGTAATTATATAGTAAGTACCAGGTACTTACCATAGGAACTGGCCCATAATAAGACAAAGGACTTACCCATAAGTACTAGTGATATCAGTAATTATATAGTATACCATGTACTTACCAGCAAGTACCATGTACTTACCAGCAAGTACCAGGTACTTACCAGCAAGTACCAGGTACTTACCAGCCAAGTACCAGGTACTTACCAGCAAGTACCAGGTACTTACCAGCAAGTACCAGGTACTTACCAGCAAGTACCAGGTACTTACCAGCCAAGTACCAGGTACTTACCAGCAAGTACCAGGTACTTAACAGCAAGTACCAGGTACTTACCAGCAAGTACCAGGTACTTACCAGCAAGTACCAGGTACTTAACAGCAAGTACCAGGTACTTACCAGCAAGTACCAGGTACTTACCATAGGGACTGGCCCATAATAAGACAAAGGACTTTAACATAAGTCCAGTGATAACACCAGTAATTATACAGTAAGTACCAGGTACTTACCATAGGAACTGGCCCATAATAAGACAAAGGACTTACCCATAAGTACTAGTGATACCAGTAATTATATAGTATACCATGTACTTACCAGCAAGTACCAGGTACTTACCAGCAAGTACCAGGTACTTACCAGCAAGTACCAGGTACTTACCAGCAAGTACCAGGTACTTACCAGCAAGTACCAGGTACTTACCAGCAAGTACCAGGTACTTGCTGGTAAGTACATGGTATACTATATAATTACTGGTATCACTAGTACTTATGGGTAAGTCCTTTGTCTTATTATGGGCCAGTTCCTATGGTAAGTACCTGGTACTTACTATATAATTACTGGTGTTATCACTGGTACTTATGTTAAAGTCCTTTGTCTTATTATGGGCCAGTCCCTATGGTAAGTACCTGGTACTTACTGTATAATTACTGGTGTTATCACTGGTACTTATGTTAAAGTCTTTTGTCTTATTATGGGCCAGTCCCTATGGTAAGTACCTGGTACTTGCTGGTAAGTACCTGGTACTTGCTGTTAAGTACCTGGTACTTGCTGGTAAGTACCTGGTACTTGCTGGTAAGTACCTGGTACTTGCTGGTAAGTACCTGGTACTTGCTGTTAAGTACCTGGTACTTGCTGGTAAGTACCTGGTACTTGGCTGGTAAGTACCTGGTACTTGCTGGTAAGTACCTGGTACTTGCTGGTAAGTACCTGGTACTTGCTGGTAAGTACCTGGTACTTGGCTGGTAAGTACCTGGTACTTGCTGGTAAGTACCTGGTACTTGCTGGTAAGTACATGGTACTTGCTGGTAAGTACATGGTATACTATATAATTACTGGTATCACTAGTACTTATGGGTAAGTCCTTTGTCTTATTATGGGCCAGTTCCTATGGTAAGTACCTGGTACTTACTATATAATTACTGGTGTTATCACTGGTACTTATGTTAAAGTCCTTTGTCTTATCATGGGCCAGTCCCTATGGTAAGTACCTGGTACTCACTGTATAATTACTGGTGTTATCACTGGTACTTATGTTAAAGTCCTTTGTCTTATTATGGGCCAGTCCCTATGGTAAGTACCTGGTACTTGCTGGTAAGTACATGGTACTTGCTGGTAAGTACATGGTATACTATATAATTACTGGTATCACTAGTACTTATGGGTAAGTCCTTTTTCTTATTATGGGCCAGTTCCTATGGTAAGTACCTGGTACTTACTATATAATTACTGGTGTTATCACTGGTACTTATGTTAAAGTCCTTTGTCTTATTATGGGCCAGTCCCTATGGTAAGTACCTGGTACTTACTGTATAATTACTGGTGTTATCACTGGTACTTATGTTAAAGTCCTTTGTCTTATTATGGGCCAGTCCCTATGGTAAGTACCTGGTACTTGCTGTTAAGTACCTGGTACTTGCTGTTAAGTACCTGGTACTTGCTGGTAAGTACCTGGTACTTGCTGGTAAGTACCTGGTACTTGGCTGGTGAGTACCTGGTAATGTGTAATTCTTGTTACTTGGGTTGGGTACCTAATTCTTGCAGTGTTTCCCTTGTCCTTGAAACTTGTTTTGAAATATGCATTAAATGTATTTATACTGTCCTTTCTGTGCTACTTATTCCATATTAATAAAGACGTTTGTTTTACATAATGTTGTTTTATGTTTTATAGTCAAACAATCCTACAAATGACCTCTGTATGTATGTATGTAGAAGTACCACATTTACTACATAGGAATAATGCTGTAGTATCCTTGAATTACTAAGTTACAGCTGTATCTAGAATTATCACAATAAGTACCTAGAAGTACCACTGTAAGTACCACAATAAGTACCTCTAAGTACCACTGTAAGTACCTAGAAGTACCACTGTAAGTACCACAATAAGTACCTAGAAGTACCACTAGAAGTACCACTGTAAGTACCTAGAAGTACCTAGAAGTACCACTGTAAGTACCACTGTAAGTACCACTGTAAGTACCACTGTAAGTACCACCGTAAGTACCACCGTAAGTACCACCGTAAGTACCACCGTAAGTACCACCGTAAGTACCACCGTAAGTACCACCGTAAGTACCCCCGTAAGTACCCCCGTAAGTACCACCGTAAGTACCACCGTAAGTACCACCGTAAGTACCACCGTAAGTACCACCGTAAGTACCACCGTAAGTACCACCGTAAGTACCACCGTAAGTACCACCGTAAGTACCACCGTAAGTACCACCGTAAGTACCACCGTAAGTACCGCCGTAAGTACCACCGTAAGTACCACCGTAAGTACCACCGTAAGTACCACCGTAAGTACCACCGTAAGTACCACCGTAAGTACCACCGTAAGTACCACCGTAAGTACCACTGTAAGTACCTAGAAGTACCACCGTAAGTACCACCGTAAGTACCACTGTAAGTACCTAGAAGTACCACTGTAAGTACCTAGAAGTACCACTGTAAGTACCATGGACTTACCGGCCCGTAATGTAAAGTGTTACCAATAATTCTTTTGATATGTTCCAGTCTGGGGTTAGACCCCACCACAGCACTGAGACCGCTCTAGTGAAGGTAACAAACGACATTCGACTTCACACTGATGCAGGTAAAGTCACAGTTTTGGTCATGTTAGATCTTAGTGCCGCGTTCGACACTGTCAACCATGAGATCCTCATGCAGAGACTGGAGGACTGGGTTGGTGTCACTGGCACAGCCCTAGACTGGTTTAGGTCTTACCTGGAGGATAGGAAGTACTCTGTGGAGATTGGAGACTGCGTCTCAGATGATGTGGCCCTGACCTGTGGAGTACCACAGGGGTCGATCCTGGGACCTCTCCTATTTAATCTCTACATGCTGCCGTTAGGTCAGTTAATACAAAGAAACAAAGTGTCCTACCACAATTACGCCGACGACACTCAGATCTATGTCTCACTGACTGCAGGAGAACATGGACCACTGGATTTGCTCCTTCACTGTATCCAACAGATCAGTGACTGGATGCAAAATAATTTCCTCCAGCTAAATGCAGACAAAACCGAAATCATTGTCTTTGGTCCCCAGAAACAAAGAGAGGGCGTCATTTGTCAACTTCAGTCTCTCTCCCTACTTCCTTCAGACAAGGTCAGAAATTTGGGGGTAATACTGGACTCAGACCTAAATTTCAATAGCCACATAAAATCAATAACATCAACAGCTTTTTACCATCTGAAGAACATTGCCAAAGTTAGAAATATAGTGTCCAGGGCAGACTTGGAGATTCTTGTCCATGCATTTGTCTCCAGCAGGCTAGACTACTGCAATGGCCTGCTTACAGGTCTGTCCAAACAGACCTGTAAGCAGCTGCAGTACATCCAAAATGCAGCAGCTAGAGTCCTGACAGGAACCAGGAAGTATGACCATATTAGTCCGGTCCTCAGGTCTCTGCACTGGCTTCCTGTGGCTCAAAGAATAGATTTTAAAACAGCTCTGCTTGTGTACAAGTCTCTCCATGGCCTTGCACCAGAATACATTAGTGACATGTTGGTGTCATATGAACCGGCCCGGACTCTGAGGAGCACAGGGACTGGCCTCCTGCTGGTGCCCAGAGTGAGAACCAAACATGGGGAGGCTGCGTTTCAGATCCATGCAGCTAAGATCTGGAACAATCTCCCTGAAAATGTGAGGGAGGCGTCTACTCTGTCAATGTTCAAATCCAGGTTAAAGACTGTTCTGTTTGCCTGTGCATACAACTGAAGGATTTTATCTCCATTTCTAATGCACTGCTGTCATTTATTTATTTTTTTTAAATTTCTTGTGTAATTTTGAAAGTTTTAATGGTTTTATTCTTTTGTGTGATTTTAATGTTTTAATTGTGTTTTAATCTTTTGTGTGATTTTAATGTTTTAATTGTGATTCTGGTGTTTGTTTTATGTGATGATTTGTGATGTGGACTGTGAAGCGCTTTGTGTTGCCCTGTGTATGAAAGGCGCTCTACAAATAAACTTTGATTGATTGATTGATAATGACTGTACCCGATATTAACGGCTTATTAACCGAGCGCGAGGTCTGTATGAAGAAATATCAGACCGCGGCCTTAATGTACACTGCAAAAAGGCCAAGGTCTGATATTTCTCTGTACAGACTGAGCAAGCAAGGTTAATAAATGTTTTATTATATGACTCTCGTCTGTGTCTTTACCAATGCTTTCGAGATATTTGTGAAGTATGTCCATGTCCGACTTGGTTTTGTGTGATACGGGCTGTGGACCGATTGTCATGGTAACGGTCCGTGGAAAAATATCAAATGTGATACGCGCTGTTCGGACCAATTGTCATGTAACGGTCCGAGATGGGAAAATATCAGGCCGGTAATCAGCCAATCAGAGCGTGCGTACGGTCCAAGTCATATAATAACGCAATATATCACAACATTTTCCTCAGAGCTGCTTGGAGGAGTAGCTAGCTTCCGTTATCGTCCCGGGAAAGTAGCTCTCTGGGTGAAAAAAGGTAGAGACGCCTGATATAGAAGGACATGACCACAGTGTGTTCATCACTTTTAGGTCATGCTAGCTGATTGATAACAGCGCTATTGTCTTGACTTCAATCACCAATGAAGATGGACAAATAAAGTATTCCAATAACAATATCAACGTTTCAAAATTATTCAAAGCTGTCTGATTAATGTTGCCAGAGGGGGCAATTTCAAACATGGAAAGTGTTACATTTGTTCAAAACAAAAGTTAAGCCTGAGAGTCTACTATTAAAATATAACAGCAGTAATTTGAAGAAAAGCGCCTCAAGTTGGAAGCGCCATCTGCTCCGACTAATGCCATCTTTAATGACAGCAGAGGCGGCAGTTAAGAACAAACTAAGATAAAACTTGATCCCATTTATGCCAAATGTGACATGGAAATTTCTCCTTTGTGATATCAATAAAGTTTATCTTTAATTTCACTCTAAACCTGCTCTCTGACTTTTGGGAACCAGTGCTTTGACGATTGACTTTGAGAGACTTTGTGGTGAGTGATGCAACTTTGTGCTGATGTTAAAAAAGATGGTAGATTTCAATCCAATCCAATCCACTTTATTAATATAGCACATTTTATAAAACATGTTTCTAAAGTGCTGCACAGAGAAAAAGTAACACATTACAATATACAAGTATGCCAGCTATAAATACAAACTATTGAAATGAAGACAAATTAAAATAAAACAATTAGCTAAATACATAAAAAAAACAAATAAAAAGAACAACAACCCCTCACTCTTTTGTGGACTTGTTCTTACATCATTTGTGATGTCTTAAGATTAACAAACAGCAGCCAATAAAACACACTTAATAAACTCATGGGTGTGTGTTGTTTCTGCCGTGTAACCAGAGACTCTGAAACAAGACTGGGCCCGGTCTGAACCTGGTCTCAACCAAAACCTGCACACATATAGTTTGTGTGTTGCCTGTCAATAGACCATAAATACATCTCCAGCATGGGTACAAAATGAAAAATATATGTTGTAAGCTTTTATTACTGATACCTTTTGGTCTAATAATCTGGCAGATCTATACCTATATATAATCTATTAGAGTTTGGACCTTTCTGTTTGGTTTAACTCCAAACTGAAACCGATAAACTGGAAAGTATAAAGAAGATAGCAAAAAATAAAGAAACACACAGAGACTGTACTTGCTGTCAATAACGCTCTTTAACTGCATATAATTGTATGTAAAGAAGAACATGTTGTCAATTCCTTGCTTTTCAGTTAGTTGTTACAAGTCTCTCCATGGCCTCGCACCAAAGTACATTAGTGACATGTTAGTCCTGTATGAACCAACTCTGACTCTGAGCACAGGGACTGGCCTCCTGCTGGGGCTCTGAGGAGGACAGGGAGCCCTGTCCTCCTCCTGTCCCTGACTCTCTGATCTGTGTTGGTGAATTCAACATTGTGTAAAGTCCTCCGAGATAACTCCTGTTATAGTTTAGGACTATATAAGAATACATTAAATTCAATTGAATTGAGTATAATTCACCTAAAACCATATCTTGCATATCTTAAAGGATCTTAGAAATTCACTGTAGAATATTATCACTTTTTTTTCCAGCACAACAGAGCTATGGGCTATGGTAACAATAGCAGCTTTTATGTGAAATATATGATAGAATAATATAATTTATTCGTCCCACAGTGAGGACATTGCAGTGTTTTTAACCCTTAATACGATGCCATCGCCGGCGATGGATGCGCACATGTTTTACAAGTGTTCAATTTACTCACGAACTGTAAAAGGTAGCGATCGAGGGTTTTTTTTCTCCGTAAAGGGCACATTCCAGGCATTACAAAAATAGCTTCGGTTTGTCTGTTTATCGTATGGAGGATAAGTTACGTGTGTATGAAAGTCAGTGTCCAAACAGATCTTCGAGCGGTGACTGGTGCGCCAGAAACAGCCAATTGTAAAGTTTTTTACTCACACGGTACTCACACAAAGATTGTCAGAGAGTAGGATCACTCACTCCTCTGTGTGTAATTTTTGCAGAATAGGCAGCAGTGCTCAGAGGAGCTAGAGGGTGCACATTATGGATATAGACACTAATAAATACAGTAAAATTATATTATGTGTATATAATTTTTTTTTGTATTTTAATATTGTTTTTTGTTTTGTTTTTTTGTCTTAGTTTTTTTGTTTTACGTATTTTACAGCTGTGATACTGAAGCAAATAGAAGCCTAATAGACAAACTGCTTCAGGAAGGGCATCTGGAGTACAGCGTTTAAAAAAATGTATAATAGTCACAGTTTCCATTTTTTTCCCCATTATCTCCAAGTCCCTAAATAACATTTCTATGCAGTCTAAAAGGTTGTTTATAGCATTTAATTGTGTTTTTTCAATACATTTTTGTGAAATTGATTTTCCGTTTCATTTTCTTCTTTGTCTTCATGATTCCATATTTTTTTATATGATTCATATGACAGCTCTACAATATGAATATTCTAAAACCCCAGGTTGTATACTGCTTGACTCTGCATCAAAAGATGATTGTTTTATGAGCAATTATACACAAAGAAAAGCAGGCGAGGAAAGTTCCCCGAAATGACCCTTGACCTTGGAGGGTTAAATAGCTGTAAATGCTTCATAATGAGAGCAATAAGCAAGTAACAATATACTGTATATACATGGATGTCTTTATATACATTGATGGTACGATGACGGGACCTCTGTACCTGGCCTCCTCCATCTACACCTGCGGACTGCCCTGCCCAACCCGCCTGGGAGTTCTTCAGTCCTGTACCGGACCTGTCCACGCTCAGCAGCCACTGGTCCACGTTCTGTAGCTTAGGTCCTGGATCTGTAGCCCGTCTGTCGGTGGGAGCGGATCCCTTTGTCAAACTGTGGGTCTACCCGAGGTTTCTCACTTTTTCCCACTGGGTTTTTTATGAGTTTTTCCTTGCCGATTCAGGAGGGCCTGTTGGGCAGTTAGTTTCCAACTAGAAGGACTGTGGTGATGATCCAGGACACTTTAACATTCTACAACATGTATGGACATTTTTCAAAAGCACATGGCTTTATATTTTTCATGTGTTTTAACTGTTGATTCTCTGATCTGTGTTGGGGATTTCAATGGTTTTGTTAAGTCCTCTGAGATGACTTCTGTTGTGATTTAGGGCTATACAAGAATAAATTGCATTGTATTGTATTGTGTTGTAAGTTAGTGAGTTTAATGAGTTGGATTAAACAGGGAAAAGTCAACAATTTGTGATTAGATGTAAAAAAAATCCTGTTATGGCCCTCTCTATAAGTTGGAGCACAAATGCAGCTGAAGCGGAGGTTCAGGATGGTAGACTACCTACGTTATCACACCAGGCTTGACCACGCCTTACTCAGCCTGTCTTAATCAACTCCCCGCAGCCGTGTCAATCAAGCCAGCGTTTAAGAGAACAGCAGAGCACAGCTCACCAAACGGACTTCAAGCTGCAACGGGTTGCTCTTCGTCACTTTGTTTACTCACGCCTCGCACATTGTTCGTCCTGCATGGTCGCGGCTCCTCTTCCACATCACATGTTGGGGGCTGTGCGCCATGGTCGCTGTGTCTCCACCGCGGCTCACCGCGGGTCCTCTTCTGCGGACTCGCTGCCGCTCGTCTCCCCGTGGCCGCTGCTGCTCGTGGCCAGGCCTTACTCCGCGCACCCTGCCGCTTCCATACCGGGAACGGGACTTCTGTCTGCCTGCCGTTGTCTGCCTGCCGCTGTCCACCCTTCTCCATGCCTCCACTCACGGTACAGTGTCGGTTTCGTTGTTTTCCGCACTACCATGAACTGTACTGAACTGCGGCGTGTCAGTTATTCCCGCCGAATTGGCTCGCAGGCTGTGTTTTTACCCGATGCATTGCTCTTCAGGCTGTTCGTTTTACCATCTGCACTGGCATTTAGACCGTCCGTTTTCACCATGGACCGCACATTTTAACCACTGTGTTGGCCTTCTGGCTGTCCGTTTTACTCATGGGCTGAACATTCTACACACTGCAGTGACCTCCAGGCTGTCCGTTTTACTATGGACTGAACATTTTACCCACTGCATTGACCTTCAGGCTGTCAGTTGTAACCATGGACTATAACATTTGTCGTCTGCATTGGCCTTCGCTCTGTCTAATTGACCGTGGACTGTAAGTTTTGCCCACTGCATTGCTTCCGGGCTGTCCGTGTCTGATGAGCTGCTCTGATTGCCCATTGCTTTGGCCTTACGCCACACTTCGACGCCACACTTCGACGCCGGCACGCTTCGACGCCGGCACGCTTCGACGCCGGCACGCTTCGACGCCGCCACGCTTTGACGCCGCCACGCTTTGACGCCGCCACGCTTCGACGACGCCACGTGGGTGGCCCCACGCTTCGACGACGCCACGTGGGTGGCCGCACGCTTCGACAACGCCACGTCGGTGGCCGCACACTTCCACGACGCCACGTCGGTGGCCGCACGCTTCCACGACGCCACGTCGGTGGCCGCACGCTTCCACGACGCCACGTCGGTGGCCGCACGCTTCCATGACGCCACGTCGGTGGCCGCACGCTTCGACGATGCCACGTCGGTGGCCGCACGCTTCGACTCCTCCTCCACGCTTCGACTCCTCCTCCACGCTTCGACTCCTCCTCCACGCTTCGACTCCTCCTCCACGTCGGCCGCACGCTTCATCGCAGCACGTCGGCGGCCGCACGCTTCATCGTCGTACGTCGGTCGTACGTCGTCGTGTCGACCATGGACACGCGTTCCCTATTGGTGGGTGAACAATCCAACGCTTGGAGAGTTCTGCTTCACAATGACGGGAAGAGCCGGCATCGAAGGATCAGGTCAGTGGTCTGACTGAAGACGCGGTCTGACTGAAGACGCGCTCTGACACTGCCCGTTGGTCCTTTTCACTCGAGTGATAGTGGTTCGAGGTTTCTCTTTTCAGCTTCGCAGGGACGTGATGCCGCAACGCCGCACCAAAGCTCTGCTACGACGCCGCAACGCTGGCCTGCTAAGACTGCATGAGTACTGTTCGGCGTGGCCTTCAAACCTGGCCGACTCTCTTCCCCAGGCCGCACTCATTGGCTTTTGGTGTGCAGCACTGCCCGCCACGGTTTGCGTGCACTCTGAGTGGCTGTAGGCGGTGCTCTCATGTTCCCCAGGCATATTCTCTCCTGGTCTCCTGGTGCGGCTCCTGCCGCCGGGCCTGTCTCACGCTTCGCCTTACCTGACGCACCCTGGCCCTCATTCTGACCGGGCCCTTGTGCGTTGGTTTTTGGGGGTCCAGAGATCTCCTATCGAACATCAATCTTCCTGGGTAAGTGTACTTCATGAATCTCATTTTCACCTTCTAGTCTCCCCAAGTGGAATCATGTTCGAATAGCAGCGCTCTAAACACCAGCAGTTCATCTTTCATTCAGCATTCTCCTTTCCCTCTCACTGCACACTCTCAGTCTCTGGACATCAGCATCGCAGGTACTGCTGTCACTGCCTCATCTACATCGGCATTAAATACATTCTCTAAAATCCACTTCGAGTCACACTGCTCCACCCTCATAAGAAGATCCTTAAAGGAGTATTGGCAATGGTCCTTGTTCTGTAGTTTAGGTCCTGGACGATTAGCCTGTTTGTCCGTGGAGTGGATCCCTCTCTCATGTAGGGTCTTCCGAAGGTTTCTCACTTTTTTCCCCACGGGGTTTTGTGAGTTTTCCTTGCCATGCAGGAGGGTCTGGACAGTTAGTGTCCAACTAGAAGGCCCGTGGTGATGATCCAGGATACTTTACATTCTACAACATGTATGGACATTTTAGCAACATTCATAGACTATAATTACTCCTTAAACAATCCCTTGACGACCCCCTGGTCTGAACAAATTCAAAACCTGCGCTCCCTGCATGTAACCTCTCTTCCTTTCTCTACATCGGCCACTCCTTCCGGATAGGAGCAGCCACTTGGGCTGCTGCCCTAGGACTCCCTCAATCATCTCTCCAGGAGCTCGGTCCCCGGTTCTCTACCACATTCATCCGTTCTGGCAGCCCAGCGCCTCCTCTCATATAAGTACGTATGCATCTCCTGGTGGTGGCAACTCCTAATTCCAGCATGGCGCGCACTCGAGCCGAGCTCGTGCGCGTGCCAACGCCTAGCGCTAGAGCCGAGCTCGCGCACGGACATTACGGCGCGCACTCGAGCCGAGCTCGTGCGCGTGCCAACGCCTAGCGCTAGAGCCGAGCTCGCGCCCGTACATTACGCCGCGCACTCGAGCCGAGCACGTGCGCGTGCCAACGACTAGCGCTAGAGCCGAGCTCGCGCACGGACATTACGCCGCGCACTCGAGCCGAGCTCGTGCGCGTGCCAACGACTAGCGCTAGAGCCGAGCTCGCGCACGGACATTACACCGCGCACTCGAGCCGAGCTCGTGCGCGTGCCAACGCCTAGCGCTAGAGCCGAGCTCGCGCACGGAAACAGTCACTCACACCATGCGCCTTCAATAAACGCAGCAACCAAGTCGTGGCAAACGCATCGCTAGCCAAGCTCTCTTTTTGGGGATCATGATCTGCACCCAGGCGCAGATCTCTTCAGAGCACAGCCACAGCCGGGGCCTAAGCTCCAAACCAATAAACAAACTCAATCCATAAAATAAACAACTCTTAAACGCATCTCGTCTCTTGTAGTCTCTCCAGGTTGAAATGCAGCTGAAGCGGAGGTTCAGGATGGTAGACTACCTACGTTATCACACCAGGCTTGACCACGCCTTACTCAGCCTGTCTTAATCAACTCCCCGCAGCCGTGTCAATCAAGCCAGCGTTTAAGAGAACAGCAGAGCACAGCTCACCAAACGGACTTCAAGCTGCAACCACCTCCGCCTCAGGATTTCTTCACTCTCACATTCACCTTGCCTTGTTGCCACCACCAGTGTCTAGGCCCCGGGGGATCATGATCTGCACCCAGGCGCAGATCTCTTCAGAGCACGGCCACAGCCGGGGCCTAAGCTCCAAACCAATAAACAAACTCAATCCATGAAATAAACAACTCTTAAACGCATCTCGTCTCTTGTAGTCTCTCCAGGTTGAAACTACACTGTCCTATTGGGCTTCATTGAGCTCGCAGTTCAGCATTGTCCATTGAAATCCAGTCAATGGTTTCTTACAAATAAGTTCCTCTGTCCGGTTTGTTTCCTTCAGTCGTTGCCTTTAGTCCCACTCCCCACGCCCTCGTCCTGCAGGTTGATGATATTCTAAATGAGTGTGAGGTCAATTTTAGTAGCAGGCGTAATAAATTAATTGTCCTCTTAAATTGCTTTTGTCTGCGGGGGACGAGCCTCTATCCCACAATAAGAGTCAACAAACAGCGGGATGAGCGCAGGCGACTATAAACAAATTATTTATGGAGGTGACTTGAGCTACTTCTCCAGGGACACACAGGAATATGCAAGCATGGCGGCGACTCAGCGGGGCTTCGTTCTGATTGGCCGACGGGGGAATGCGGATTAGGTCAGTCCCGACTCCAAAGAGATGATAATGATGGGAGCTGATAATAATGTCAAGTCCAGGGGGAATGATGCAGGTTGGACTTAAAGGACACTATTATGCAAAAGTGTCTATTCAAATCAATTTTAATGTGATTTATTTTTCTATAGCCCTATTTCTCAAACGTAGTTGTCTTGGAGGACTTTACAATAGTTTTGTTCATTTATGTTTTACATCTCCGGATTAAATTACTTTTTACCATTTTATATTGAGATTTATTGTATGATATTTCTCTTCTACTTTTAATCATCTGTGGCGGGTCATTTGGACCCAAGGGTAGCACAAGTGTTAAATATACAGTACATACTAAATGTAGCTTCTCATGATATTGCGTGAGTTTGATAAAGTTTTTGGTTTCGCACATAAAGTGCACTGAACTGTTATGTTCCTCACAACTTTGTCTCCAACAAACTCAAAATAATGAGAGTCTGTCCATCTGGAAAATGTCATAAACTGTGCTACTATTGCTGCTGAGTTTTTGTCTTCTGCTGATAGTATGAAAACAAAACACAGTTTAATGTTGGTTTAAAATGCAATTTGCATGTTACTGATCTGGGTAAAATATTACCCAGTTTTTTTGGAAGTATTACAGTAATTACACTATTACACTTTTGTAAGGATTGGCGGTAATACTGTAAAAGATCCATTCTATCTTAGAATAAATACCTTGCAACATTATCAAGAGCTCATTTTATGTAAATGAAAAGGCTTGTTATAAATTATGATGAATTAAAGCAGAACATGGAATTATCACGTTGAATTAACAAACGGTAAATCATACAATCCGCTGCATATGCTTAGCGTCATTTTTAAACCTTCTGAATTTCATGGTGTGGATGCATCACTTCCCACTCGATCACAAAGACTAATGCACGAGGCAATAATAGAGTCAGGAGGAGTCAGGAGGAGAGGATCTAAGGAAAGCTCACATTCCACAGAAATGCCACTCGGACACTTTGACCTGAACAGCAGCCGTTCCATCAGGCTGTCCTGCTGCGGTCATGATGTCACTGCTGCTTCATGTTAGCATGCACAGTTAACATGTCGGCCTCAGTCACTAAATCACAGCTGCTTAAACAAAGGTTATCTTAAGTCCGCTCAGGTCAACACAGGTCTTGTAGGACCATCCATCCATCCTTCCATTTTCATCCCATTAATCCATTTCTGGGTCTGGGAAAATGGCAAACAGAGCTGCCACCAAGTTCTTAGAGCACCAGCCTCGTTGAGGCAAAGTGGGGTTAAGTGTCTTGCCCAAGGATACAACAACAGAAGACACCAATGAGAGTCGGTGGAGTATGTCTTGTGGAGGAATCAAACCAATGACCGTCAGGGCCGAAGAACAATGTGCGACAGTGGCTCAGTGGCCACAATGGTTCTATAATCTATGAAAAACCATAGATTATTAGTGGACTGACAGAGGGCTAACGTCACTCAGTGTTTGTGGAAAAGATACATTAGACCAGGGATGTCAAAGTCAAATACATCAGAGCCGGAAAAAACAAATTTGCTACAAGCCGAGGGCTGGACTGGTTCAATGTTTATTAAAACATAATCAAATGATTGCACATAACCTAATGATACATAATGAATATTCAAATATTTTTGTATGGCTGTGTCAGTCATTTCAAGTGATTTTTTTTTCAACAGGCTCACAGACAAAAAACAAACTTGCTTCAAAGAGAAAACACATGTCCTGAACATTAAATTAATATTCACTTTTTTTCTTTTGGCTCTGTGCGGGCCAGTCTAATACTAATCAATTATCCTCCTGGGGCCAAGATAATTCCTTCACGGGCCGTATTTCGCCCCCGGGCCTTGACTTTGACACCTATGCATTAGAGATTACAGATACAGTAGAGCAAAGTATTTAGTCAGCCACCAATTGTGAAATTTAAAGTTGAATTTATGAAATTTATGACTGTGTGCAGTTGCATTAAAAAGATGTCTACACCAGATTTAGCACCATGTTTCTTTCCATCTTCCTCGGGAGAGAGTCCAGTCTTTTTTACTTTTCTGTCAAAAAGAAGGCAATCAATAGCAGCAAAAGCCAACTTGCCTTCAGATGTACGTAAACAGAGTATAAGAGTGTCTATTGTTCTTTAGCTTGTGCTTGTGGTAAATACAACAGTTACAGCAATTAAGTTAAAATAAAGGAAATTCCGTTCTGAAAAAAATAAAAATCAACAAACACATTTATTTTCCAGAACAATCATTAATTTAACAATATAAAGGTCTCATTTTTTATCATTTGTAAATGATAGCAAAAGCAATCAGTATTTTAATTAACTAATATCTTTGAGCCAACGTGAAGATGGATACCTGTTTTGTAGCAAAAACTAAAAACACTGGATTTGTTTCAGAAATAATTATATTGCATCAACCTTTTGTGTATTATTTTGACCACAAAGCACCACTGTGTTTAACTCAGGGTCTTACAGCTATTTAGGGAAATGTAGACATGTACAACAAGACAATGTGTAACAATAAAATACAACATGTGACGTTTACAACAGACAGTTAAAGGCCGATTGATAAAAGAGGATTTAGGAAGCAATTTCAAAGACTGTACTGATGGTGTGAGGCTTATCTCGTCTGGCCCAGGTGGAGCATGGGCTGAGAAAGCTACATTACCTTTCGTCCGGAGCCTCGGCCTTGGAACGGCCAACAGGGACCAGCTCGAGGATCTAAGGTAGTTAAAAGTTCAGAAATGTACCTTGGTGCCAGATACAAAAAAGCTTTAAAAGTGGTCAGGAAAATCTTAATCACTTTAAGGGTATTGATTACCCCAACCCTGCAAGGGTAGGGGTATCTGTTTTGTTTTTTTCAAAATGTAAATTATACCGGTTGCAAACGCAGTGCTGTGATTTTAAAGACCATTATTTCACCAGAGAAATTAAACTCATATTATGGCTAATAGTTGTGTTTAAAAACGGCAGAAGACTGCTCTGGGGTCGACAATAGCTCAGTTGGAAGAGCATCGGGCCTAATAGTCGTAGATTTCAATCCCTGCACCAAATTTACTTCATCAACACTAAATCAACACTAAACCCCACTTTTCACTCTCCAAAAAAAATGATTAAATATGAGGTAATAATGTCTTGAATCTAAATTGCAGTACATTCTGAGTGTCTTAAAACAAGCCTTGCCAACTGAACTGAACTGCAGATGAGAACATGGACTTATTTAAAGGAGCTTGGTGCATATCACAGCTTTGAGAAACCACATCTCTCAGTCCAATTCAAACTCCAGATCTAAAAAGTCTGTGAAAATCTGCTTTCTCAGTTCACAGTTCACAGGAGCACAGTGAGCCCTGGCTGATAGCTCTGTGCTCTGTTTGTGGTTGATGAGCGGCGGTGATTACCAGACGCAAAGACGAGACAGAAACAAGGACGGCTGTGCGTGGAGGTGAATACTGATGGGGCCCAAACATGTGCCCACTTTTACCGTAAACTGTTTGACGGCATTGGCCTCCGAGATGTGAGGAAGAAGGTGCTGGGTCTAAGTGGAAGCAGCGCAATGGAAAGAATGCTCAAACGATACCGCGGAGTAATTGTAGCAAATTGGGGAACACATGTAAAGTGATGCAAGAGCGGACACCACCAAAGCCTGCTGGAGAAGGATTACAAATGTGTTGGATAGGATTGTAAATAGTGATACCATACGCTCGTTTGTTTGAAATATTAGGAGAATAAATACATTTCTCTCACTGTAAAACGTAATGAAAGATGTGATGCTTATTTTCAGCACATTTGGACTGCCAATGTGTTGCCAATGGGACAAGCAAACTGATCTTGTTTTAAAAACATACGAGAAATGTCTACCGTGGAATGAGAAAACAAAGCAACGGTTCTTCAAACAAGGCTAAATGGCTCGGTCCCATTGGCAAATGGTATAAAACACTTGTGTAGGACAGTGTTCCCCAACCTTTTTGAGCCGTGGGACACCTTTTTCCTTCAAAACAACATGGGACACCACCAGCTGAAACGGATACAAACGCGTAACTCTGCAGCCTTTATTGACAAAACACAAAACAACGTCATTCTCATCTAAGTGTATAATACAGACGATCATTGCAAGTATTTCTGATCTTCTACATTTTTTATTTTATTTCACATTATTTTGACCAAGTAAAACACTGGTGAAGAAGACGGATCAGGGTGCAAGGTGTGTCTGCGGTTAATGTATGTGTGTGGCGCCACAGCAGGGGGCGGGGTAAAAGTGTGCGTGAATCTGTCAAACAAGTGATGAGTCAGGGCTGAGTGGTTAGCCGTTTTTTTGTGGACTGTTTGCCTTTTAAGTTTTATTCGTTTGTTTGTGACAGTTCATCAGTTAATAATTTATCCATATTTTGTTTGTTGCACTATTTACATCAATAAATCACTTTAAAATGCATTACTGGATCAAGACTTCTTTAGCATAGGCTTAAAAACACATCTGACCATCTACAGGATTCGCACTCAGGTCTGCAGGAAGCCACAAGAACTTACCTTTTGTAGCGCTTAAAGTGGCAAAGTACGTTCATTTATAAAGTGCAGTTCAAAAATAAACTCAATGTCTGTAGAGCAAAAAAAGAAAGCATTGAAACCATAAATAATCACGGTGCATTAAACATAGTAAAGAAAGATACAATCATTGAGTTGTATTCACAGCACAACAGAACTGTTTTTAACCTGGATTTGACATGGACAAACACAAAAACATGTGTATGCCCATGGGAGGAAATAAACCACAAGTTATATTGACTAATAACTAGTTACTTGCTCTTTAGTAATGTAGTCACTAACACAATTCATGTTGTAATTAACTCTTAATAGTATTTCTAACTACTTTTGTCATGTCCTATACTGTTCTGTGTTTTATTTTGAAATCACCTTTACTCATTGATTACTGCCCATCCTATTTATTTTGTGATCTTTGCCTTACTATTAAAACCTGTAAACCACTTTCTGACATTGTATTAGTTTTTTAGCCACCTCATCATTGATCATTATACCTTGGGTAGCGTGTTGCTTGACCGTTTTAGATGCCACAAAAACTCGATTTGTAGGTAAAGTTTCAACACTACTTTTTGTTCGACTTCTCTGATAATTGATTAGTTTGCACACTGAAAAGTTCAACGAGATTGTTCACCAATCAACATTCTATTCCGTAAACATTAACCCATAAATGTAGGAAACAAAACATTTAAGAAATTGTCCCTACATCAGCTTGGTTTGTTTCATTTGATCAAACCCAATCTTCCAACATCAAATTATGATTTCCAAAGTTCAGGTGTTCGAGTGCTTCCTGTAGTAGCTCTGGGAACACACACTTCTGGGAGGCTAAGGGTGAAATGCGAGGCCCGGCTTGGTGACTCTCAAGGCTCTGACAGAAAAAAAACTGGGGGATTAGGCTAATTATTTTTGCGGCACTCAATGGAAGGTTTGTTATTGTTTCCTCATTCTGTCGCTAACACTCCCTATAATCCCCATTATGTCGAGATTACCTCATCTCGCCACAATGAGCGGGATATTCCCCAATGTTCCGACACCTTCCAATGGAGAAAGAAAAACAACTCAAAGTACACGCAAAACTGCCGGATTTGTGAGTGTAATTAAAGTACAACGGTTGGGTGTGCGAGGGAATATGCAGCTTTGGGATAAATGACTGAAGGCGTAATTGAATTTGTTAGTGGGAACAAATAATGATCTATGGAGTGTGGGTTTGGGGATTTTTTGTAATCAGCAGATCTTTTGGATATAAAAATCTATCCTCAATACTCCCATACTCAGACAATTTTGCACACAGCTCTTTTCTAGATTTTCAGGTACTTACAAATTGAGCGGTTGTAGCTTTTCTTCACCACAACATTACTGTTATCAAGGAGGTAGGCGTCCAAATATGTAACGTGTGGATTTCATTCAAATTCTATTTCATTTGTTTTGTATAGCCCTAAATGAAAACCGTAGCCATCAAGGAAGACTTGTCAGCGTTGTCAATTCGCCAACACAGATCAGAGAATCAAACTGTCATGAGATGAGATGCAGGAAGGACCCAAAATGCAGGACCCACATGGGTTTGAGTATGTCAACGCTCTCTCAATTACTCTCAGAGCTGTTTTTGTCGGTGTGTACTAAAGTGTATTCCAAATTCATCTACAGAGTATATAGTATACAGATTTATACTTTTGAATCGTTATTTCTTTAGCTATATGTAGAGATTAATTTTGTTAAAGTATAGTGTTGTAACCTAATATTCATTTATCTTGTGTTGTATGTCACAAATGTAGATTTTTGCTGTAAAAGGGTTATTTAAGCCATTCCAATAATAAACTCGGAAAAAATCTACACCAATTGTAGCAGCCTCGAAGTTTTTTTTGTCCTTTCTTGTCGAATATGGCTGAAGCTGAAGCAGAAGCTGGGACTGCGTGTAAAAATAGTATGTTTTCAAGACGGCAACCAGTATGTGACACCTGATGTACTCAACGGTCTCCCATCACAGTATGAACCAGACCGTGCCCTGCTTAGCTTCTGAGGTCTGATGGGATGTTTCATAGTTTCAGTGTATAAATGATACTGGAAAACTTTAACAGAGTGAAAATCTGTTTTAATTAGTTCCCTTTATTACACGGCTCCTCACAGCAGCAGTAGAACGCTCCATTGATTTGAATGTAATTTCAAAACGTTCAACCGGTCATCATTTCTTGATAACTGACCTCTCAAAACAATAATGACCGGTGCCCATGGCAACGCACCCTCTGCTTGTAATTCAGGGCCTTCAGGGTGAAGCGGACCCAGACGCACTAATTTTCCAATAATGACCTGCTTAATATTCATTATCCCTTACTTAATATATATCAAAGTAGTGTAAGAGTTCACAAAAAAATAAATGATACAATATAATATGTGAGTCTCAGTGGGAGAATGTTGAATAGAAAGGTTCAAAGGACAAAACACAGCTGTGCATTGTGTGCATCTCAAGTTATTTTACTGATCACTAAACCGGAATAATGTGCTGAAGCTCGGCCTTCAGCACTTGCTTCACTTCACTGTCTAAAAGACAACTTGTCTCTGCAAATACCGAACGATGTATGCACAGAAAAACCTTATAGTGATCATTTGAAATTGAATTAAGATGGGGGTATTTAAGGAGAGGGAAGGCTCTGACAGTGATGTCTTTTACTGTATCGGACTGTTGTGGTGAAGTGGGAGCAGGGTCTACAGTAAAAGCTCATAGTCTATTAGTTTATTAGCCTGTCTTTATAGTCTTTTATTCTCTGAGAAACAAAGAAAATCCAACTATATATTATATTTTGTTATTACACGGCTCCTCACAGCAGCAGTAGAACACTCCATTGATTTGAATGTAATTTCA
Source organism: Knipowitschia caucasica (assembly GCA_964034765.1). Lineage (NCBI taxonomy): Eukaryota > Metazoa > Chordata > Actinopteri > Gobiiformes > Gobiidae > Knipowitschia > Knipowitschia caucasica. The sequence continues at coordinate 13,612,354 of OZ035837.1, read as the reverse complement.
AAACGTTCTACCGGACCTCTAAAAACAATAATGACCGCTGCCCATGGCAACGCAAGCGTGGATAACTCCGCAAGTAGTTCCGGCCACTCCGGAGCTAGCCACGCTCATTAAACGCAAATGCCAATCAATCAACGAAATGAAATGTTAATCAGAGAGTACATTATACATATCCAGTCTTAATACAAGTGCACGGAAGTTTTCAGAAATTTCCGTTTACGTTTTCATGACAAAAACACTGATGTAATGCGAGAAAAGGCGATCCCGAAAAGCCCGGAAATAGATACCGGCACATTTTCGGACACATTTGCAGAGGATCGAATTATGGATTTAGGTTAGGTTTATGTATGGGTCACTCACCGCTGATGTTCAGAATTCTTTGTTCAGTTTTCATGCAGTTCCAGGGAGTTCTAGTTTTGGAGTTACTAGTCTAACTGTTGCTAGCATAGCCACGGGAAAGCCTTTGGGAACTATTTTATTTTCTGTCATTAAATAAAGCTTTTGGCATTCCTAAAAGTGGACTGAAGTTTATGTTGTGTGTTCTGTTGGTATAACGCCGTATAACAAGCGGGATAACGTATATGAGTCAGGTCATTATTATTATTAATGACCTGCGTAATATACGTTATCCCTTACTTATTCTTTAGTCTGATAAAAAAACAAAAATGGGTTCTGAAATTTACAAAAAGAGCCCATAAATTCATGCATACGAAAGTGATGAATAAGCTGCAAATGACGGTAAACATGTAGCTTTAGTTTTTCAATCCTCACTTTCATCCTGGTTCAAAGACAAGAATTCACCACTCCTAATTTGTCCTACACCTTGACACAAATATCAAACTCTGGAATGCCTCTCGCAGTCTCCCTCTCTCCCTCTCTCCCCCTCCTCCTCCACGTCTTCCCCTTGTAAGGCCGTCAGCCGGTTCAGGACTTCCAGACTGGACCCGGGGCACGAGGCCAGGTTCACTATGAGTTTGCCCTGTTGTAAATCTGTCGTCGCGGAGGAAACTCTGCTCAGCATTTGGATTTATACTCTGTTTGGAATGATAGGCCGTGGCCGGGCGGACAGCCTTATGGAGCTGGTCCGGCTGAGAAAGACCAGGAGTCCAACTGAATGAAGAAACAAAGAAGGCCTTACTGAACAAGCCCCTCTGGACCAACACTGTCACGAGAGATCAGTCTGTGTGTGCGGTGATGGCTCTGGGTGAAGCTTTGATTGTGACCCAAGTTGTTGAAGGAGGAAGACAAATTGTGTGTTTTTTTTCATTATTTATTTATTTATCAACCTTTATTTTATCAGGAAAGTCCCACTGTGATTTCCGAATTTCTTTTTCAGAGGAGTCCTGGCCCCGGGAAGAGCAGGCAGGAGTGTAGTTTGTTATGGGGGACTAGTGTATATGTTTTTAGTGGTACGGGAAACCGGAGCAGAGACAAATAAAACATGCAAACTACAATAATACACACTGAATGTTGTTTGAAGTGATGATGTACGTCTGACTGCTAGATAGTGGTATTTTACGTATGACTCCCACAGATCATCGTCCTATATTTAGTACATTTAAAGTCTCAATATTGACCTAAAATGATTTGTGATCAAAGTAAAAATGCTCACATTTTTATTCCGTCCTGCCGCGTTGCATAGCCGTAACATGCAATGTCAGTGAAAAATCAACCGAGCAAAAATCTCCTTTTATTGTGCCCTTAGATTTTTTTTACAAAATTAGCCAGCTGAAGACACAATGTTCTAGTTTTGTTTATCTTTTAAAAACACATTCAAAATGTAAACATCTGCCAAATGGATAACAATGCAATACCGTGATCTTTGTCCTTGAAAAAACATGTATTTTTACATTTCAACATTTCAACACTTACACACTCCCTAAAACATTTCCCGATGATCCACTTGTGTCCACGCTGTTGCCCCGGTGTCAAATCTCTTGTCTGTGATCTCCTGCTTCTGACCATCTCAACACGTCTCGTCACAGCTGAATGACGCCAGAGGAGACTGTCTCGCCTCACACTTGAAAAAAGTGATGAAAAATAAGTAAAAAATTAAAGCCGCAAGCGGCATCTAACGGCCCTCGCCGCACCGCGCAAAGGAGGTGGCGCTGACGCGCCATTTTCCTGCAGCCCTGATGGGAGCGACACTGTGCATTTTGAATGCCTATGATCAGTGATTGTGTGTGTCTTTGAAAAGGTAAACCTCATTCTCCCCATGTAATACTTGACTCAGTCTGTAGGGGGCGCTAATGCAGAAATTCTGTCTTTTACACTTTCAGTTTACCCAAACCCGAGAGTTGAACAATCAATTCAAATTTTGTGCAAATCGGACTTTGTATGTGAAAATGGTGGCATTTAATGTTGTACAACAGCGCCCCCTACAATTTAATTTTTTTAGTGTTATCCCAAAGAACACGAAACTAATACACCTTTTGCCTGAAATAAGCTTGTGGCAAAGTTTGGTGAGTTTTCGTGTTTGTTCAGTGGGTCAATGAGATCAAACAACTGAAAACCTAAATACCTTTATCCCCATGTAAACCTTTACTCAGCCTGTAGGGGGCGCTAATGGGCCAATGTCATTGTTCACACAGTCATGTGACCTAGGCCCAGGAGTTGAACAACAAAGTCAAGTTTAGTGCTGAGTTTGTAAATGTGCTCCTGTTTGTTCATACAATCTGTGAGTGTGTCCACACAGTCTCCATTGGATAACATGGGAACTTCACACCTCTCTATGAAAATGACCACACTTTGGGAGTCTGTCACGCGCAGACCGTTTGACTAATTAAAACTCTATATGCAACTATTGATGGTCCATGTGTGGACACCATGTGGAGCGATTTTCAGACAAATTAGGGAAACGGCCGTGGCTGGTTTGATGTTTGAGCGAGGTGTACTTTTCAGAGATTTAACGATTTTCTCATAGACACAGACAGGGGAGTGTTGGTCGTCGCCACGGCAACAGGGTAAAAAATAATCATATGTTGTCATTGACTTTTTGAATCCAGATGACAAAACAGAATTATGTGCAAAATTTCAAACATTTTGACAAAACTAAATTTTAAAAACCCATGTAAAACTTTAACATAGTCTGTAGGGGGCGCTAATGAGCCAATTTCAATATTTCCCCTTTCAGATGACCTAGACCCTGGAGCTGAACAATGGATTAAAATGTGGTGCAAATCCGGCTTTGTTTGTGCAAACGGGAGAAAATTTACTTTTGTCAAAAATCCCCAAAAAAATGTCACATTTTGCCGCTCCGCTGCTCGGACAACGTTTAATTGATCCAAATTCTATATTCAATAATAGATGGGACATGGGTTTAGACCATGTGGAGCGATTTTGAGACAAATCGGTGAAACGGCCGAGGAGGAGATAATTTCCAGCCGACATGTGTGAAAAAGATCAATTTTCATTTTTCCATTTTCCAATTAAATTAATGAACTTCCTGTTTGTCAGGGGGCGGAGCCATAAATTTTTTTTTTTCATGTCTTGACCTGAGGAACATGTGTACCGAATTTCTTGGCTCTACGACAAACTTGACCTTCGACCCCCTCCCATAGGCGCAATGTAAACTGACTTTTGTAGGGGGCGCTATTCTGACATTTTTTTAGTCCCATAAAAATAAACACCAAAAAAATTAATTTTTCGCCGGTTCTGAATTTTGGGCAAAATTTCACAACTTTTCATCAATGTTCAGGGGGTCAAATTAAGGTTCAAAGCGCAGAAGAAAAAAGAAATAAATAAACCAAACCAAGGAATTTTTTTTGTAAATCTTCGAGCAAAAACAATATAGGTTTCCATAGTAACCTATAATACAAATGATACGTCGTTTTAAAGCGAACGACCAGACGAACGCAACTATTGGGTTCTCGGTGATTGACGAGCGCTGACGCGCTCGTCAATCACCTCGCCTTCATGAGGTCACCCACCCCACCCATAGGACCCCATTCATTACACTGTGTACTACAGAAGGAGCAAAGCCATTCAGTGCCTCCGGCACTGTTTTGTCAGTGTCTGGACACGCGCCGTCGGGCTTGGGGGACGAATGTCCGGGCTTCGCCCGGACATTCGTCCGTAAGACAGTTGAAGGAACCCCCCTTTAATAGGACTTCAATCATTTCACTGTGTACTACAGCAGGAACAAAGCCATTCCGTGCCTCTGGCACGGATTTATCAGTGTCAGGGCACGTGCCGTCGCGTGCAGGTCACAATCTCCGGGCTGCGCCCGGAGATTGTGACTTATGACAGTTCAACGAGTAATGCCTGGGCTTCGCCCAGGCATTACTCGTTGGAAAAGCAATAGGCCCTTACCCCGGTTGGGGCTCGGGCCTAACTAGCTCAAATGTACAGTATATTTATTCACAATATTAGGTAGACGTTTGCATTTGTCAGAGGTACGGAAGTTTATTTCCAAAACATTTCAGATAATTAAGCAGTCCTACCTACTTTTTGGTCTTATTAAAAGAAAAAAAACATTTAAGCCCTAAACATAAGACATGTATTCATTACATTTATTTCCCATGCGGTGGTGTTGTGCATGATCTATGTTATCCAGCGTCTAATCTAACAAAACTTCTTTCCTTATTATGCAAATAATAATAACAATACTATGTGAGATTTTATGCTGCTTCTTTTTATGCTAAAGTTGCAGATATGTATAATTCATTTATCTTGTGCTGTGTACTCCTCATTCCTACTGTCTGTAACTTGTAATGCAACACTGAAATTTCCCCAGGGTGGTACAAATAAAGAATGTGACTTGCACATTGGTAGCTGATAAATACCGTTTTGCCCTACTTTACATAATATCTAGGCCATGTGGCTATTTTTCACTACAACACAAAAGCATTCAAACGTATATAATTCTATCTTTGCAGCATCCGGAACCACAGCTGCTCTGAAGCTTTTTAGCCCACCACTCTGACAAATTACAATAGAAACCCTACACAGAAACCTATTACAACCTGCTTTTTCGATAGAATTCTATGCATTATGCCAACTCGCGAAACAAAAGTGGGGGGTAAACGTGGAAGTTACGGCACACGGGGAACGCATTGAAGGCATTATCCCGCTCTGCATGTATTTCCTACTGTAAATAAGATCCTATGTATATGTATGCGCTGCAGCGATGGTCCTCAGGGGGTGATTCTGTGCGTTTGTGCCTCCGGAACGCACTGCTGCACCTCGCTATTCCCTCAACAAATTATGTTCACTTGTGATCTCGGTAAATTGGTGTCAGAGTGCGGGGAATAATGATGCAAGTATGAATATGAAATACCTGCGTTTCAGTAGAGTATTGAGAAGGAGAGAGCGCGCGCTGTGTGGAGATGGCTGCGATATGGGCTGGGATCTTTTGACGCTCTCAAACGTTGGACAGTCGTTTGTGGTTCGTTGGCGCTTGTACCTCAAAACAAGGAGGTCAAGTATGAATTGAAGTTTCCGTATTCTACCTGGACTGTAGAAGCTGTCTTCCACTTTTTTGAGTTTTACATTTCCGATGCGGTAGGCTTCAAGAACAGTTGTGATGATCCAGGACACTTGAGATTTAACGACTGTTGTGGACATTGGTCATTCACCTTTTATGGACCAATGGCTCTCTGTGTTTTTTATCATTGCATTTCTTGTGTTTGAACAGTTTGATTTTCTGATCTGTGTTGGCGAATTCGACGATTTTGTATTTTGAAACAGCGGAAGAACACGGGTGATTGGTTATGTCTCAATATTTATAAAAACCTCATGGTAGAATGGGCGACAGTAGCTCTGTTGGTAGAGCATTGGCCTGTGAGCCAGAGGATCGTGGGTTCGAGCCCGACTTTCACCAACTACTCCCACTGTCTGCTTGTGTCCTTGGCAAGACACTTAACCTCTGGGAACACCAGCCACAGTGGGGCGGCTGCGTCTGCAAAGTGCCAAACTGCTGTTGTGTCCTTAGGCAAGACACTTTACCCCCATTGCCTAGAATGAGTCTGATGTGTGTGTGATTGGTGGTGGTCGGAGGGGCCGATGGCACATACTGGTTGCCTCACTTCTGTCAGTGTGCCCCAGGGCAGCTGTGGCTACAGCTGTGGTAGTAGTTTATTCTTTCACTCCATACACGATGGTGATATTGACATGTAAAGTGTCTTTGAGTGTCCAAAAAAGCGCTATATAATGCTATATGCATAATTATTATTTATTATCAGAAACAGGTTTTTTTCCTGCTCCAAAATCTCCCAAAATGTCTTAATACTGCTTCATTACCTCACAGCTCACAGAATCAAGAATCTCCTCTTCTCTCAGCCAATCAGCTCTCAGCCCATAGAGTCAAACAGTGACTGCCAGTGTTCTTACATACAAGTGTGAAGCAGATGACATGTTTTCTGTGGTTCACAAGGCTTCACTTTTTTATGTTGAGACTCTCTGTTGGTACAAGCAATATGTATTAGTAAAGAGAAAAGTCAGGTACCACAGCTTTATGTCCTGTTGTAAGGGTGGTCCTCTATTTTTCACTTTTCTGTCTTAAAAGCTGATCTAAAGATGTGACAGAGGCACAAAACAATCATGCATGGGAAAACTAGTGATACGTGTTAGATGAATTGTTTTATTGTATTATTATCGTAGTTCAATTGTTTGTGTTTGAAAGTTAGGTACCCCATCTTTAACAGATTTAACTTGAACTTTCAACATAGTTTCTGTCTTCATAGTCTTATTGCAAAGTGCATTTGTGTTGTGGTTTTGAAATTACTGTATTTCAGAAGTATGCCATCTTCTCTCTCAAAACAAGCAACACTATTTTAAGTGTCACTATGTCATTGCAACAAAAAGTAGATCCATAGTTTATCTTTAGACTTCCTCTAAAAACTGCCACATGTGCCTCTGACCACTGCCTGTGTATCAAAGTCACTGCAGTGCAAGTAGGTAAGTTCTACCAGTCTGCCAAAGGGGGCACTCTTGGGTCACTTTTCCAACAGAATCTCCTTCAAGAGGCATTTTGTCTGTAAGTGAAATATGTGACAAAGCAAGAGGCTGGAAGGGAGGGAGGCGGAGGAGAGTTCTCGTCTGCTCCTGCTCCGTGAATCTGGGAGGGGCCTTCTCCCTCTCCCCATGTGTCATTATATTGTGTCTGACATGGGACCGTACAGAGCTGCGTTGGGCGAGCTGTTCCCATGGGTCCCAGTGCTCCCAGTCTCCAACATCCTGCTATTCAGAGCCGGTTCCTTCCTCAAAAGACGAGATTTGTGTTTGAAATTAAACCAGTGTTTTTTGTTTTTTTTGAGAGGGGAGTGGTCAAATGGTAGAAATGCCATAACTGCAAGCGAAAGCCAGATCCTGTAAGGTATCTGAAGCTAAGCAGGGCAGGGCGTGATTAGCACTATGATGGGAGACCTTTGGGAACACCAGGTGCCACAGTGGGTCGGCTGCGGCTGTAAAGTGTCAAACTGCTGTTGGGTTCTAAGAAACTTTTCACCCACATTTCCTAGAATGAGTCTGTTGTGTGAGTGAATGGCTGGTGGTGGTGGGATGGGCCAATGGCACAGACTGTTTGTAGTAGTTTATCACCACTGTGTATGGAGTGAAAGAATAAAGACATGTGAAGCGTCTTTGAGTGTCCAGAAAAGTGCTACAAAAAACGCATTATTATGATTATTATTTTTAGAAATGTACTAGACGAGTAATCCAAGAACGGTTGTGCCCTCACACTATGGTCGTGAGGTTTGGGTGTTGTGGTTTTTTGCTGCCATTGCAACCCTGCAACAGATAAAGCAGGAAACAATGGATGGATGGATGTGTGTGAACCCAGCACCTTCGAAATAAAGATAAAAAAAACATCTACATTACTAAATTTGAATTAAAACTGAAACTTTTTTTGTGATTTCAAATGAGTTCTAGTAGTTTCAGGATTTAATATGTATGTGGCTGGCATTATTGTTAGATAGTTAGATAACTGCAAAAAAACAAATCCTCTAATGCCAGAATATTTCACAAGCACTCTATGAAAAAGCAATTTGAGTAAAAGTGTTCTATTTTCATTAGCTCAGAAAATAACAAATTAGAATTAAAGAATGCTAATGCGGTGTCAAAACCAACTATTGCAAACAGTCCGACAATTATGTCCAGGAGAAGTGGAAATACTGATAATTCTGACAGAAATAATGAACTGAACGAACATTTCCAGAGTCTCAGGAAACAAGCAGCTGATCCCATAAGTTTAGATGAAAAGGTTCTTTATTTGTCCCATTCGAATATTAAGGGCTGTCTAATATTTGTTTGAATGTCATTATTATTGTCAATATTCAAATTATTTTTGAATATCGAATTTTGTTTTCCCAGCCCTAGTGTGTATACATGTCTATGTTCTGTGACTTTAGAAGCCAATTGTGATTGAATGAGTTATCAAAATCCTTTTCACCTTTTCTTATACATCTGCCAACTTCTGGGAGAAAGTAGATTGACTGCAGCAGTCAGGGATAACCCTTAAACATAAGACATTTATTTAGCTCAAAGAGGAAAATAGTGAGTTGCATCAGTATTCGAGAGTTCAAATGTAAATGATTTAGTCAGTGTATAGAGCTGATTCATCAGATTAAATCAAATACATTTTATTTGCCCCAAAATCACAACAAGAGGGGTATCACAGAACCGCCAACTCCCAACGACAGACTGGGGACTAGTCCTCAGGTCCAGGGAGTCCAGGGTTTTAGACCAGAGCCTAAGGTCCAGGGAGTCCAGGATCTCAGACTGGGGACTAGTCGTCAGGTCCAGGGAGTCCAGGGTTTTAGACCAGAGCCTAAGGTCCAGGGAGTCCAGGATCTCAGACTGGGGACTAGTCGTCAGGTCCAGGGAGTCCAGGGTTTCAGACTGTACGAGTCCTCTGGTGCAGGGAGTCCAGGGTTTCAGACTGTACGAGTCCTCTGGTGCAGGGAGTCCAGGGTTTCAGACTGTACGAGTCCTCTGGTGCAGGGAGTCCAGGGATTCTGACAGGGGACCATTCCTTGGGTTCAGGGTTTTGAGTCCCACTATGGAACAGAAAAAGGGACAATGGATATGGCACAGCAATGCACAATACATTAAAGCGTCAAGTCAAATGAGAAGTGGAGAAGAGGTCTATTTATGTGGTCACAAGGTTCTGCTCTTACAAATACACAACTAAATTCTAAGAGTAAAAGTGAGATTTCCCTTTTCAAGCTCTAACTGCTCATCACAGCGTCCTCATTTGTCAGTGCCTCCCGGTCTCTGGCGGGTTTTCAGAGAACGCTGCAGCTAGCGTTGCAGTTCGTTGTTTTGTTTGGAGCTTCCAGACAAGGAAGCACTGCTGCGGTGGAAAGCCAGTAAGCAAAACACGTCTGACTTTTTTTAATTTGCTCCACAGGGTTCACCGGGCAATTAGGAGAAACATTCGCTGATGAGACAAAACGTCCTGCTGCTGTCAGAGCGCTGCTGTGCATTGTGGGATGGAGCCGCTGAGGACGGGCCAGGGGTGGAGGGGAGGGAAAGAAAAGCTTTTAATGTGACGTTGACTTGGTTTGTGCATGTATGTGTGTATCAATGCCATATGTGGATTTCAGCATTAGATAGCAGGTTATTATTGTTTAATTTATTAGAACAGGGACAGTACACATTAACATTTTTTTCTGTAAATGTTCGAACTCTAAAGGTGGAAAAAGGCCTGTGGAAAACACCCAAATATGACTATTTAAACTATACATACAGTACATGTTAGATAATGATTGTTAAAATATTTCAAAATAAAAAAGTCTTGAGTGTAGCAGCCTCATCAAATACATACATAAATTAAGCTTAAGCGCAAATTCAGAGTGAAAGACCTGAGAACCAAAGAAGCAAATCCTCACCTGCAGCAATCAGGCACTGCTTCATTCATGCCGCAACCCTCCTCCTCCCCATCTCCGCCTTGTTCCAGGCCAGCTCCTTCATCCTTCTCCTAGCTACCACCACCAGGGTCTAGGCCCCGGGGGATTTCATCTCATAATCTCTTTCCCCTTCTGCAATCGTGCAGTGCTCTGCCGGGGTCTAAGCGCCAAATCCCAACCACATTCTGTTCAGCACAATAATTTGTAATCTTGAAAATATTGTCTTTAGTGTCATATCTGTAATTCATGCAGTGTTAGATTACCTGCCAACTAACATACAATTCTAATAAATGTTTTGTCTGTTCAAGTCTCTCCAGATTGAAGTACAGTTACATTACTGTTGTCCACATCGCAACTAAGTGGTTAGTTTACTTTACTGCTATCTAATGTCTACAACATGCAGCAAGGTGGCTCAGTGGTTAGAATTCTCTATCTGGGTTCAAATCCCAGTCGGAACAGGGTCATTCTGAGTGGCATTTGCATGTTCTTCCCATGTGTTCATTCTAAAACAAATCGCAAGTTATAATTTCTTATATAAACATGGACAATCGGCTAAATTCTCCAAATGCAGAGAATGAATTGTCCTACGGGGATAAATAAAGTGCACCTTACTTACCTTCTACTCTACGTTTTCCAAGAGCTCGTCTTCGTCACAGTAGTTGAAGGTCTATGCGAGACCTCAACCAGACTTTGCACCGGACTTATCCTGTCGTCACAACCAGATTCAGTTACAACTTTTAAATTCTAATGAATGAGCTCTGGAAAGTAGAGCCTATATACCAAAATTCACTCTATACGCTTGCATTGCTTTTTTGTGAGTATTATTCCAATCAAGAACATACAATAATAATACACTTAACCCCACTTTGCCCAAAAAGCCCCCGCTGAAAGATCAAGGCTATGCTCACACTCAGTGAGCAGCCGTCCTCCTGTGGACTCACCACCTGCAGAGGATCAGTGAGGGGCTGGTGCTATGAGACTTGGGTGGCATCTCTGATTGTCACTCCCCTGACCCAGAAATGGATTCAAGGATAAAAAATGGATGGATGGATGGATGGATAAGTGCATTCATTAGCATTTATTTGTTGTTCCTTTGTGGTGGAACATGGATGGTTCGATACATTTTCAAAAACATTAACTAAGTTGACCTTTGCCTAATGACCATATTTTATTCATAAATGTGAATATTTAATTAGCACGGTCGATAAGTCTTCAGAGTGGAGTGTATTGATCATAATCGCCGACTTCAAGGCTCCTTATTTGAACTACTTTTTTCCAGATTTATAAGAAAGCAAATGCAGCGCATAAGTCAGTAGTTTAAGTAAATAGTTGTAGTGGAAGTCAGTATTACAAGTTTGTCATTGTTGTATTTAACAGATACAAAAATAAAAATAACCTTTGAGATTGTCATGTTTAAATTGATACATTTTCACCAAATTATCTAATTTTTCTACCAATTTTTCATCACTTTCGGTAACACTGTAATAAAATAAAAAAATCAAATCTGGCAAAATGTATTTTCAATTTAGCACATTTCTACTGCAGTAAAACAGGATTTGCCAATGGCCAATAGAGATAGGGTGAGCGCAAAGCATTGGCTGTTTCCTATAGAAAGATTTTAGTCGAATCAAGATAAAAAACACTCAATTCAAGCAAATATCACCTCATATTTTATCACTTTTTGCAGTGATTGAACGTAGTGGTACATCAGAGCTTTTTCTTTTGACTCAGCTTCCCACTTCCTCCTTCTATGTCATCCATTGTATTGTGGACATATAACAGTGCTACAAAAAACAACACAACACAATTGAGTTTCAAATAATTAAAGTACAGTTATGTTGTTAAATTTGCTTCTCAGAAATCCCAGCGTAAACGTGGCCCATGGTCCAATGCATTTGTGATCTTGTTCATTACATGTTCATCACAGTAACCTCTGCTCTCCCAAACCTCAGCGCTCTGGTCTCACATTAGAACACATTATGGAAAAGCAGAAAGCTGCATCTGTGAGCACACTCCTGAATGTGCACATGATGATGAGGCTCTAATGACTGCGCTACGCTTCATTAGTCAAGTGTTGTTATTGCCACAACAATCACTTTATTTTACACAGAGCCCTTTGCTCCTGTGAGCGCTCTCAAAGAAGAATACATCAGCAACGTATTTCAAATCAGACGAGCGGCGACTGGGTAATACTGTAGTGACGGTTCAGTTACTGATAAATTCCTAATTGGGTTTTATACATTGCTTTTATGGACACTCAAATAGGCTTCACATTTTTCATTAGCTCCACACACAGTAGTGATAAGTTGGCACTGTAGTACTGTGTCAAAGAATTAATAAGAATGTATTTAATCTAAAATACAACTGGGGTAGCCTACACTTTTACGCTTTGGGTTGCATGTCAATTTACTGACAGGCCAGGAAGGGGAGGAAACCTTTGGGCCTATGAAGTCTTTTAACCTCCAGAGCTAATTAGATTTAAATAAGGAGGTTTTTGTGTATTGTTTCTTTGTATTTAGGTGTGATTTTATCTTTCAATAAAACCCACTCTGTGAGAGCCGTTAAGGCAGTATGTGACTGGGCAGGATGTGCAGAAGGCTTATTTTTCCATCCAATCCCCCCTTCCCTTGCAAGTAAAACACTAATTCTTGTCCGATGTAGTCGGACTAACTGTTGTTAGCGTTCACAATGTTCCATCAGCCTCTTCGACCATCACAAACCATTCAGGCACACACCAGACTCATTCTAGGCAATGTGGGTGAAGTGCCTTACATTTTGAGTAATTCATAATATAGGCAGTATTATTTGCTATTTGCAGTGACACAATATTGTAAGATTCTGTGTATCAACTTTTTAAAAAACAATTCCAACTCTGCTTTTGAGCTGCACGTCCCCTCAGATCGACTTTGTAAGGGACAGAGCAGCTGCAACTTTGGTAAAGTGGTTTTTAAAACTTTTTAAATACATTTTAAATGTCTGAGGTCGAATTCAATGCTATCGAGGTTAATTAAAAGGAGAGAGAAGGACGAGCTTTACCGACACATCTGCACAAAGGTAAGATGAGCAATCTGACACAAAAGGGCAGTCCGAGAGTTAAAAAGGAACATTAACCCTCAGGACAAACGTTTTAAAATGCTGTTCTAATAGAGCTGTATGGGGGAGTTCATGTACCACAGTTTGAGAAGCACTACTATGGAGATTTATATGAACCAAAAAGACAAAATTCTATTCTAAAATAGAATAGAATAAATTATTTTCAGGTGATCAATGTCTAGGTCACCTGAATATGTAAAACATTAAATGGCAGCATTAGCATAAAACACAAAACATTTGTGAAGAAGTGCATTTTTTATTTTTTTTTATCAAAATTGCTGACATTTTTCACCAAAAAATCAACAAGACTGGCCTTTTTTTCACTGTGTTGCCGTGGCGATGACAGACAAACCCCATTCTGTGTCAATAGAAAAATAGTAAAGGTTCGTCTCAATCATTTCCCCAAGAGGTGTCAAAATTGCTACACATCATCCAAACAAGCAAACAGTGTAGCATCTAAAGTTAGATTCAAAATTTTAATCATTTAAACGGTTAAACGGTGTACATGCGGCAGAACTTGCATTTTGTTATTTTCATAGAGATGCATGAAAGTTCCCATGTTATTCAATGGAGGCACTCACTCACTGATCATTTGCATTATGATGTTGCAAATATCTGTGATTCCTTTACGAGAGCTGGGACAAGGACTCGTCACTGTCACCTCCTTTGGGAGATGTGGCCGTTAAATGCTGCTTGCGGCTCTAATATAAAGTATAAATTTTCTGCCAAATTTCTATAACTTTATCTTTTTCGAATGATCGAGTGACCATGTTTGACACAGAAGATTCCCAGTGTCCAAATTAAGCCCACTTCTCCTTGCACTCTTCCTGACTGGACTATTAATACATGACTGCTGTCTTTCTTACGCCTCCTCCTGGACGTCTTTGGGACAGCTCCACTCAGGGGCATGTGTCCCATATCACTGCACCGCGGGGGACGGATGGAGTCTATGTCCAGATAATGGTAGGGTGCTGTCTGCTATTTTCCACGGGATCGGCAGATTCTCCAATCCCTTTATCTATCCACTCGACACACTGTCTTTATCCTCTGCATTCAACTCAAACCTACAATAGATACAAAATCCTTTTTTTAAGCTTTTAACCACATTTCAACATTATTCCTCATCAAGAACATTACGGTTACAAACAATATTAATCAAGCTATGCCCAATTGTTTTATTTTTTTTGTATGAGTTCATAAAAATGCTTATTACTACATTCGATTGTATTCAAATCCATAATTTAATTGAAAACTTTAGCTCTTTGATTCAGCTTGTGTATGTATTCAGGCCGTAAAAAGTGCTGAGTAGACCCTTGGCGTGACGCTAGTTCTCCTCCAAACACAGATCAGGCTGCGTCCCCTAGCCTCTACAGCGCTGGTAAACAAGAGCCTGGCTGTAACTGCAGACACAGCAAAACAGTCCAAACGACACAACAGTGAGGAAGAGAAGAGGGAACCGAGTGCTATAAGCATTGGGTGGCAGAACACATTGTCACCCCCGACCCAGAAATGAACAAAAATGAATGAAAATGAATAATTTCATGAGTGTTTTGGCGTGTAGTGATGAAGGTTGAGATGAGTGTAAAATCACCTCCGGACTCGGCATACATTTTGTGCATACTGTGCGCCTACGTCCAGATTGATAAATGCAGAAAACTGTAAAAAAAATTCGTACACCTCATTTACACACTGATTTGGCCGTACGCAAGTTTCATAAATGAGGGCCATTGTGCTTCCACGGCTGCTTTTACCTGCATTCAAAATCATGTTTTATTATTTAATTTACGCATCTGTGCATGTGTGTGTGTGTTAGTGTGATTTATTTATTGTTTTTTTTATTGAAAGGTAAAGTACTTTGTGTTGTATAAATTAGGTTTTATCGTTCATTACTATAGAAACCGATGTTCCCCATTTCATGTATTTATTTCCAGTTACCGATTAACCAACAATGCATTTTTTCTCTCTCTCTCTCTCTTTGCTTCTTGTTCATCCCCAAAGATTCTTCCGACAGTCTTCACATGACAATTGCGGATATTGCCAGCACAACAGCTAATTTGCTCACCGTGGGTGGTCCCCTTTTTCATGTGACCTGCAGCTTAATGAGAAATTCTCCGACAACATCAAGGCAAAAATCGGTTCACATTCTGGTATTTATCATGCAACGAGTAGTGACGGCTGCACGAGAAAGAGCAAGAAGAAGAAATCAAAGTTACAGCGGGCTTTGGTTACCATACAAAAACCCGGACAAACTGCCAGATTGCGTTTGAGAGCAGCACGGAGCAGACACCCAACTCTGATTAAAGGTGTTTATGCTTGCCATGTTATCCAGTGTGACAATAGGCCCGAACACGCAGCCAAAACAAGACCTAACGAGGACCAGGCCGACTCAGGGTCCCACCGCTCTTTACATATGACGTTCTGAATCAAGCTCATGGACACGGACTGGACTAGCCTGCTCCGAGTTTTGGTGCCTCCCACTCTTTTTGAGCCAATCCTTGTGTAATAATAATAAAAGCCGTAAAATCCGGACTATAAGCAGCAGCTATTTTCTTGCATTTTGAAGGCTACGGCTCATAGTAAGGTGAGGCTTTATTATTTATATATTTTCATTTGTGCCAAAAACATTTTGCCAAGTAACAGTAAACTAACAGAATTGATGAGTAGTTCACAGAGGTCCACTTAAATTGTTTGAATTGTCAATCAAGCATAACGTTTAAAAATCCTCACTTACAATAAATTGTTTTTTGGTTCTTTGTACAAACATGAACGTGAAAAGAGACCAGTAGATGTTGCTCCTTATCTTTCTGTTTGACACTGGAAGATTAAGAACAGTCAGTGTCACTTCATACTCTTATCACTCACAGTCATAAGATACAACAAGATGGGATAGGTGCGGTTTATAATCCGGTGTGTTTTATAATCTGGAAAATACGGACTATATGTTGTAGATAGATAGATAGATACTTTATTGATCTCCCGTAGGATAAATTCAGGACAGTACAGATTCTCCCTTTACCTTTTCTGTTTTTGGAAAAAGACAAATCTGCGTTTACCCAAGAACTAAAAAACATACCTAATGTTGGATGGAACAGGTAATTAGAACATTTTCAATTCTTCTGGTGAAAAGTAGTCAGTCTCAATTTGCCCATCTGGTTCTGTTCAACTATCTTAACTTCAATTTCTTTCTTGGCTTTGTGGGGGATTTAGAAAGGTTCAAGACTGTTTCCACAAAGCATGGATACATGAGCTCAGGGCTTGCCTGCATTACTGGCACAAATGTCGGCTGGAATATAGCACCAGAGTGGTAGTAATAGAATAAGAGTGCACATTTACAAGCCTGGAGTACACATTATGGCCGGCCACGCTATTCCACATCAAACTAGAGCCATTCACCGCAGCGGCACGGAACCTGAGGTGAGGGGAGACGAGCCTGCTGCAGGTTTGACAGAGTTCAGGTGACGTCCACATGGTCAGAGCAGAGAGTGACGTCCACATGGTCAGAGCAGAGAGTGACGTCCACATGGTCAGAGCAGAGAGTGACGTCCACATGGTCAGAGCAGAGAGTGACGTCCACATGGTCAGAGCAGAGAGTGACGTCCACATGGTCAGAGCAGAGTGACGTCCACATGGTCAGAGCAGAGAGTGACGTCCACATGGTCAGAGCAGAGAGTGACGTCCACATGGTCAGAGCAGAGAGTGACGTCCACATGGTCAGAGCAGCGAGTGACGTCCACATGGTCAGAGCAGAGAGTGACGTCCACATGGTCAGAGCAGTGAGGGACGTCCACATGGTCAGAGCAGAGTGTGACGTCCACATGGTCAGAGCAGAGTGACGTCCACATGGTCAGAGCAGAGAGTGACGTCCACATGGTCAGAGCAGAGAGTGACGTCCACATGGTCAGAGCAGAGAGTGACGTCCACATGGTCAGAGCAGAGAGTGACGTCCACATGGTCAGAGCAGTGAGGGACGTCCACATGGTCAGAGCAGAGTGTGACGTCCACATGGTCAGAGCAGAGAGTGACATCCACATGGTCAGAGCAGAGAGTGACGTCCACATGGTCAGAGCAGAGAGTGACGTCCACATGGTCAGAGCAGAGAGTGACGTCCACATGGTCAGAGCAGAGAGTGACGTCCACATGGTCAGAGCAGAGAGTGACGTCCACATGGTCAGAGCAGAGAGTGACGTCCACATGGTCAGAGCAGAGAGTGACGTCCACATGGTCAGAGCAGAGAGTGACGTCCACATGGTCAGAGCAGCGAGGGACGTCCACATGGTCAGAGCAGAGAGTGACGTCCACATGGTCAGAGCAGAGAGTGACGTCCACATGGTCAGAGCAGCGAGTGACGCGTCTCACTGGTCTCTGCTAAAGGTTAAAAGTGATGTGTTTGGAGCTGATGGTAAGGACCAGCAGCACACACATGGTCCATGTGGTTTGACTGAAGCCGCGTATTTGAATCCTTTGGGCTGCGTGACACAGAGGAGCGCGACAGACCGGTATGTGTGTGTGTGTACAATACATGTATGTGTGTGTGTGTGTGTGTGTATATGTATGTGTGTATACAGTGCCTTGCAAAAGTATTCGGCCCCCTTGAACCTTTCAACATTTCGCCACATTTCAGTCTTCAAACATAAAGATATTTTTATTTTTTTGTCATGAATCAACAACAAGTGGGACACAAACGTGAAGTGGAACAACATTTATTGGATAATTTAAACTTTTTTAACAAATAAAAAACTGAAAAGTGGGGCGTGCAATATTATTGGGCCCCTTTACTTTCAGTGCAGCAAACTCAGTCCAGAAGTTCAGTGAGGATCTTTGAATGATCCAATGTTGTCCTAAATGACTGATGATGATAAATAGAATGCACCTGTGTGTAATCAAGTCTCCGTATAAATGCACCTGCTCTTTGATAGTCTCAGGGTTCTGTTTAAAGCGCAGAGAGAACCATGAAGACAAAGGAACACACCAGGCAGGTCCGAGATACTGTTGTGGAGAAGTTTAAAGCCGGATTTGGATACAAAAAGATTTCCCAAGCTTTAAACATCTCAAGGAGCACTGTGCAAGCAATTATATTGAAATGGAAGGAGTATCAGACCACTGCAAATCTACCAAGACCCGGCCGTCCCTCCAAACTTTCATCTCAAACAAGGAGAAGACTGATCAGAGATGCAGCCAAGAGGCCCATGATCACTCTGGATGAACTGCAGATAACTACAGCTGAGGTGGGAGAGTCTGTCCATAGGACAACAATCAGTCGTGCACTGCTCAAATCTGGCCTTTATGGAAGAGTGGCAAGAAGAAATCCATTTCTCAAAGATATCCATAAAAAGTCTGGTTTAAAGTTTGCCACAAGCCACCTGGGAGACACACCAAACATGTGGAAGAAGGTGCTCTGGTCAGATGAAACCAAAATCAAACTTTTTGGCCACAATGCAAAACGATATGTTTGGCGTAAAAGCAACACAGCTCATCACCCTGAACACACCATCCCCACTGTCAAACATGGTGGTGGCAGCATCATGCTTTGGGCCTGCTTTTCTTCAGCAGGGACAGGGAAGATGGCTAAAATTGATGGGAAGATGGATGGAGCCAAATACAGGACCATTCAGGAAGAAAACCTGTTGGAGTCTGCAAAAGACCTGAGACTGGGACGGAGATTTATCTTCCAACAGGACAATGATCCAAAACATAAAGCCAAATCTACAATGGAATGGTTCACAAATAGACGTATCCAGGTGTTAGAATGGCCAAGTCAAAGTCCAGACCTGAATCCAATCCAGAATCTGTGGAAAGAGCGGAAGACTGCTTTTGCAAGGAAGAATGGGCAAGAATTCCAGTCTCTCAATGTGCAAAACTGATAGAGACATACCCCAAGCGACTTGCAGCTGTAAATGCAGCAAAAGGTGGCGCTACAAAGTATTAGCGCAAGGGGCCGAATAATATTGCACGCCCCACTTTTCAGTTTTTTATTTGTTAAAAAAGTTTAAATTATCCAATAAATTTTGTTCCACTTCACGATTGTGTCCCACTTGTTGTTGATTCATGACAAAAAATGTAATTTTTATATCTTTATGTTTGAAGCCTGAAATGTGGCAAAATGTTGAAAGGTTCAAGGGGGCCGAATACTTCGCAAGGCACTGTATGTGTGCGTGTGCGTGTGTGTGTGTGTGGCGCGTGTGCATGTGTGCGTGCATATGTGCGTGCATATGTGGTACGTGTGCGTGCATATGTGGCGCGTGTGCGTGCATATGTGGTACGTGTGCGTGCATATGTGGCACGTGTGCGTGCATATGTGGCACGTGTGCGTGCATATGTGGTACGTGTGCGTGCATATGTGGTACGTGTGCGTGCATATGTGGCGCGTGTGCGTGCATATGTGGCGCGTGTGCGTGCATATGTGGCGCGTGTGCGTGCATATGTGGTACGTGTGCGTGCATATGTGGCGCGTGTGCGTGCATATGTGGCACGTGTGCGTGCATATGTGGCACGTGTGCGTGCATATGTGGCACGTGTGCGTGCATATGTGGTGCGTGTGCGTGCATATGTGGCGCGTGTGCGTGCATATGTGGCGCGTGTGCGTGCATATGTGGCGCGTGTGCGTGCATATGTGGCGCGTGTGCGTGCATATGTGGCGCGTGTGCGTGCATATGTGGCGCGTGTGCGTGCATATGTGGCGCGTGTGCGTGCATCCAGAAATATGTTAATTTGCAGCATTGCCAAAAAATATGTGCGTGTCCCACATCTTGTTTGCCACAAAGTCTCCAGGTCGAGTTATTGATGATGCCTTCTTTATTTTTGGAGTGATAAAGTATCGTACCATGTTCTTCCAGCAGAATAACTTCCAATTCCTAGAACTGGAGGTGGTTATTTGACTTTCACTTTATACCGTGATTCTTCAGTTATTTCTTCTTTGAATTCCGTGACCCATTTGTCTCTAATATATAATGTTGATGTTTTCCTATTTGCTAACAACCCTTTGTACAGTTTAGATATAGCTTTACCACTTTTATTTTTGTAAGAGTCGCTAAGTATTTCTGTAATTGCATTCCTTTCACGCGGGAGGTTTGGTCTCATCTCTTTCTGAAAATGAGCTCTCACTTGTAGGTACATATAAAAGTCTTTGTGAGCCAAGTTAAATTTTGGTTGTAGGTTTTGGAAGCTTGCAAATTCCCCTTTTTGGAAAAATTTGTCTAAAATACTCAACCCTGGGTTTGACCATTCCTGGAATTTTATGTTCATACTTCCTGGTCTGAAATATGTATCGAACGCAGGCCAGCTAAATAGTTTTATTTCTTTCTCTATTTTAACTTTTGAGACAACTTTGAACCAAACCTCCAGAGTGAATTTGGTAATGGCATCTAGTTTGTTTTCATTTTCTTTAAACAGTTTTCTATTGGCAATCATAGCTTGTACATGGTATACATTGTTCAATTCTATTTGCTTCCACTTAGCAACATATTCAGAATCACATCAAAGAATCAAAGGTTCGAGCTGTGCTGCATAAAAGTATTCTTCAGGTTTGGCAGTGCCAGTCCACCCTCCCTTTGTGGTATTTGAAGTGTAGTGAATTTAATTCTTGTTTTGCCCCATGCCAGATGAATCTAGAATTTTTTTTGGCCCACTCTGCAAATTGTTGTTTTGGTATCCACACTGGTAATGATTGGAAGAGGTACAGAATTCTTGGAGCACGTTCATCTTAAAAGTTTCAATTCTTTTGTGTAAGTCCAGCAGTAAAATGTTCCATCTTTCTATATCTTTATACAGTTGTTGATTCAAGGAGGAATACTTCGAGGTTCTCCTCAATCCCCCCGTCACGTCCCCCATCCAGGAGGCAGAGGCTGAGGATGTTGGGGCGGATACTTCCATCTCCCTGGCCGAGGTCACCAAGGTGGTTGGCAGCCTCCATGGTGGCAAGGCGCCGGGAGTGGATGAGATCCGTCCTGACTATCTAAAGTCTCTGGATGTTGTAGGACTGTCTTGGCTGACACGTCTCTGCAACATCGCGTGGCGATCGGGGGCGGTGCCAATGGAGTGGCAGACCGGGGTGGTGGTCCCTCTCTATAAGAAGGGGTACCAGAGGGTGTGTTCCAATTATCGTGGGATCACACTCCTCAGCCTCCCCGGTAAGGTCTACTCCAAGGTACTGGAGAGGAGGCTTCGTCCGATGGTCGAATCTCGGATTCAGGAGGAGCAGTGTGGTTTTCGTCCCGGTCGCGGAACACTGGACCAGCTCTATACTCTCCATCGGATACTCGAGGGTTCATGGGAGTTCGCCCAACCTGTCCACATGTGCTTTGTGGATTTGGAGAAGGCGTTCGACCGCGTTCCCCGGGGTGTCCTTTGGGGGGTCCTCCGGGAGTACGGGGTCCGGGGTCCTCTGCTGAGGGCTGTTCGGTCCCTGTATGACCGGAGCCAGAGCTGTGTTCGCATTGCTGGCAGTAAGTCAGACCTGTTCCCGGTGCATGTTGGCCTCCGCCAAGGCTGCCCTTTGTCACCGGTTCTGTTCACTGTATTTATGGACAGAATCTCTAGGCGCAGCCAGGGGCCGGAGGGGGTCCGGTTCGGGAACCACAGGATTTCATCTCTACTTTTTGCGGATGATGTCGTCCTGCTGGCTCCAACGAACCAGGACCTGCAACATGCACTGGGACGGTTTGCAGCCGAGTGTGAAGCGGCTGGGATGAGAATCAGCACCTCCAAATCTGAGGCCATGGTGCTCGACCGGAAAAAGGTGCCTTGCCCTCTCCAGGTGGGTGGAGAGGTCCTTCCTCAAGTGGAGGAGTTCAAGTATCTCGGGGTCTTGTTCACGAGTGAGGGGAGGATGGAGCGTGAGATTGACAGGCGGATCGGTGCAGCGTGCGCAGTGATGCGGTCTCTGTATCGGACCGTTGTGGTAAAGAGGGAGCTGAGCCGAAAGGCAAAGCTCTCAATTTACCGGTCAATCTTCGTTCCCTCCCTCACCTATGGTCATGAGCTGTGGGTAATGACCGAAAGAACGAGATCGCGGATACAAGCGGTCGAAATGAGCTTCCTCCGCAGAGTGGCTGGGCGCTCCCTTAGAGATAGGGTGAGGAGCTCGGTCACACGGGAGGAGCTCGGAGTAGAGCCGCTGCTTCTCCACGTCGAGAGGAACCAGTTGAGGTGGCTCGGGCATCTGTTCAGGATGCCTCCTGGACGCCTTCCTGGGGAGGTGTTCCGGGCACGTCCCACCGGGAGGAGGCCCCGGGGAAGACCCAGGACACACTGGAGAGACTATGTCTCTCAGCTGGCCTGGGAACGCCTAGGGGTCCCCCCGGACGAGCTGGAGGAGGTGTGTGTGGATAGGGAAGTCTGGGCGTCTCTGCTTAGACTGCTGCCCCCGCGACCCGGCAACGGATAAAGCGGAAGAAAATGGATGGATGGATGGAGTTGTTGATTCAAAGCCTTGTAGTTGGTTTCAGTGCATTAAGGTTATTTGTCATTTGAATCCCCAAGTAGTCAATAGATTTTTTATTCCATTTAAATATATATTTTTGTGTAATTTCTTTTGAAGGGTTATAATTAAAGGGGAGTACTTGTGTTTTTCCAATATTTAATTTGTAGCCTGAGAGATATCCATAGTAATTTAAGAGGTCCATTAATTTTGGTATTTCTCCCATTTCTCTGGTTGTTTTAGGTATATCAGGATGTCGTCTGCGAATAACCCAACTTTATGATCTGTATCTCTGATTTTGACTCCTTCTATTCCCTTGTCCTCTCTAATTGCTTGAGTTAAAGGCTCTATAAAGATCTATAAAGATGGCGTCGGGGACAGCCCACATCCCTGTCTGGCCGATCTTTCCAGCCTAAACCAATTTGTTAGACTACCATTTATCTTAATTCTGGCTTTTGGATCTTTATATAGTGCTTTGATGGAGTTAATTGATTGTGTATTAAAAGGGACCTAATCTTATTTTGTTTGTATATTGTGGTATTTTTTTCAGAATCAGAATCAGAATCATTTTACTTGAATAATCCACTGTAATCATTTTTGTATTACAATGTTTGTAGCAGAGGCTATTTCCCCAAAATAAAATAACCAGAAGAGCCTATTCTTAATGTTGTCTTCTTGGTTATTATTTTGGGGGGCCACGCAGACCCGTCAGATTTTTAAGGGGGCCTCGGTGTTACTGAGTTTGGGAATGGCTGTTATAGATAAATGGATGTTTCTCTCTCATCAGCAAACACACGTTAATACATTTAGGTCTGATAAAATTACTTTTAAGTGATGCACAAACGAGGGCCATAGCAAATATATAATCCATATCTAATAATCATTTATTGCATATATGTGCATTGTTTACATAAAATATAACTTTGTAAAAACTAATGATTACTGCCAATACAATTGTTATAACAGAGAAAGTGTAACAACAAAAGCATCCTCTGTTTTTTCAGAATACGATTGTAAACATCCAGGGGGCTCTCATTACCTGAACCCGTGTTTAGACAGCCTGTTCTGGGCTTCAGCACTGCAGCTAACTGGGCTGTTAGCTTATAGCACCGGAGCTTCAGGCTGGAGGTAAAGTCCGAAAATTTTCGAATTTATCTCCAAACAGACTTCTGATATGACAATAGAGGGGGATATTTCTCGCCTCAAATGATATTAGAATTAACTTTTATGTCCTAATTAAAGCGTATTTAGAACTTTTTACCGTCCATCATGGCCGCCGTGTCCTTCCGCTCCGCTCTGAGTTGTGTAGTCACGTGACGAAGGCAGAAGGCAGCTGCTGTCCAAATCCACCTCACGTCTCGCCTCCTACCTCGCCTGTGGCTACGCGGCCTTCCCTCGATGCCTACATATCCACCCTACGCGGCCCGATGCCTACCGTTTTGGACACAGCCTGTGTCTGAATTCATTGAGAATAACATTTGTCTTACATTGTCTTGGTTGATATGAACTCAGTCTGAATTTCACTGACTACAGGTCCACCAGTGATAGCTTTAACGTTAGCCTGTTTGTGCTTCTAGCCTAATCTAGGCCAATTCATTCCAAACAGAACATATTTGTGCTAATGTAGTAGATGAGTTCAAATCCCCTCATTATATCAGACATGTTTGGAAAACCTATGTGTCACCAGCAGCACATGTAACTGCCTGCTAGCATGTTAGCTAGGTCTAGCCCGTGCTAACACAGCTAGCCCGTGCTAACACAGACCGAGGTGAAGTTGGCCGAACGTTTGATATTCGCAAGGGACCGTCTGCAAATTGCAAGAGGTCAAAACGACAAATAAAGACTAAAAATCAACAAAGATATTTTTCCAGATTTGATGGGTGTAGTAGCTCCCAATGAACAATAGCTAGCTACTACAGGCAAGAATTTGGGAAAAATATGGTTTTCCCCTTCACAGTAGCATAAATGAAATTGGAAAAACTCACTAAAAATCAACAAAGACGTTTTTCCCAGATTTGATGGGTGTAGTAGCTCCATTTGAGCAATAGCTAGCTACTACAGGCAAGAATTTGGGAAAAATATGGTTTTCCCCTTCACAGTAGCATAAATTAAATTGGAAAAATTCACTAAAAATCAACAAAGACTTTTTTCCCAGATTTGATGGGTGTAGTAGCTCCATTTGAACAATAGCTAGCTACTACAGGCAAGAATTTGGGAAAAATATGGTTTTCCCCTTCACAGTAGCATAAATGAAATTGGAAAAATTCACTAAAAATCAACAAAGACTTTTTTCCCAGATTTGATGGGTGTAGTAGCTCCCATTTAATGATAGCTAGCTACTACAGGCAAGCATTTGGGAAAAATATTGTTTTCCCCTTCACAGTAGCATAAATGAAATTGGAAAAATTCACTAAAAATCAACAAAGACTTTTTTCCCAGATTTGAGGGGTGTAGTAGCTCCAATTGAACAATAGCTAGCTACTACAGGCAAGAATTTGGAAATATATATATACAGTGGGGCAAAAAAGTATTCAGTCAGCCATCGATTTTGCAAGTTCTCCCACTTAAAATAATGAAAGAGGTCTGTCATTTTCATCATAGGTACATTTAAACTGTGAGAGACATAATGTGAAGAAAAAAAATTCCAGGAATTGACATTTTTAAAGAATGTATTTGTAAATTATGGTGGAAAGTAGGTATTTGGTCAATAACAAAAATTCAACTCAATACCTTGTAATATAACCTTTGTTGGCAATAACAGAGGTCAAACGATTACTATAGGTCTTTATCAGGTTTGCACACACAGTAGCTGGTATTTTGGCCCAACTCCCTCCACAGATTTTCAATGGGGTTGAGGTCTGGAGACTGGTTAGGCCACTCCAGTACTTTCAAATGCTTCTTACGGAGCCACTCCTTCGTTGCCCGGGCGGTGTTTTTAGGATCATTGTCATGCTGGAAGACCCAGCCACGTTTCATCTTCAAAGCTCTCGCTGATGGAAGGAGGTTTTGGCTCAAAATCTCACAATACATGGCCCCATTCATTCTTTCCTTAACACAGATCAGTCTTCGTGTCCCCTTAGCAGAAAAACAGCCCCAAAGCATGACGTTTCCACCCCCATGCTTCACAGTAGGTATGGTGTTCTTGGGATGCAACTCAGTATTGTTCTTCCTCCAAACACGACGAGTTGAGTTTATACCAAACAGTTGTACTTTGGTTTCATCTGACCACATGGTTTTTTTTTTTCAGTCTTATACAGTGACTTAAAGTGACTTATTGTACAGTCTGACAGCAGTGGGGATAAAGGCCCTGCGGTAGCGATCCTTCCTACACTGAGGGTGTCTCAGTCTTCCACTGAAGGAGCTCCTCAGCTCCTCTACAGTCCTGTGCAGTGGGTGGGAGGTGTTGTCCATGATGGAGGTGACTTTGACTAGACCCTCCTGTCCCTCACCTCCTCCACAGAGTCCAGGGAGCAGCCCAGAGTGGAGCTGGCCCTCCTGACCAGCTTGTTCAGTCTGTTTCTGTCCCGCTCTGTGCTGCCCGGGGCCCAGCACACGGCAGCGTAGTAAATGGCAGATGCTACCACAGAGTCATAAAAGGTCCTAAGCAGAGGCCAGCTCACTCCGAAGGACCTCAGCCTCCTCAGAAGGAAGAGGCGACTTTGGCCCTTCTTGTGCAGGGCGTTTTTATTATGGGACCAGTCCAGTTTATTGTTAATGTGAACACCCAGGTACTTGAAGCTGTCCACCAGCTCAATGTCCTCCCCCTGGATGTTCAGAGGCGTGTGGGGAAAGTGGTTTCCTCCTGAAATCGATCACCATCTCCTTGGTCTTACTGGTGTTCAAGCACAAGTGGTTGCGCTCACACCAGTCAACAAAGTCTGTGATAACCGACCGATATTCCAGATCGTTCCCCTCAGACACACAGCCCTCGATGGCGGAGTCGTCGGAGAACTTCTGCAGGTGACAGCTGTGTGTGTCGTGTGTGAAGTCTGAAGTGTAGATGGTGAAGAGAAACGGTGAGAGGACAGTGCCCTGAGGGGTCCCAGTGCTGCAGACTACCACCTCAAACTCACAGCTGCGCAGCCGCACGTACTGTGGTCGGTCCGAGAGGTTAGTTGATGGTCCATGCAGTGAGGCTACTGTCCACTCCCGCGTCCTCAATCTTCCCCCGCAGCAGTGCCGGTCTGATGGTGTTGAAAGCACTGGAGAAGTCGAAGAACATGACCCTCACAGCGCTCCCGGCAGGGATGACGGCGTCTTCTACTCCGATGTTGGGCCTGTAGGCGAACTGCAGCGGGTCCAGGGTGGGGCTGACCACGGAGCGGAGATGGGTGAGGATGAGCCGCTCCATGGTCTTCATCAGGGGGGAGGTCAGTGCGACAGGTCTGTAGTGAGCCGGTTCCTTGGCGTGCGGTGTTTTTAGGAACCGGGATCACACAGGAGGTCTTCCACAGGACAGGGACCTTCTCCAGGCTGAGGCTCAGGTTGTACATGTAGCTGAGGACCCCAGAGAGCTGGTCTGCACAGGTCCTCAGCAGCCTCGGACTGATCCCGTCCGGTCCTGCGGATTTCCTCTGCTTCAGTCGCTGGAGCTGACTCTTCACTGGGTCCGGTGTGATGGAAGGGGGGAAGACTGGGGTGTATTGTCAGAGGTGGGGGGCGGGGATGTGGGGGCAGGAGGGCCCAGGGCAGCCAAAGGCAGTGTCCACTGGGCGGTGTCCACTGGGCTGGGGACGTGTGAGGAGGTGGGGGCGGGAGGGGGGGCAGATGGAGATGGGGGAGAATCAAACCGGTTGAAGAATTGGTTAAATTCATCTGCCCGGTGCTGGTCTCCATCCGCTGTCCCTTTGTCCACAGCCAGAGATGTTCTTTAGGCCTCTCCACACGTCACGGGCGTTTCCCTGGGCCAGCTTCTGCTCCAGCTTTTTCCCATATTCCCTCTTGGCCCTCCTGATCCTCCACTGGAGCTCGTGCTGGATCCTCTTCTGCTCCTCTTTGTCCCCTGAGATGAAAGCCCTTTTCTTGAGGTTCAGGAGGGCTTTAAGCTCAGAGGTCATCCATGGGTGGTTGTTAGAAAAACACCGTACCTTCTTTGTTGGTACAGTGTTATTCACACAGAAGAGGATATAGTCTGTAATACAGTGTGTCAGGCCAATATCATTATTCCTACTGTGAAGGGGAAAACCATATTTTTCCCAAATTCTTGCCTGTAGTAGCTAGCTATCATTGAATGGGAGCTACTACACCCATCAAATCTGGGAAAAAAGTCTTTTTTGATTTTTAGTGAATTTTTCCAATTTCATTTATGCTACTGTGAAGGGGAAAACCATATTTTTCCCAAATTCTTGCCTGTAGTAGCTAGCTATTGCTCAAATGGAGCTACTACACCCATCAAATCTGGGAAAAAAGTCTTTTTTGATTTTTAGTGAATTTTTCCAATTTCATTTATGCTACTGTGAAGGGGAAAACCATATTTTCCCAAATTCTTGCCTGTAGTAGCTAGCTATTGCTCAAATGGAGCTACTACACCCATCAAATCTGGGAAAAAAGTCTTTGTTGATTTTTAGTGAATTTTTCCAATTTCATTTATGCTACTGTGAAGGGGAAAACCATATTTTTCCCAAATTCTTGCCTGTAGTAGCTAGCTATCATTGAATGGGAGCTACTACACCCATCAAATCTGGGAAAAAAGTCTTTGTTGATTTTTAGTGAATTTTTCCAATTTCATTTTCGTTACTGTGAAGGGGAAAACCATATTTTTCCCAAAAGTTTGGCTGTAGTAGCTAGCTATCATTGAATGGGAGCTACTACACCCATCAAATCTGGGAAAAAAGTCTTTGTTGATTTTTAGTGAATTTTTCCAATTTCATTTATGCTACTGTGAAGGGGAAAACCATATTTTTCCCAAATTCTTGCCTGTAGTAGCTAGCTATTGCTCAAATGGAGCTACTACACCCATCAAATCTGGGAAAAAAGTCTTTTTAGATTTTTAGTGAATTTTTCCAATTTCATTTTTGTTACTGTGAAGGGGAAAACCATATTTTTCCCAAATTCTTGCCTGTAGTAGCTAGCTATCATTGAATGGGAGCTACTACACCCATCAAATCTGGGAAAAAGTCTTTTTAGATTTTTAGTGAATTTTTCCAATTTCATTTATGCTACTGTGAAGGGGAAAACCATATTTTTCCCAAATTCTTGCCTGTAGTAGCTAGCTATTGCTCAAATGGAGCTACTACACCCATCAAATCTGGGAAAAAAGTCTTTTTTGATTTTTAGTGATTTTTTCCAATTTCATTTTTGTTACTGTGAAGGGGAAAACCATATTTTTCCCAAATTCTTGCCTGTAGTAGCTAGCTATCATTGAATGGGAGCTACTACACCCATCAAATCTGGGAAAAAAGTCTTTTTTGATTTTTAGTGAATTTTTCCAATTTCATTTATGCTACTGTGAAGGGGAAAACCATATTTTCCAAATTCTTGCCTGTAGTAGCTAGCTATTGCTCAAATGGAGCTACTACACCCATCACATCTGGGAAAAAAGTCTTTGTTGATTTTTAGTGAATTTTTCCAATTTCATTTATGCTACTGTGAAGGGGAAAACCATATTTTTCCCAAATTCTTGCCTGTAGTAGCTAGCTATTGCTCAAATGGAGCTACTACACCCATCAAATCTGGGAAAAAAGTCTTTTTAGATTTTTAGTGAATTTTTCCAATTTCATTTTTGTTACTGTGAAGGGGAAAACCATATTTTTCCCAAATTCTTGCCTGTAGTAGCTAGCTATCATTGAATGGGAGCTACTACACCCATCAAATCTGGGAAAAAAGTCTTTTTTGATTTTTAGTGAATTTTTCCAATTTCATTTTATGCTACTGTGAAGGGGAAAACCATATTTTTCCCAAATTCTTGCCTGTAGTAGCTAGCTATTGCTCAAATGGAGCTACTACACCCATCAAATTTGGGAAAAAAGTCTTTGTTGATTTTTAGTGAATTTTTCCAATTTCATTTTTGTTACTGTGAAGGGGAAAACCATATTTTTCCCAAATTCTTGCCTGTAGTAGCTAGCTATCATTGAATGGGAGCTACTACACCCATCAAATCTGGGAAAAAAGTCTTTTTTGATTTTTAGTGAATTTTTCCAATTTCATTTATGCTACTGTGAAGGGGAAAACCATATTTTCCCAAATTCTTGCCTGTAGTAGCTAGCTATTGCTCAAATGGAGCTACTACACCCATCAAATCTGGGAAAAAAGTCTTTGTTGATTTTTAGTGAATTTTTCCAATTTCATTTATGCTACTGTGAAGGGGAAAACCATATTTTTCCCAAATTCTTGCCTGTAGTAGCTAGCTATCATTGAATGGGAGCTACTACACCCATTAAATCTGGGAAAAAAGTCTTTGTTGATTTTTAGTGAATTTTTCCAATTTCATTTATGCTACTGTGAAGGGGAAAACCATATTTTTCCCAAATTCTTGCCTGTAGTAGCTAGCTATTGCTCAAATGGAGCTACTACACCCATCAAATCTGGGAAAAAAGTCTTTTTTGATTTTTAGTGAATTTTTCCAATTTCATTTTTGTTACTGTGAAGGGGAAAACCATATTTTCCCCAAATTCTTGCCTGTAGTAGCTAGCTATCATTGAATGGGAGCTACTACACCCATCAAATCTGGGAAAAAAGTCTTTTTAGATTTTTAGTGAATTTCTCCAATTTCATTTATGCTACTGTGAAGGGGAAAACCAACAAATTCTTGCCTGTAGTAGCTAGCTATTGCTCAAATGGAGCTACTACACCCATCAAATCTGGGAAAAAAGTCTTTTTTGATTTTTAGTGATTTTTTCCAATTTCATTTTTGTTACTGTGAAGGGGAAAACCATATTTTTCCCAAATTCTTGCCTGTAGTAGCTAGCTATCATTGAATGGGAGCTACTACACCCATCAAATCTGGGAAAAAAGTCTTTTTTGATTTTTAGTGAATTTTTCCAATTTCATTTATGCTACTGTGAAGGGGAAAACCATATTTTCCCAAATTCTTGCCTGTAGTAGCTAGCTATTGCTCAAATGGAGCTACTACACCCATCACATCTGGGAAAAAAGTCTTTGTTGATTTTTAGTGAATTTTTCCAATTTCATTTATGCTACTGTGAAGGGGAAAACCATATTTTTCCCAAATTCTTGCCTGTAGTAGCTAGCTATTGCTCAAATGGAGCTACTACACCCATCAAATCTGGGAAAAAAGTCTTTTTAGATTTTTAGTGAATTTTTCCAATTTCATTTTTGTTACTGTGAAGGGGAAAACCATATTTTTCCCAAATTCTTGCCTGTAGTAGCTAGCTATCATTGAATGGGAGCTACTACACCCATCAAATCTGGGAAAAAAGTCTTTTTTGATTTTTAGTGAATTTTTCCAATTTCATTTATGCTACTGTGAAGGGGAAAACCATATTTTTCCCAAATTCTTGCCTGTAGTAGCTAGCTATTGCTCAAATGGAGCTACTACACCCATCAAATCTGGGAAAAAAGTCTTTGTTGATTTTTAGTGAATTTTTCCAATTTCATTTATGCTACTGTGGAGGGGAAAACAATATTTTTCCCAAATTCTTGCCTGTAGTAGCTAGCTATCATTGAATGGGAGCTACTACACCCATCAAATCTGGGAAAAAGTCTTTGATGATTTTTAGTGAATTTTTCAAATTTCATTTATGCTACTGTGAAGGGGAAAACATATTTTTCCCAAATTCTTGCCTGTAGTAGCTAGCTATCATTGAATGGTAGCTACTACACCCATCACATCTGGGAAAAAAGTCTTTGTTGATTTTTAGTGATTTTTTCCAATTTCATTTATGCTACTGTGAAGGGGAAAACCATATTTTTCCCAAATTCTTGCCTGTAGTAGCTAGCTATTGTTCAAATGGAGCTACTACACCCATCAAATCTGGGAAAAACTTTTTAAAAGCAGTTTTTATTGTATTCACCAACCCATCTGCAACGTTCTGTCAAATCTTGCACTTTGCAGACGGTCCCTTGCTGAGAGCTTATCACACGTACGAGCGGAGACTTCATCTTCATTGTTTTTCGTGTTATAAATCGTCAGCTGCAGCCTAAGTAAAGTTTTTTTTATATAGGTGGCAACATTGTGAACAGTATTTAATACTACACTCTTCACTAAACTGAAAATACGGACAGACTTTGAATCCAGGGGGATTTTGTTCGAATATCAGGCGAATATCAAACGTTCGGCTAACTTCACCTCGGTCTAACACAGCTAGCCCGCGCTAACACAGCTAGCCCGCGCTAACACAGCTAGCCCGCGCTAACACAGCTAGCCCGCGCTAACACAGCCAGCCCGCGCTAACACAGCCAGCCCGCGCTAACACAGCTAGCCCGTGCTAACACAGGGAATATGTCCCTTCACAGTTAACATCAGTCATGTTCAGTTTTGTATTGGTATAATTCTCGTGATACTAAAAGGTGTATTCTCTGTACAGTGCAGTTGAGATGTATAAGAATGCATTTAGTACAAGACAACATCTACTCATTAGACATGATCCAATTGGCTTTTTTAATGAATACATGTTTGTAAGAAAAGTGTATATTTTATTTTATTGTTTATTCTGAGTGCACCAGATTGTTTTATTTTTATTTCAAATCCCAAAACTGCTCAGGGAAAGGAATCCCCCTGACCTCACATTTGATTTGTTTGTCACTTTCAAACATGCCTTCAGTGTTTTCATGTCTGTCCTAGGCCTAAACAATCCAGAGAAAAATATTAAGCCCCAAATGTAGTTCATCAATATCTTTATCAGTCATTTCATCTATTATTGATTACAAAATAAATAGAGTATTAAGAAGAAAAGGTGTCTTCTTCAAAACGTTCCCATTGAAAGTAAAGTGGTTCTGAAGATGCTCTATAATGAATGTACTGAAGTCCTTCCAGAATGTGGTGAGAGCAGATCCAGAACAGTTTCCTCAAACACAACAGCTCACATTAACACTAACCCTTATCTATAATTATTCTTATAAAGTGTCAGACTGTACGTTTCCCTGTTTCTGTTTCTGAAGGATGTTCATTGTATCATGTCATAGTTCATATCTGTTCATAGCCACACGGACAGACAGGCTGTGAGGCTATGAAGACCAGATATGCTCAAATAAAGATGTAGATGTAAGCTCGGATATATGTGAAATCCAACCAGATTTTTTTTCTCAAGTTTAATAATTAGACAAAAGAGGACAGAAACCATCACGTCCGTTACACATTATTCAAGGGCCGTTTAATTAATTAATTAATTTTTATATTTTAACAATTCCTTTTTATATCAAGTGATTTACTGATGTTGTGTTAACCAGGTTTATCTTGTGGGATTTCCACTTTTTCAGACTCAGGACATTTCCTTTTCTGGCGTCACAGTAGAATGGTCCAATCTGAGACTGATTTGGTCGTTTAAAATGTGTCTGTGTTTGAAATATTTTATCTAATCCATGATAGTAATTTTAGTTTTTAAGTTATAACCTTTTAAAGTCCAGATACTTTAATTGACACTTTACTGTGAACACACTCAACTGTGTCATTTCTCACTTCTTCCACCATCAATGTCAAACACATTATAATTATTTGACGTGTCTTTGTTGTGTTTGTTGCAGATCTACAAAGTCCATCTACATAATGGTGTTCTCCTGTGATCAGTGTGGAAAGACCTGCAGCTCTGCTTCTGATCTAAAGACCCACCACAGAACTCACTCTGGAGGAAAACCATACGAGTGTGATCTGTGTGGAACATGTTTTACTATAAAAAGAGATCTCATGGTCCACAGCAGAATCCACACTGGAGAAAAACCCTTCAGCTGTGACGATTGTGATCAGAGTTTTAGACATGAGGGTACTCTCAAAGAACATCAGAGGATCCACACAGGAGAGAAACCATTTGAGTGTGACCAGTGTGAAAAAACATTTAGGACCAAACAACAGCTCACACAACATCAGCATGTCCACACAGGAGAGAAACCTCACCAATGTGACCAGTGTGAAAAGACTTTTACACGTTTATCTAACCTCACTGTGCACTACAGAATCCACTCTGGAGATAAACCATTCGTCTGTGGAGACTGTGGGAAGACGTTTACTCACTCTTCCAACTACAAAATTCATGAGAGAATCCACACTGGAGAAAAACCCTTCAGCTGTGACGATTGTGGTCAGAGTTTTTCTCAAAGTGGTCATCTCAAAGATCATCAGAGGATCCACACTGGAGAGAAACCCTTCAGCTGTGACGATTGTGGTCAGAGTTTTTCTCACAGTGGTACTCTCAAAGTTCATCAGAGGATCCACACTGGAGAGAAACCATTTGTCTGTGAAAAGTGTGGAAAGTCTTTTACACAAAGGTCATCTCTTCGTGGACACATTAAAACCTGTAGAGAAGCAGCTCTGAAGCCTCTGGAACAAAGTGAAGGAGACAGAGCTGAGGCTGCATCCTGTGAGCCCAGAGTCAGACTCTACAGGATCTC
This sequence comes from Knipowitschia caucasica, assembly GCA_964034765.1. Lineage (NCBI taxonomy): Eukaryota > Metazoa > Chordata > Actinopteri > Gobiiformes > Gobiidae > Knipowitschia > Knipowitschia caucasica. The sequence goes on along the minus strand of OZ035837.1, from coordinate 13,578,499 downwards.
AGTTCAGTCCGTCCACAAGTGCTGAGACCACTGGAGGATATGTGTGCATTGTGTTTACTGTTTAATGTTGTTTATTGGACGTTCTGAAAATTCATTTATTGTTTTGTTAATTGATTGACTGCGGAACCTTCCGCAGTCAACCATTGGTTTTGTATTTCTTTATTCCGTCATTTTTTTTGACACGTTTCACAGCTTTCACATTTTCAACAATTTCCACAAGTTATACATCAAAACGTTCCACATGTTTGGGAGATTATTGCTATTACTTTTGGGACTTCAGCGATTTCCGGTTTTTCCGCAATCGGACAAAAATCTGCATTGAGAATTCTGCAATGCATTTTAATAGGCCCATGCATTTTAATAGGACTTCAGCTCTTTCAGACATTTCTACAGTTTCAATGATTCAACAGTTTCAAGGATTCAACAGTTTCAAGGATTTCAGCAGTTTCAAGATTTCAAGAGTTTCAAGGACTTCAACAGTTTCAAGGACTTCAGCAGTTTCAAGGACTTCAGCAGTTTCAAGGACTTCAGCAGTTTCAAGGACTTCAGTGTAATCATGCAACCTAATAGGGATTTTTCCATGTAAACCAGTATAATGCAACTTAATAGGGATTTTTCCATGTAAACCAGTATAATGCAACTTAATAGGGTTTTTTCATGTAAACCAGTATAATGCAACTTAATAGGGTTTTTTTTCATGTAAACCAGTATAATGCAACTTAATGGGGATTTTTCCATGTAAACCAGTATAATGCAACTTAATAGGGGTTTTTACATGTAAACCAGTATAATGCAACTTAATAGGGTTTTTTCCATGTAAACCAGTATAATGCAACTTAATAGGGTTTTTTCCATGTAAACCAGTATAATGCAACTTAATAGGGTTTTTTCCATGTAAACCAGTACAATGCAACTTAATAGGGATTTTTCCATGTAAACCAGTATAATGCAACTTAATAGGGTTTTTTTACATGTAAACCAGTATAATGCAACTTAATGGGGATTTTTCCATGTAAACCAGTATTATGCAACTTAATAGGGATTTTTCCATGTAAACCAGTATAATGCAACTTAATAGGGATTTTTCCTTGTAAACCAGTATAATGCAACTTAATAGGGTTTTTTTCATGTAAACCAGTATAATGCAACTTAATGGGGATTTTTCCATGTAAACCAGTATTATGCAACTTAATAGGGATTTTTCCATGTAAACCAGTATAATGCAACTTAATAGGGTTTTTACATGTAAACCAGTATAATGGAACTTAATAGGGGTTTTTACATGTAAACCAGTATAATGGAACTTAATAGGGGTTTTTACATGTAAACCAGTATAATGCAACTTAATAAGGATTTTTACATGTAAACCACTATAATGTAACCTAATAGGGGTTTTTACATGTAAACCAGTATAAAGCAACTTAATAGGGATTTGTACATGTAAACCAGTATAATGCAACCTAATAGGGATTTTTCCATGTAAACCAGTATAATGCAACTTAATAGAGATTTTTCCATGTAAACAGTATAATGCAACTTAATAGGGATTTTTCCATGTATCAGAATCAGAATCAGAATCAGAATCATTTTTATTGCCACGTGAGTAACAAAGTTATCACTTGGAAATTGTTTTGGCAGAGAGCGTGCCACTTCGCCATTTGCGGCGCTGTGTGCAGCAAGAAACAGCAGAGAGCAATAACATACAGTTCACAGACAATTGGATAGACACATTGTGCTTTTTATAAACCACGGATTTTTTTCTCGGGAAGAGCACCTCTTCGGCCGGCCCAATGTAGCTGTCAGAGGGGGGCGGGATCAGGGAGGGGGTGAGTAGGAAAACAATAAGGAATGGAGGGGAGGGAGGGAGCAAGATGGATAGGTAGAGGGAGGCGGGGGTGGGGGATCCTTGCTGAAGACTGAAATAGTGTGAGTTGTTGTAGATTGTGGGACCTTGTTTATGGCCTTGGCTGAGGAATGTGAGATAAGAGTGGAGAGAAGCCACAGGAGGAGAAAAACACATCGCCTGCAATGTCGCAGTCAAAAGCAGGCAGATATTCTATTAATTCCAATTAAACCGAATTCCGGTGCCCTCAGACCTCCGTACACAGGGGCAAATCCAAGCCGGGTCAGAGAGATCAAGCCTGACAAACAATGTCATTCAATCTCAATTCCAAAGTCTTATGTCCATCAAGTGAACGAGCTGCGAGGTCTTTGATCAACTGTTCCACCAAAACCACTCTTCTTTGTCCAGACACGGCACTCTCAACCACGACACGGCTAAGCTCCTTGTACATCCCATCAATTTTATCGGCCAGCAGGTCGTGAATCTTGCGAACTGCCATGCCTCCGAATTTGTGGTAGAAGAGGATCGCTCCAAACCCAAACAGGAGGATTCCCACCACCAAAATGCCAAAGATATATACGTCTTCCGAATCTTCAATGGACAGGGTCGACAGACAGAGGGGCTGCCACTTGTTCCAGCTGTCAAGCGTATACCCCGCTGGTGAAGTCCCGTCCGGACACACGGGCTCTCCAGACCCACGCTTACGTGTTGAAAAGATAGAATCAATTGCGTTGAGGGACCAATTAATCATTTCCATTCTGTTAAAGTTGTCTGTGGCAAAGCTCCAGGAAAAAAGACAAAAACAGGAGATAGCAAGCCGTTCAGAAGCAGGAGCGGACTAAGACACGTCTTTGCTCGACGGAGGAGGAAGGAGGAAGCGGACTGTAAACCAGTATAATGCAACCTAATAGGGATTTTTCCATGTAAACCAGTATAATGCAACCTAATAGGGATTTTTCCATGTAAACCAGTATAATGCAACCTAATAGGTTGCATTATACCACCAGACCAAGACCCAAACGAAGACTCAGACCACCACCAGATAATGACCACAGACCAGGTTTCCTTAGTTACAGGAACCAAATTGTTTCAGCGGTGAGGGGATTTTTCAGTTTCAAGGACACTTTCAATACATTCAGTAGTTTCAAGGATTTCAACTGTTTAAGAATTTAACCAGTTTCAAGGATATCAGGAGGTTCAAGGATTTCAGGAGTTTCCACACTTTCAACAGTTTCCAGGTTTAAAAAAAGTTTCAAGGATTTCAGGAGTTTCAATGTTTCAACAGTTTCAAGGATTTCAGGAGTTTAAAGGTTTCAACAATTTCAAGGACTTCAGGAGTTTCAAATATCTATCAAGTATTTTAACAGTTTCAAGGCCTTTTAAAGGATTTCAAGGATTTTTTTTAGCAGATTTCCACATTAGATCTGTTCCGCAGTCAATCGCAATGGCTTCAGCCATTGCAAGTTTCTAGTTGTTATTGTTTATTATAAATTCAAATGTGTTGTTGTTTGTGAACACAGTAAAAGTTGACATTTTTCTTGCATCTGTCTTTGATTCTTTCTGTGATGGATTCTTAGTTTTCCTCTTCTACACTTTCTGTGCTTCACCTTTTGTTTCATATCAAGGGTTCACTTGTGCAAAGGTGGATTTCATAAAGTTAGAACAGAGAAACCCTCTTACTTTAAAGGAGATGAGACTGTTGACTTGGTCTTTTCATGTTTTAGAATGATAAATAACTGTATAATCACTCCCTATGGAGAGCGACCAGAGGGAGGCTTTTGTTCTAAGATGAGATCAGAGAACCTTATTGGTCCACAGTGGGGAAATGTCGGTGTTGCAGCGCACAGACAGAAGGGAGAGCACACAACACCGAGAGAAATATCTGTAAATGCTTCTTAATAAGAGCAATAAGAAGTGTTTAAACCCACAGTAAAATGACTTCAGGCTCTAAAGGCTCACAGGTACGTTCACAGGTACGCTCACAGGTACGCTCACAGGTACATTCAAAGGTACGTTTACAGGTTGTAGCTCAGAGCAGGAAACATCCTCTTTTTATTAAGACGAACACATTGGCAGACCCAAAGATGCAGGAAACAGTATTTATTAGTGATGGGTCTAGCAACACTGATACACCGGCGCATGTGCCGAGTTCGTTTGGCGAAACCTCGTATCGGCGCGCGTGTCGCTTTATGAAAAAGCCACGTGACCGATACAGCCGCAGTGTCGCTTGTCCCGACACGGCAAACTGTGTTTAAAAGGTTCCGCATCTGCAAGTGTCACCGGTATGAACCGCTCTCAGAAAAAGAAAATAACCCTTTCAAAAAGGAAAAACATCCCATTTTACAGCATCAAAATTGAACCTGCAACTAAAAGAAAGTATTCTGCAGTGTGATACTGCAAATAACAGCAAATAAGGCAATGTTTGTATTTTACATTTCACGCTTTATCTACAATCAAGATTTAGTTTGAAACGGAAAATCTAGTTAGGCATGGTGGATGAGTGGATAGCACTCTCACCTCGCGTTTAAAGAGAACTGGGTACGAATCCCTGTTGGACCTCAAAGGTTTATGTTGACATCACAGTCCTGAAGAATGATTTCGAGAAATTGAAGTGTAGAAAATGTCAAAGGTTTTTTCAAGTATACTTTAGTTGCCAGGGTTTACAGTGCACTTTGGACATGCTTATTGTTTTGAAAAAAAAAAAACAATACAAAATCACTCAATGACATTTTACTATCACTTTAATTTTCACATAAAAAATAAAATAACACAGACAATGCAGTAACGTAATATTGTGTACAGACAAGTATGTAAAGCTCATTGAATCAGTGAGTTGCATGTAATGATTTATCAGATCCACCAGGCGTCAGTATAGAGCAGCACAAGCAACACTGTTGCGGCACAGTATCAATACAGTTCGTTGGATGTGCCGAAACGATACGTGAGGTTTCATTTACCCATCACTAGTGTGCAGTGAATGTGGTGTATAAAACAAAAGACAAACTCAAATGTGCAAAAAGGGAATGGGCGCGGTGGTTCAAGGTAGAGCCCACCAGGACAGGACCAAGCAGAGCAGCACAGGAGAGAAGTGAGCAGCTCTCAGCTCCCAGGTGAAGATTGCCTGGCCTGCCAGACACTCCTCCTTTCTGTTCAAAAGAAGAACCGTCTGGACACCTCTTCCTAGCCTATCATTTCACGATTTTACCCACATCGGTCCAATCACGCACCGAGAGGCGGGACTTCCTTTCACCTTTGAGTTGCTAATAACTCCTCGTATCTTTAAGTTTTTGTTACAAAATCGACAGCAGTCGTTTACATTTGCACTAGCTGACATGCCGCCATCCCTTGTTTTGTGTTTACTGAAACGGCTTGGGTGCCGCTAGTTGCTGCGTCATATCCTGTGTGCATCTAATTGGTTGATGCAGTCTGTCAACCACGCCCACCGGGAATTCGCTGAGATCAAGCTCGTTCCCAGACTATATGTCTTTGAAAAAGCATATCGTTTGGCAGGCCAGGCAAAGGTGAAGAGACCCACTGATGAGGGGCGTGGCATGGTGCAGGTGTGGACCTGCACATAGGAGGAGACGGCAGAGAAGGCAGACAAACCCCAGACAGCTCCCTCTCCTGGACAGAAAGGGCCTGGCCCGTAACAGTAAGTTGCAAACAGTAATGATGCACTTTATTCTGCTGCTGTCTTCAAACAATCAATGTATTCTGTTCTGTTTTATTGTGTTTCATTATGTTTTCATCATAGCATTTTATTATGACCCATCGTGACAAGTAATAAAATACGGAAAACGGAACTCATGAACTGGAGCAGACTTTGATCGTCATTTATTTTACTACAATCAGGACCTTTGGACTGGGGATTAAATATCTCTTAACACACACACACTTCTGCTGCTGCGACAGGTGAGAACTGAACATGTCTCTGAAGAACTGTTTAAATCTGTCGTCTCTGAAGTGACACTTTCTTTCTGAATAACACAGTAAATGCATTTACTGTGTTATTTATTTCTGCAGTGGGTTACATTGTAGCAGGATCCAGGACATTTCTGTCGTTACCACAGACAGAGGTCAAACACATGGCTGCTGTGTTTGTTATTATTGCATCTACTGTGTTTGAACTGTTTGATTCTCTGAACTGTGATGAGGAACCCACACATTTGTAAAATCTTTTTGGACACACACACTAACCCTAGACACACACTCACTGACCCTGGACACACACACATATAAATAATAAATATATTATCATTATTATCATTATCATCATATTTATCCAATCCTAATGTTAATGAGGTAGTGCGACCCTGGCTCTTATCTGCACCCGCCCTTTGTGCCTGAAATGGGGAACACTGGAAAGATCCCCATCCCCTCTGAGTATGAGCCTTGAAGCAGCTTTGGACATGTTTGAGCCTTTTTAGGACTTTTAAAATACATTTGTTTATATGGCGCCTTTCTATTTTGTTTGTTATATCTGAAGTTACATTTGAAGGTTCTCAATATATGTCCCCCCTACACACACACACACACACACACACACACACACACACACACACACACACACACACACACACACACACACACACACACACACACACACACACACACACACACACACACACACACACACACACACTCACGTCTCTAACCCTGTCTGTGATTTCAGGTCCAGTCTGTGAAACCTTCTGATGGATAAAGAACAGAGCCCTTACACTCGTCTTGAGAGAAGGTTAGTTTGAAAGTTGAAACCTCTGTGTTTAATTATGAACCCTGAAGATGTAAGTTTCCCTCTGTGTCCTGCACTATCCTGGGATCAGCACAGAGTCAGGGACCAGCACCTCACAGCCATATCTCTATATAATAACAGACGTAGTCACACCTATCTCCGCCGTTCTAACTAATGAGCCAAAAATTAGGCTTTCTTGGAGTGATTCAAAATGGCCGCGGGGACTGGAAAATTTGAAAAAACGCATCTGCGCATGCGTCAGTCGGCACGAGCCCCATTCATTTAAACAAGTGACTTCAAAAGTCCACAGCGACTAAACTAGACTGGTCCAGAACACCCCCCTCAGCATTGACACACATGTGGAACGGAGTTTTGGGCCAAGAGCCAAGTTTTGGACCATCCTGTAAAGACGTTTTCGAGAGGTCTGCTAATGCTATATGTTAGCATTGGCTAATTCTTATTCCGGGTCCACCCCCCACAGGCCCGGGGTGGTATTGCAGCACGTCAGCGCATGTCATTTTGGCCACTTTTGAGCCGGGACCCGCCCCCACTGGTCACAGCACAGACACCTCACAGGACAGAGACCTCTGGAGCAGAGGAACTCCAGTGGAGCTCTTGCTCAACATCGGAGTAAAGGACGCCGTCATTACTTACTGCAGTGGACGCTCTCCCACCTGGAGCCTGCAGGGGCGCTGTGAGGTCATGTTTTCGACTTCTCCAGTGCTTTCAACACCATCAGTCCGGCACTGCTGCGGGAGAAGATGGAAGACGCGGGAGGAGGACAGGAACCTCACTGCATAGAACCATCAACTACCCCCAACCAGTAAGGCCAATGAGATGGTACCTGTGCTAACACCAGTAAGACCAAGGAGATGGTCCTCAATTTCAGGAGAGAATTGCTTTCCCACAAGCTGCTGAACATCCAGGGGGAGGACATGAGCTGGTGGACAGCTTCATCTTGACTAGTCTCCCAGTTCCTGCCACTGAAAAACATCCCCACAGCATGACGCTACCACCACCATACTTCACTGTAGGGATGGTATTGGCTTGGTGATGAGTTGTGCCTGGTTTCCTCCAAACATGACGCCTGGCATTCACGCCAAAGAGTTTAAAGCAGCAGAAATGTTTCTGTTCCTTCCCCAGACTTGTGCCTCGAGACAATCCTGTTTCGGAGGTCGACACACAATTCCTTTGACTTCATGCTTGGTTTGTGCTCTGACATGTACTGTCAACTGTGGGACCTTATATATACAGGTGTGTGCCTTTCTGTGGGACCTTATATATACAGGTGTGTGCCTTTCTGTGGGACCTTATATATACAGGTGTGTGCCTTTCTGTGGGACCTTATATATACAGGTGTGTGCCTTTCTGTGGGACCTTATATATACAGGTGTGTGCCTTTCTGTGGGACCTTATATACAGGTGTGTGCCTTTCTGTGGGACCTTATATATACAGGTGTGTGCCTCTCTGTGGGACCTTATATATACAGGTGTGTGCCTTTCTGTGGGACCTTATATATACAGGTGTGTGCCTTTCTGTGGGACCTTATATATACAGGTGTGTGCCTCTCTGTGGGACCTTATATATACAGGTGTGTGCCTCTCTGTGGGACCTTATATATACAGGTGTGTGCCTTTCTGTGGGACCTTATATATACAGGTGTGTGCCTTTCTGTGGGACCTTATATATACAGGTGTGTGCCTTTCTGTGGGACCTTATATATACAGGTGTGTGCCTTTCTGTGGGACCTTATATACAGGTGTGTGCCTTTCTGTGGGACCTTATATATACAGGTGTGTGCCTCTCTGTGGGACCTTATATATACAGGTGTGTGCCTTTCTGTGGGACCTTATATATACAGGTGTGTGCCTTTCTGTGGGACCTTATATATACAGGTGTGTGCCTTTCTGTGGGACCTTATATATACAGGTGTGTGCCTTTCTGTGGGACCTTATATATACAGGTGTGTGCCTTTCTTTGGGACCTTATATATACAGGTGTGTGCCTTTCTGTGGGACCTTATATATACAGGTGTCTGCCTTTCTGTGGGACCTTATATATACACAGGTGTGTGTCTTTCCAAATCAAGTCAAAACAACTGAATTTACCAGTCCACCTGTGGACTCCATTGAAGCAGTAGAAGCATCTCAAGGATGATCCGTGGAAACAGGATCCACCTGAGCTCAACTTTGAGCTTCATGGCAAAGGCTGTGAATACTTATGTACATTTGGTCTCTTCGTTTTTATTTTGAATACATTTGCAAGAATCTCCCCCAAAAAATGTTTCATGTTGTTGTTTTGGGGTTTTATGTGTAGAATTGTGAGGAAAAAATGAATCAATTTTGGAATAAGGCTGTAACATAACAAAATGTGAAGACCACAGTTATATAACAGAACCATGGAGGACCACAGTTATATAACAGAACCATGGAGGACCACAGTTATATAACAGAACCATGGAGGACCACAGTTATATAACAGAACCATGGAGGACCACAGTTATATAACAGAACCACGGAGGACCACAGTTATATTAAAGAACCATGGAGGACCACAGTTATATAAAAGAACCATGGAGGACCACAGTTATATAAAAGAACCATGGAGGACCACAGTTATATAAAAGAACCATGGAGGACCACAGTTATATTAAAGAACCATGGAGGACCACAGTTATATAAAAGAACCATGGAGGACCACAGTTATATAAAAGAACCATGGAGGACCACAGTTATATAAAAGAACCATGGAGGACCACAGTTATATAAAAGAACCATGGAGGACCACAGTTATATAAAAGAACCATGGAGGACCACAGTTATATAACAGAACCATGGAGGACCACAGTTATATAAAAGAACCATGGAGGACCACAGTTATATAAAAGAACCATGGAGGACCACAGTTATATAAAAGAACCATGGAGGACCACAGTTATATAAAAGAACCATGGAGGACCACAGTTATATAACAGAACCATGTAGGACCACAGTTATATAAAAGAACCATGGAGGACCACAGTTATATAAAAGAACCATGGAGGACCACAGTTATATAAAAGAACCATGGAGGACCACAGTTATATAAAAGAACCATGGAGGATCACAGTTATATAAAAGAACCATGGAGGACCACAGTTATATAACAGAACCATGGAGGACCACAAGGATGTAAAAGAACCATGGAGGACCACAGTTATATAATAGAACCATGGAGGACCGCAGTTATATAAAAGAACCATGGAGGACCACAGTTATATAATAGAACCATGGAGGACCGCAGTTATATAAAAGAACCATGGAGGACCACAGTTATATAAAAGAACCATGGAGGACCACAGTTATATAAAAGAACCATGGAGGACCACAGTTATATAAAAGAACCATGGAGGACCACAGATATATAACAGAACCATGGAGGACCACAGTTATATAAAAGAACCATGGAGGACCACAATGATGTAAAAGAACCATGGAGGACCACAGTTATATAAAAGAACCATGGAGGACCGCAGTTATATAAAAGAACCATGGAGGACCACAGTTATATAAAAGAACCATGGAGGACCACAGTTATATAAAAGAACCATGGAGGACCACAGTTATATAAAAGAACCATGGAGGACCACAGTTATATAAAAGAACCATGGAGGACCACAGTTATATAACAGAACCATGGAGGACCACAGTTATATAAAAGAACCATGGAGGACCACAGTTATATAAAAGAACCATGGAGGACTTCTGTTTCTTCTCTGTCTCTTCCTCTCTCTCTCCTCCTCTCTCTCCTCTCTGTCTCTTCCTCTCTCTCTCTCCTCTTCTGTCTCCTCTTCTGTCTCTTCCTCTCTCTCTCCTCCTCTGTTTCTTCCTCTCTCTTCTCCTCTGTCTCCCCCTCTGTCTCCTCTTCTGTCTCCTCCTCTGTTTCTTCCTCTCTCTTCTCCTCTGTCTCTTCCTCTGTCTCATCTTCTGTCTCTTCCTCTCTCTCTCTCCTCCTCTGTCTCCTCCTCTTTCTCCTCTCTGTCTCTTCCTCTCTCTCTCTCCTCCTCTGTCTCCTCTTCTGTCTCCTCCTCTCTCTTCTCCTGTCTCCTCTGTCTCATCTTCTGTCTCTTCCTCTGTCTCATCTTCTGTCTCTTCCTCTCTCTCTCCTCCTCTTTCTCCTCTCTGTCTCTTCCTCTCTCTCTCTCCTCCTCTGTCTCTTCCTCTGTCTCCTCTCTCTCTCTCCTCTGTCTCCTCTTCTGTCTCCTCCTCTCTCTTCCTCTGTCTCCTCTCTCTCTCCTCCTCTGTCTCCTCTTCTGTCTCCTCCTCTGTCTCTTCCTGTCTCTCCTCCTCTGACTCCTCAGTCTCATCTCTTTCTCCTTTCAGTCTCCTCTCAGTCTCATCTCTGTTCTGTTTTGTTCCAAGAGAAGACGGAGCAAAGACTTTCCTCCACATTTTTCACTGAATCAGTCCATCAAGCGTTTTCTGGACTTCTTTGAAACAAACAAGGACAATCTGACCAGGTGTATTCATGAACAGACGGAAAAGATTGAGAAGAGAAATGTAGCAATGCTGACTACAGTCATTATAGGTCTAGGAGCCGTTGTAGGAGCCGCTGTAGGTGTCGCTGCTGCTCCATTCACAGGAGGACTGAGTTTGACATTGGTTGGAATCGGAGCTGCTGCTGCTGGTGCTACTGCTGGTGCTGCTGCTGTTGCTGTTGATGATCTTGCTGTTGAATCTGTTGCAGACCTCATATTCAGAACAAACAGCAGCGGAGCAAAGAAGGAGGCAGTAAAGAAAATCAAGGCCACAAAAAGAAAGTTCATATCCACAGTGAAGCAGTTACAGACACGGGTGAACAATGTGAAGAGATGCTGCAAGCAGCTGCAGGAATACGACGCTGTGATTAAAGTTCTAACATTTAAAGTCCCCTTCCGCCAACTGAAGCCAGTTGGAGACATTAAGAGGAACTCTGCATTAAAGACTGTTGCTGCGATGGAGAAGATTCTACATGAACTTAATAAAACCAAGACTGTCTTTGAACGTGTTCTGCAACACATAAGAAGACAAGAACAGACATCATCTCTGGACTTAACCTGAAGACCTGGTTTGGATGTGAGGATTTACACGGGTCACTGACACACACCGTTCTGTGTTCAATAAGCTCACGGTTTAATAAAACAAATATATATATATATATATTATGGCTGTCAAAATTATTGCGTTAACGCACGTTAATTAAATGTTTCATTATTGCGTTTTTTTTTTTTTAACGCATCAACGCATGTGCGAATGACCCATGTGTCCATAATATAACTCAGAATGACCCATGTGTCCATAATATCACTCAGAATGACCCATGTGTCCATAATATCACTCAGAACAAACAACAGCAAGTGCCCCGTATCCTCTGTGTCAGCGGCCACGGAGGATGCGGGCTGATGGCCGCTGACAATAACACAGAAAATGGCGCTGCGGTAACGTGATCCAAGACCATACACTCTGTGCGTAACCTGTGCACACAAACACACCGCTGAAGCTGAACTATGGAGCCTACATGGAGTGTATTTTATGTATTTTAATGTGTGAAGCGCTTTGTGACCCTGGTCTGTGAAATGCACTATACAAATAAACTTTACTTACTTACTTACTTAAATTAAAGCTGGGGTACGTAAATGTTCCCTTTCATTAACAGCTCATGTTGGTTTCGCCCAAAATTAAATTGTTTGAACAGATTTAAGTACATTTGGTTTGAATGACAATGTGTCATTACATTTGATAATCTCATTTAACTTCAATTGGAGTGGATTTGAAATAGAACGTTAAAAATGCGATTAATCGTGAGTTAACTCACCATTACGATGCGATTAATCAACTAAAACATTTTAATCGTTTGACAGCCTTACTATATATATTATATTTTTCCTTTATTAAAGACAACAAAACAGACAAGAACAGACATTCAACAAGAACAAATAAGTATATAGGTATATGTGTCAAAAGTATAAGTGTAAAAAAAACAGGTTCTTCGGACCCGGGTTTAAAAAAGACCACTGGATTAAAAGTAAATTAAAAGCAATTTATTATAAAACTACATTAAAAATAAGTTAATGAATAAAAGCAATAAAACCTAAGCTAAAAGCCCGGGATAAAAGTTAAAGAGGCTAAAAACCCTTATCTGCACGACCTGGGCCGCCGGACCATGGGGTCACCCCTCGCCGTGTCTGTCTCCTGTGTCTCCCGCTTCGTCCTGCTTCCTGCAGCGCGATAGGCTGGGGATGAGAACCGGCCTGGAGGGGTTACCTTTGGCTGACGTCTACCAAATTGAACTTTCGCTGGCTGCATATCAACACCGGTCTGGTTTTTAATGCCTTGTGTGAACTCGGCCGTCGAGATATTTAGATTCAACCTGTGTTTTCACTTTAGTTTTCTGCAGATCCGATTGTGTCTCATCCCTGCCTCTCCAACCATCTCTCGGACTTACCACGCTCCAATGAAGTCGGCCTTCTCTCGGCCTCCACTGCAAGATTTAGATTAAGTTAATTTGCCATTTGCAGTTAAAGAACATTGGAATAAACTTTGTGAGCGTCGTAAGTGAATTTGCTAACTTAAGAGGAAATTCCCCCAGTGCCACTAGGAACTCTTGTCAGGAGCAGTGGTCGTAATAGTACTGGGGAACCATGTCCAGATGTTGAGAACCGGCCTGGTCAGGACTACCAGAGCTAACAGGGTCAAAAGTCTTCAGTCTCCTGCCTCTGCTTTGGGGGTCCAATCTGCAAACCGTAAAGGTATATAGGCGGATTTTCTACTTCCATCAAGACTATTGATTCTCCTAATTGTCAATCATTCTGGTGATACCTGCTCGTCAAACAAGGCCATGAGTGTTATTCCTTCTAAATACCTTTAAAGTTAATTATTTTGAAATAATCCCAGTTTCAATCTTTTGTAAATGCACAGCCTGAAGCCATAATGTGAAGTGACCGGGTGCATGACGCCAACAAATAAATAATCACTCCAGAGCCAGCAGGTGTTGTTTGGCAGCCGGCACAAACTTGAGGAAGTTTCAGCTCCGGGACATGACCCCCTCACTGTACGATGAGACAGGAGATCCTACAGGGAGGGGGCGTGCTGACCGACATGGCGGCTGCTCTCCAAATGGAGCGCAGAGGGGAGCCCAGATTGGGGGTTTTGGCCACGATTCAGGCCCGGGAAGCAGGACAGAGATAATGAAAGATGGGAGGTGGAGGAGCAGCATGGTGCAAGCTGCTCTGTCACATCCAAATGAGAGAGAGAGAGAGGCAACGTTTAGTCATTGTGCAATTTGTATGTATGTATGTATGTCAACATATTTAGATAATTATGCACTGAACAAATGAAATACTACTCAACAGTTTGTAATGATTAAATAGTAGTGCTACAAAAAGGTTTGTAAATAGAACCTTAGGGAAAAAAATTGAACTGCTACTCCTCCTTAACTAATATGTTTTCTGTCTTGTGTTTTTGCTTCTTGTAATTCTTTTGAGGACCCTCTTGTAAACGAGATGATGCATCTCAAGGGGTTTATCCTCTCAAATGTGTAAATAAATAAATAAATAAATAGCACACTTGTTTTGTGGAAGCATGGAAATTAAATACAGTCATAAATACAGACAATACAATTTTCAATGCAATAAAAAAGCTGCAGAATTGTCCTTCCCTATCCCAAATAACCTGTCAAACACAGGTAATACAAATGTGTTTTTTTTCTTTAAAGTGGTTCTCACCCCCGCTCCTCGGAGCTTACGTCACTCACATTTCCTGTTCAAATCTTCCTCTAAATGGGCGTAGCCTGGAGGACTAAAGGGGGAGTGAACGAGACTGGGCCGTTTATATTGCTCTGGGCGGGGGGCTGCTGACGTCAGGTCTCAGGCGCCAGATTCAAAATTCAAATGTAGTAATACAGGTCGCCAGCAGATGGCGCCTCACAGACGGTTTTAGGCAGAAAGTTTAACTTTCAACTAATTTGCACCAAAGTGACAAAATTATGACCAGGATATGTAGACAACACTATTGGACACTCATTTATACCGTTTATCAGCAAAAAAAAGTGGATTTGAGGGTGAGTTGTCCTTTAAAAAACATGTCATGATTCTGTTTTATTTGTGCTTTGGGCTGAAAATGACCACACTGAGAAACAGGACAGGAACTGGCCTCCTGCTGGTGCCCAGGGTCATGGGGGCACCAGCAACCAACTAAAATAATGGGTAACGCTTTATATTAAGGTGTGCTTATTAAGTATTAATAAGGTATTAATAGACATTAGCATCATGCTTATAGATTGCTTATATGTACTTATAAACATATTAATAAGCTGCTCATTTCACTATTCTCTAAATGATGTTGTTCTATTTATATGCTTTTAAGCATTTAATAAGTAATTAGTAAGATACTTATTAAAGGAGGAATATGTTTATAAATATATGAATAAGCTGCTTATTAAACTATTATCAATACCATGTTAATAGGCCACTAACAATATGCCTATAAAGATATGAATACGCTGCTTATTAATAGGCAATAGTGGTAATAGGCCACTAAAAATATGCATTAATAAACTTCTTATTACACTATTTTGCAGTACCCTAATCTAAAGCGAGGAGCATTTTTGTTAATGCAGAAAAAAACACAACATTGATCTAAGATGTTTTTATTTATTCAAACAGCAACAATTACAGTCTAAATGAAAAAATATATCAAAATGAAGTTTGTGCCAAAAGTTTGTTAGTAACTTCAGGAGCCATGATGAACCCACTCATGCTCCGACCTGCTCTGTTCATGAATTTGGCTTTGGCAAAACAGTGAATCAACTGACTTCACGAGCCTGAGAGATTAGCGGAACTCGCCTATTTTTGGGCATCGTCTGGTCCTCCCGGTTCTGCGCAGTGGATGAGCTCCCATGATGCTTTGCGGCAAATATGCGTGCGTGGCTGTCATGCACGTGCACATAGGGGCAGCTCTGACCAATCAGAGCTGCTGATCAGAGCGAGAGTTAGAGCGGGAGTAAGAGCCAGACGAGTAGAGTTTGTGGCAGTAAAATGTGGATTTAAAGAAAACTGAAGGATTTAAGAAGAAAAAAAGTTCAGGATGACAAGGGACACAAAAATCCCCACAAAATCCGACCTTTATGAAAGCTGTAGGTTCTCTGTCAGCTGAGGATAAGCTGTTTTAGTTTACATTGAGTTCTATGGGACAATTTCTGGGTAATTTAGTTTGCAGTACCACGAGAATTTCCCGAGCTACAAGCTAGTAATACCCTATCCAGTTATTATAATAGATCCATGTATACAACGCACCTGTGGCACAACCATGGAACTATAATTATAACTGGATAGTGTTTTCCTAGCTTATAGCTGTCCCACCCATGGGCACAGGGGGCGCTGTTGTACTGCAGACTAAATTCACGTGGGCTACCCAGAAAAAGTCCCATAGAACTCAATGTAAATTAAAACAGCTCGACCTCAGCTGACAGAGAACCTGATAGAGAACCCACAGCTTTCATAAAGTTCGTATTTTCTGGGGATTTTAGTGTCCCTTGTCATCCTGAACTTTTTTTCTTCTTAAATCCTTCAGTTTTCTTTAAAGTGGTTCTCACCCCTGCTCCTTGGAGCTTACGTCACTCACATTTCCTGTTCAAATCTTCCTCTAAATGGGCGTAGCCTGGAGGACTAAAGGGGGCGTGAACGAGACTGGGTCGTTTATATAGCTCTGGGCGGGGGGCTGCTGACGTCAGGTCTCAGGCGCCAGATTCAAAATTCAAATGTAGTAATACAGGTCGCCAGCAGATGGCGCCTCACAGACGGTTTTAGGCAGAAAGTTTAACTTTCAACTAATTTGCACCAAAGTGACAAAATTATGACCAAGATATGTAGACAAGACTATTGGACACTCATTTATACCGTTTATCAGCAAAAAAAAAAAGTGGATTTGAGGGTGAGTTGTCCTTTAAATCCACATTTTACTGCCACAAACTCTACCCCGCTCTAACTCTCGCTCTGATCAGCAGCTCTGATTGGTCAGAGCTGCCCCTCTGTGCACGTGCATGACAGCCACGCACGCGTATTTGCCGCAAAGCATCATGGGAGCTCGTCCACTGCGCAGAACCGGGAGGACCAGACGATGCCCAAAAATAGGCGAGTTCCGCTAATCTCTCAGGCTCGTGAAGTCAGTTGATTCACTGTTTTGCCAAAGCCAAATTCATGAACAGAGCAGGTCGAGCATGAGTGGGTTCATCATGGCTCCTGAAGTTACTAACAAACTTTTGGCACAAACTTCATTTTGATTTTTTTTTTCCATTTAGACTGTAATTGTTGCTGTTTGAATAAATAAAAACATCTTAGATCATTGTTGTGTTTTATTCTGCATTAACAAAAATGCTCCTCGCTTTAGATTAAGGTCCTGCAAAATAGTGTAATAAGCAGTTTATTAACGCATAATTTTAGTGGCCTATTACCACTATTGCCTATTAATAAGCAGCGTATTAATATCTTTATAGGCATATTGTTAGTGGCCTATTAACATGGTATTGATAATAGTTTAATAAGCAGCTTATTCATATATTTATAAACATATTCCTCCTTTAATAAGTGTCTTACTAATTACTTAGAGAATAGTGAAATGAGCAGCTTATTAATATGTTTATAAGTACATATAAGCAATCTATAAGCATGTTGCTATTGTCTATTAATACCTTATTAATACTTAACAAGCACACCTTAATATAAAGCGTTACCAAATGCAGGGCCAGCGAAAGTTCAATTTGGTAGACGTCAGCCAAAGGTAACCCCTCCAGGCCGGTTCTCATTATGGTCTCAGGCCTGTCCCAGTCTGGTTTTGTCTCAGGCCGCTAGAGAAACGCTGTTCCTGAAAATGATACTTTTATCACAGAAGCCTTGTCTTTGGTGCTTGTCTGAATTCCATTAAATCCAGGCTTTAATATTGCACAAAGACATGTTTGCAAACACCTACTGGAAATCATTAGTATACAACATTATAATTCTACAACAATAGTCAAACAATGTGTAATTGTGCTACTAATTACACAACAAACAACGTCCTACACTGCCAGCAAATATATACTTTATCATTTTTGCAGTGATGTGCAATGCTTAAAAAGAAAAAAAGAAGTCTGAGGCACTCTGTTGAGGTACAGAGTGCTTTTCTTTTTTTTCTTTTTGACAATCTAAATCTGCTTAGATTGCCCCGTCTTTGAAGAGCACCTGTTATTTATGCCTCCTACTACTCGTATCCTCTGCAGCACTCACCTTCCTTGCTTTAAACTAATCGGAGTGTTTATTTATATTGATGTACATCAAACATCAATATGAAATGTCATATAGTATTCATTAACAAATACTTTATATAGAGCCATCATTTGTTTATTTGAGTTTTTCTTAACGTTGTTTCTATCTTCTACTGTATGAATGATGGACAGGTGAAAATGAGAATGTATGGCGGGCTTGGGGTAAATGTGAGTACAATAATGTAACAATTTAGATTTGAAACACATTTAATTTTACAGTCTGCTTTGTCTTTGTTTTGTCTTCTTGTGTCTCTTCTGTCGGCTTTGTGTAATTATTTTGACTTTGTATTATCATGACATCTTGCTGACTGTGCAGCACCTTGTGAACATTGTGTTTGAAAAGTGCTATACAAAAAAAAGATGTATCAAGATATTTCTCCTATTTTACCTTAGGAAATTATAAAATATGTATCACAAAAAAATATACATGTATATCATTCATATACTATACTACATATTTTACATGAAAAGAAGTAGGAGGAAGAAAAAATTTAGAGATTCCCACCCATAACTAACCTGATTTTAAGATAATATAACCTTCATCTGTCTCTCAGTGGGGAAACTTCAGTAATCAGTGGGGAAAATATGAAACAGTTTGTGTGACAAGTTCCTGACAATAGTGTGGCTGGTCTGTGATGGTTGGAGAGGAAGACGGTGTACTTTGGCAGCCACGCTTCCGTCAGTCTAGGGCAGCTGTGACTTCATTAGAACTTTACCACTCCCATGTGTGGGCTGAATGAATAATTTTCATTGATTTCTTTTCTTCTGTACATGAAGCCAGACGTAACCCATTATACGCATTACTAATATTGCGTACGGTAAACGTGTGTCCTCTATGAACCAGCGCACATAAACACTTTCACATATTTATACACAACTTTACATAATGACACTGTTACTTCTTCATTTCACCACACAATTGAGTGGAAGAAGAAAGACAGTACGCTGATTGTCATGATCTAAATGCTCTGCTTTCTTATACAACACTAACTAAAACAGCTCAAATTAGGCGAATCTCAAAGACTGCAATTAATTTTTTCTCAAACGAAAAAAGGAGAAATGATGAACAAAAAAATCGCTTGGGGAAATGTCTCTTGTATCTTTCGTCTGGCAGAGGCATCATTTTCTCATTCAAGACATCTCATCTTTATAGACTGTCAAAATTTACGCGTTTGCAAATGGAACTATCTTGAAGTTATTGTTTTTAAAATTAGACATTTCAAACATAAAGGACATTGAAATGTTGGTGAGAAATATTTGATATTATGATTATGGATAATTATATTTTTGATGAGGGAGAGACATTGCAACATGGTTAAAAGCTCAACGAGTATTTTGTATACTGTATATATATATATCTATATATATATATATATATATATATATATATATATATATATATATATGATATATATATATATATATATAGATATAATCAGATCTGGAGAATGGTGGGGCAAGTTTATTTGTACAGCACAGTTCATACACAAGGCAACTCAAACTGCTTAACAAAACAAGAAGAGATACAATAAAAATCACTCAAGAATAATCACAGTACATTAAAATGAGTGAAGTTATCGTCCTTCAGTTGTTTTGAGAAGCTTACAGAGCTATTTTTAACCTAGGAATTTTTACAGATGAAGCCTGTCTTACATTTTCAGGAAGATTTTAGCTGCATGAATCTGAAATGCTGCAACCCCCATGTTTAAATCTGCAATACAAAAAGTGTTGAAAAACAAGTAAAAACATGTTCAAATTTGGCAAAAATGTCTCTTAATTTGAGTTTTTTAACCTAAAACAAGATTTGCCTATGGGACAAGAAAAATGATCATGTTTTAAAATGATACAACAAATGTCTCTCTTTGAATGAGAGAAAAAAAACAAAAGACTAAATGGCGTTGTCCAATTCGCAAATCTCGGAATGTACTCAAATTAACTCTTGATGCAAGCAATTATTACCTTTATTTTATCATTTTTTTGCAGTGTGACTCTAGGCACCAGAAGTAGGCCAGTCCCTTTGCTCCTCAGAGTCCCAGCAGGAGGCCCGTCCCTGTGCTCCTCAGAGTTCGAGTTGGTTCATATGGTACTAACATGTCACAGATGTACTTTGGTGCGAGGCCATGGAGAGACTTGTAACAAGCAGAGCTGCTTTAAAGTCTATTCTCTGAGCCATGGGAACCAGTGCAGAGACCTGAGCACTGGACTAATGTGATCGTACTTCCTGGTTCCTGTCAGTGTGTAAATCATACAACTACATAGGCAGACCACCTTTCACTGTAATTAGAAATAAACAATGAGTTAACATTTGCAGCAAGGAAATCCAACCAAAACCTTCACGTCGGCTCTTGTTCCGCGGCTGACAAATTGCCGTCTTTGTTTTATTGCCGCTTGACCTTCAAACTGATGGGGATAAGTTTTTGTATTACGAGAGGGCATAGATTACGAGCCAATGTGTTTTCAATAGAAGCTCAGAAAAAATAAAAAATCCGCCCATGCCAGTTTTTTTATGAGCGTTTTGAAGTGGTTATTCAGGGGATAGCTTTAACGGAGGGATCGACTTTCCAAAAAAGCCGGCTTAAGGGCACATGAGGCATCTTTAAAAATTGTTTATAAAATGCGCTTTAGTAGATTGGAAGGTAGACTGGCAGCTGTAGCTTTAGGGGATTGCACAAAACTGGAAACACGCGCTTTCCGTAATAAGGCTGGGATATAGGAGCGACTGGACACCTGTGTTGGGGCGAAATATGGAGTGGACAGAGGTTACCACAATAAGAGCGAGCAATGAAGAAATGCCAGCAGAATTTATTGGACGGTTTTATAAGAAAGACTGTAAAATAAAGCTGCTTTACTGTAATGATTGTTGCAGGCATGATTTCAAATGTCAAGGCAATTCTTTCAGGCTGCAACTTGTCTGGAAGAAAGCATAAAAAAACATGACAGATGTGTATTATTATAATTTCAGATATTTTTTCAGTGAATGTGTAGCAGTAAAAGCATAGATAGTATTTATACTTTTGCAGTTTATATGGGGATTCTATTCATTCATTCATTCTATATACAACAGCAGACCGGGGAAAAGTGTGGCACGGGGGCCAAATACGACAAGATTCATGTTTCTATGTGGTCCTTGGACCTTTTCCCATTCAAAAATGTCACAATGTCCAATAAAAGTCCAGCTGTGGTTCAATCCAAGCAAATATTTGAAAATAAAACAAATATAATCCATATTTAATCAAATGTACATAATTTCCTCAAAGTACCTTCTAAAATTTAAAATGTTAAGGTTATAGCTGCAGGACATGAGAGATAAATAAATCATGAACAATGGAACCGTGAATAAAAATTGAAAAAGTTGTCTGATACTTGGTTGACTGCTACTAAGTAAAATCGCTGCAGTTCGAGTCCTGACAAGAACCAGGAAGTACAATCACATTAGTCCAGTTCTCAGGTCTCTGCACTGGCTTGGTGAACAAGTCTCTTCATGGCCTCGCACTAAAGTACATCTGTGACATGTTAGTCCCATTTGAACCAACTCGGACTCTGAGGAGCACAGGGACTGACCTCCTGCTGGGACTCTGAGGATCACAGGGACTGACCTCCTGCCGGTGCCCAGAGTTAGATGTGGAAAATTCATTCTGTCTTCTTATGTTTACGGCTTTTTAGGTTCTTCTAATAAGACAATGTATTATTAGAAGAACCTAAAAAGCCGCCCAGAGTTAGGATTAAACATGGGGAGTCAGAGTTTCCCATTTATAAAAATGTGAAACAGGTTTCTACTCTGACAATGTTAAAATCCAGTTAAAACCAGTTTTGTTTAACTGTGTCAACAACTGAGGGGTTTTATCTTAATGTATTGTCATTATTTATCATTTTAATGCCTTGTGTGAATGCTTCTACCTTGTTTTGTTCCTTACTTTGAGTTGCCTTGTGTATGAACTGTGCTATACAAATACACTCGCCTTGCCCTGTTGTATAATACCATTATCTGAACAAATGCAGTATTTCAGAGATATTGTGTCTGTGTGCAAGCCCTAAACTCCTTCCTTGGTGAATTATCGTGTTGCTTTTTGGAAAGAAAATCTCCTCACACACACAAGTTCACAAAGGAACCATCTGCCGCCACTGGAGCCCACCTACTCACGGGCAGGGTGAATGAACTGTGCTGTCTGGTGACGCTGAAGAAAGCTCCGGCTGCAAATGCCCAGTGGGGAAATGCGTTTAATGGTTTTAAACTGGCGTGTCTGCGGCTCTGTGGTACTGGCGTGTGGGCGTCTGAGAACATAACACGTTCACTATGGAGACCTCACAAACACTGCCCTCCATGGTAACACAGGAACCGGCTCTTCAATCTCAGACGAGAGGTTATAGCACTAAAGATACAGACTGATGTGAAAGTGAATACACAGCACACTGCAAAAAAAATTATGAGAAACAAGCCAAAAATGGCAAAAAATTGGCTAAATAGTAATAGAAGCCCTGTTTCCTTGTGAGTTTTTAAAAAATGTTGTTTATTGTGACATTGTCTTTGATTTCTAAAGGCAAAAACTCAAAAATAAAGTATATATATATATATATATATATAAAACACACACACATACACGAAAATACATTATTACACACACACAGGCTGAATTATATTGAGTCAAAGAAAGGCTATACATAATTCATCTGTAAAATGACTACCTCTACTTCTCTATCTCTACCTCTACAGCACAAAATCTTCATTAGACATTCATTATTCCTATTGCACTGTTAATTTACGTCTGATGAGTTTTATTGGCAAACCTGCACACGCAACACACACACAGCAGCCCTTCTGTTCTTTCTCTCTTACAATAGTATCCACTGTGTAGGATTTTACAAGGTAGAATAAGACAACATTTGGTATACGACCTAGAATCCAAGTTGGCATGTCTTGTATGTTCCAATTGATTTAAAAAAAAAACATTGCAAAAGTAAATATTTGAAGCTCATGTTTTAAGCCCAACCTTAACACAACTAATGCAAGACATTTGTTCTTTAAAACTGCTGAAGTCGTCATATATTATCTTGGCTTCCTTTAGTTTCACACAAACCCCAGGAGTATTTATACAGTATATTATCATTGGAGTTGTATAGAAGCTTTGCGTGCAGAGACTGTGCAAAATTAATTAGGCCAGCATGGACTCTTGTCAGAATGAAACTTCAACTCGACATATAGCAAAGCGAAAGACCCTTTGCATCTCTGCTACATTCATCAGATAACCGTGGTGTGCACTTTCAAAGATTGTTGCTAAAATGTTGATTTCTAGCCTGCGCTCTAGCGACTTCTCAGATCTTTGGATGGATTGCAGCTTCACACACCGCTACTGCAGTGTTAGCGTGCAGCTCCGATATTTCCCTAATCCCAGCTAAATCAAAAGGCAAAATTTATTAACCTTTTCTCGTTCTGTTTTTGCCCGGGCTTCGCTGAGGTGCAAAGAAACACGAGCGGATTAAGTTTCTAAGAGGGAATTGAATAGGTGCAGCACCAGCCAGAGATGGGAGATTACGAGGAGGTTTTTAACATGCATAGGTATAGGCCCAATGAGGAGAGTAAGTATTGGCTTTGGTGTGGTAGTGGTAGTGGTGGTGGTGGTGTGGCGGCGAGGTGATTTTAGGCCGCTTTAGAGATGCTGAAATGTAGTGTTATCTAAGCATGCATATTTAGTAACTGAATAACTCAAAAGGGATTCTTATTTTCTGACCATGCAACAGTGAAAATACACCAGCTAATAGTTATTGATTTGATTTTGTTCATTTGAGTAGGGACTGATACAGAAAACATAGGCAAGCACGTGTAGAGTAATCATATTCATGTTCTAGACTTCTATTCATGAATATTGTCACCACACTATGAGACATTTTTTAGAAAATATTTACTAAAGACTAAATTTGATAAACACTGGCAAAAAAAAGGGGAACATTCATTTTCAATTTCATTTTTAACCTGCGCAAATGGCCGTTATCATTCAACACCATTGGGAAATCGTATTTCCTTCTCCTTGGATATGAGTAAGAGTGAGTATCAATATTGCAGTGTATTGATACGGTTGGTGCCTAAGTGCAGTTGCAAATGATAGATCAGCGTGGCTAGATCGGCTAACCCCGCGGCAGCCAAGAACAGCTCCACCACTGTCAGCTTTGGTCTCCTCAACGTGCGCTCCCTCAACAGCAAGGGCCATCTGGTCCGGGATGCCCTCGTTGACCGTAAGCTGGACTTCTTGTGCCTGACCGAAACCTGGCAGCAGCCAAACGACATCACCGCATTGAACGACTCCTCCGGGGTTTCTTTACGTCTGCCAGCCCCGCACATGCGGCCCCCGGGGCGGAGGTCTTGCGATGCTTCACCGCGAGACTTGTAAAGTCACTCCTGTGCCTGCTGCCCCTGTCTTCTCCTCCTTCGAATACTCTGCCTCACTGCTGCCTGGACCTTCTCCTACTGTTATAGCCACCATCTACCGCCCGCCAAAACTTAATAAGGATTTTTTAAATGACTTTTCTCACCTTCTCACACACTTCTCATCCACCTTTCAAAACGCAGTCATACTTGGGGACTTCAACATTCACATGGACAATAATAGCAATCCTCTCACCAAAAACTTCTCCTCCTGTTTAGATAGTTTCGGTTTACAACAATACATACATTTCCCCACCCACTCTAAAGGTCACATATTGGATTTTATCTGCTGCTCTGGTCTCACTCCCACTCACTGTAAACCCCATTCACTCCCATACACAGACCATAAGCTCATCGCTTTCAATATCAACCTCACCCTCTCTAAGACCATCCTTCCCCGAATCATTTCTTTCCGTTAAATTAAGGACATAAACTCTGCCACCTTCGCCTCTGACATCAATAACCTCCCCACTACTGATCCCAATAGCTCACCCGATGACCTGGTCTCCCATTAGAACACTTCTCTCCATAACCTCCTGAACAATCACGCTCCTCTCAAAACCTGACCCGTCTCTTTCCCGCTCTCCGCACCTTGGTTCACCCCTGCCCTCCGTCAGCTCAAATCCCAAGGACGTCAACTTGAACGGCTCTTCAATAAAACTGGACTCATCATTCACAAACAAATGATAACCAAATCATGACATACAAGGACCATCTCTCTGCTGCCAAATCCACCTACTACTCCAGTTGAATTCACTCCAATCATCCTCTCTCCTCACCAACATTACCAAACCCCCTGACTCCCTCCCCCACCATATGCAATCCACCGACTTCTGTAACTCACTCATGTCCTTCTTCACCTCCAAGATCTCTGACATTCACCAACACCTGACCCCACATGGAGCTGCAGTCTCTGGAGTGGACTCCCCAGCCCCCCACTCATCCCTCAAAGCCACATTCTCCAGCTTCATCCTGCCCTCCGTCCAAGCCATCTCCGATTTTATCCTTAAATCCAAACCCTCTACCTCTCAGCTCGACCATCTCCCTAAAGTTCTTGTCAAATCCTGCCTCTCCTCAGTTGCCCCCCTCATCACTAATATCATTCATTCATCTCTCACGTCTGGTACTGTCCCTCTCTCATTCAAAACAGCCTCAGTCTCCCTCATTCTCAAAAAACCTGGCCTGGATCCCACCAACTTCAACAACCTCCGTCCCATCTCAAAACTTCCCTTCATCTCCAAAATACTTAAAAAATCTGTCGCTGCTCAACTCCACAACCACCTCACCACCAACAACATCTACGAACAATTTCAATCTGGTTTCCGTCCCCTCCACAGCACCGAAACAGCACTGTTAAAAATCACCAACAACCACCTCATAGCTTCTGACTCCAGTTTACTCTCCATCCTCATCCTTCCTGACCTCACTGCAGCTTTTGACACCATTTCCCACTCCACTCTCCTTAACAGACTCTCCTCTATCGGCATCACCCACACCCCCCTTGCCTGGTTCACCTCCTATCTTTCTGGCCGCTCACATCACATCCAACTCAAATCTCACAAATCCCACACTTTTCCTGTCACCGCCGGTGTGCCCCAAGGCTCTGTCCTGGGGCCCCTCCTCTTCATCATCTATGTTCTCCCACTCGGTCACATCCTCCGCCGTCACAACATTCACTTCCACTGTTACGCGGATGACACCCAGCTCTACCTCTCCACTAAACCTTCTTCCTCTCTCCCTCCATCCTCCCTCACCCTCTGTCTACAAGAAATTCATTCCTGGTTCTCCTCCAACTTCCTCAAACTCAACAGCTCTAAAACTAAAGTCCTTCTCATAGGCACCCCCTCCACTCTCTCCAAATCTAACAGCTTCTCTATCTCCATCCATAACGCATCTGTCCTCCCCTCCCCTCAGGTCAAGAGTCTGGGTGTCATCCTCGACAGTTCACTCTCCTTCCAATCTCACATCAATAACATCACTCGGTCTGCCTACTTCCACCTGCGCAATATCTCTCGTCTCCGCCCCTTTCTCATCCCCCACACCACCGCCATCCTTGTCCACAGCCTCGTCACCTCAAGGATTGACTACTGCAACTCTCTTCTTTTCGGCCTCCCCAACAAATCCCTCCAAAAACTGCAGCTCCTCCAAAACTCTGCAGCTCGCTTCATCACCCGGACCCCCACAACTGACCACATCACCCCCGTACTCCGACAACTCCACTGGCTTCCTATTAAACAGCGCATCAACTTCAAAATACTCACCACTTTCAAAGCACTGGACAACCTGGCCCCTCCGTACTTACAGTATCTGACCTCCTCCACTCTCACACTCTCCGTCCCCCCCAGCCAGACTCATCACCGTGGGACACAGAGCCTTCAGCCGTTCTGCCCCTCAGCTCTGGAACTCTCTCCCCCCTGACCTCCGTACCATCGACTCTCTCCCACTCTTCAAATCCAGACTCAAAACCCATCTGTTCAGACTTTCCTACCCCACCTCACCTCACACACACGATCCCACCATTCCATATTGTACTTTACTGTTTTATTCTGTTGCTTCTGTTTTTAATGTTTTTATTATGCTCTGTACAGTGTCCTTGGGTGTTTAGAAAGGCGCTTTTTAAATAAAATGTATTATTATTCAACCCAATAATAGTATGAACTACACCTCTCCTACAAGAAAATGAACAGATGGTTCCTAGACCACATAGCCATGATATGTATAGGTATTATGGAAAAATTATTTCTAGATGGGACTAAGAAGAGAAAAAAAATTATGGTGGCAGAGTGGATAGCACTCACTTCTCAGCAAGAAGGTCCTGGGTTCGAATCCCGGTCGGAACAGGGCCTTTCTGAGTGGAGTTTGTATGTTCTCTCTGTGTCAGCATAGGTTTCCTCCGGGTTCTCCGGTTTCCCCTACCACTAAAAACATGTAAAATAGATCTGGCATCCGCCTCCTGTACTGGCGACCTCGCTCCAATCTCTGTGTGGAGTGAGAGACAAATGCCCAAAAAATAACAATTGTAAACCGCTTTGTGACTCTGGTCTGTGAAAGGCGGTATATAAATAAAGCCTTACTTTTTAAAAAGCTACGTTTATTTTATGTAGACCTCTGACAAAGGCAGAAGTCTACCTCCAAAACATGTCCCTTACCATAGTTATCTGAAGACTTGACAGCTGCTCTCCACTACACTTTTGTGTTATATCCGAGTTCTTTAGAAAGCTGTCAATTCGCCAACACAGATCAAAGAATCACAAAGTTACAAAGCACAGGTATTGCAACAATAGAAAACACATAGAGCCATATGTCCATCAGAATCAGAATCATTTTTATTGCCACGTAAGTAACAGGAAGTCACAGACTTGGAAATTGCTTTGGCCCATTGTTCATATACATTTTAAACTATGTGCTCCTGTTGTGATGTCACATGATAAAAAACCTGCTGGATATTTTGTCAAAATTGTGCAGCTTTACTCCACATTGAGACCTCTCCTAATTCCAAACTAAAAACAGTTTTGCACCCATGACTGGTTGTGCTCCAATCGCAGCCTGCACCCTGAGGACGCAGCCAGCCCGAGTTTGTCAGTAGCTTTGTGGCGCTTCATTAAACTTAACCACGAGTTAAACATTCATTTGTTCCAAAGCAAATGACTTCAACCTTTTCAAAGCCCAGCCATCAGTGGAGCCGCGGAAGGTTTTTTTTTTTTTCTTGGGGTAAATCTGGTAAAAGGGATTAGCGACAATGGAAAATAAATGAATTCGGACCCCCGAGACACGTGTGCACACAGATGATATGTTTATGGGACAGATTATCTCAGTAACTTTGAATAAATCCCCAACATGGAGGTGGGAGTAGAGTTTTCATTGTTGTGTGTTTGCAAATCAAGCAGGAGACGGCATGGGGTCCCCTCCTTGGGGTTCCCCACAGCGACGCAACACAGGACCTCCTCTAAAATGTGTTTACCGCCATGTAATTATTGTCTAATTATACTTTAAGCAGAGTGAATGTGTGATAATGGCAGTCGTATTTGGATGTGGTAAATATATCGCCATCGGGGCGTGTGGGTGGCAGCTTCAGGAGCATTTGTAGAAATTTGTAACAAGAACTGCAAAAGGAAAATTGAATATTGAGTAATGCTTCTTGTATTCATGTCATAAGTAAGGATTAGACAATAAACAATAACGTTTATCACCATTTTGTTTAATTGTGATAATGTAGAGAGAAAATCACCAACGACAGTAGATCTTCGTGAAGCATTTTAAAGATAATAGCCACATTCTAATAGATTGATCAGAAATAAGCTAATTTTGGCATCACTGCTGATTTTACAATGCAGAAAAAAAATATCAAGCTGAGGTAGATTTGTTTTTTATTATAAATAATCGTCTCAATTTTCTCCATAGAAAATTATTTGCCACAAATATAATGTATCCGTTTTTGAGAAACATCAGAGTTTATTTTAAATTTCAGTGTAAAGCTGAGTCCAATTAGCAAAAACGAGGATACTTTTAGCTCCTTAGTTTAAGTGAATATCAAAGCTGTCATTTTCATATACAGTGGGGCAAAAAAGTATTTAGTCAGCCACCGATTGTGCAAGTTCTCCCACTTAAAATAATGACAGAGGTCTGTAATTTTCATCATAGGTACACTTCAACTGTGAGAGATAGAATGTGAAAAAATCCAGGAATTCACATTGTAGGGTTTTTAGAGAATGTATGCGTAAATTATGGTGGAAAATAAGTATTTGGTCACTTCAAACAAGGAAGATCTCTGGCTCTCACAGACCTGTAACTTCTTTAAGAAGATCTTCTGTCCTCCACTCGTTACCTGTATTAATGGCACCTGTTTGAACTCATTATCTGTATAAAAGACACCTGTCCACAGCCTCAAACAGTCAGACTCCAAACTCGACAGCTCCAGACCAAAGAGCTGTCAAAGGACACCAGGAAAAGAATTGTAGACCTGCACAAGAATGGGAAGAGTAAATCTACAATATAGGCAAGCAGCTTGGTGTGAACAAATCAACTGTGGAAGCAATTATAAGAAAATGGAAGACATACAAGACCACTGATAATCTCCCTCAATCGCAAGATCTCATCCCGTGGGGTCAAAATGATCATTAAAACAGAGATCAAAAATCCCAGAACCACACGGGGGGACCTGGTGAATGACCTGCAGAGAGCTGGGACCAAAGTAACAAAGGTTACCATCAGTAACACACTACGACAACAGGGAATCAAATCCTGCAGTGCCAGACGTGTCCCCCTGCTGAAGCCAGTGCATGTCCAGGCCCGTCTGAAGTTTGCCAGAGAGCACATGGATGATACAGCAAAGGATTGGGAGAATGTCATGTGGTCAGATGGTCAACTGTTTGGTATAAACTCGACTCATCGTGTTTGGAGGAAGAAGAATGCTGAGTTCTATCCCAAGAACACCATACCTACTGCGAAGCATGGGGGTGGAAACGTCATGATTTGGGGCTGTTCTTCTGCTAAGGGGACAGGATGACTGATCCGTGTTAAGGAAAGAATGAATGGGGCCATGTATCGTGAGATTTTGAGCCAAAACCTCCTTCCATCAGTGAGAGCTTTGAAGATGAAACGTGGCTGGGTCTTCCAGCATGACAATGATCCCAAACACACCGCCCGGGCAACGAAGGAGTGGCTCCGTAAGAAGCATTTGAAAGTCCTGGAGTGGCTTAGCCAGTCTCCAAACTTCAACCCGATTGAAAATCTGTGGAGGAAGTTGAAAGTCCGTGTTCACTGCTCTCGAGAAGATCTGCATGGAGGAATGGGCCAAAATACCAGCTATTGTGTGTGCAAACCTGGTAAAGACCTAATAGTAATTGTTTGACCTCTGTTATTGCCAACAAAGGTTCTATTACAAAGTATAGAGTTGAATTTTTGTTATTGACCAAATACTTATTTTCCACCATAATTTCCAAATACATTTCTTTAAAAATCCTACTATGTGAATTCCTGGATTTTTTTTCACATTCTGTCTCTCACAGTTGAAGTGTACCTATGATGAAAATTACAGACCTCTGTCATTATTTTAAGTTGGAGAACTTGCACAATTGGTGGCTGACTAAATACTTTTTTGCCCCACTGTAGCACCATTGTAGCCCACTAGAGATGTTATACATGCTTCCTTATTATGCTAAAGTTAGAGATGTTATGTTATTTTAGTATAGATGGCCTGTGTGGTCTCGTTCCTACTCCTGTACTTCCTGTAACTGGTGATGCAACACTGATTTCCCCATCGTGGGGCAGATAGAGGACATTTTAATCTTTCTAAACCACACGACTTGATCACATGAGCACAAAGCTAAAGCATAAAATAAATGATTACAACATGCACAAAGCAAACCTATCCGCTCAAAAGACATTACCCCTGCGATGACATGCTGACCACTCTAACAACCACCGGGTCACTACAAGGTCAAACCTTTCCTTTTACATAAAAAAGTTGCATAATGCACCTTTACATATTAAATTAAATAATAAAAATATGTTAATGCTGATTTGTGAAACAATTCAAAACACTGTTATATCATTTAAAATGCAGTAAAAGTGAATATCAACTTGGGAGCCACTGATTTCAATTAATTTAAACAGACATTTTTTCTAGATTTATTAGTTGGTTTTTCCCCCTCCATATCAATTTTATATATCATATTTTAAAGATAAGAAAAGCAAGAAAGACAGAAATTCTTTTGTGCCTCAATCACAAATAATTTATTTTCACCCATGTTTCCTTCTTACAGTGTATGAAGCAATATCATGAATCTTTCCTTTCGAGTGGTTTCTCTGGGTACTTAACATATCATTTTCTCAGAGATGTCATCACTTTCATGTACCTTGCAGCCTTTAAGAACGTATCGCTCAGACTCAAACAAGAAGTTCCTAACGGCAGAAAAGTGACTCACACATTCTCCTATATTCCTAATCACGCCCCAGCACCTAATGTATCATGAAACATAGTCATTAGCTACACATTTTGTTCTTGCGCTCGCCATTATCCTTCCTATAATAGCGTGCACTGTGCAATGTCAACGGAGACCTGCCGCCAGCCTCCATGTGCGATAATAACACGTCGGTGGCATGACTCTATAGCCTTCACTGAGCCGGAAAATCAAAGGTGAGGAAAGAAAATGTGCATATTTCTGTTGCGCTAATTACAGTCTGTGGCCTGAGAAGTCGATTCTGTGTTATTATGTACATTATATTTGTGCATAACCCTGTGACAAACTCCTATAATATGCTCCAATAAATATTTAGCCTGAATGTCGCTTGTAATGAAGGCACGCTCGGCAGGCAGACGGAAATAGCATCGCAGTATTAGCAGGAACTTTGGATTCTGCAATGACTTCACTTCACTTGTTTATGATAATTTTGCTTATTCTACAGACTTTGATAGTGTGAACCGAATCTAATCAGTGGAAGCAGTGAGCGTGCTTCTGCACCTGTGGGGATTGCATTGTTTTTATAAAAACAAATCAGCTTTATCGGCCTGCCAGAAACTTATTTACCGAGTACATTGAAATTATTTGATTTAATCATGGAGAATATTAGCCTGGTGAAAGGTTTAAAGCAGGGGTGCCCAAACCTTTTGCTTCCAAGGGCCAAAGTAAAACTTTGCCAGTCGGCCGCGGGCCAAATACACCGATATTACGCATGAAACACAAATAAATGTAGATTTGATCAAGTTCAATTAAATGCATTAATTATTGTCTATCACGAATCACAGCTGAATGAATGAAATCAACACAGTCTTAGTGAAGTGGAGACTCCAGGGAAATATGCGGATTTGAGGAGACTACAGTACGGAAAGATTCCGGCCGCGTAATCAGGGTCCAGAGGAGGGAGATTTTCTGTCATGGCTTATTTAAAGGTTTAAAATCATATAAAAAAACCTCAAAAAGAGAACAGAAACATACATTTTCTATGTAAATAAACTGTTTTTTAAATGCTACTTGTAAACAAATAATGTGCCTGCTAGTAAATGAAAGTACTAATTTATATTAAATAATATCATACTCCCAAATTAAATAATCTATATTTTTAACCTGCTCATGTCAGTAAACTGTTTGTTGAAGACCTTTTTCTAAACAGTTTTGCATTACTATAGTACAGTGATTTATAATGTATAGGTTTATTGTACTAATGACATTTACTTTACAAAAGTAAAGTCTCTTTTCATATATTTATTTTGAACAAAAGTGTTTAACTACATTTGAATCATATTACTTTATCTTAGCTTTTATCAAAAAGGGGAGACATCACTGATCAATAGATCTGGTTTTAGCACACTTTTAAACATGATCAGGTTTTAACTCTGTTTTAACTTCATATTTTTAACATAGGACAAGTATTCTCAATTAGCAGTGAACTGAATATTAAACTAACGAAATCAGACTAGTTAACCCTGATTTGTTCCTAGAGTTTGTTTTGTTTTGCCTAAACACAGTACAACATTTATAAACAATCAAAACAAAGTAACTGTTAAAGAGTCCGTGTTTCCGCTCCTCCAAAGGGCTCTTGAACGCATCATAAAACTCCGCGTAAGTTCTGACATTCAATGATCGCGAGTGATGACGGCGCTTACCGGCTTCTTTCATGGGGTTGTAGAAGGGTTTGTTTTGCACGGTATCTGTTGCTTCTACTTACGTGGATCGTGCGCTGCGATCCCTGCTTGTCCTGCTTGAACTCACTCTGAAGTGTGTGTGTCCGTCTTTTTTAACACACCGGGTGGGTGCGGATTGCGCAGGTGAATAGTTCCACTCGCCATTTCCCTCCGGTGAGGAGGGGGAGTGGCAGTTCGCCAGCACAATCCTCTCAATTTGATAAAACATTAAATTGCTCAAAAAAATTATAATAGTAGGCTGAAAAAAAAGAACATAAAGGGGCCTTGTTTTGAAAGATGTGTTTGATTTTAAAAAACATTTTAGTGCAAGTTGATGTGAACCATGAGTGAGGAGTGTATCTCGATACAACAGTAAAGTACTGGACAGTTTCCGTTCAGAGGGCGTTAGTGCGCCCGCGCGATCTCAACCTCACTGTCTGTTCAGTGAGGTTGAGGGACGCAGATAGAAACTTACAGAGGAGTTGGCGGGCCAACTGATATGGTCCGGCGGGCCAACTTTGGCCCGCGGGCCCCACGTTGGGCACCCCTGGTTTAAAGAGCTCCGGTGTTGTTTAAGCAAACTGTGTTGTTTGTTTAGTTTGAAAAATGTATAGAAAAGACTAAAGCTGGAGAACCACAACAAACCACTTTGAAACCACCGAAAATGTTTTTTATGCACTTTATATTGAACTTTTTTGACACATAAAGGCGCTTCACATGTCACTCACTATATAGCTCAATACCTTTTTTTTTTATTATCTATGATCTTAAATTATAGAACCTGTTTGACATGTGCAATCTGAGTGCTCTTTTCTTCCTGCCTCTATTCTGGTGTACTGTGCGCAACAATTTGGGACAAATATAGAATTATCTTATCTTATCTTATACACGGTGGGAATAAACTAGACCAATCAAATGCCTTTATTCGCATTGGAAATTCAGCTTGCCTCAGCAACCATCTTAGCAACATGTCCCGGCGATCCAAGATGGCACCGTATTCAAATGAATGGTTGTGCTCAGTGGCGCTTTGTGACGGCAAAAGATTAGCGGATGTTGCCTGGAACTCGCAAAGATCCATGGGAAACTTGCAAAGATCTATGGGAAACTCGCCTGTATTTGGGCATCGTCTGGTCCTGCCAGTTCAGCGCAGTGGATGATCTCCCATGATGCATTGCCTCACACCGGGTCTCACGCAAGCGCACAGAGGGGCTCGGTTGCGCTCTGACTAATCAGAGCAGTTCATCAGAGTAGGAGTTAGAGCGGGAGCCAGACGAGCAGAGTTTGTGGCACTAAAGTGTGGATTTAAAGAAAAGCAAAGGATTTAAGAAGGAAAAAAGTTCAGGATGACAAGGGACACTAAAATTGCCACAAAATCCGACCTTTATTAAAGCCAGTGTTGCCAACTCCTCAGTAAGGAAAGTAGCTATTGGCTGTCCCAAAAGTCGCTAGAAGTCGCTAAATGACGTCATCGCCTAATTTGCATAATTTGCCATTTGCAAATAACTGTAACAGACGCTGTAGGAGAGAGGAATAAGGTCGTGGGAGAGACAAAAGTGAGTAAAAACACCCTAAATATGTTTAGAACTACAAATGTACAAAAATAATTTCAACATTAACAACATTTAATGATTTTAATGCTTTGTCTAGATCCACATTACACACATCAGTTTTGTCCTGTATTGTTAAATGTTATAACAGCAAATGTAATCAAAAGATTGTTATGTAGGGTGAAATTGCTAGCTCTACAACCAACCCTCCTCCTTTATCCGGGCTTGGGACCGGCAAAGTGACCCAAAAGACACACTCTGGCAGAGTTACTTAGGTTTATTTTTGTAAGTTTTTTTTTTTTTCATAGTTTGGCATAACAAATGATTTAATGTGACCCACTACTGAGAGAAAACAGAGTCACGGACAGAGCTGCCGCGGATGGAGTGGGGGGTAGTGGGGGGTGGCGGTGGTAGGAGTGGCCGGGGAGCTTTGGATGTGTGGTGGTGGTGGAGCTGAAGTTCAGTCTGCAGCAGCCTGAAAACTCCCTGTGCTTTTGAGTCTCCTCTCTCTCTCTCTGCTCCGCCCATAGACTGTAGCTGGGACTGCTGCGCAAGGCTACTGTGAGACTGGCCGCCTGTAAGTGCTTTGGGACGGGGGAGGGGCTCACGTTGAGGACAGCAGAACAATACGTGCTTCACGAGTCTCCAAAACACCAGATAAGTCGCCAAAACACCAGATAAGTCGCCAATAACACCAGAAAAAGTTGCTAGATTTGTCGCTAGTCGCTTTTTTGAAAAAAAGTCGCTATAGGGGTCTGAAAAGTCGCTAAATCTAGCGACAAAGTCGCTAAGTTGGCAACACTGATTAAAGCTGTAGGTTCTCTGTCAGCTGAGGTTGCGCTGTTTTAATTTACATTGAGTTCTATGGGGAAATATTCTGGGTAGCCCACGTGAATTTCGTCTGGTCTAGTTTGCATTACTGAGAGAATCCCCCGAGCACGTGGGTTATTCAGCTCCAAGCTAGTAATACCCTATCCAGTTATTATAATAGATCCATGGTCTGCCCCTGTTATGGTCTGAAGAAATTGGCTGCAGCTAGCTTATGTTCCAATTGGCTAGTTGAGGCTAACAGCATGGTGACATCAGAACTCGTCATCCACTCCTCACATAAGGTGTCTATGATCCAAACCAATTCTCTAACACACTGCAACACATCTGCTGTCTATCATCACCCATGTCAAATTTGTTCACACATAGGAACATGGAATCTCACGTTTCTGTTTGGATTCTTCCCAAACTTGATCAAAATTCCAAGTGGGTCCATTTCATTGCATTATCACTTGCGGCCATATGTGTCAACACCGCTATCCTTCTCTGTTCTCTCCCTTGTTTATCATACTTACACGATTGGACACGGCTTAACACAGAAATATGAAGCACGCTTTCGCCATTACATCTACCTCGTAACATACAATAGCCTCATTATATACCCTGCCGATATTATATTCAAACCAGACGGATCAATGGGCCTCGTTTCAAATTTCGACTTTAATCTACTTAACATATAGATTGCATTAGGTCTCTATTTTCCTCCGTCAATATTGTGCGGTGGCGCGAGTTTGTTCGACAATTAATCTTGGAACGTCAATGAAAATGTTCCATCTCAAATATTCCTCCTTCAAAATCTGCAGTGATTGCGTACCCAACCTTTACAAGAACCCAGACAAAGTTTCTTGTTTAGTTTAAGGATATTAAGGCAGCAGCATTTGGTAAAGCCCACGCTATATATGTATACATAAAGCTACCCAAAAGCTGATTCGCGAACAGCCCAAGGTAATCCTTCCAACAAAAAGCCAATGCTGAAGCTATTTATACGTACCGTGCAAAGTCCAACAAGCGTCTTCCAGAACCAATTGGTAGGCTATATTAGGGGCGTTCACGTACATTTAGATAATCCCACTGTTTGCATTAGACAGCCATAGATAATCTGTATATACAATGGCGAAATTAGGTTGTAGATGCCTTGGGCGAACGGTGCGCACAGGGCCCTTCCACATGTTGCACTTCAAAGAGGGCCTGGGTTGAGTGGAAGCAGGTGGGCCCCGTTTGGAGAGGGGGGGGGGGGCTTGGAGGGTCGACGAATGCATATAGGGGTCTGCGTAATGTCAAGTTAGAGCAAGAGAACAGAGGCGAACGCAAGGTTTATGATGTGGTAAAGAGGGCAGATATTGTCATATTATCGCCGCAGCCGCATGTCGGGGCAGGGTAATTAAGGATCCGCCCACACGCAGCAGGGAAGCGATTTTATTGGTCCCCACTGGCTGGAAAGAATTAAAGCGGTGTTATTAAAGCCGATGTAAAGGTCTTGTCCCAGTCAAACGGGTTTTAGGGTATTTTTCATGATAAAAGTCAAAGTCTGGACATGACGATTAGGGGAATTCAGAGCAAGTCTCTATTCCTTAAGTCGTACAACGTGCTTTCTTCAATGGACTCCAACTTATTCTGCCATATGTTCAAAGTCATACTAAGTCCACAATGTTAGATCCAGCTTTAGAGTTAAGAGGTATGGGATTACGAATTGGGTGTCAATATAGTCAAAGATATACATATATATATAATAATTTATAATCTTAACTAACACGCTAAAGTCCCGTTAGTATATATATATATATATATATATATATATATATATATATATATATATATATATATATATATATATATATATATATATATATATATATATATAGTTAAGATTAATAAATTAACACAAGAATTAGGGCGTTAAAAAAATTGACGCATTTCAATCGCCATGTCCCTTTTTTGCACCGCGGAATGTTTCTCACTGGATGGGTTTCAGACAGACCGATTGTACTGGAGCACCGCGCTACTTCCAGGCTTGTTCTCTGCACCTCCCAATGACAGAACTGACTCTGTGAAACACTGTCCCCACTGCTGTCTCTGTGCAAAGTGTCTAAAGTTTGTGTTTGGTGCGGTACTACACTCGCACGCTGGTTTCTAAATATGGTATTGCTACACATAATGGCAAAAATTGCACTGGTCTGTTTGACTTGACAAAAATAAACAATATTTTTGTTGTTTAAGCTTATGTATTCTATTCAGTCATTATTCAATGTTATTCTAAAAATCCATGTGAAAAAAATTACTTCTCTCTCAGGTCAAATAATTATATTAAATAGAAAGCCTCTGATTAATTAGATACAAAATTTAAATCGAGTCCCAGCCCTAACATATATATATATTTATGAAGTTAAACAATTGTTTCCATTGAACGTCATGATACAATACTGTGACTGAAGCTGTAACCATATTTTATTACTAAAAAAAAATAGATTCCACTCAAGGAGACTGTGTGAATGTGCGTCTTTCAAAAGGACGCATTATTAGAACTGTTCATGGGAACCGTCCAACTTTGAGAAAAAGAGAACGCCCCAGGTTAGACTTTTAATGGCACCGTAAGCAGCGGCTGAAGAACACCCAAGTCTGTTAACTTTGACATTTATTATTTTATGTTGTCTGTTAGTTATGGATTTTTTCCTTACTATGGGGACAACAGATGGCAAAGTCTGGCATCTTTCACTGGTTCTACAGATGTTGTGCACTGTCCTTAGACAAATCAAATAAATTATTACATAAAATAAAAAATATACAAGAAAATCAAACATTTGTAAGACATCACACATGATTTGGGTACATCAGGCATGTCCAAACCAAGGCCTGTGAGCCAATTGCGGCCCTCTGTGTCATGTTATTTAGCCCTTTGTCTAATAATAATTATACATCAAACTTCTTTAACACTATTTGGACACTCAAAGACGCTTTACAAAACATACAAAAGTAAACAATTAAGAACCAAATAGAGGAAAGGCAAGGTGAAACAGGTGGGTTTTTGAAGTGATTTCAAGTTCTGGAGTAAGGGGGAGTTTCTGATGGGTTGTGGGTGTGAGTTCCAGAGAGTGGGGGCAGCTGCGGCTGAAGGCTCGGCCCCCCAAGGTTGGGTGTTTAGTCCTGAAAGGAGTGAGGAGGTTTAAGTCTGTGGATATGATGCGGCGGGTGGGACAGTGATGATGGAGGAGGTCAGTGAGGTATGAAGAGGCCAGGTGAGGAGGAGTACGTTGTTTTGGATGCGGAATGAAACAGGGAGCCAGTGGAGTTGTTTAAGGACGGGGGTGATGTGGTCTCTGGAGCAGGTGTGGGTGAGACCGTGGAGGAGGCTATTGCAATTGTCGAGTCTGAAGGAGACGAAGACGTGACCAAGTATTTCAGCAGTGGATCGTGAGAGGGAGGGGAGGAGTCTTTGAGATCATGAATAATAGTTCACAGTGTCATCCAGCCAACTTCAGCTCTGCCAACATTGACCAGTTATACCTTGTTGTGAAGCTAAGAATCTCTGTTCTGACATTTGTATTTGATTGTATGGCACTGATATATCTGGTGAGTAAACATTAGTCCTTTACATGTCATTATTCTTTCACTCCATACACGGTGGTGATAAACTACTACTGTAGCCACAGCTGCCCTGGGGCACACAGACAGAAGCGAGGCAACCAGTATGTGCCATTCGCCCTTTCGACCACCACCAATCACACACACACACCAGACTCATTCTAGGCAAAGGGGTGAAGGATCTTGCCTAAGGACACAACAGCAGTTTGGCACTTTACACCCGCAGCCACCCCACTGTGGCTGGTGTTCCCAGAGGTTAAGTGTCTTGTCAAAGACACGACGACAGCAGACATCAGTGGGAGTAGGAGGTGAGAGTCGGGCTCGAACCCACGACCCTCTGGCTCAAAGGCCAATGCTCTACCAACTGAGCTGGGTTCGAATCCCGGTCGGACCAGGGCCTTTCTGAGTGGAGTTTGCATGTTCTCCCCGTGTCTGCGTAGGTTTCCTCCGGGTACTCCGGTTTCCCCTACCTCTAAAAATATG
Organism: Knipowitschia caucasica; assembly: GCA_964034765.1. Taxonomy (NCBI): domain Eukaryota; kingdom Metazoa; phylum Chordata; class Actinopteri; order Gobiiformes; family Gobiidae; genus Knipowitschia; species Knipowitschia caucasica. Next base: position 13,539,129 of record OZ035837.1, on the reverse strand, counting down.
TCCAATAGTTCTGGCATGTGCCTCCTGTACTGGCGACCCCGCTCCCATCTCTGTGTGGAGTGAGAGACAAATGCCCAAAATTAACAATTGTAAACCGCTTTGAGACTCAGATCTGCAGTGAAAAGGCGGTATATAAATAAAAACTTACTTACTTACTTACTTACTAGCTACTGTCGCCCTGTTTCATGTTGTCTATAACTTGAGTGGCCCTCATACTATAGAGTTTTGACACCAATAGGATACATGATTCACACATCTCAATAAGGTACATCCAAAGTCTCTAGGGTCCTTGTCAGGAGCAGTTATTGCCGTATTACAGCCCCCAGGAGCCATCTCCAAATACTGATGCTTGGCTTAGTCAGGACAAAAGCTGGAGGATTTTACTTATTGTGCATATTCTTAGTGGAAGGGTAAACCAGAGCACCCAGAGGAAACCAGAAAACACTGACAGAAACAGCAAACTGTGCTACCATGCCTCCTCTAAACATTGGAGTATTGAATTAAGAGAAAAGCCAAGAAATGGTAACACATGTTATATCCTGACATCAATGCATTCTGATGTCGACTAACATCATAATGCTTTCATACTCCCTCATGCTCAGTGCCACTATTTCACCATTGTCTGCTATTTTGAATACCTTTGTGTAGCCTCATTATATTGTATGCAAACACAAGCTTAGATTTATCTTTTGCTCTGAATGTCCCTGTTTGTTGCAGGTGGCCAGCTGGATGCAGCCGACCAGATTCTCATTACGACATCTGTTAGGAAGCTGTGATGCATGTCCTGAGTTTTGCTATCGCCACCACTTCTACAAACCTCCTGCCTTGCACTTTTCCCCTGAACAAGAAGTGACAGGACTATTGATTGTTATAAGACGGTTTTTTTTGTGTGGACATTATGTAGGTATATTTATATTTGCGACTCACCATGGATCAGAAGAATGGTTTTCTTCTTTTGCATGATGTGCAGATATGTCCCGGATTTAAACATATTCTTTCAGTGGGCTTTCTTTCTTTAGCTTGTTTTATTCCTGATCTTATCTGATTTAGAGTAATATTAGTCTCGGAATGTATTCTTTTGTTCAATATTTTTTTATCCTGAAAAAGTCCAATCCATAAAACATTCTAACTCTTAAGATTCGTCTGAGAGCTAGACACAATCATCAAAAGAGCCACAGGTTCCTGACCTCTGAAGCATGGAAACGATAACACAATATTTCACTTTTTCAAGATATGTTATGTCATCCGCATCTCCTTAAAATAAAATAATGCATTCTATGGCCTTTCTCTGTGTACTTTTTAACACTAGCTAGCCTTGTTTTCCCCCTGGTCTTGTCTGACACAATTCTTTGCCACTCGGCACTCAGAAAACTATTTAGCTTGGTAAAATTCTAATTTCTTCTCCAAGAGGTTTGGCTTTACAACATGGAACTCTACAGGGGAAGCCACCGTCGCCCGCACAGTTTGATCGACAGCTGATCTCAGACCTACAGCACTCCTCCCTCAGTCAGTCAAGTGAAGTCATGGAAGAATAATCACTTTGCGGCGTGAAGCGGGCAAATGAGAAGTGGCTTTATATTTACACACAGGTCAAAAGTGTGTGAGCGATTGAAGAGTTTTATGTTATTCCCAGTCAGTTATGTAAATGCTGTGGAAATTGGCGCAGTCAGGCTGGGAGCTGGAACCTGGCTGTGTGTTGATTGAGGGCCTATAAAAATGGCATACACTTTTTGAAACGGCTTTCAAAGGCAAAGGAACGATTTGTCATATATTTCCCCTGTGACTATAGAGCCCAAAAACAATCATTCTCGCGCCCAATAAAATGCAAAACCAAATGTCAAAACACGTTGAAAGAAAAGTAATGAAACAGCTGTATAATAATGTTTTTTTTTTTTCTGTCAAACATTTGATAATAATAAATGTGTGCATTTCAAACAGCAGGAGAGATGCAACATGATTTCTCACTTAAAAAATAAATATGCATACATTTTATATAGTGCTTTTCTGGACGCTCAAAGACATTTCACACATCATTATTTGTTCACTTCATACACGTTGGTCATAAACTACTACTGTAGCCACAGTTGCCCTGGGACAGACTAACAGAAGTGAGGCAACCAGATTGTGCCATTGGTCCCTCAAACCACCACCGAGCATTCACAGACACACCAGACTCATACTGTGGAAGAAGTGCCTGGTATTCCCAGAGGTCTACCATCACAGTATTAACCAGGCCCTGCCCTACTTAGCTTCAGAAGTTTGACATGTGGGTTTGGCATGTTTTTGTGTGCTGTCCTAAAATAAATAAATTCAATTCAATTTAGTATTAGCTTATTGAGGCTAACCACATGTCATCGCAATGTTGACATATCATCAGCCCGGAATTTCCTTCTGTTTTATTTCACCAATTTCTTGATGATTTGTGGAGAGAAAATTTAAGTTTAGATGATGTACAATACTGGATTATTTCTGGGACGACTGCTCCATTCTCGTGTGATCGAGTGCCTCTCCGAGAGGTGACTGTGCAAACATGCAGCCAATGAGTTTCCCAACCTTCCAGAGCGTACAGAACCACTCAAACAAACATTTATCGCTAAATTCAAGGAGACACGTTCATTTAACTTTTGTGAGCTTTTAAGCGACTTTTAATTTGGGTCATTATGAGCGGCGTCCCTGAAGTGTCGTTTCATTCACATGTGTTTAACGGATGGTCTTTTGGATAACTACGACTTTGAACAGAGACGCACGCTTGGCTTCGTTCATTCTAAGTGAGCTGTTCAGATGTTAGCCAAAAGCCTCAAAAAGACACTTGGAAGATTTCAACTATTTTAAGATATTCAAATTTAATATTACTTTTACTGAGGACGAAATAGACTTTGTGCATCTCATGGCTAACACTGGACATTGTGAGACAAATGGATGTTTTTGTTAGTCACCGGCAATTGAAGCTAAGCAGAGCTGGTTAGTACTGTGACGGGAGACCTCTTGGGACACCTGGTTATGTTTATCTTATCTTTTCTCTTGGAGTGATAGAACTAAACTGTTTTTAGAGCGAGGAACTAGTAACATGGATTTCATTACATAATTCCATTTTATTTGGGATGTATGAAATGTAAGTACCCAAGCTTTAAATCTGTCTTTTGTCCAAAACATGGCCTGGCCTATAACAGGTAGTGAAACAGATTGCAAGACAGTTAAATAAGTTAAGTTTATCATCCCACAGTGGGGAATTTTCAATGTTGCAGCGCACACACAGGACAGAAGTAAGAGCACAGATTATTCTTAAGATAACAGGCTAGTTGTTGTTAGCTTTACCATGACAGAAAAACTGTGCGCATATAAAATATTAATCCTGGAATTTCTGAAGCTGAACAGTTCTTTTCTGTTCTGACGGTTAAGGAGGGCAATGTTCTCTGTAACCTCTTAATACATGCCTACTTTCGGAAATACACTATTCAAAGAATGCTCACTTGTTCGGCCTTCAAGTAGTTAATTCATCTATGAACTTTGTTGCTTTACACAAACCATCTGTAAATGTGTTTTAATGATTCACATTAATAAGAAATGAGGAGGTTGAAATAACATATTTGTTGTAAAAGCAAAACCACTCTCTCAGTGCAGAGCAGCGTCATGTGGAAACGGCTCTGTGTGAGGGTCCAGACCCGACAGTTTCACGTCATTTTAAGTGATTCTAATAATGTACAGAACCATACACGTCATTCAATAGTAATCAAAGTATTTTGTATTGGATTAATTGAACAAGAGCTGAACTGGCGGCTTCTTGTCATGTGTTGGATCAGGGGTGACAAACTAATTTTGGTTGAGGGCCAAGTTAAAAAACAAAAGAGCTGGTTGGGTTACTTATGGTTGGTTACTTATAATGACATGGCTCATAAGCCTGAGTTTGACTTGCATGTGTTAGATAATACATTAATTAACAAGCAGATTTGGGACCTTTTAACAAAATGAAAGGGTTTATTGTGCTAGTCTCTCTGCAATTGTTGAAACTCCCTTTTGACTTCCTGTTAAACAAAAGAAAATCGATATATATGGATGACAGGTGTCCACGAAAATCGCTCCACCAATGCCATGCTTGCTCTCTCTGCTTTATATCCATTGTATTACTCAAAGCATCGCCGCCAAAGCAAACACTTCTCATGATGTAATGCATGTTCTACCTCACACCACCCCACTTACCATTCCCAGCAGGTTGCTCTGATAGCCTGGGCTGTTTTCCTGTTGTCCTCAGGGGTTCGACTCTTTCCTTAATGGTTCCCTGGTTGGGTTCTTGAGACACACACACACACAGACACAGAGAGATGGGGGGGTAGGCGTCACCATGGAAGTCATTTGTCACTGTGTCTCTAAGTGCTCTGCTGCCTTTGACACCCTAACTACCTGATAATGGCTCATCTGGACCAAATCTGTGGCCGAACGCTCCCCTTTTTCCTGTTCTGGTCTCACGAAACTTAATTATCACGTTTTGAACCTGGGATTATCGGACCGACGGGGCTGGAACCTCTGTCCCATGTGTTGTTGGAATGCAGGGGTCTGTTGTGTAGTTCACGGTGGAGTAATGTAATGCAGAGAAAAGGCACTTGATCATTTTATAGGACACATGGGGAAGCTGTTTAAGTTGACATTTTTGCAGCATATAGAGCCTTTTTGGCTGTAAGTCAAGACAAGCATGCATTTATTATTCAATGGAACGGCAAAGTGACTCGATTGCTATTTAAAGTCAGTCATTAAGCTGAAGATGCATGCAACTTCTCAGATGAGGAACAAAACTGGTTTGCTAATGTGATAGTTAGGAATGAAGACATTTAAAAAAGGTTAATGTTGCGGAATACCTTGATGAATAGCGATGGGGAAGGTTTAGTTTGAATGAGAAGGAGGCAGAACCAAGATCTCCACTGTGTTATTTGTATAGCTTGTCTTTTACATCCGTGGCTAGTTTACTTTTTACCATCAAGGAGGTATTGTGAACAAATAATAATAATTTTCATTTTTTATTTGTAAAACTTTTGCTCTGTTCTGCTTGGATGGTAAAAGAACTGGACCGATGGTAAAACTACTGAAGATTGAATGTGTTATCTTTGTCCAAGAGGTAAAGGGGTCAACAGTGTTAGTCTGTGTGTCTCTGAAGAAGGATTTGAACAACATTTTCAGGAAAAACAACCACTGATTTCTGTAATTTGAGTGACCATCTGGGTGCTCAATTTTTGAGTAGCTTTGAGTATAATAGATATTGTGCTCATTTCCCTGAGAATATTACCTTTTACAATGAGGCATAACATTCCATTGTAGTATATCAACCGGATCATCCTCAAACATTTGGAGATGGAAGACTGACAGGCCATGATAGATAGATAGATACTTTATTGATCCCCCGAAGGAGAAAAGCAGGTGTCCAGCAGCAGAAGACTCATCCAGGTTTGTTGTACAGTCTGACAGCCGAAGGAACAAAGGATCCATGTCCCTGCTGTCAATGGTGAAATAAGTTTTAAAGCAACACTGACAACATCTAATCAAGTAAAAGGCCCACAGTTTACCACAGAAAACAGTGAGTGTTTTTTTTGTTATGCTGTATGAAAAATACAGTGTGAGATAACTATTATTTCAAAATCATAAAATATCAGTTCAGCTCTAGTACTTATGCTCATTAAGGTTGGCATAAATTTGACAATTTCACATTCTTGCAATAATATTTATTATGGTCTACATATCAACTAAAGTCTTTCAGGACACAGGACCTTATTACAGGACAAGAAATAATTATTCTCTGAAAAGACGACTTCTCACATGAATCGCCGTAGAACAATTGTGAAATGGTAAAAAAAAAAAATAATAATACATTAATTATCACAATACTTGCATTGTGTGTAAAAAATTGTGTGTAAAAAATAAAATAGCAATACTGAACGGAATCCATTTTTCCCCCACCACTAACGATCATTCACGGATTTGTACAGGCGGCTAATCTTTCAAAATCGGCTGGAGTAAATTGTCCGGAGCATTGATCCATTTGGAAGTCCCTGACTGAGGTCTGGGGGCTGTTGCACTTTTTATGCTGATGTGGGAACGACTCATACGTCTTCTCCCTAAATGTTTAAAGATTCTACCATTTGTTTTAGTTCTTCCAGTCAATGACATCTCACTCCATGATTCTTATCAACTGCCTGCCCTGCTACGTCTAGTCTGAGGAAGACATAAAACAAACTGGACTGAGCCACACTACAAATAAGGAATGTCCATGCGTCTGGAAAAGCCGACCGGACACACAGATGGTATATGGCTTTGTGTAGACGTCCAAAATGACTCCCCCCTGTCGCTGTGTATTAATATTTCTTGTTCTGTTTCTGCTTTATTGCGTGTTGCGCCAAAACTCCCAGGCCATAAATCCAGTGTTTATTCCACAGGTGCTGGTCGACCTGAGCCGCTTTGACTTACAACCCTCCGAAAAAGCGCTTCGGGGAATCCGGACTTTATGAAGTGGCTCCTCTTAGTGTAGTATTATGTCTTACAGCGCCCGGGAAATGAAGACAGTGTTTAATATGGAGCAGATGCACCTATACAGTATTTACCCTACATTTTCAAATCAATCGACATAAGCCTAAGGGACTGATATATTGTATATTCTCTACTTACCCGCTTTAGGTGAGAATATGCATCGGAAATAAAAGATGGATGTGAGAATTTCTGCAAAACACCAGCCATAGACTGTGGTTAGTTGTTTTTATCATTCTTAACATCTGAAATATGACCGACAAACAAACACATATTGGAACAGAAATAACATACAATTTATCTTCTGTTTAGGGTGTAAGCTTTTACACAAAATTATATTTATCTGGCATTCAGGGAAAACCCAGTAGTCAGGTGATCAATAAGGATAACCCAAAATGCACCACTGCAAGAAAAGCTATTTATAAAAATAAAATATAAATACAATAAATGTACCAAAACAGGAAATGTAGACATGACCTAAATGAGACGTGGTATCAACAATTATGGAACAGGAAGTGCCATATGATACAGGGTTTAAATACACAGGACTACACAGGTGCACACAATGTAAGGTGACAGCAGTACAGTGAAGTAAAGTGACGTATGATGGGCAATAAAGTGACTTTATAAAGGGCGAGGGGACAGGTTAAGAAGTGTTCAAGAGTCCAACAGCAGAGGGGAAGAAACTGTTCATGTGGCGGGAGGTTCTATTCCTGATGGACCGCAGCCTCCTGCCTGAGGGGAGTGGTTGGAATAGTCCATGTGCAGGGTGAGAGGGGTCGGCTGTGATACGACCAGCCCGGCCTCGAGCTCGGGCGACGTACAGGTCCTGCAGCGATGGAAGGCTGCGGCCGATCACTTCCTCTGCAGAGCGCACAATGCGCTGTAGTCTCTGTTTGTCCCTGACTGTGGCTCCAGCGAACCACACGGTGACGGAGGAGGTGAGGATGGACTCGATGATGGCCGTGTAGAACTGCACCAACATCTGTGCAGGCAGACCAGTATAAAAGGAAATAAAACTGTTACACTCGTGCAAAATAGACAGACATGCTGCTGTATCATCTATGACACCAGTAAATCAAACCTTAATATTGATGTAAAATAATATTCTAAAATAAACTTGTAATTTGCACTTCTGGACATTTATGGACATGTATTAACTTGGTATGGTATGGTATGTACTATTTGAACAGAGACAGTGTACAGTTAAACATTAACACTAAGGAGAGATGCACTGTACCAGGTTATAGCAAAGATGCTAATTTCCACCTGTAGTCCCTGGGCAGGCTGGTGTTATATTCATTTCAACAGATTATAATGTCGATGGATACATGACCGTGTCTTACATTTACAGACTTTAAATAACATAATTCATAAAACAATACATTTAATACCAATAAATATACAAATATTTACGGACAGTGGTCGTCCCATTCCCTATGAACCAATGGCTTCTAAGTTTTTGATTTTTTCCTGTGTTCAAACTGTTTAATTCTCTGATCTATTGTTGAGGAATCTACAACTTTGTACTATCCTCAAAGACCCCCCTTTTGAAACTTTCTGGCAATGCATCAGTTTTCTAAAGACACTCAAAGACGTTTCACATGTCATATCACCACCGTGTGTGTAGAGTGGGTGAATTAAGTACAGTAGCCACAGCTGCCCTGGGTCACACTGACAAAAGTGAGGCAATAGTAAGTGCCATCAGCTGATTCGACCATTCACACACACCAGACTCATTCAAGGCAATGTGGGTGAAGTGTCTTGCCTAATGACACAACAAGAGCACCTTACAACCGCACCAGGAATTCCCAGAGGTCTCCCATCAAAGTCCTTACCAAGCTATGTCCTGCTCAGCTTCAGAGGTCTGACTGAGGCCTAACAACTCCCAATTTTCTCCCGGTTCATGTGTTCCTCGTCAACTTCAGCGCCGCCTCGCGAGGACCGGAGCCGCTAGCGCATCTATGCTAAGTCACTGAGAGAGTGTTTGGGCTCCTCCCTGTGGTTCCTCTCTCCTTCTGTTCCCTCATAATCAAAGATAAACCACCAGCGAACATATTTTTACAGCCTCACACCAGGTCCCAATTGTGTGTGCCTGCTGCGCACAAGGTTGCAGCCCAGAGGCGAATGGTAAAAACACACACACACACACATACTGCATACAGACACACACATACACACATAATGCATGCAGACAGACACACACATACACACATAATGCATGCAGACAGACACAAACACACACACACACATATACAGTATATACAGAAAAACAAACACACATAGTTGACCAAGTCGACTAATTGAAGGAACCATCAAAGCTCTTTTGGTGAAACAAAAGTACTTATTTGTACTCCATTTGAATTATACATTCGAGCAGAAATTACACATTCATTAGTATTAATAGTAAGTATTTACATTCCATAGTTTATGGTGATTTGTTTGTACATTGTTATATTGCCTACTGAGGTTATGGTATACACATAAATGTGCATATACACAGTAAAACAATAGCATTTCCAATACTGCTAATGCAGGAAGGAAGTAGAAGCAGGCCTGTCACAGTGTGCACATCATACTACCCCTCATCGGAGCCCTAACACGTTCATCTTTGTCCAACCTGGTCCGACCTCTCTCCTTCTGAGAGCTCTGTGTGTGCACCTGTGTCTCACTGCTGTTCCTCACACACTGCTCTTTTTGCTGCTCTGAACCATAGACTTGTAAATAGAAAATGGATGTATTATATTACTTAGATAGAGTATAGCTGTTTAAACCGGTCTCCACGTGGACAAGGGGCCACCCGCGGACCAGCTTGAACTTACACGGACGATAATGAGATTTCATCTTCAATCAGTTAATTTAAGTTAAATGGCTCAACCTCAGCTGACTGGGAACCTACAGCTTTGACGAAGGATGGAAAATGTGAGGATTTTAGTGTCTCCTTTGATCCTGAACTTTTTTATTTTGAAATCCATCAATTTTCTACAAATCAACACTTTGGTGCAATAAATTCTGCTCGCTCTAGTCCCGCTCTGATTGGTTGCCGCCGTCCACAGCAACCTTTAATTAATCAGAATGCTCACGCGCAATTCTGGTTCTACGGAAGTAGAACCACTGCGCACCTACTGTAAAAGAACCAGAGCTGGCCAAATTATGTCATTTCCACTAGTCTTTGAGATATACACTATACAATACAATACAATTTATTCTTGTATAGCCCTAGGTCACAACAGAAGTCATCTCAGAGGACTTAACAAAACCATTGAAATCACCAACACAGGTCAGAGAATCAACAGTTAAAACACATGAAAAATATAAAGCACACACAGAAGAAAATGTCCATACATGTTGTAGAATGCTAAAGTGTCCTGATCATCCCCAATCCTTTCTGTTGGACACTAACTGTCCAACAAGACCCTCCTGCATCGGCAAGGAACAACTCTTAAAAAAAACCCAGTGGGAAAAAGTGAGAAACCTTGGGGAGAACTAGGGAAACCCACAGGGAGGGAGACCCATTTGAGAAAGGGATCCGCTCCTCCGGACGGACAGGCTAATGATCCAGGACCTACGCTACAGTGCGATCATGTCCCTATTACAGGAACAGGACATTGATTTATATATATATTTTGGAGACCTGGGACTTTATCTTGGTTCTGCTTTAATGAACCAAGTCCCACCCCTCACCCATGCAGACTTTCAGTTTAGAGCTTTGTAAAACATTACCATCATACTTCACTCAAATTGTTTAGGTTTTAGTAATAAGTAGGTTCTCCTATTGCATGTTAAATATTATAATAAGTCTGGAGCGCATTCTGCAATCTATTTTCCTTTTTCTGTTTATGACATCATTGACGAGTGACCTTATTAACGGCGATGCAGGTTTATCATTGGTCATCTGCCCCTTATGGACCAATGGATCTACGTGTTTTTTTTATCTCTGCATTTCCTATGTTTGAACTGCTCCATTCTCTGATCTGTGTTGGCGAATCGACAACTTTGTAAAGTCTTCCGAGATAAGGCCCTTATGATTTACATATATAAAAATAAATAGAATCGTCCCATTGACCTACGAAGTTCTATTTTTTATGAATAACACATGTGTGTGTATCAAACACACACAGTTGTAGGAGAGCAAGCTGTCTGTTTGGGTAAAATTCCAACTCGGGCATTACCGTCACTGTGAAGTGAAACCGCAAAACCCATGTGTTGTTATTCAATGTGAAGTGAAGCCCTGGAATACATTATGTGATGTGGTTGTGTGTCCAGTCTTGTCATGTTTGGGGACCTCCCTGGCATGGTCCATGCGGTTTGCAAGCATGACAACAAAAATATAAAAACAAAAATATTTGGAAGTTCCTTTGCCTTAAAAAAAAAAAAAAGTCTCCTTCCTATATTTTGGGCTATAAATAAAGCCTCTTTATTCAATTAATAATCAATTCTGCATGAATTTTCAGAGACAAACAGAGTATAGGTAGTCATTACTAGTTCCTTGATCTATAGAAAATTCACTTCAGCCTTCACTTTCTTTCCATGCCGATGCAGTGTCTAAGGACAGTGATGTTCCAGACTATTTAAGGACATTGGTCTTTCTGCGTCCTTTAGTCCAAGGGCTCCTCTGTGTTTGTTATTATTGTATTATCCTGTGTTCGAACTGTTTGGTTCTCCAATCTGTTTTTCAGGAATCGAGAACTGTGTAAAGTCCTCAGAGACGACTGCTGTTGTGATTTAGAGCTGTAATAAATTCACTGAGTCGTATTGTTTAGAATGTTTGGATTCTCTTGTCCGCTTTTGATTTCAGAATAACTCATCTAGACGGAAATTCAAATAAGTATGCAAAATAATAGTTGCAGTCCTAGCTACAATATAACATTTGTCTCAAATAACTTTCAATATCCGATACCAACATAAATATATAGCCAACACTGCATTATTATTAGATTAAATTAATTGAGGTTACTTTACTATCCTTGAAGGGATAAGAGCAAGAGCTCCACATGTGGTGCTCTTGCTCAGGGCTGCTGCAGCTGGAGGATTCGACCCATTGCACATGTGTTTAGTGGTAGAGGAAACAAGAATACCTGGGAGGAAGCTTTTCTCTTCAATTCATTTCCGTAAAACCCTAGATGGCAACAGCAGTCGTCTCCAAGGATTTTACAAAATTTTGCCAACAACAGATCGGAGAATAAAAAAGTGAAAACACAGGAAATACAATAATAACCAATGTGCATAAAACATTGCTGCACTACCACATATTAGTTTCACTCTAAGGAGCACAGGTATGGCCCTCTGCTGGTTCCCAGGGTCAGGATTAAACATGGCAGCGTTTTAGATTTATGCAGCTTATGCAGAGTGCTTAATGAAGGCATAACGCCAAAACGTCGCAATTTAAATAAATAATTTTTCATTTGCAAATAAGACGGTGTATGGGATTCTTCTCTCTCTGACATATGGAGCTCTTCGCGAAAATTCACTGTGGTAGACCCGGCCGCTGCCGCCAGATCTACAAGCCTGCTCATCCTCTACTCATTACACCAGCAAAACGCCCACATCTTATCCACCAATAACCACCAGGACAGCAAGTTAAAAGCCGGAGACGCCCACTTCCCGGCCTTCTGAAGGTTGCAAACTTCTGAAGCCTGCAAGGTGCATGTCGCTAACGCACCTGTTCGCAAATGCATGCGTTGTTCTGGAGGGGTCGCTTCTGCTCACGTGTTGCTCGTGCGCGTGGCCCTGCTGTCCGCAGTCTGGCTGCTCGTGGTCTGCTCCTCCTCCGCGTCCCTGCACCTGCTGTGGTTCGCGTGTCTCCACTGCTCTCCTCCTCTGCGGGCTCTTTCTGCGGGCTGCTCCGCGGGGCCCCTCCGCGGTTTCTGTGCTGCTCGTTCCTCGTGGTCTGCTGCCGCGCGCAGACGGTCTGGCGGTGCCGTGCATGTCCCTGCCTCCGATTGGCGGTGCCGCGTTGTCCCGTTGCTTTTCCCAAGTCTCCTGGCATGTGAGTACAGTGAGTGTGCCGACCGCGGACGGATTAATCCCGGAGTCTGGGCTGCAGGCGGCTGGTTTTTGCCCTACGCACTTGACTGCAGGCGTCAGTTTTCGCCCCGTGCTTGGTCTGCAGGCTCCGTTTTCACATGTGTTTGAGCTAACTGAGGGACAATGCATCTTAAATGGCATCAATCTCTATTGTCTGAGGGATATAAGAGGAGCAATGTGCATAATTCAGATTCATGTTCTGCCACTTGCAGTAAAACCACGTTGGAAAAATGTGCAAAGACTACCCCATCGTGTTCCAGACGGCACACACCAGAGCTCTTGCCACGGCGCCATCTTTACAGCATTAATCTCATTACTCGCAGGTCACTATTGTTAAATGAATGTATTTAAATTCGTCTATCTGCAGGAGGAAGGAGGGGCCATGCATTTAAATAGCTAGGTCACTAGTATTAAATTGGGTAACTAAACTGCAGTTGTTGCATTTTGAAAGTGCAGCAGAAAGAAAAAGGGCCCAATGTGAATCTGCAATGGGTTTGAAGTGGAGTTGGAGCTAATGAACGCATGGAAAAGTGATCGTTCATGCGTTCTACCATAACCAAAGCAGCAAATGGCTCCAGGGGACATCTGTTATTCGCATGGGAATGTTTCGGATTCGGGTTGATTTATTTCCTCAGGCTCTTAAACAACCATGGGCATGGTTCTCTGACCGCCGCTGCTGCGGTCCCTGCTGCCGTTCCTACTGATGCCTGATCCCGCTGCTGCCTGTTCCCGCTGCTGCCTGTTCCTGCTGCCGCTCCTGCTGCTGCCTGTCCCTGCTGCCTGCTCCTGCTGCTCCTACTACTACATGTGCCGCTGCTGCTGTTCCTGCCGCTGCCGCTCCGCGGGCTCCCGGGCGGCACCTGTCTCTACGGCTCGGCTCTTTCAGACACGTATGTAACCTGGCTCACGGAGACAAGCGGCGCACGCTGGCGTGACACGTCTGTTGTTCGTATGAATCTCATTGTGCTGCTGCTGCTGCTGCTAATGCTGCTTCTGCTGCTTCATACTGCTGCCGCTACTGCTGCTACTGCTGCCGCTAATGCTGCTATTGCTGCCGCTGCTGCTTCATACTGCTACTGCTGCCGTGCTGCTGCTGCTTCTTTACTTTGACACCTCTCTTCACTTCGCATCTCTTTTACTGAAACACTAAACAGCTTCAACAATATTCTACTGCGGTGGCTTTGATACAGGATTATTGCTGTTATTACCTACGGATGCGTGCAGCTTGCTGCCCGCCGCGGCTGATAACAGGTCGTTGTCGTTATTATCTGAGGTTACTGCTGCTGCCGCTGTGCTTGCTACTGACTGCAACCCACTCTCTCAGGAAGCTTATCATGCTTCTAATGCGCAGCCCGGCTGAGTATGCCGCGCTGGCCGGACTCGAATATTTCTCCCAGGGTCGCTGTCCGGCGGTCATGATTCTTCTCTCTCTTAATCTTCTGATCTATCAGATGCAGTTGGCCGAGTAGCGGCGCTGAGCCGTCAATCGGACTCCTAACAAAGGCTCCATACCTGTATTCTTCACTCGTTGATCGCAGGCTCCCCATCATGCTGCCCATCTGCAGCGGCCGCTGAGCGGCGCTGAATCTGCTCATCTTCCAAGTACATGTCTGCCCTCCTCGCAGCAATTTTCTTCCTGCTCTCCTTCTATGGCTCTCTGCTTAAGCGTCTCACTACTGCTCGCCAACCTTCATGCAGGACCGAGACGCGGCTTCCCGACCATACTACTATCCTGAATATCTACTCCCAACCCAAGATTTCTACGCCGTAAGGGCGCTGCAAACATCAAGGGCCTCTCCGAATGTCTCTGCCCTACAGGTCTCCGGCTTCTACACGGACGCTGCCCCTTCGTGGGTTTTGGGGGGTTTTTTCCAGGGGACCATTGGGTTGCCGGGGCCGTGGCGTACTTCCAGCGGAGAACCTCTCTGGCCCTACACCGAGATATTCCCAGTGTCGTGGCCTGCGACGCTGTGGATATCACACGTGGAGAGAAAGAGGATCTCTGTCATGCGCGATATCTGACGTAGTGGAAGCATTAAACAAAGGTCGCTCTATTTCACCAACATAATGTCCCTGGACATTTCACCTTCATTTCCAAACATTGCAAAGATCAGAGGCGCCTGCAACATAATAATAGCTCGCTCGACACATCTCTCTGCCCTACGTCACTGAGCGTTACACTAGCCCGCGGCAAAAAGGAGATTTTAACGGACCTCTAATTCTCACTCCAGACACCTTCCCATGACAGCACTGGTTCAGAGCTCAGTAGATCCCTACTGCTCTCTGCAATTTGTCTCCCAGCTCTACACAGCCCACTCTACAGATAGGCGCTGCCACGCGCGCGGCCTCGCTGGGGGGCCTCCCCCACTCTTCCTCTGCAACAGCTGGGGGCGCTGGTCTCTTCGGCTTTCTCCCGCCTAATCAGGTTCAGACGCGTCCGCTATCCTGGCTGCCAAAGTCTATCTGGTTCTTCGTACGCTCCCAGCAAAGCAATAAAAAAAAAACGACGAAGCAAAGTAAGTTGAAGCAATAAGTTCTGGTGGCGGCACGCACTTTTCTCAAACCTCTCCGCTGCGCAGCGTCTGAGCGGAACGTTGATGGAGCGCTCACGTTCCCGCGCGCAAAGTAACTGCTGGCAGCGTCCGGTTGATCGTGTGCGAGCGCTCACGTCCGGCGCCCCAAAGATAACCTGCTGCCGCGTCCGGTTGATCGTGATGCGGAGCGCTCACGTCCCAGCGCGCAAAGATAAACCCTGCTGCAGCGTCTGGTGACGTGATGCAGAGCGCTCAGTTCCAGCGCTCAAGATAACAGATATAGTGATAGCGGTTCACTAGCATCAGTGATAGCGGTCATTAGATCAGTGTTAGCGGTCATAGGTCATGATGCGGTCATAGAGTCAGTGTAGCGGTCATACGCGTCAGTGATAGCGGTCCATGCATATAGTGATAGCGGTCATACGTCAGTGATAGCGGTCATAGCGTCAGTGATAGCGGTCATAGCGTCAGTGATAGCGGGTCATTAGCGTAAGTGATAGCGGTCTTAGCGTCAGTGATATCGGTCATAGCGTTAGCGTTATCGGTACAGCATAGCAAAAAATGGTTAGCATAAACGTGTCCTCCGCATAGTGATAGCGTTCACAGCATAGCGATAGCGGTTCACATCATAGCGATAGCGGTCCCAGCATAGTGATAGCGGTCACAGCTCGCGATAGCGGTCATAGCATAGCGTAGAGCTACCCTATTAGTCACAGCATAGCGATAGCGGTCACAGCATAGCTGGAGAGCGGTCACAGCATCTAGCGATAGCGGTCCACAGCATAGCGATAGCGGTCACAGGCATAGCGATGGCGGTCACAGCATAGCGATAGCGGTCACAGCAGATAGCGATAGCGGTCACAGCATTAGCGATATCGGTCACAGCATAGCGATGCGGTCACAGCATAGCGATAGCTGTCACAGCAATATGCGATAGCGGTCACAGCATAGCGATAGCGGTCACAGCATAGCGAATAGCGGTCACGAGCATCTAGCGATTAGCGGTCACAGCTAGCGATAGCGGTCACAGCATACGATAGCGGTCACAGCATATAGCGATAGCGGTCACAGCATAGCTGGATAGCGGTCACAGCATATAGCGATAGCGGTCACAGCATAGCGATTCGGTTCAGCATAGCGGATAGCGTCACAGCATAGAAACCCCCCCCCCCCCCCCCCCCCCCCCCCCCCCCCCCCAAAAAAACCGATAGCGGTTTACAGCATATAAGCGATAGCGGTCACAGTGCATAGCGCGATAGCGGGTCACAGCATATAGCGCTAGGCGGTCACAGAATTAGCGATAGCGATCCAGCATAGCGATAGCGGTCACTGCATAGCGATAGCGGTAACAAGATAGCGATAGCGGTCACGACGTCTGTCCCTGGCAAACCAGGCTGCAAAACTCATCAACACACAGCCTTTTTGGGGATTCTAGGCGCTCCATCGCGGAGCTCTCCGACTGAAGGCCGCACCGGGGCTAGGGCGCCAAACACCTCCATTAAATACTCAAAAGCATCTTGTTTTCCTCGTCTTCTCCAAATTGAAATGCAGCCAGCGGAATTCAATTTAGCAGACGTAGCAAAAAGCTACCCCTCCGCGGCCGACTCGCATCCCAGCTATCGCACAGGCAAACGCCCCCTTCCAATCACCGTACCGGCCAGGCAGCCGCTAAAGCGGAGAAACTCCCACTTCACGGCCTCCCGAAGCCTTGCAAACCCGCCTCCCTCCTCTCTCTTCACCCTGCCTCCAATCTGGCCTCCAATCTGCTTCCCGCTACCAAACTGCCGCCACAGTGCCTAGGTTCCCGGGGGATTCTACGCCGCGTCAGCGCAGGGAGCCTTTCGACTGAAGTCCGCACCGGGGCCTAGGGCGGCCAAACCACCTCTATTAAAAATACTCAAAGCATTCTTGTTTCACGTCTCTCCAAATTGAAATGTTTCGGTCTGAATTCAAGACGCGATCCCAGAATGTCATCTTCTTCAGTGGGTCAAAACTGTTAATGAATATCTGGGTGTAATTTTAGATCCCACCTCAGCTTCAAAAAACATATTCAAACAGATGAGCCTTAGCCTTCAAACACACATAAAATCTTTCAACTGGTATCAGGAAAGCACTAACTGGAGAGGAGCAAACTTATTTTAATGCAATGATCCATGTCTGGTTTTTATTATTGTTAATAACCTGTTGGTTCAGGCAAATAAAAACCACGTGAGATTCTTATTGGAGAGAGAGGACCAAAGGCCAAAACTGGTTAAATTCCTGTATCCGGTGAGAGTGTTTCTTGGACTGCTATCACTCTGCTCTCTGGTTTGCACTAACAAAACACAATTACAAATCCACGTATTGGTACACCAAGCTAACTGTGTAAGCACTCCGAGTCAAGCTGTTACTGCAGCTGAGGTTTAGGAAGAGGTTGTATGTTGGTCTCAGGATGTCTTGGTTGTGCGGGGCCCGGATTCCGTACTAGCTTAGCCTCGCCTAGCCGTAACTCGCTATATGGCGGCTGCTGTATCTCCCTCAATCCTTTACTGCTCGAGTTGGCCATATGGCGAGTCTAAAACCCTGGATCCTTCTTGAGGGGTAGTGAAGATGTGTGAAGTGTAGGATAGTCGTCTCTCTGGTCTCTCTCTGGTCTCTCTCTCTGGTCTCTCTCTGGTCTCTCTCTGGTCTCTCTCTGGTCTCTCTCTGTCTGTCTTCTAGTCTCTCTCTGGTCTCTCTCTGGTCTCTCTGGTCTCTCTCTGGTCTCTCTCTGGTCTCTCTCTGGTCTCTCTCTGGTCTCTCTCTGGTCTCTCTCTGGTCTCTCTCTGGTCCCTCTCTGGTCTCTCTCTCTGGTCTCTCTCTCTCTGGTCTCTCTCTGGTCTCTCTCTGGTCTCTCTCTGGTTTCTTTCTGGTCTCTCTCTGGTCTCTCTCTGGTCTCTCTCTGGTCTCTCTCTGGTCACTCTCTGGTCTCTCCCTGGTCTCTCTCTGGTTTCTCTCTGGTCTCTCTCTGGTCTCTCTCTGGTCTCTCTCTGGTCTCTCTCTGGTCTCTCTCTGGTTTCTTTCTGGTCTCTCTCTGGTCTCTCTCTGGTCTCTCTCTGGTCTCTCTCTGGTCTCTCTCTCTGGTCTCTCTCTGGTCTCTCTCTGGTTTCTCTCTTTTGTCTCTCTCTGGTCTCTCTCTGGTCTCTCTTTGGTGTCTCTCTGGTCTCTGGTCTTTCTCTCTGGTCTTCTTCTCTGGTCTCTCTCTGGTCTCTCTTGGTTTCTCTCTGGTCGCTCTCTGGTCTCTTTCTGGTGTCTCTCTGGTCTCTCTCTGGTCACTCTCTGGTCTCTCTCTGGTCTCTCTCTGGTCTCTCTCTGGTCTCTCTCTGGTCTCTCTCTGGTCTCTTTCTGGTTTCTCTCTGGTCTCTCTCTGGGCTCTCTCTCTGGTCTCTCTCTGGTCCCTTCCTGGTCTCTCTAGTCTCTCTGGTCTCTCTCTGGTCTCTCTCTGGTCTCTTCATGGTGTCTCTCTGGTCTCTTTCTGGTCTCTCTCTGGTCTCTCTCTAGTCTCTCTTTGGTCTCTCTCTGGTCTCTCTCTGGTCTCTCTCTGGTCTCTCTTTGGTCTCTCTCTGGTCTCTCTCTGGTCTCTCTCTGGTCTCTCTCTCTCTGGTCTCTCTCTGGTCTCTATCTGGTCCCTTCCTGGTCTCTCTTTAGTCTCTCTGGTCTCTCTCTCTCTGGTCTCTCTCTGGTCTCTATCTGGTCCTTGTCTTCCTGGTCTCTCTTTAGTCTCTCTGGTCTCTCTCTCTCTGGTCTCTCTCTGGTCTCTATCTGGTCCCTTCCTGGTCTCTCTTTAGTCTCTCTGGTCTCTCTCTCTGGTCTCTTCATGGTGTCTCTCTGGTCTCTTTCTGGTCTCTCTCTGGTCTCTCTCTGGTCTCTCTCTGGTCTCTCTCTCTGGTCTCTCTCTGGTCTCTCTCTGGTCTCTCTCTGGTCTCTCTCTGGTCTCTCTGGTTTTTCAGTGTTCCTCAGTTGTGTGTCGCTCTGTGTCATGTGACCCACAGTCGACATTTTGTAACACAACTCTGTGTGCAGGGGTCCTGGGAGACACACACAACTCATCAGGTAACACACACACACACACAATTCGTCAGGTAACACACACACACAGACACACACTTGCACACACACACACACACACACACCCTGCACACACACACACACACACACACACACAGACACACACACACACACATACACACAGACACACCCACACACACATACACACACACACACACAGACACACTCACCCACACACAGACACACAAACACAGACACACAGACACAGACACACACTCGCACACACACACACACACACACACACTGTGTGTCTCATTCAGTCATTATTATTATTATTAATATCATTATTATTGTTATTGTGTAAGGGTGTTATGTGAGGGCGGGGCTTGTGTAAGGGGCGGGGCTTCACTCTCTCTCTTGTTGTTGCTCAGAGCCGCTCAGGCTGGAGGGAGGAGCCAGCCGCTGTGCTGGGATCCTGGAGCTCAGACACAGAGGAGAGTGGAGACGAGTGGAGCCTGATGGAGCCTGGACCCTGGAGCAGACAGCAGCTGTGTGCAGAGACCTGGACTGTGGGTCTGCTGTTTATGGGACACAGGTGTCTGATTTACCACAGAGTCCTGTGTGGGATGTCTCAGGGTCCTGTGTGAGGAGGTCTCCAGTGAAAATAAAAGACGCGTGAATCACACGAGACTCACGTGTGATTCACGCGTGAAAGGCGACAAAACGGAATGGGACCTACTGTACATCTATCAGCGTCACATGCTAAACTCTTGTCCTCCTCCTAGTATTGAGGTGACTGAAGAGCATTGGCCTTTCCTATTTACAAAAAGAGGACTCTGTGACCATTTTAAAACCCTCACAGGTATTGACATCTGTGATAGAATAGGAGAGGCTCTCCAATCTAAGGGAATGAGGATCAAAAACTTCTTCCAAAGACGGAGTCAGAATAGGGACATCCAGCGTCTTCTGCGAGACATTGAGAGCAACGGAACAGCCATGCAGCAGAGCCAGACTGGCATCGCAACAGTTCTCATCCTTCTGATGCTCTTTCTGGAAAAAGAGGACGCCATCTTTCTTTTGGCAGATGTAAGTAGGCGCATTTTATCTAGTGAAGTGAAATGACATGCATGTAATCAAATGTTTCATTTACTGTAGTCTTTGGCTCTAGTCACCAGTCCTTTCCCTCTGAGGTTGTATTTTAAAATGATTGAAATCCCTTTTTGTGTGTGTGTGTTTTTAAGATAAATGCGACAAAGCTGTCAGTTGAAGCAGAGATGACCCTTCCAGCCACGCCAAGACTGATACTGCTTGGTAAGATGAGACTTCCCCTTGATTTTAGAAGAATTTTTAAAGTATGACTATGTGCAATGTGTGTTTTTTTGTCTTCAGGGAACACATTTCTCTCAGCCATGAAATGGATGGTGAGCTTTGAGGGAAGAGTTGCCTACATCTTAGAAGAGCATCTGGGCTTTGCAGATGCGTTGTCAGTATTCTTCGGATGCTTCTATGTTTTTAACATAGAGTACCAGGAGCCTGCATGTGCAACCCTTGAGCTCATTCAACGGCAAGTGTTTTTATCACACATCTCTGGCAAAATATTAAAGGAATAGGCCACCGTTTTTACATACTAAGATATGTTCTTACCTTAGCTTTGACAAGTTCATTTGTACCTGTCTGGTCTTCACGTGTGCCTTCAGTCACGTAAACACAGCACAGACGGCGTTAGCATTTAGCCTCTCTCTTCTCCTCTATAGCTCCAAACGAGGTGAAGATAGAAGCTCCCAAACTCTTCCACGGTTTCCCTATTTAAATATGGTTACGTAAAGTGTTACACTATAAAGTATAATTACACAAAATTAAACAATGTGGATTTTCTAAGCGGATAAAAAGGGGAACTAATATTGTAAGGCGTAATAACACCAGGAGAAATATTCGGCATCCGCGCAGTGATGTCTTCACTTTACTGTGCAGATGTCGAATTACTCCTGGTATTATTACGCCTTACAATATAGTTCCCCTTTTTATCCACTTAGAAAAGCCACATTGTTTAATTTTGTGTAATTATACTTTATAGTGTAACACTTTACGTAACCATATTTAAATAGGGAAACCGTGGAAGAGTTTGGGAGCTTCTATCTTCACCTCGTTTGGAGCTATAGAGGAGAAGAGAGAGGCTAAATGCTAACGCTGTCTGTGCTGTGTTTACGTTACGGAAGGCACACGTGAAGACCAGACAGGTACATATGAACTCGTCTAAACTAAGGTAAGAACATATCTCAGTATGTAAAAACGGTGGCCTATTCCTTTAAATTTCACAGTCTCAATACTGTTACAAGCCATGTAGATGTAATGTATATTGATGAATAGGATTTATTTTTATTTTTCATAAAGATTCTTTGTCAGGATAAATCCAGAGGAGGGAACGAAGTGCTCTGCAAAAATCGGCACAAGTCGTAAGACTGGAGCAGAGGTGAAGAGGAATGTGGAGACTGTCAACAGCAGGGTGTCTTCCTTCCTGTGCCAGCTGACTGAATTTGAATGGAAGAACTTGGATTAGGTGAGATTTTTTTGTCTGACCAGAAAACTCTCCCTCCAACACCAAAGGGAGTTTTATAGGGCATTTGATGCAATTGTAGGCCACATTGTTTTTCGACTGGGTGAAGGTTGTATCTATTCAGACTTCAGTTTTAAATTATGTTCTAATTTGGAGGTTATATTGTTTTTCAACTGGGTTTCAGTGAATGTTGGATCTATTCAGAGTTTTAATTTATGTTCTAATTTGGTTCACAGATTCGTGGTGGGAGAATGTCACTTGGCAGAGCACCGATCCACCCTGAAATGTACATTTGTGGTTCTATGTTGAATTTCTAAAGCGCTCATTTGGTTGTAAAAAGGTACACACAATAAACGTGTATCTTTTTCATTTTTAAGAGTGTCCTGGGTGCATTTTTTTAAAAAATTGAAAAAATGATATTACAGTAGTGTACTGGTCATTTACAGTAAAAAACCACATTCCAGCTTTACAGTAACTCTTTACTACTGTAAATATGAAATACAGTTCTGCTACTGTAATCTAGAATTACAGTAACTTACTGGCATCAGTGTTGCCAGTAAGTTACTGTAGAAAACACTGGTAAGGGTCTAACAGTGCTCTATTAAATCTGACTTGTGTGTGTATTATTTTGATCTGTATGTTTTTAAAATGTGAAGCGCTTTGTGATCCTGGACAGTGAAAGGCTCTATATAAATACACTTTACGCAACAGGGATGTGTGACCCATCTATTGCTGTGGCAGGCTCTGCGCTGCGTAATTACGCACGGCTATTTGTATTTCTCATTCACATCTAAAGCAATGTGTTATTTCATTAGATTTGTGTAAGCCTCACACAGCCACACACCCCAATAACGCATCGATGGTATTGCTCTCTCAAACGTCTCACTGCCCTGTCCAGAGTGCGCAGCGAGTGCCGTGAGAGGTCGCGCCACATGTGCAGAAGTTTTGGCTCCAGAGTTTCTTTGTGAAATCTGGACCGCAAACGCTCTCTGAAGTGTACAGCGCCTCAATGCGCACTTCTACCCCGAGCCAGGCTGCGTCCAAGACGCTGCAGACGCTTCATTCATGAGAGCCACCGCTGCATAATATATATGAATTAATTCATTCATTCAATCAATCTATATTTATTAAATGAGCTTGTGTGTATGTGAGTGCGTGTGCGTGCGTGTGTGCGTTTGAACCATATTCTTTGAAACCCCAATTCCAGTTAGCCCTTGTAGTTTGCAAGCGAATTTGGCCTACTTACTAATCTGCAGGCCTACCCAAAATAGACTAGTTATGAGCGAAAGCCGCTTGTTGCTCCATTATCCGCGCGCAGCAATAACATGTCTATGAGCGAGGCCCGCAGTCGGGGAACACCGGGCCCTCCGGCGTTTGGAAGGTCCGATGTTCCCCGGGTCCGGTGTTCCCCGAACACCGGACCCGGGGAACACCGGACCCGGGGAACACCGGACCCGGGGAACACCGGACCCGGGGAACACCGGACCCGGGGAACACCGGACCCGGGGAACACCGGACCCGGGGAACACCGGACCCGGGGAACACCGGACCCGGGGAACATCGGACCCAGGGAACATCGGGCCGACCCCGTTCATTCAGATTCGGTTTTTGAACAAGAAAAATCATGTTGTGTTTTATCTTTTAGGGAGAAACAAACCCACTTATTAAATATTAAAGCTACACTGAGGAAATAGTCACGTTTTCATGGAAAATCACTCTGCAGCACAGCAGCTATAGTATGCTAACACATGTTTTCTGTATTCATATAAAATAGATTGTGCATATCGTTTTTAATCCCATACTGAGACTGGGAAAACTGTATATATTAGACATATGAAATTATAGAATAGGCCAAGAATAATTATAAAGCCCTTTTCATACAATAGTCTAATAAATAGTAAACACACATTATACAGAGGTTTCGTTTGTCATTAATAAGACATTTGCAGAGGACAAAGTCCCACTTCCACAAACACAGGTTTAAAGTGGTTAGCCATGCTCATAACTTGATTATTTGTGTATATTTCTATCATATCATTCTTTTGTTTCCCCTGCTGTGAGGCTTGCATCTCTAATATTAAATACTGTAAGGATTTCTGTATTTTATTTTTAACCAGTTTTTTGCAAAGCCCCAAATAAATAGTATTAATTGAATATGAAGTGTAAAAAGAATCGTAAATGTGGGCTGTGTTTTAATGCATGATGTTTGTGTTCTTCTTTTTCAGAGACTTGTGGTGAAATTAAGGTCATAATTTCTCCAGCTTCACGTCCTGCTTCACCTCCATCACCTCCTGCTTCACCTCCATCACCTCCTGCTTCACTGCTGAAAACATTATGAACTACAACAAACTTGTATATAATATTTTCCTTTAATCAGCAGTCATGAATAGTTAGAACAGTGGGCTCTGCATCTCTGAAGACATGTAGCAGAAGGAGCAGCAGCAGAAGGAGCAACAGGAGGAGTAACAGCAGCAGAAGGAGCAACAGGAGGAGTAACAGCTGCAGCAGAGGGAGCAACAGGAGGAGTAACAGCAGCAGCGGAAGGGGCAACAGGAGGAGTAACAGCAGCAGCAGCAGAAGGAGCAACAGGAGGAGTAACAGCAGCAGGAGCAACAGCAGCAGGAGCAGCAGCAGCAGGAGCAACAGCAGCAGGAGCAACAGCAGCAGGAGCAACAGCAGCAGGAGCAACAGCAGCAGGAGCAGCAGCAGAAGGAGCAGCAGCAGAGTCCTGGGCGTCTGCCTCTGACACAGGTCTCATCGACAGCACTTCACAGAGAACCTGGAAATAAAGAAAACAAAAATCGTTGTTTTTTATTATGATTTTGTTGTTTGTGTGAAATGTAAAGAGTCATCAAAGTGAGGTATTATTTACACAACTACATATTTGTCAGCAGTACTTATACTTATACTTATAATTGAATACATTAAACTCAAATGTGATTAGTAACGGTCTGTTAGCTTTTCAAGAGACATAAAAGTGAATAAGAGCAGTGTCAAACATCTGTGTTCAACTCCATTTTACAGATGTCTGTTAATGTTTCCATGGATGTGTCAGTTATTATTATTATAGATCCATGGATGTTCCGGTTATTATTATTATAGATAAATGGATGTGTCAGTTATTATTATAGATAAATGGATGTTTCTCTCTCATCAGCAAACACACGTTAATACATTTAGGTCTGATAAAATTACTTTTAAGTGATGCACATACGAGGGCCATAGCAAATATATAATCCATATCTAATAATCATTTATTGCATATATGTGCATTGTTTACATAAAATATAACTTTGTAAAAACTAATGATTACTGCCAATACAATTGTTATAACAGAGAAAGTGTAACAACAAAAGCATCCTCTGTTTTTTCAGAATACGATTGTAAACATCCAGGGAGCTCTCATTACCTGAACCCGTGTTCAGACAGCCTGTTCTGGGCTTCAGCACTGCAGCTAACTGGGCTGTTAGCTTATAGCACCGGAGCTTCAGGCTGGAGGTAAAGTCCGAAAATGTTCGAATTTATCTCCAAACAGACTTCTGATATGACAATAAAGGGGGATATTTCTCGCCTCAAATGATATTAGAATTAACTTTTATGTCCTAATTAAAGCGTATTTAGAACTTTTTACCGTCCATCATGGCCGCCGTGTCCTTCCGCTTTGCACTGTGTTGTGTAGTCACGTGACGAAGGCAGAAGGCAGCTTCTGTCCAAATCCACATCACGTCTCGCCTCCTACCTCGCCTGTGGCTACGCGGCCTTCCCTCGATGCCTACATATCCACCCTACGCGGCCCGATGCCTAGCGTTTTGGACACAGCCATTGACTATTTTAATTGCTTGGTTTAAGTGTCTGGATTCTTAAAGAACCGGCAGAACAGGCAGCTCACAGCTCACTTTAAAGGAATAGGCCACCGTATTTACATACTGACATACAGTGGGGCAAAAAAGGATTTAGTCAGCCACCAATTGTGCTGTACAAAAGTTCTCCCACTTAAAATAATGACAGAGGTCTGTAATTTTCATCATAGGTACACTTCAACTGTGAGAGACAGAACGTGGAAAAAAAAAAATCCAGGAATTCACATGGTAGGATTTTTAAAGAATTTATTTGTAATTTATGGTGGAAAATAAGTATTTGGTCACTTCAAACAAGGAAGATCTCTGGCTCTCACAGACCTGTAACTTCTTCTTTAAGAAGCTCATCTGTCCTCCACTCGTTACCTGTATTAATGGCACCTGTTTGAACTCGTTATCTGTATAAAAGACACCTGTCCACAGCCTCAAACAGTCAGACTCCAAACTCCACTATGGCCAAGACCAAAGAGCTGTCGAAGGACACCAGGAAAAGAATTTTAGACCTGCACCAGACTGGGAAGAGTGAATCTACAATAGGCAAGCAGCTTGGTGTGAACAAATCTACTGTGGGAGCAATTATCAGAAAATGGAAGACATACAAGACCACTGATAATCTCCCTCAATCTGGGGCTTCTTCTCTCCCGCTCACTTCCGTCAATAGAAGCAGCGTGAGCGGGAGAAAAGTCTTTAGGAGTTAGTGCGCGGACGTAGTGCTCCCAGTGTTGCCAACTCCTCAGTAAGGGAAGTAGTTATTGGCTGTCCCAAAAGTCGCTAGAAGTCGCTAAATGACGTCATCGCCTAATTTGCATAATTGGCAATTTGCAAATAACTGTAACGGACGCTGTAGGAGAGAGGAATAATACAAAAATGATTTCAACATTAACAACATTTAATGATTTTAATGCTTTGTCTAGATCCACATTACACACATCAGTTTTGTCCTGTATTGTTAAATGTTATAACAGCATATGTAATCAAAAGATTGTTATGAAGGGTGAAATTGATAGCTCTACAACCAACCCTACTCCTTTATCCGGGCTTGGGACCGGCAAAGTGACCTAAAAGACACACTCTGGCAGAGTTACTAGGTTTTTTTTTTTTTAAGTTTTTTTTTTGAGGGTGGTTTGTTTAGTTTTCGTTTATAACTTAATACTTTAAAGGCTAGTGGAAGCCGTTTATTGGTGACAAAACAAGTCACAGTAAACCATGAACATAATTTGCAACAACAATAGCTGGGACTGCTGCGCAAGGCTACTGTGAGACTGGCCGCCTGTAAGGCCAGCCGTGCTTTGGGACGGGGGAGGGGCTCACGTTGAGGACAGTAACTGCAGAACAATACGTGCTTCACGCCAGAGTCTCCAAAACACCAGATAAGTCTCCAATAACACCAGAAAAAGTTGCTAGATTTGTCGCTAGTCGCTTTTTTGAAAAAAAGTCGCTATAGGGGTCTGAAAAGTCGCTAAATCTAGCGACAAAGTCGCTAAGTTGGCAACACTGAGTGCTCCTCGTATTATTACGCCTCACAATATAGTGTCCATTTTTATCCGCTGAGAAAATCGAGATGTTACTGTGTTACTATACATTGTAGTGTAACACGTCACGTAACTGTATTTAAATAGGGAACATGTGGAAGAGTTTGGTATCTTCTAACGGGAGCTGATTTGGAACTATACAGTCTGTGGAAGAGGCTGTGTTTTTGCTCCGTTTGCATGACAGAGCGCACGGACAAAGACCAGACAGGTACATATCAACTAGTCTAAGGTAAGGTAAGAACATATGTCAGTATGTAAAAACGGTGGCCTATTCCTTTAACTTTCAATCGTGCAACGACAAAATTTGAGCAGAATGTTAAGAGTTTGTTTTTAAGTTTCAAGGAAAAGATGCTGATGAGATTTCTTAATGACCTGGTTAGTGTTTTTTTTCCCATTTCAGGTCATTAGACAGAGTTAAACCCAGAAACTTTGTTTTAATGAGTTCATAAAAATGCTTATTACTACATACACGTTGTTTTATAATCCGTAGTTTAATTGAAAACTTGAGCTCATTGATTCAGCTTTTGTATGAATTCAGGCCGTAAAATGTGCTGAGTAGAAACTTCGCCCGCTCTCCTCCACTCACAGAACGAGGAGCGAACAGGCCATGTCCTCTAGCGTCCTCATTGTTGGTAAGCATATTAGCATGTTAGCAGAATTGGCTATAACTCTTTTTGTTGATGTTTGCATATGTATCAGATCGCAAATACAATTAGATCGCATCGTGAGATGAGAGCGTAGGGGATATGAGAAGCCTGTGAGCGAGTTGAGGGGCGGTGCTAAACATTCAAACCTTGCAGAAACGGGAATAGCTCCTTTTTAAATATATACTTTTGGGGAGACAAGCAGATGATATGCTTTCTGCCATACTTTCAAACAAGAAACAAAGCAAATCTGAAGCGGAGACACACAACTTATTTTGTTTTCGTTCTTATTCCATGCCGTATTTGTTGACGCATATTTAGGCTTCTAGTTTTGCTGCAGACTGGTGCGCTCCCACGGTAGATTCCTCTGTGATGTACGGACAGGGACATTTGCAACTCAACACAGTCAAACAGTGTTTGGGCCTCACGCTGTGAAATGTACCAGTTTGCATTTTCAAGAGCAGACCCAAATCAGACGGTCGTCCAGAGAGTCGGCAGTGTTTTGTCTGCTAACAATGCGTCTCTGGTCCACTACTTTTCAAAAAGAAAGGGAAACAAAGTTGAACAATGATGTGTTTGTTCCTTTCGAAAGCTAAAACAACACATTGCAAGCTTATCCGCCTCCAACTTGGTTCCTAATATATTGGCTTTATAGGCCTTTCCTGATTCAGTTTATTTAATGTACAGTTTGGTCCTGTTTATGCATTAATTATGGTCATTAAGTGTTAAGTGTCATTAAGTTCACATTTTAAAAACTTTTAATGACAAATTAACTAGTCTGATTAAGTAGAACATGTCTGGTGAAACAAGTCCCAAGAGCTACCACCAGAGCATTGGTCATTTTTGAAACACATTTGAAAATCACCAGCTGAAAACACAGATTTGTTATTGTGTAATGAGAATTTAACAACAATAATTTAGGGGCGATACTTTTGTTTTAAAATGTAGAAAACTGCTTTGAGTATGATGTCATTGTGATATAATGACAAGGACTGAGACAGGAGCTTTTAAAGGGGGCGGAGTTACATGTTTGTGCCATATTGACGCGGATGGAAATAAAAACAAATCCAGGTTTGTTTTTGATGAAGAAGCAATGTTTTAACATGGTTAAACACTCAAAGTCAATTACGAGTATCTAGTTCAATCAATCAATTTTTATTTGCACTTTTGCAACAAACGGCACACAACATCCTTCCCAGCATCACGTGAGGCATAAATCATAAGCATTAACAGCAACAACAACAACAACAAGGCATTAAAAACAACCCATAAGATCCTATAGGTCCAGATCCATCCTAGCTTTAATAATGATGTAATTCAATTCAAATCGTTTCATTGCATTTCCATCCTCATATCCTTGTATCTGTGTAAGTATGTCATAGAAATCCGTCAGTCACGTGAAAAACAATATGTCGTTTTGATGCGTCCCAAGAGAATCTGAACATAATCCCATGCAAACATCAGCTGCTGTCATAGCTGCTGACAGACGCAGCATCGAGGCAGATGTTTCCAGGACGAGGAGGTGATAAAGGTTTAGCGAGAGCTGCGTTTGCCTTTATTCAGCCTGGCCACGATTCAGACCGCCGCCTGAAACAACAGTTGAGGAAGCGGAGCCCATCCTTCAAAATGTAGGACGTAAAAAAGAGGACAGAAATGTGACCGAGAGCAGCTGTAAAGACGTCAGATTTAAAGATTGTCCGGTTGAATCATCCTGAATAGGGGGGGGAGACGGCCCCTTGTGGTATTTGAGCTTAATATGTTTTTTTATTTATTAACTCAGGTCTTTTTGTTTTTTTCTAATAAACAATACATTTGGTTTGGCGCAACAGATGAACAAATCCAACCACATCATGCTGTATTCTTCCTTTAAGAATACATGTTGTCCTCTGCATACTTTTGAAAGAGAGCCCTGTGAGTCGCTATTGGACGCTTTGGGCTGAGAGCTGATTGGCTGAGTGAGGGTGGTCCTTTTTGTCTGAAAAGGCTGATCCAAAATACATGTGATAACTAGCAATAAACTGTTCTGAAGAATAAGCAGGAAAAGTATGGGAATCTGAGAGGATGAGGAGTTTTTTTATGTTTTATTTTTTCCCCAAATGTATAAGACTGCTAAAACAGGCCTAACTTTTTTTTTTACATTTAACATTGCTAGTTTACAATTGTCTGATAGAAGAACCACATCACTTTATTTTGTGTATTTGTTTTTAATTATTTTTATATGTTGGACATTGCTAGTTCACAGTTGTCTGGTATAGAAGAACCAAATCACTTTTTTTGTGTATCTGTTTTTGTTGTGTGTTCTGAACTGAACTGAAGACTACATTTCATTGCATAGATAGACAGATACTTTATTGATCCCTGTAGAAATAAAAATTGGTTTCCAGCAGCAGAAACACATCCATCCAAACAAACCCATAAGTACATGTTATAAAACTTTGTAACTAACTAACAATAGTGTACATGTTCTACTAAGACAGATCTGTTGTACAGTCTTATAGCCGGAGGACCAAAGGATCTCTTAAAACATATAACGTGTATGTAACAATAAACTAAACCAAACTGCAGTAATAAATTGCCGTAATACACCATTCACCACCTCTTTCCCAAGACAAGCACCAAATGTCACCGCCTCCAACCATTCGTTAGCTTCGCAACGTCCACAATTACTTCTCAGCTCTCCCTTCGAGGACGTCCCATTGGCCAGAACCCGCCACTTCCTCATCCAGCACCAAGCCCGAAAGCGTCCATTTTGGATTAGCGATTGATCTTTCATTAAAAGTTGCGGGAGCGGGATGTTTAGGAGCTAATCTTTCCCTTTCACTGGAGTGTAATGACTCTCTGAATCAGGTCCGATGCTGCGGTCTGACATTGAGAGAGGTTAACGGTGCTGCCGATGCCAAAAAGAGTGGTATTACTTTAAGTGCTGCAGACCAGAGGCAGGGATGCACTGATGATGCATTAGGGACTCATCAGACTAATTACATTTTGCTGACTGGAGGTTGGAGCGTGAACATTCCCCTGCGACCTCTACATTCTTTTTAATAACTTTTAGTGTGTTCGGGTGTCGAGCTGTGGCTAAATTAAATTTAATCCTTGTGCAAACACTAAGTCGGCACAGTTATGTTGTCTTTGAAGCATCTGTGACCTGGGTTATGTTTTATGTTTGTATCTGCACAAAAGAGACATATCCACCGGGAAATAACACAGCTTTTTCCACCAAAAACACTAGGAGCCATCCGAGGAAGTATTTTTTCCGAGGCGTGTTCAGTGGAAACATCATGACCAAATGTATGGTGGTATTTTAGACTGCAATTAAACAGTATTGTATTGTGTTGTTTACAAGTGGGTTGGATGAATGTGACTATATGTCACATGATGGACAATACTTTGGGCAAGAAGGCCAATGGTTCTGTGGAGTTTGCATGTTCTTCCTTTATCTGCTCTGGTTTCCTCCAGGTGCTCCGGTTCCCCCCTACCACAAAAACATGCACAATAGTTCTGCCATGCGCTTCCATGTGTGGAGGGAGAGGACAATTTCCCACAACAATTGCAAAGCGCTTTGTGACTCTGGTCTGTAAAAGGCGCTAAAGATTACTGTCTTACTTTGCATAATTACATACAATAAACGCTATACAATAAACTTTCCTTGCCTTCAATGTCATTTGTATTTTTAGTGTTATCTTGGGAGCATAATCTAATAATGATCTAATAATGTCTGTGTCAGCACTTTAGTCTTTCTCAATAAGTTTCTCATGGACTATTTTACTGTGTTATTTTCATTGATCAACACACACAGCAGTGTGCAGTGAGAGGCTGTTGTGTTGTGACGTTTGTGTTGTGACTATTGTGTGTTGTGACGGTTGTGTTGTGACTATTGTGTGTTGTGACGTTTGTGTTGCAGCTTGCGTCTTGTTGTCACAGTGTTTCTTGGTGGAATAGAAGCAAACTGTTTTGACTCCTCTGTAAATTGCTCAGTCCATACTTTTACTGTCTCTCTGCTGGGATGTCTTTCCCTATAGCCCAGAGAAGCATAAATCTCCTAAATATATCAATAATGTATGAATTGTGTAAAATGCAACAAAACGGAGCAGGAGTAATGTCATGGTTTATATAATATTAGGATAAACAATAAAAAAAAGCTTAGCAAACTGTAAGAATATTCCAAAATCATCTTATCTGATGCTGGTGAGACACATCCAATAAGACAGATACATACTCTTAAAATAGAATTAAAAATCTTAAGAGGCATTGGACTAAGGCTTTAAAGCTGGGGTGTCTAACTTTCAAACCCCAAAAAACGAAACCATGTCACAAATTTGATCGAGTTCTCAAACAGTTCTGTTCAATCACATTTTTTCACCTGCATACGTGTTTGGCCTCCATCACATCTTCACTAAGTAAGTACTCTTTATTTATGTAGCGCATTTCACAGACCACAGTCACAAAGCGCTTAACAATTTGTTGTAGGCATTTGTTTCTCACTCCACACAGAGATGGGAGCAGGGTCGCCATACAGGATGCGCATTCCAGACCTATTGTGGTTATAGAGGCAGCACGGTGACACTTTTTTAATGCTTTTTAACTGTTATATTATTTGAATGCATAAAGGTTTTAATGTATTTGATGTGATTTTGTTGTAAAGCACTTTGGTTTCCTTGAGTGTTGTAAAGGGCTCTATAAATAAAATTGATTGATTGATCGATCGGGGAAACCAGAGCACCAGGAGGAAACCGGAGCACCAGGAAGAAACCTATGCAGACACGGGGAGAATATGCAAACTCCTCACAGAAAGGCTATCTTGCTGTGAGACACAAGCGCTAACCACTGTGCCACCGTGCTGGATGGATATGGATTAGATCAGCTTTTCCAGAAAAAAGAGGACCACCCTCAATCGGCTCAAAGTGTCAAATAGTGACTCACAGGGCTCTTATTTACAAACGCGCAAACAAGTACATGAAGAGGTCATTTTCAAAAACATGATATGTCTTATTTGAACATAAAAAAATAAAATGGGTTTCCATAGCAACAATATTTCTATTGTCATTGGCTGTACGTGTTAAATTATGTATAGTAGGGGTGAAACTTTATATGTATGGCACTAAACTACATCTCAAACTGGTTTCTACTGGAACTTTCGGCTTTTGCAATGAACTAATCACGTTTTCAAATAAGACGAAGACAGAAGGTTGTGGTCTGATTTCGTCATTCCAAATGTGTACTAATACAAGAATCTCTGTTGGGACAAACAACAAAAATGTAGGTACCTCAGATTTAACTTTACAACTGCAGAAGCGATTGCATTTGCGGTGATGTCATCTGGAGAGGTTTTGTGTGCCGTGTGAAGTCCTCAAATGTGCCAGCTCAAAATTTTCCTTCTCCATGAGGAAAAGACATTCTCTAGTCTGGCCAAGCGTAATTGACGATCCTATTGTTGATTGATCTGTCTGAGCCGCCGCTGGAATCCAAATATTCTCCCACACATTTTTAGGCGGCGATATTTCCACGCCACTCTGAATGAAAGACAAGCACGGCACTGTGTAGGATGCAGTTTAATGAGTTTTAAAAAGTGCGACAGAGCGGCATCTGTTCCCAGCTTCCGCGATTCAGTCTGACAGGTACAGCCGCAGAAACACACACACACCCAAAACCCAACAATCTGCTTCTCCCAGATGTTACCGGCAGATGACATTCGCTGGGCATCGCCAACCCCGTCAAAGTCTGCGCCCGGAAAAGCAAAAACAAAGACCCGAGGGAAGAGTGTGTCCTGGAGGAGCCACCTGGAAAACCAAAAAACGGAGGGGGGAAAAAATGAATTGTTACAAATGACGTCTGTGCTTTGACCGCAAAAACCTATTGGAGAGATATCCCGTTGTGTTAAATGAGACGTCTTTAGCGGAATACAAACGAGTTCCCGCGGCAAAAAGTAAAAGCGTTTTGTCAGGGCTAATATTGCTCTTTTTTTTGCAGACTGAAATATGTATCACAAGTGTGTTTTATATTTATCTATAAAGCTGCCATGAATCATAAAGTAGGGTTTCAAATAACTAATTAAAAGAGTTTTTTCAGTTTAGTTTTTTATACTTCTGCAAAATTGTACTTGGACTGTGGTCTGTGGAAATGGGTTATGACTTGAAGCGTTTAGGGGGAGACAAACCAGAAAAGAAAACAAGGCATTCAAATCATTGATCATTACATTAAGTAAGGGATAATGTATAGTACGCAGGTCATTAGCGGAAAATAAGTACTGGCAGGGCAGAGCAGTCTACTTGCAGAGTAATCTACACATTGGAATTACAAACAGAGGGTGCGTTGCCATGGGCAGCGGTCATTACTGTTTTGAGAGGTCTGTTATCAAGAAATAATGACTGGTTGAACGTTTTGAAATTACATTCAAATCAATGGAGCGTTCTGCTGCTGTGAGGAGCCGTGTAATAAAAAGATACATTCTCTCAGTTGTATGCACAGCTTAACGGAACTTTTATTTCAACTCGGATTTGAACATTGTCGGAGTAGAAGGCTGTCTCACATTTTCAGGAAGACTGTTCCAGAAGTCAGCTGCAAAAATCCCCTTTTTCTGATTGACATTTTCACCAATTTGGCATCAAACAAGTTTTTTTGTTTTGTTTATAACTTTTGGTCAAAACAGCAAACGTATTCTTTTATACATTTTCTTCGGATTCAGTCAATTTTTTTTCCTTATACTTTTTTAAAAGTAAGAGGTTTCAGCGAGTCGCTCTGAGCATTGCATACAGTAACTGAATACCAGACACACACTTTCTGTTTCATGATAGTGCTTGCAAATGCAGTCCTAAGTATGTTTCTGTGTGTGGCTCAGAAACCCCAAAAGCAGCCAGACAAATGCAGGTGAGCAGGGTTTATATAACAAAAAGACAAGTGAAGGTTTAGCTGGAGCGGGTCGGTGTTGGACGTGATAACTGGTGAGAACCTGGAGGTCAATCCATAAAACAGAAATCTAATTAAGAATTCCACTCCAGTAGCACACAAGAATAGAAAGTAGCGGTGAAAAGAACTGGTGAAGTGCCCAGGCTTAAGTACTGCACGGATGACAGATGGGGTGAAATGCAGGTGTGCAGACCAATAATGAATAAGCAGCAGGAAAAGCCCCCCACAGCAGCTCACAGGAAGCCCAGTACATAACAAAGACATATTGGTAAAATTGACGTTGTAGGAGCTTCAGAACTTGAAAATAAAACATTATACGGGCGTTTCATTGCAATTATCTTCCCAATAGTTATAATATAATATTAATGATAATTTTACATGCATTCTAGGCTTTAATGCTTTGACATCCAACAATGAGGAGGTGGGTCTTACTGGGGCCACTTCAATCATAGATAGTGTTGTCAAAAATGATTTGACCGACGTGTTCAGAATTTGGTACAGAAATAAGGCCAAGATTCAAGAGTTCCAATAGTACATTTATTTCTCTTTACAATTAAATGTTGATACAGAACTCCCGGAGCTCCTCCCTAAATCTCTATCCCTGTGCTCTCACTTTCCCAATGTGTCCTCCCAACGGTTTTATCAGAATCTCCGATGACGTCATATGGTCTCAGGCTGGTCCCAGTCTGGTTTTGTCTCAGGCCGCTAGAGACACGCTGTTCCTGAAAATGATACTTTTATCACAGAAGCCTTGTCCTTGGTGCTTGTCTGAATTCCATTAAATCCAGGCTTTAGGATCACCCTCCCTGTACAGGGAGGATTCAGTAATTTTTCATTTAACTGCATCAGTATTAGAATTCACTTGTGTCAATATAGTCAAGCTATATCTCTTTTGAAAGCTTATTCCCACCTCTAAACGCGTATTATGTTCAAATAAACATTAAATATAACCAAAAGTAAGAATAAGTAGTCAAACTATATTTATATATAAAATATATATTTTCCTTTCTTACCTTTTCATGCTAATATTCTGGGACAAATCACGTCTAATCCACACATGTGTGCATTCATTTTGTTCGTTTGGGTCTAGAGAATAATTATATCCAGTTGTTTTTTCTACAAAGTCATCCTTATAGTAGATATCCACTTGTAACAACATATTTGAGTATTGAAAGTTGCACAAACAAAAACAAAACCTATTCTTTGCGCACTGTATGAAGAGGACATTTTACTATTTATCTAGCGTCACTGGGTATGTTCGTCTTCCCCTAAGCCTCCCCTTCAAAACAAGCCCATTCCCGGACTTTTCAGTGCTATGGTTTGGAAGGTAGAGTAAGTTGAGTAAAACAAGCGCACCTAGCTTTAGCGCTCCAGTCATATAGATATCTGTGCGTCACGACAGCATTGTCTTGACTAACATTGGCCGATTTGGATGTCAATCAAATCATCTTGCAGCCAA
Source organism: Knipowitschia caucasica (assembly GCA_964034765.1). Taxonomy (NCBI): domain Eukaryota; kingdom Metazoa; phylum Chordata; class Actinopteri; order Gobiiformes; family Gobiidae; genus Knipowitschia; species Knipowitschia caucasica. The sequence continues at coordinate 13,503,086 of OZ035837.1, read as the reverse complement.
TAATCTCAGGTTTCAGGCGATGTGTCGGACTTCTAGCTTCCTCCCACTGTTCCCGTCATATTTGAATGCGTAAAGAGGAAGACGGAGCCTCTTTCACAGAGAACACGCGCTATAACTATATAAATAATAGCTTTTCTGCAAACATTTCAATATCTGGAAAAAATGCTATTTATAGCAAGAGTAATAGCCAAAAAATGATATAATTTGATTTTTGGTGTAAAAACATTGATAATTTGCATGTTAAACACTTTGGCACAGTTGGCACAAAAATGGACCACTTGTGCCGAATGTGCCCATTAGTTACAAAAAAGCCCCCAGCATCAAAATAGTTCCACCTAAAGGTCTAAAATTTCATACAGGTGTTGCCAACACCACAAAAGTCTGCTCTGGTGAGTTTGAACAACATACCATAAAGTATGTCATCAGGAGAACCTTTTGAAATTGCCTTCTTTTTTTTTTGAGACAAAAAAACTAACTTTGACTCATGTTTGAGAAGCTGCAGTGCAGACTGTGTCCTTCCTAACAAACTGTAACATACATTTCCAGAAACTAGAAGGTGTTACCTTTCAAATGAGGCATCATAACACAACATCAGACACAAGATGTCCACACAACAAGCATTTCCATTTGGGTATCATAATTCGAAAAGGAACAGGCGAAATTAGGTGATCCTTAAGTTAATATTGCACAAAGACATGTTTGCAAACACCTACTGGAAATCATTAGTATACAACATTATAATTCTACAACACTCCCATTTTTTGACCTATCATAAATAGGTCACATCCACGTTCTCATCCATCCGTGACATCATGAGTGACAGCATCCATGCTTCTTTAGTTCAGGCAGTATTCCTGTGAAGACGTTAATTCAGAGAAAACACAACTAACAACCACATTTGAAACATTCCTTTACAAATCACATTACTGATTCTTCATCAACCTCGTCTGTAATGTATGCACTAAAACTATTCACTATTAGTTTAAAACTATTCTAATCTATTTACAAATATGTTTGCATATTTGCTTTTACTGAGCCATATTCTTAAACATATGTTTTTATCTAATAAATCCCTCTATACTGTGGTTTGCTTTCATTATCAGTGGCTTTGTGCCAGTGGGATTTTGCTCCATGTTTATTCCACATTCTCTAATCTGTGCTGACAAATCGACAGCTTTTAAAATTCTCAAAAATATCTAAATATCTACTTTTGTGCTATACCCAAATACATCAAAATGCTTTTAAATGTTTTTGAATCTCTGTTGGTTCTAATTGTAGCAATAGCATCGGCAATAGATGATTTTTCATTGGCTGGTTCTCGTTCTGCAAATCACTATTTTATGTATTGTATTTCAGACAATTCCAAAAACAACACAGTAGTTTTCAAATATAAAAGACATAAATCTAAATGAAGTTGCCTGAAAGGGAGCGGGAAGAAGAGAACTAATTAAAAAACGTTATCTACAATTATATGGCTATTAAATTAATTATTTAATAAACAAAAGCACATTCATGGCTTCTGTCCGCTGCTTATAACTGTTTAAAGTGTTTTCCAAAACTTAATATGTGTAAATACATCAGCTGTTTGTAATAAACAATAACATTTGACCTGTTCTCCAATGGAGCAGCTCAGAGGCTGCGTCACGAGCAATGTTATATTTGAGCTATTTTTAGATTTAAAAAATTGTTAAAGCCTGTTGTTCTATGTCTGCATTTTAATACTACTCTCTATAAACACATCTGCACTAGATCCTACAGATGTGGAAAACAGAAGCATCTAAAATCTGACTCCATTTGATTCCTTTTTACTTTAGTTATTAGAACAATTTGACATTATTGATACTTATTTTCACAATAGAACTATTTTGATTATTCACTAGTCTAACTATTATTACTATTCTGCGTAGGTTTCCATCGGGTACTCTGGTTTCCCCTTACCACTAAAAATATGTACAATAGGTCTGGCATGCGCCTCTGTTCGGCGACCCCGTCCCATTTCTGTGTGGAGTGAGAGGACCCCAAAAAATAACAATTGCTCCGCATCTCTGTGTGAATGTGAGTATATAAATAAAGACAACTATTACTATTGTTTATTCTGCACCAAAACTTTAACCTATAAAAAACAATTAAATAAGTAAAACCGCTTTGTGTACTTCGACCAAAAGGGAGGAAGACTTCCCCACTGCAGTCTGGCGAAAGGCGGTATATAAATAAAGATGCCAAACTTACTTACTCTGTCTTACCTAGAGAATCAAAGATCAAAACCCTGACTCTCGCTCCCAGGACTCCTAGCCACCCGGACAATCAAAGACTCCCCCGCGGCGTCTGACGCCCCCTTGTGAACAAATGGACGTATCACACCCGGGACGGACAATTGCGAACCAGCACCCCTGGGGTCAGTACTCCAATTAATCTGCATTGTGCCCCAATGTGTGTATCAATGCCAAAGTAATGAAATGCTGTGTTACCCCCCAATATTTTTCTGTGTTTGTCCATGTGTTATGATCATTTTGACACTATCCTGTGTGGTTTCCTTTGCGATGTGGTTGTGAAGGGTTTGTCCACAGAGAGGGACGCATGGACACGCCTCCTGGGAAGTCAATATAAGCACCCACAAGGCCATAGTACTGCTCTGGTTCTCCCGAATTCATCATAACAACAATGCGTATGTACGTGTCTCCTATTACGGTCCTACGCCCCCGGGCCACCCCCTTCTCGGGCCTGTACATCACGAGGACAGCAATCACTATCGCTGTCGGAGGACGAGGACCTTTCATCGCCAGCCACTTTCGGGCTCCTGGAACACCCCTCCGCAACGCTATTCTAGACGTGTCGTGTGTGGAACCCACGCCTGGACCCGATCTGCCGGTCCCTCCTGCTCCCTGTTCGAACAAAGACCACGTGGATGGGACATGCCTCCATCCTATTCTTCATCCTTCATCCTCCCATCTCCATCTCCATCCTCCTCTTTTCAATCACACATCTCCTCTACGCTCCTCAAAAGTAAGACTGTTCCTTTTGTTAGTGGCGTGTTTCAAATGAGATTTGTACAACTCCTGCTTAAATGTGACCAGAAATCCCTTTTCGTTTAGATTTTTACCTTTCTTTTTGTAATCAATTAAAAACCCCTTTTCTTTAACTCAACCCTATCAGAGTCGTGTTGTTAGATTTCGGTATATCCCTGGCCGATTTTCGTACTCAAACCATCAAGATTTGTGATACTGTTCGAGGCAAAATACCCTGGTCTGTCGTAGACCCTTCAACGTCTACTGGTGCCCAAATAATAAGACAGATCCATTGGTGGGAACGGCGGTTTCTGATCGGAGACTAGCCGCCTCCACACTACTAAATTTATAGCTTACTGTTATATTAGTACCTACAGCTCTTGAATCCAATGACTTATAGGCTCAGATATTTCATTCGATTCTATAATTATTATATGATTATTATCTTAAAGAGTTAGATTGTTTGATGTGTGCATTATAATGCGCTATTATTCTCCTTTTGAATTTGACAACACTAAAATTTAGAATGACCCCCTATGGGGGAAAATAAGAATTTAATTATATTTTTTGCACCTGAGCTTGATTGGGAAATGCAGTCTCCATTTATTATGATTTATTTATTAGGACAGGCACTGTTGAGCGTGATGGTTCAGCCTGCAATTAGGGCAATGTGGGTCCCTACTGACGTCAATAAATTCACTGTTTTGGCTTTAATATGGTGATTGAATTCCTCAACTGGAATACTGGTCTGCTCGCGTCTATGATGGAAATCACACAGGTTATGGGCCCAGCCGCTGTCTGGCAACGTTTCAGCCGCGCTGCTGTCGATGGTGATGAGAGGAACTATGAACTTTCTGGAGACGGATTCCTCGCGCATTTGAGAGTTGCGTGGGCTTGCGGGGACCACTGAAGACTGAGCCGGTGTTCGAGGGGGCAGCAGAGGGCGTTGAGGAGCACGAGTTGCAGACGCTGGGAGGAATGGACAGGAGTATGCGGAGTTGGTCCAGGTTTTGGACAATGAAAGTCTGTCGCTGATTATGAGAGAGGCGGACGTAGACGGGCGCAAGGCGTTGAGATACTTCGCATCATTATGCAGCAAAGGAAAAGCCGCGTATAGTGAGTTTATACTGCACGGCTGTCGGCCTCCACATGCAAAGCAACGAGGACTGTCACAGATTCATTGTTCGAGCCGAGACAATATTTGCAGCGTTGTCGAGGGCAGAAGAGAACATTAGTGATGGTTCTGCAAGTTGCAATGGTGGGGAAAGTCTGCCCAACTCATTTAAGCCGTTTTGTGGTGGAACATCACACAGATGAGCGAAGCCCTAAGTTCAGTGACTTTAAGACAAAGCTGAGAAATTTGCTGAGAACAGACAAGCGATATCACAGAAGACAATGTGATTGAGAGCAGCAGGGGGGCAGCCACCTACGGGCCACAAGGCGTGGCAGAGGAGCGGAGAAGGATTCGGCCGAGGATCGAGTGCTTCAGATGCCGTAAAATGGGAAATGTGGCAGGAATTGTCCCAGCGGTATGAGTAGAGGCGACGGGACCGCAGGAGCGACGCACCCGCGAAGGGGGACAGCGGGCCTCCATGGCAGCAGCAACGGCGGAGAGCAGAAACGAGGGAGCCACAGAACGCTGGGAGCGCTGGGCTCGACCCGACAGGAGCGCCCAGGACCCAAGGAAGGACCCTGCCCTGGAGCGCTACAGAGAAGCAGCAGATGATGGAGCCGAGGACTACTATGAAGACCACAAGTCGTATTGTTTAAATGGAGTGACCACAGGAGTTCAAAGGGGACGTCGATGTTAAAGGTTTGCTAGGATTGTGGTGCTACAGCGCATATGATAAATGACTTTAAAAAGTTGAAGAACATTGATAAAGACTTTAAGCTGTAAACCATGTGATTGAACTAGATGACGGTACCAGATCACCGGAGTGGCAGGCGCCGGGGATGCAGAGGTCTCTCTGGTAGATAGCCATGGAATAAATGACAGCACAACTGGAAGAAAAGCCCGTGTATATACCTACTTTTCCACCAGAAATTTTCTCAGTGAAGGCAGCCACAGACCAGGGGCGGGAATTGCATTACTGAGAGGGTGATAATGGGTGGGGTGTACGGATTGACCCGATTTAACATTGAGACCCACAGTAAAACTGTATTATCTGCCCCACATTATTTGATGCAGACATTGAATGTTAAGTGAGGTCCATATACAACGGTGGCTACAGAATACTTGGACACTGTAAAATTTGAGGATGTTTCCAGATTGGTGAGTGTGGTTGAGGGATGAAACTTAAAGGGGACTGTATCAAATCTGCCTTCAGGGCCTGTGAGTCTGTTATAGAAGGGAAGTTCGTAGATAAGAGAAATAGACTTGGCTGATAGCAGAGCTAAACAAATATTACAATGGTGCATACTGACCTATGTGGTCCTTTGGAGCCTAAGGTAGGGTGGGTATAGGTACACCCTCGCCTTCACACGGCGACTACAGTGGCATGACCTGGGCCCTCATTTCATCAGGCAAAAATAATTACACTACCAGAGCAACATAAAAATTCGTAGCTGACACAGCTCCTTATGGCCATGTGAAGACTATTAGATCGACATGGGACGGAGTACACGGTAGAGGAGTTCCCAGGATATTCTCATGAAAAATAGGATCAGCCATCAAGACTAGGTGCCTTATTCACCTCATTCAAAACGGTACAGCAGAACCAAAAGTGGAGGACGTTACTGGACATGAGACGGTGCATGTTACTGAAAGTAAATTACCAAAAAACTCTATGGGGATATGAAGAGGCAGACAGCTTGGCACATATCGTTAACAGGTGCTTTGGTAGGCGACTAGGCAAAATACTCCATAGGAATGTTTTCACAGGGAAAATCCAATATTTCCCATTGCTGATATTTGGTACAGAGTGCTATGTTTACAAGCATAACCAAAAGGAAATTGAGTCCTAGAGGTGAAAGGGCATTTTCGTTGGGTTGATAGGTACCTCCTGCATAAACATACTATTTTCAGAGACCGGAATAGTTTCCCGGCATAGACTAGTGAAGCCCTATGACACTGGACAGATGCGCGCGAGCAAGCGCCGCACTCAACAGCATCTCTCCCGGGCCTAGGGCGCCAAACATACTCAGTCAAAAAACTTCTAACTGCATTTTCCCTCTTGGGTCTCTCCAAAGTGAAATGGAGCTCTTCGCAAAAATTCACTGTGGTAGACCCGGCCGCTGCCGCCAGATCTACAAGCCTGCTCATCCTCTACTCATTACACCAGCAAAACGCCCACATCTTATCCACCAATAACAATCAATCAATCAATCAAAGTTTATTTGTAGAGCGCCTTTCATACACAGGGCAACACAAAGCGCTTCACAGTCCACATCACAAATCATCACATAAAACAAACACCAGAATCACAATTAAAACATTAAAATCACACAAAAGATTAAACACAATTAAAACTTTCAAAATTACACAAGAAATTTAAAAAAATAAATAAATAAATGACAGCAGTGCATTAGAAATGGAGATAAAATCCTTCAGTTGTATGCACAGGCAAACAGAACAGTCTTTAACCTGGATTTGAACATTGACAGAGTAGACGCCTCCCTCACATTTTCAGGGAGATTGTTCCAGATCTTAGCTGCATGGATCTGAAACGCAGCCTCCCCATGTTTGGTTCTCACTCTGGGCACCAGCAGGAGGCCAGTCCCTGTGCTCCTCAGAGTCCGGGCTGGTTCATATGACACCAACATGTCACTAATGTATTTTGGTGCAAGGCCATGGAGAGACTTGTACACAAGCAGAGCTGTTTTAAAATCTATTCTTTGAGCCACAGGAAGCCAGTGCAGAGACCTGAGGACCGGACTAATATGGTCATACTTCCTGGTTCCTGTCAGGACTCTAGCTGCTGCATTTTGGATGTACTGCAGCTGCTTACAGGTCTGTTTGGACAGACCTGTAAGCAGGCCATTGCAGTAGTCTAGCCTGCTGGAGACAAATGCATGGACAAGAATCTCCAAGTCTGCCCTGGACACTATATTTCTAACTTTGGCAATGTTCTTCAGATGGTAAAAAGCTGTTGATGTTATTGATTTTATGTGGCTATTGAAATTTAGGTCTGAGTCCAGTATTACCCCCAAATTTCTGACCTTGTCTGAAGGAAGTAGGGAGAGAGACTGAAGTTGACAAATGACGCCCTCTCTTTGTTTCTGGGGACCAAAGACAATGATTTCGGTTTTGTCTGCATTTAGTTGGAGGAAATTATTTTGCATCCAGTCACTGATCTGTTGGATACAGTGAAGGAGCAAATCCAGTGGTCCATGTTCTCCTGCAGTCAGTGAGACATAGATCTGAGTGTCGTCGGCGTAATTGTGGTAGGACACTTTGTTTCTTTGTATTAACTGACCTAACGGCAGCATGTAGAGATTAAATAGGAGAGGTCCCAGGATCGACCCCTGTGGTACTCCACAGGTCAGGGCCACATGATCTGAGACGCAGTCTCCAATCTCCACAAAGTACTTCCTATCCTTCAGGTAAGACCTAAACCAGTCTAGGGCTGTGCCAGTGACACCAACCCAGTCCTCCAGTCTCTGCATGAGGATCTCATGGTCGACAGTGTCGAACGCGGCACTAAGATCTAACATGACCAAAACTGTGACTTTACCTGCATCAGTGTGAAGTCGAATGTCGTTTGTTACCTTCACTAGAGCGGTCTCAGTGCTGTGGTGGGGTCTAAACCCAGACTGGAACATATCAAAAGAATTATTCATTGTTAAAAATTCAGTAAGTTGTTGGGAGGCCACTTTTTCAAGAATTTTTCCAATGAATGGCAGATTCGATATGGGGCGATAATTTTGAAGTCTCGCAGGATCCAGACTGCTCTTTTTTAGGAGAGGTCTTATGACTGCTGTTTTTAAGGCCATAGGAAATGTTCCTGACGACAGAGACATGTTTACTATTTGTGTCAGTGAAGGTAACAAACTGCTCAGGACGGACTTCAGAAATTTAGAGGGCAATATATCCAGGCTACATGTGGAGGAGCTCAGATCTTTTTGACAGTTTCAGTATCCACAGGTGCAAAGTGAGTTAGCTCAAAAAGCTTCTCTGGCTGTTGCATTGTTATACGTGCTGTGGAGGTGATAGTGTTTTTGATTCCTTGTACTTTGTCATCGAAAAACTGTGCGAACTCATTACACCTAGATTTAGAGGAAAATTCTAGGGGCAACTTTACAGGGGGGTTCGTTAATCTACCAACTGTTGAAAACATAACACGAAAATTGTTACTGCAACCTCCAATAATGTCAGAAAAATACATTTCTCTTGTTCTACGTAGAACCCGGTTAAATTCACCCAACTCATCTTTAAAGATTTCATAATCGCCCTGGAAATTGGACTTTCGCCACTTCCGTTCGGCCCTCCGGCACTCTTGCTTCTGTGCCCTGACCGAGTCTGCCTTAGTCCATGGGGCCTTTTTATTACTGGTAACTATTTTAACCGTCACAGGAGCAATGGCGTCCAGAACAGTCAGAACACTGGTGGTGACAGAGTTATACAATTCATCAACAGTAGAGCATGGAGTTTTCTCAAAATTTAGCATTCCCATGAACAGTTCACTTGTGTTTTCATGTATGTGTCTTCTTCTGACAATTGTAAATTCAGCTGGTGGTTTGCTAGCAAAACACATGTCAAAAAATACACAGAAATTATCTGACAAAGCAACATCAACTACATTAACATTTGATACATTAACCCCCTTTGTAATTAGCAGGTCAAGAGTGTGCCCCCTGCTGTGGGTGGGGCCACTCACGTGCTGAATGAAACCAAAGGTCTCAAATACAGAAGCCAGCTCCTTTGCATTTCTGTCATCAACATTATCAACATGTACATTAAAATCACCTGTAATAACTAAACTATCAAAATCTGTGCACACGAATGAAAGTAGTTCAGTAAAATGGTCAATAAAATCGCAACATGACTGTGGTGGCCTGTACAGGACAATGAAAAGAGTAGAAGATTGCTTTTGTTCCATTTTAAAAGAAATATACTCAAACGATGAAAAATTTCCAAGGGGCATTCTATGGGAGACAAAGTGCTCTCTAAAAACTGCAGCTATGCCTCCCCCCCTTTTGTATTCTCGTATTTCGGATTTGAATTTAAAATTGGGTGGTGTTGCTTCTATTAGAACTGCATTTCCTGTATTTTGGTCCAGCCATGTTTCAGCCATAAGCATAAAATCAAGATCATAAGAAGTGATAAAATTATTTATTAAAAATGATTTGTTACATAGAGATCTGACATTAAGCATAGCAAGTTTAAAAATAACGTCAGAGTCGATTAATGTGTTTGATTGATTTCTACAGGGAAGAGAAATTAGATTTGCAGAGTTGGACCGTCTAACTGCTGTCCTGTTTTGATTTCGTTTTTTAGAATTTAAAAACATTTTTGAGCTGGTGCGAGGAACACACACAGTCTCAATTGGCCTAAAATGTGAAAACCCTTGTTGTTGTTCTTTAGCTCCCAGAGTCAGAAGGGAGTCAGCACAGTTCAGTGTTTGGACTGGTAATGCACTGCCAGACGGACAGGGAGCAGTGTTTGCACCGTTGTACTCACCCGGTGCTGATGAGCAGGAGGCGGGGGAGTGCGGTGGGGTCCGAGGGGGCTCAGATGTAAACAGTCACGCCCCCCTCGGGGAACGCTGAACAACATGACGCATGTAGTCCATCAACAGGCTGCTACCGTATCTGTTTGGGTGTAATCCGTCTGGACGATAGGCTTCGTAACGTTTCCAGAAAAGGGCAAAGTTATTCACAAAGACAAAGTTAAAAGAGCTGCATGTAGCCTGGATCCACATATGCAGCGCCACAACACGACTGTAGAGGCAGTCACCTCTGTTTACAGTCGGGATTGGACCAGAAATAAAAACAGATAATCCGGAGGATTGAAGGAGGTGGAACCACCGGGACAGCAAGTTAACCACCAGGACAGCAAGTTAAAAGCCGGAGACGCCCACTTCCCGGCCTTCTGAAGGTTGCAAAGCCTCCGCCGCCCCACCTCCTCCTTCTCTCATCGAAGCGTGCTTGCTTACTGCCTCTGCCGTCACCAGTGCCTAGGCCCCGGGGGGGATTATGCGCGCGAGCAAGCGCCGCACTCAACAGCATCTCTCCCGGGCCTAGGGCGCCAAACATACTCAATCAACAAACTTCTAACTGCATTTTCCCTCTTGGGTCTCTCCAAAGTGAATAGGCTATACAGGCCTCTTCTCCAACGCACCCGATCTGTAGGTATTGATGTGCGAATCCTCCTCCTTCTCCAGTCAATTACATTTATGCAGCTAACATGTGGAACTGTCTTCCAGAAAATGTGAGACAGGCTTCAATTCAATGTTCATATCCAGAATGAAATCATTTCTGTTTAGCTGTGAATATAGATTTTTGATGTACTGTGACAATTTGGGATTTTAATGCCTTTTATGGTTTCTATGCACTTTGAGTTGTCTTGTGCATGAACTGTGCTATTCAAATAAACTTGCCTTCACAAAGTTGAACTACAAAATGAAGTCGACTATTGACATTATTCTAATTTTCAGAGTTTTACCTGCCCAGATAGAAGCTTCTATTTCTTGGCACAGAATGATAACTTCTTACAAAGTCAATTAATAGGACATATCCAGAAATATCCCCTACAATATGGCAAAGATAGGTCACGCTGTTGGATATGTTCCCTCGGGGAGAGTTCCTGGACGATCTGATGAGCCCAGGGAGCGTGAAGAGGCCGAGGGGGAGGAGCTCACCTCATCACCATTCAGGTAGAACACCGTATAGACTGTTTCACAGCACTTATATTTGCACACTATGTCATTTCAAAAGACGTCTGTGAAAAAAAAAAAAAGTAGTTTCAGATGACACGGGCGTGGTATTTGACCCTTCCGGATCGGCAGATGGATTTGCGTTCTGGCTGATTTGAAATGCCCGATATTCCAGTCCCCCGCTACACTGTGGCATTTGCTCAGCGCAGACGCTTGATCTTCATAATGTGTGGCTGAGATGAGGTTGCGGCAGCTGACGTGACAGACGCGTGCGTGGGGAGTCACTGTGGAAGGCTGCAGATGACCCTGGCATTAAGGCTTTGATACAAGTTTGCATTCACGTTTGCGTATATTTCCTCATCTGTCATCTGGCAGAAGCACGAGTTAAAGTAGATGTGACAAGGTTCTGCTGCTATATACTGGTGATCCAAGTACAAGTCGCTTCATGGCCTCGCATGAAGTCTAAGGAGCACAGGGACTGGGTTCCTGCTCGGGCTCTGAGGAGCACAGGGACTGGCCTCCTGCTGATGTTCAAAGTCAGCACTGAGCATGGGGAGAGAGCGTTTCAAATTTATGAAGCTTTAAAATAGGGACAGGTGCACACGGCTGAGCCAAATATGGAAATAGAAAAAAACTCTCTCGCACTGTACTTTCATGCAGCTGTGTTTCTTTTTTCAGATGTACAGTAGTTCAGAAGTACAGTGAATGGGCGGCACGGTGGCTGAGTGGATAGCACTCTCGCCTCTCAGCAAGAAGGTCCTGGGTTCGAATCCCGGTCGGACCAGGGCCTTTCTGAGTGGAGTTTGCATGTTCTCCCCGTGTCTGCGTAGGTTTCCTCCGGGTACTCCGGTTTCCCCTACCACTAAAAATATGTCCAATAGTTCTGGCATGCGCTTCCTGTACTGGCGACCGCTCCCATCTCTGTGTGGAGTGAGATACAAATGCCCAATATTAACAATTGTAAACCGCTTTGAGACTCAGCTCTGCAGTGTAAAGGCGGTATATAAATAAAAACTTACTTACTTACTTACAGTACGTGATTTTTTGGCTAAGCCGTGTTTTTCATGTTTTTTTTTCCTTTTCTAGATTCATGCGAAAATCTCCTCCTGGAAATGTGAGACAGGCTTCTACTGACAATGTTCAAATCCAGGTTAAAAAAGTTCTGTTTGGTTGTGCAAGCAAATGATGGATTGCATCTTCACTATTTTTAATGTGCTGTGATTATTTATGTTTTCTCTTCTTTGTTAAGCACTTTCCGTTGCCTTGTGTATTTCAGAATTCCATTGATTTGAATGGAAGCCGTCAAAATGAATGTTGTTCTGAGAGTGCTAGCTTGTGCACGGCTCGGTCAACATTAAAAAAATCTGATTTATTTGTTGTCTTGAACCTTGTATGTGTTTGGATGCGTGTGATCTATAAATAAAAAAAAAGAACTTTTTTTTTTTTTTCAAAAAGAACAGTTTTGGAAAGATGATTAATGATACATGGCAAATGACAATGCCTAAACACAAAACGCGGCTGTACAAATATATAAGACACAGAAAACTGCTGTAGTTATATAAGACACACACACAACTGTACTAATATAGTAAGTAAGGAAGGTTTTATTTATAAAGCACGATTTACAGACCAAGGTCACCCAAAGCGCTTTACAATCGTTCAGAGTTCAGATATTGTTCCATTCTCTCCACACACAGTGATGTAAGAAGCGAGTCACAGAACACACTGCCGCATCAAAGCCCCAACCAACACCATCCATTCACTCATTCATTCAATTCATACCGATTGTGCATGTTTTTGTGGTAGGGGAAACCTATAGGACACGCACAACACTGCTGTTAAGACGCACAAACACAGCAGACTTTAACAACGATGCGCCCTCTTACCATAACATCATTCTGCCACAGAGCGCACCGCCCAGACGAGATAATCCAACCTGACCTGTGGCTGCCGTGTTATTTCAAGCCGCACCGCATCAGATGCCGTTTTCTCTGAGGTGAAACGTGCAGAGGTTGACCGTTCAACCTTTAATTTCATCAGACACTTTTGCCGACAGACCCTGAGCCTTATCCAAGGAAGAAAATAAAACAGCCTCTCTCCCCTCTCTCTCTTAACCGTGATGACAGATAAGCACACACATATATTCATGCTCCTCTTGTTTTCCCTCTGCGGCTCTTGATCGCCACCGACGTGTCACCGGATTACTCGGGTCTCCAGGTGACAAATCTGATCGCGTCCATGATTGAATCCCCTGAGTGAGTTCAGAGCGAAGACTGCGCTGGTCTCGCTTGTTGAAACTACACTAGTGCCATAAGTGAAAGTGACAAGGTCGACGCTGTTCCGGAGCTCAAGAACAATGTTTTTGTCATTAATAGCCTGATTTAGGACAGAACAGAATAGTAATAGAAAAGCCAGAGATGTATTTGCTGACAAACGCTTATGATAATGTCCTGTATCATGTCAATGTTTTCTGCTATAGATATTAGGTGAACATGAAGATCTCTCTCTTTCCTTGGCTGGGAAAGCGCTCCTCCATGTTTGAATAGAATTGATAGAGTCAATAAATGTCCTAGATCATCACTGTCATTGGACCCTCTTCCATCAACAAGGAACGTTGCAGGAGGTGGGAAAAAAATGAGAAATATTGGGGAGGTGTTGAGCTAGACCAGAGGTGCCCAAACGTTTTGCTTCCAAGGGCCAAATACACCAGTATTACTCATGAAACACAAAGAAATGTAAATTTTATAAAGTTCCTTTATGAATGCATTGATTATTGTCTAACAGAGCAAATCACAAGATTAATGGAAAATACAACAACACAGCCTTAGTTTGCAGCCACAAAATTGTAACTGTGCAAATGTCAACAACAAAACTACATTAAACACATAAATCTACTACTACTACGCAGATTTAAAACGCCTCTTGTCGGTTGTCACTGCTGATGACACCCCATTTTGTTCAGGTTAATGCAGCAGACTTGATGCCGCAAGCGCAATGGCTCATGGGGAATGCACTCAAATTGATAAAACATCTAAAATTGCTAAACATTTCACAGGCTGAAAAAAATAGACAGCATAAATCCTTGCACACAATTGTTGGAATTAGAGAGTTCACATTCAAAAGCGTTTTAGTTTGCAAGTTGATGTGAGGCATGAGTGAGGCGTGTATCCCCATACATCACTAAAGTACTGGACACCTTACTTTTATATTCACTTAGCACATATCCAATCAACTACAGACGGAAATACAGGTGGAAATGCAACTGAGTAGGGAACTGTTTAGCGGTCCAATTGAAGCAGTCTGGCAGGTCACTCCTGTGTTAGACTCAATAATTCTAATAATTTGTTTAACAGTCTGTTCAAAGTTCACCTTATTGGACATTGGTTGAAGGGGACATGGCCTGATTCTCTCCATGCCTCCTGAGGCTCTGTATTAAACATGGCTTATATTAAACGTTTACATTGCGCTAAAACTATTCGAAACAAGTCATCTAGCTCCTCCTTCCGTCCTCCTGTTCCTCTTAGAGCCACTTTGAGTGTCAGGAAAACAAGTTGCGATACAATTTTAGGGCCACTGACCAGCAAGTGCCATGTGTCTGAATCTTGAAATTGGCAACACCACATCACAAAGGAAAACGGAATATCTTGCATTTTCAGACAAAAAACATAACAGTCTAATAAACTCATTTAATTGCAATTGAACCTTTGTTCCCGGAATCTTACTTCCTGTGTTCTAAGCACTGATTACTTTAATTAAGAGTAACTCCACTTTAAACTTTTGTTCAGAAAAGGCCAGATATGATTTGTACTTGGTGACCTATTCTTTGAGGACACAAAAAAAGATGTATTTTAACTAGTGCTGTCCAACGATTAAAATATTTAAGTTTCCGCCAAAGTCTCCGCTAAAAGTGCTTCTCACATATTTATTTTCCTGCCTCCTGTAATCACCGGGACAGTAATGTGTTGTAGAAGCCTTGTCTTGTGTGTGTTAGACGAGAGAGAGCAGGGGAGATGAGAGAGAGAGCAGGGGAGACAGCAGCAGCAACAGGGTCGCGGTGACGCGCATCACGTGGAGGCGCGCGTCTGGGCAGACTGCTCACAGCAGCACCATGATTTATATTTTTTTACTATTTTCATGAACATTTACAATGTTACAGTGTGTGCTCTGTGTGTGTTCATGTTCTAGTGATAAATATATGTCTGTCAGTTAGAAAAATACAAATATTGTATGAAAAATCTAAAATTCACTATTTCTAACGCCAAATGACGTCATAATATGCAAATTAGATGGGGGGATTTATTCTCTACATAAACTTTGGACCATCCTTTATATTTTTCTAATTTACAGAAAGCCTTTATCTCTTATCACTTTTAAGTTATAGCCTTTTGAAATTAAGATGTCAAAATTGAGCGTTTTGGAAAAAAACCTCTGGCGCTTAAAGGGTTAAAGGATAAAAGAGAGCGTGAAACCACTAAATTTGTATTCCAATCCAATGTATACAAGGTGTAAATCACAACCTGCAAAAAAAAAAAGATTCATTCTTGCTTTTATTTAGATAATTGGGTCTGAAGTGTAAGCATCTTTGAATGTATGTGCCCCTATCTGGCAACCCACAGAAAAAAAAAAAACAATCCTAATATATTGAATGGTTTAGAGGGGGTCTGTTGGGTGGTTGGGTTGACGGGTCATGGGCATGTGGGATTCTTTGTTACATAACTGTTAAAGATGTATTTATAAAGCTCTATTTATTCGGAAAAGGAACACAATTTGATTGATTGATTTGCTGGATACATAGTCATATATAGTCAGTGGACGTGATCACATGGAAGGAATTGGAGACTTGGCGTGTAAATGACATGAGACAACAACTTAATCACAATCAAAAACATGTAGCAGAAGTTCATTTAGCATGTCTTTTTGACCTCTGTGGCCTGACCAAAACCAGAAAATATGAGTCCCCAGAATATAGCGATCATTTGCCGGGCTTCCTGGATCTCGTGGGCAGTGATCCGAGGGTTTTCCGTGCTCAGCTCCACAGATGTGACCGTCTGGGCAGCGTCTGACCCTCTGGAGGCTGTCCCACATGTCCACCCTCCTCAGACAGGGGCGGGGCCACAGTAAGACTCACCAGACTGCAGGGTTATGGGATCGTGAAGAGCATACAGATCTGAAGATGGACATAGACGTTTGGCAGTTTACTTGGCATACTTTTGTTGAACAATTGTCTGCATTGCTCGATTCAGTGCATTTGTAGTGTATAGTGCATCCCTTCAGGATTAGATGTTCTTTTATGTTTTGTTGTATGATGTGGTGTGTTTTTTTAGGTTGAAAGGCCCGGGCCGACGCAGGTTTAAACCCAAGTAGTAACACATCATCTTATTCCATTTTGATAAAGCAATACCAATAGCATGCTTCTTTATAATATTCTATGAAAATGTATGTGTGTGTATATAATATATACACAGAATATCATTGAGTTGAATGTTAATAGTTGAATGAATGCTCTGGGATTACTGGCAGTTTCAGAATTGTATAAAAGTTGTGTTACAGCCATCGTCATAGAGATCACTGTTTTGGACCGAACAGATCCGCCACCTCAACATCAAGCAGCAGGAGTCGAGTTGCATAAGAAATCATCAGACTTTCTCACTATATTCTTTGATGTGAAACCTCCATGTGGTCCAACACGGAACCATCATGCTCGTTTCTGCACGCTCCGATCTCCTCTAAATGCCACACGAGTGGAATATTGCTCCGGCTGATAGAATAGACCTGATTGTGAACAGTAAGGGTCTGATTACACCGAGTAAACAAGTCATAGGATCCCCCCCGTCGGCAATCTCTGCTCCCACAACGTTCTTTTACCGCAATTACCATGTGAATAGTGCGTAATGGTGATCTATCCGAGAAGGACTGAACTCAATTGCTCTTGATTTGCAGCGGGTCCGAGTAAATGGTGGGGGTCATCACGGGTGAAATGATGAGAGATGATTTGCGCAAAGGTTCCTGTTTGAAATTCATCAGCGGAAAAGGGGGCCGGATGGGCGAGGTTACACGGGCTGGAGTGGGTAAAAAGTGCTCTTCAGCCGTAGATAAGCAGCAGAGCGGAAGAGAGGTCAAATTGAACAGAGATTGAAGCGGTAATGGCGGTTGCATGGAAGCTAACCTGAACATGAGATCCAAACTTAGTAGTAGGTCTTTGTAGTTTGGAGCAGAATAGACAAAGGCAATAAAACTACCAATGCCAGTTCCGTTTAATAACCAGTGTTTGGATCTACTGTATATATTGTGGGCTCCTCCAAAGGCATGGCAAGTTTATAGCACAGGGAAACTCAAAGTGCTTGACAAAGCAAGATAGAAACCGCTAAGACTGGATTTATACATTTCCAGAGTAGAAGTCTATCTCATACTTTCAGGAACAGGTTACAGATTGCAGCTATATAAAACTGAATGGCTGCCTCCCCATGTTTAGTCCTGACTCTGGGCACCAGCAGGAGGCCAGTCCCTGTGCTCCTCAGAGTCCTGGTTGGTTCATATGGCACTAACATGTCACAGATGTTCTTTGGTGTGAGGCCGTGGAGACTCATACATAGAGTTTGCCTGGGATGGGCCATGGGACTCCAGAGGTGTCTGATGATGACAGCCTGCCGAGTGACAGGGAGAGGTGTGTTGCATGCTGTTTTTACCTCCCGTCTTACACCTTCCCTAATCCCACTGCGCCCGAATTGAGAAATGAGCCAAGAGCTGACCGCTTTTTCCGACGTAAGGATTTTCCGGAGACACGGAGGCAAGAGACACGGTGAGAAGTGTGAAGACGGGCTGTTGATCTAATGCTCTGACAGCCAGCCATAAATACACACTTATGTAACGAGTGTGGGCGTGCCAGCGTTTATGGCACTATTGTTATCGCTGGTTGGGACATCGTTGACAGGTTTCTAGCACTTTTGACATCTTTGCGTTTCCGTATCTTTGCCACAAGTCGTGTACGAAGGTGCTAAAAGTTTTGTGTGTCATGTGAAGTCAACTTTTATGAGCGTTTTACCATGCAATAAGCGTGTTCCAACATTTAGTTCCAACAACTTGTGGAATCTAATGGAGGAGAGTCTGGGATAACATGTTCAAATCATTGATAAAGTTTTTTAAGCCAGAGTGCCCTGGATAACCTCTTATTTTTCTTGACATTTAAGATGCAGTTAGCGAAGTTGTTAGCTTAACTGTAGCACCAACTCGAAACCACTCCCCCCTCCCCTCGCCTCTCCACCAAACAAAACATCCAGCATTTTTTTTTCTTTTTCACAACAGTAAGTAACTAATGTTTATTTATATAGCGCATTTTACAGACCAAGGTCACCCAAAGCGCTTTACAATGTTCAGAATTCAGATATTGTTCCAATCATTCCACACACGGTAATGACGGAAGTGAGTCGCCGAACACACTGGTGCATCAGCCCCCGATCAACACCATCCATTCACTCTCAAACCTATTGTGCATGTTTTTAGTGGTAGGGGAAACCAGAGCACCCGGAGGAAACCTACGCAGAACATGCACACTCCACTCAGAAAAGCCCTGTTCTGACCAGGATTCGACCCCAGGACCTTCTTGCTGAGAGGCGAGAGTGCTATCCACTCAGCCACCGTGCCGCAGGGAGAGTTGGAATTGAAATTGGCCTTTTCTGTTCAGCCCTTTTAGGTTTAAAAAAATAATCAAATAACTCAGGTGCGCACACTCGCGAGAAACAGGAAGAGGGTGAAGGGGGTAAAAGCATCCCATTGGTTCGTTGGGGATGAACGAATCCCATTGGTTTATTTTTATCGGTCCGCTCCAAAATGTTTTGTATTAATTTTTGGAGACTATAGGCATCTGGTCAATTCCATTACTATCTGAAAACACATGAATACTTGACTACTTTTAGGGTTTAGGGGCGTTTTCCCTCAATATTTAAAATATATTTAAAGTGAAAAAATCACTGACTGCATCTTTAAGTTGTTGTTTTTTCGCTCAGAAATATTTAGTTTCTTCTCTAAATACTAAATAAAATCACAGTGTTAAGTGTTGACTAATACAAATACTACAAGCTTCAGACACAATGGGTTTAAAGAGTTTTTATGGCTTTTAAAGAGTTAAAGAGTTTTTGCAGCTTTTGACGATAGCTTCTTTGCTGCTAGTGGGATGTTTGCGAGTGTTTTAGGTCTTTATTTTGTCCAAACAATGCATGACAACAGCTCTTAGACCGGCTTTCATTACATTCTCCTGTCGTTCTTCTTGTGTAGTCGCCCAAAGATATCAGGGGGCGGGAGATTGGACAGGGAAAACACGATTGAGAAACTGGAGAAGTCGGTTTAAATTGGACGAGGCGCGAATTCTGACTCCATGAAATAGCAGTGACGGTAACATCCCTAAAGACGTTGCTAGGGGAAACCTCATTGTCACCGCGTTTGTTTGGTTCTATCCACAAAGGTCAATGATTTCTCCGATTGAGCACTTTTCATGCAAATGCTTTTCTCAAGTAACTCTGCTCCCTCGGGCTTTTCAAGAGATGCTTTTCACGCAACATGGAATAAATCACAGCCTGTCATGAGCAAGTAGCGCTGCGAGAGTGCGACTCAAATGCACTTTGCTCGGAAATAGTCACGTCTCCGCAATTTTAAAACTGACCTTTTCATGCGTTTCAATTTTAAAAGACTCGCACAAAAGTAGCTGTCAGTGGGAGATGGCAGCAATTTCTTGTACTTACACTATGTAATCTGTAATAATTGTCCTATGTTGCCATTGACTGTCATTTCAAGCCCTGAATTGTAGCTCTTTGACTAGTTTTGGGTCAGCATGGATATAATGCATTCCTGCTTCAGAGAATGTATCACTTTCTTTGCCGCACACTAAATATTTGATCAATGAAAATATACATGTCAAAAATATATCCATATATTTTTGCTCGCTTAATGCTCTTATATTGTAATAGTAATTTTTAAGACATTTTATAAAGATTTCTTTTTTTTATGCACAACTTGTTTGCATCTTGAGGCAAACAAATTTGTAGTTTGTGATTTCCTGTTACTTACCTTTTAATAATAATCAGGGCTCAGAAAACGTACCCCTGAACTTAAAGCTGGGGTACTTAACTTAACTTTCAAACCACTAAACAACTGGAACTATGTATTGACATTTATGAAACTATTTTGTCACTCTCAGTGTCAGTTTGGCTTCATCACTAGTTTTCAAATGCATGTATTGTTCAAGATTCAAATCAAGAATGTATTTGCTATTTGCAGTGAAGCACCAGAATAGCATCCACCGGAGCTCTCGCCATATTTCCAGCGCCATGTTGGCCGCTGTTACACTTTAAGATCAGCTTTTTTAGACTGAAAAGTGAAAACGAGATGACCACCCTCACTATGCTCTCAGCCCAAAGGGTCAAATATTAACTCACAGGGTTCTTTCATATTAGTTTGCAAATAATGAAAAGAAAACAAAGAAGCCATCTTGAACCCAGCACCTGCAGGAAGATCGGGGAAACTAAATTATGTAATTTTTCCTGATACATACATTGAAAACAGCCCCTAGGAATAATCATAACCAGTATCATTATTTGGAGGACAATAGTTTGTCCAATGGGGAGGGACCTTAATTGTCTATCAAGGACTTGAATTAATTGCATCCAATCGGGAAGCTGAGACGGCGGGTCCAACTTGCGCTTGCATTGCTTGCTTGCAATCACGTGACGCATAAACTTGCTGGCGCAAGAGTTGCTGCTGATATATGAAGAAAATGCGACTCTGCCGGGTATTTTTTGCTTTTTTGGATATTTCATGACACTTTGAAGCTACTGTGGTGAACGTTCTAACTCATTCTAACAATATGCACAAGGCAGAATTTTTCCACTACATGTTTTGGTAATATCAAGGTTGAAGCTACTGGCACAGCGGTAAATGCTAACATGCTAATATGCTAATAAGTCTCCATTCCTCCGCTGTATGTCACTTACATTCTGTAACGTCTTTGTTTATGCTGCCTTTACCATCGACAATAAAAAATGTCTGTCTGAATTAAAGACAAGATCCTAGACTGTCTTTTTATTCACTTTAGATTCTAACCCACAGCTAGTGTTACAATCAAGCTTTTGCACTGCTAAACAAATGAAGGTTTGGATAAACACGGATACTGTAACTTTTCCGTCTGTCTGTGGGTTTAAGAACTCAGAGTTAAAGTCCTGAAGGACACATCCTGCATTGTATAGAGCCGTGTAAGTAAGGATTGGTATGAACTTGTCATTCTCAGCAAAACAATGTGTCTGTGGCTGTGTTCTTTTCAGGTCAAACATTCACAGTGTGTATTTAAAACGCCAACTCATACCTGACAATGAATGAAATAAAGATGGGGATGTAATAACTGAGCATTGTGACTCCATGGCTGGGTAAATAAATAATTCTTCGAGGTAAAAGCGTCTGCTAGTGAAATGTTAGCGAGCCACTTCATAAAGTCCTGAGTGTGAGGCTCTTAATTAATCTCTTCACAAGGAATCCTAAAGTATCCATTAAAGGTTTCACGATTCGATCGGTTAGAAAACTGAAAACCACACATACGAAAGGCATATTCAGACACGCTGCTCTAGTGAACAACTAGCTCGGCTGACCACCAGTCCGTGATACGCATATGTAATGAGGCGGACATGACGTCAATTGCAAGCAAGCAATTCACTAAACATCCCTCCATCTTCACAATTTGTAACTGACCTTCCACAAAAATATTAACCCTAACCCTGAACCCGAATTGATCCCGCCCAAATCGCTTAGCACAAATTGCTTCTCATTATTACTTCTGACTTGAACCCAGCACACTCTTCACCTCTTCCCATCCCTACCGCTCCAACAGGAAAAGCCATGTTGATGCACCGAATCCACCACTTGGAAAGGATTAGCACGAGGTGGCTAAAGCCGCGGATCCGCTCCAATCCGACGGCCTCGGGCTAGTGCCGCATTAGGCGCTAACACGACAATGCGCTCCACGATAACACATTAGTTTGAAAACGCAACTTTGCAAAGACTTTGAAATAATATGGACGGTGCTTACCCAGGTGCGAGCGGTTAGGTGAGGTAGAAGGTGGGTTCGTACCTCCTCGTGATGCTTTTGAGAGGGGACGAGGGAGTTTAAACATGTGTGGAAGGCCAGGGGCGAGCACCAGCAGCATGGGACAAACTTGTGTTAGCATTCCTGCAGCTTCAGGACACAAACACACATGCCTTTGATCTCCAGGGCCAAACTCGCTTCCACCAACCGCAGGACAAAACGCTGTGAAGTGAGAGCCTGTTATTCCAGAGACAGACTTGTTTTTGAGAGGTGAGGAGCACCTATTAGACATGTGTGGGGAAGAAAAATGTACCAACTTCAAAATGCATTAAGGTGAGTTGGAGTTGGAAAAAGTTCTTATTCGGTTCAATCCAATTCAATGTATTGTTGTATATCCCTAAATCACAGCGGTACTTTTTTCGAAGGAGGAGAAGGACAAAACTGTTGAATTCACCAACACAGATCAGTGAATCAAACAGTTCAAGCACTAGAAATGCAATCATAAAAAATATAAATAAAACTCAGAGCCTTTAGTCCAAAAGGGGCAGATGACCATAGTTGATAATAAATTCCATACATGTTGTTGAATGTTGAGTGTCCTGGATCATCCCCACTGTCCTTTTTGTTAGGCCCTCTTATAAACTAATTAGGGTGGATATCTGAATGTAAGTTAAAGATAATTTATTTTGTATTTACTCCCGTGGGGTTGGGATAAAGTTTTGCAAAAGTAACATTCCTGTGAACATTTAAGACCACGACATGCTGTCTTATCCTGTCTTTATTAAAATGTATGGACATTGCACATCTGCCACTTATGGACAAAAATGTAGGCAGCATTTTTTAGAAAATATACTGAACATGAAACTGACTGTGTTTGGTCGCCACATTGACATGAAATAATTGGTGGCAATGAACAGAAAAAATAGCATTAGAAATAGAAATAGAAATTATCCTTGCATAGCTTCTTGAATTTTTTTTATTTTGTCAAAGGATCACTGCCTTAGGATTTGTACTTTTTAGTTTTTCCAACACTTATTCTCAATGTATTTTTAGCTGTCACTTTCCTGTGTGAGAAGAGCTGTCTCTGACCTTTGCAGACACCGCGTGCATTCCAATCACATCCCAAATTCTTCTCTTGAAACTGAAGATATTACACTATTTTTCCTCCCACCTGCTGCACAACTTATATTTTTAGCTGCCAAGGTTTTTATGAGAAGCTTCACGCAGAGAATAACATCCCCACTGCTTTGAACTTCACTTCAAGTAGCGGGTTATACGGGAAATGTTCTAAATGTAACAATAATCATCCTCTTTCTTATTATCTACCCACTAAAAGTTTTTTTGAGTGACTGGCGTTGCTGCGACTATTTCCAATTAGTATTGACACTAGTACACACCCACTACTTCAATGATTGTTTCATTGAATCAGCTGCTTTAAACAACACTTTTTTCTATTATACATGTTTTATTGAAAAAAAAGACCAAACAGACACATTGAGATAAAGCTGAGGTACCATATTTTCAACCCACAAAAATGGGGTACAAATGTAATTCCTGACTCCAAAACATTTTGCTTCTATCACTATTTTTAGTCCGTGTCCCATTTTCAGATCACATTTTTTAGAAAAGACAGAAAAAGGGAAATTGATGTATTAATCTTTATTTAGAGAGCCCTTTTGTTAAATAAAAAGTTTCACAAAATAACACAACATTCATAAGAATAATGGAGACAAAACGCAAAAAGACAAGAAAGTACCATCCTCACTCAAATTGACTCTCAACTCAGAGAGTCAAAAAGTGACCAACAAGGCTCTTACAAGTTCAGGGTACAAAGTCAGAGATCCCACCTTTAAGTTTGTCCACAGTGCTTTTCCACACATTAACGGTGCTCTCCTTGACATTGTGCACGCATGATGTGGACAGCAGCAAATGTCAACAAAAGTGATCAATGAATGATCAATTTTTGGCAAGAGGCTGAACTAATCACAGCGGTGCACACAAGCCACAAAAGTTTTCTTCTTATTTTAAATTGGTAACTGTCATGTTATCTTTGTTATGTTACCTTAGGTCCTGGATCTATAGCCCGTCTGTTCGTCTGGAGCGGCTCCCTTTCTCAATATGTGGGTCTCCCTGAGGTTTCTCACTTTTTTCCCACTAGGTTTTTTAAGAGTTTTTCCTTGTCGATGCAGGAGGGTCTTGTTGTACAGTTAGAGTCCAACAGAAAGGATTGTGATTATCAGGACACTTTAACATTCTACAACATGTATGGACATTTTCTTCTGTGTGTGATTTATATTTTGCATGTGTTTTAATTAGCAGCAACCGGCGCGCCGGCGGCTGTTTTTATGTTTTTAAATGTTCTGCTGGCAATAGCAGATGTATTTTGAACACCAAACCCCAAAAGCTGTATATCATTTTAAAGCTTATTTTCTTATCTACATTTATATACAAGTGTAAACTACATCAGACTTTGCATTCAAAAGATATAACACATAATGTGGGCACAAAATAAATCAATTCCGAAATAGTTTTTTACCTTTGAGCTTGTGCTGTACAAATAAATCAGCTCTCCTCCCAGCTTGCAATACATCATTCTCTCTGGAACAGTCCAAAGGAAAATTATATCCACTTGTATTTCCCAAAGTAAAATCCATTCTGCAGAAATAATCCAAAAATGTGCATTTATCTTTAGCGAAAAAAACGAAAAAAAAGAGCACAGACGTTACTCTTTCACTTGTAACGGACTTTTAGCTTTGTTTTTCACCCAAACATCTGGTATCTACGTGTTCCTTAGCTCCTTATCTTTCAAATGAGACTACTCCCGAAAAGCTAGACCAATTTTTGGGTCTGCAATAGGTCCCGCAAGTACCGCTCGTGCTGCTGTTTGCGCATGGAGGACTGATCTTTGTCGTGATCCCAACTTGTTTACGTTTACTTCCGGGATTTACGATTGACATGTCCTTGTAGCCAATGAGGAAAGCTTTCGAACAAGGGGTGGGACAATGGTGTCCTGTCTTATGTTGGGCCTGGACAATTGTGCGTAACCTTGCCTGCAAGCTGAATTCTCGCGGTATTTGTGAGTTCACAAACACTCGAGAATACATCTTGTACCGCTCCCGCTTACACTTTTCGAGTCGAACCACTGGGTGTGCGAGCCAATCACGCGCCAGTCTGGGGGCTTAGGGCGGGATATCCGGGTTTGACGAAAGCAAGAAGTGCCGGGCCGAAGCAAAACAAACATGGCTACGCAGGAGGACGGACGCAAAGTCAGTTTTAGCAGAATCTCCAATTTCTTTTTTGAAAGATGAACAGCGAGAGGCGCTTTGTACATTTCTGGACGGCAACCTTGGTAGGCGGGCACACAGCGTCACTTCGCCCAATCAGCTTCAAGTATTCTGCTGCTTACCCCTCCTTTCCCCGAAAGGATTCTCCGGGAGAAATCCCAGATTGATATCGCGGAGAACGCGTTAGAGTTCTACACAATCATCAATCTGGCTTTTGCCAGGTTAAATTGTGCGTACTGGAAGCCAAAAGACGCTCTCAAATCTGCAATGAATTTACACTCATAAAAAAATAACTTTGACATTTAAAAAAGAAAAACACACATAGATTAGTAACTTATAAGTACCAATAATAAAAAATATTGTTTTTATGATGATTAAATGTAAGTAAAGATATTTGGCACAATTTGGCACACTTGTGCCAAATTGTGCCAAATGTTCACTACTTGATGAAAAGGAGAAACTGCATAAAAACTATAAAACTTAGAAGTCTGAAACTTTAGACAGTTGTTGTCAACAACACAATGAACAGAGGGTTTGAATATTGTGAACTTACAATGAAGTATGCCTTTTTTAGGGCCTTTAGAAATTGAAAATGTTATGCATCTGTAACAAAAGACAGTGACGGTCCGGCCTGCTGGACTCATTACCAGTGAGCATTACATGTTTATTTAGCCAAACCAAGCGTCCCACAAGTGATAATTGATAGTAATGAGGAAATAGGTTATCGCCTTTTAATGCAATAGTCTGAACAGATGCTTAATTGGAAATTCAGATCTGGTTCCAGTTACCGGCGTATAAATCTTGGCTAATTTTATGAGCGTATGTTTGAGATGTTCTGCAGGTGAAAATGATAAAACGTGATCTGTTGAAAAGCAAAGAGAAAAGCAGGAGTTGAGAAGAAGATACAGGGTTACACAGTGGAAGTGGCTAAGATTGTCATGATGTGGACTTTTTGATTATTTTTATCTGGTTTTATTTTGCTATATATGTTTGAGTTTGCTTCCTGTCTGTCTCGTTGATTGTTTTTCCCTGTTTTGTCGTTACCTTGGATTTATTTTATTAAACTAGGGTTTAACTCTTTTTCATTTCACCTCATATGGTGATATTTAGTTGATGATTGAGATGCCACATTATTACTCTAATAAACAAACATAAGTAGACCTGTTTTAGTATCAGTAGAAAAGTATTTCATCAAAACACTTGCACAAAGTGGATTGGAATAATGCATAGTGATGTCAGAATGTGAATAATCAGAAACAGGGAAATACATGATCAATATTGCCAACTGATTTAAATAATACAAAAAAACTGTCTGTACTCCAATTATTGATCAGATATTTAGTCCTAATTTCATATTTTAACATTCAATTTACCTCTTTGTGTGTGTGTGTGCGTATGAGAGGGGAAACCTGTGTTTGTCTTGACTTTTGCACTTTGCAGTATGAATTTGTTCCAATTTGTGTTGAACCTTGGGGGACCGAGCCTTCACTGCAGCTGGTCCGCCACTCTCAGGGACACTCACTTTGGAACTTCAAATCTCAAAACCCACCAGATCAAAACTGCCTACACCTAGATGTTTTTATTAGCTTTTTATTTTTTGTTTCTTATCAACCTTTTCTTTTGTAAAGCGTCTGTTAGTGTCCAAAAAAGCTCTATATAAGTACCATGTGTTGTTATTCTTGTTTTTTGATTGACTTTTGTCACTTCTTGACATCACCTTTTTCCACACCACAAGTTGGTGGAATTTGTTTGCGGTACAGCAGGAACTCAGGTACAGCTCAACTATGCTACCATTCAAATAATTTCAATTTATTCTTGTACAACAGTAGTTTTCTCTGAGGACTTTACAAAACCGTTTAACTCGCTGATGCAGATCATAGAATCAAACAGTTCAAACACAAGAAAAAAAGAAAAAAACATACAAAGACATACAAAAACAAACAAAAAACAACAGGGACATTTCACATCAGGGATTGGTTGAGGGCCGAATGGCAGCCGGATAGAAGCTGCTTATGAGACCTGTAGCACCTCCTGGAGGGTTTGAGGTGCTTCAGCTCCTTCTAATCTTATGAAAATTATAATAACTGCACGGCACTGCTTGTACGCAGCACTTGATTTTGGTGGTGCGTTTCTGTGTCTGCGTTCCCCCTTGGACTCCTCTAGCGGTAGTGGCAAGGCACTGGTGTCATGTCGCATTAGGCCAGCTGCAGTGGTAGAGCAGGATAGACCCCCCCTCACCAGTCCATCACCAGTCCGTCTGTCAAAGTTCTGACAGGTAGCCACTCATGCCACCATTGTTCTTTTTAGTGTAACAACGAAAGGGGAAAGTGCAGCCAGATGAACTCAGAAAGTGCCTCAAGGAGTCAGTGTGTAGACGGGGTTGTCAAAATATGTATTGCATTCATTAGGGGGTTCTGGTCTGTAAGTCATCTTTATATATAGTGAATTTCCTAGACCAAGGTCACACAAAGCGCTTTACAATATTTGGTGTACCCGTAATTCCCATTCCCTCCACACAAGGTGAAGACACTCCGACCATCACCATCCATTCACAGGAGAACACGCAAACACCCTGTGTCTTCGTAAGTAATATATATTTATTTAGCCTTTTTCACATTGTCTCGGTTTCCTCTGACGGGGGATTTACACAGTAGGCGTAAACAGCGCGTACGCGTTTACTGCGCGCTCTCTGCGCGTAACATTTTTTTGGAGTATCTACACTGACCGTGCGCGCAGGTCCGCGGCTTCTGATGCTCTCCCCGTGTAGTCTATGGAGCAGTGTAGAGGACAGTACGAGCCAGAGGACTGATGTAGAGCAACACAAATCACATGCATGTGTTTGTCTTCATGGTCTCTGTGCGCTGGTTTGGCCAGACGCAAGACTTTATGAAAGAAAAAAAACGATGTCCAGAATCACTGTAAAACCTGCTGCTCCTCCTGCTGATGTTTAGACACAAGTGCAGTGTGTGTGCAGATGTGATCTAAAGCCAAGGACCGCTAGAAAAATAAAGTTTTACATGAGATTTCAATGGGAGACGCGTTGGTGCGCGCACAAAATTAGAAATCCATCCTAAATTAGAGCGCAGCTTCGCGTCACATGTCCGTCATACGCGCGTATAACGCTAGAAGTGTAAATATCATCATAGGTTAACATGGAAAAAAGTTACGCGCGTCTGCTGCGCGTATAACGCGTACGTGCTGTAACGCGTGATGTGTAAATTAGCAGTGAGTGCTCTAGTTTCCCCTTTCCCTAAAAACATATACAATAGCTGCATTCTCTCTGGGGCTAGGACTCCCCTAGAATAAAAAAGATTCAAAAATCTCTGTGGGACTTTCCTGGTTAAATAAAAGTTAATGGATAAATCAATATATTGTTACACATTTGGACGTTTGAATAAAAATATTGAATATATATATACTGTACATATAGTAGACACATTTTCATATAATAATAGAATAATAATTAGATAATTATTCTCAGCACGTGTATGTCAATGTAAGGTTAAACAAAACAAAACATGAATTAATTAATCAATTAGTTGCTATGAATCTATCTCTCTTTGCGCGGATTAGTTACAACCTTCAATTTCCCGTCCTCGGTGGGAAACCGCTCTGCATGCCGCAGGTCAGCCGAGACATTACGCGGAAGCTTCTGTTGTCGTTGCCATTATTCTCATACAATTCAGGAAAAGAGCTGTCCTTTTTAGAAGTCCATATACCGGGAGAACAATGCAGCCATGGAGCTACTCAGGGAAAAGGAAAACGTACCGCATGTTTACCTTTAACTCGCTCTGCTACTGCTGCTTCCTGCTTTTATGCCACCGTCTTGTTTGCCTAAGTATTGTCCGGGCACAATGCCATTCAAACGTATGAATTAAAAGGTTTGGACGAAAGCTTTTTTTGAGCCAGAAGTTGCTCTCTGATTTTGAAAGAGTCCAGGACAATGACATGCATCAGGCTGTTTGTGTAAAAAGGTTGGCCGTAGCTTACAAAGGAGCTGCTCGGAGCCAATGCAACAGGTGGCAGGAAAACTCAACAAGCCCATAAGCCGCTGGAGTCAAATGAGTCATTCAGAGCATTGTACTTGTTCACCTGAGAAAGTTGAGAGGAGAAAGGCAAACATAATATCTGTTTATTTCTCTGAGTCAAAATGAAATGAAAAACAACAAATCACCAACAGAGTTCACCTTTGACAAAGTCTTTTGAGAGTCGTTGCCTGCAATGTTGGTATTGGAGGCAAAATGTATTTTAAAGCTAGTATAGAAACTCAAATAAAGTACAGAGAAAGTATTGATACAATCAATAAATGAATCAAACTAATCACATACAGAAAAATTGGATTCCATCCCAGACAGGGCCTTTCTGTGTGGAGTTTGCATTCTTTCCCTGTGTCTGTATCGATTTCTCTTCCGGGTGCCTCGGTTTCCCCCACTACTATTAACATGTGCAATAGTTCAGGGTGAATAGGTTTGTAGGTGTGACTGTGATTGAGGGACAACATATGCAAATTAGCCAGATAAACATAAGCAAAAACCCGGAAGTGTGTTCATTTCCATGCACCGTCTTCTAGGATCAAAATCGAGTTGAAAATTGTTATTGTGACCATACTATTGCAATCTACAGGAAGTACTTTGATAATCATCGACCAAAGCAAAATACTTTATCTATCAAAATCTGGATAATCAGTCTTCCTGAAAATGTGAGACAGGCTGGTAATGTTCAAATCCAAGTTTAAAACGGTCTGTTTAGCTGAGGGATTTTATCTTCACTCTTTTTAAAGCACTGTGATTACTAATGAGTTTAATGCCTTTAGTGGATGTTTCTATCTAGTTTTGTTAAGCACTGTGAGTTGCTTTGTGTATGAACTGTGCTATACAAATAAACTTGCCTCATTGTCATTTGGAATGGCCAAAAACAGTGCACAATATTATTCAGCTTTCACACCATTCAATCCAATTATAGTAAATATATGGACATTTATAGACATTGTTCATCTGCCCCTTACTGACCAATACCAATGTGATTTTTATCTGTACATTTCTTGAACTGTTTGATTCTCTGATGTTGTGACTGTACAAGAATATATTGAATTGAATTGAATTAAGTTGTTGGACTTGCAAATGAAAGAACTTTGATTGGCCGTTGACTCTTGAATCTTCCATCATAACAGAACGCTGATAGGTTTGGAAGCTACCTTCATCTTTGTATACATCATAAACCCACTCAAACTCGTCTCCTGTGTACCTACGCTTTGCGCCGTATTCCGAAAACCGTATTGAGCAGCTGGGCCTCTCTTTGCGCTCATCACACAAACATATTAAAAGCACCGACACGAGCCAGGATCCAAAATAACTCAAGTGTGATTACCGTCTCTTCGGAGGCCAGAGTTTATTAATGTGTCACTTCCAATAAAGCTCTCGCTATTCTGATGCCGGTCGTCATGGAGACCCCAGTCACTCGCGAGACTGAGCCAAAGGTTAGCAGAGATGGCAGCGCATGAAAACGGCTTCACACACAGACCCACACACACTGTTCGGGTGAGAGATAGATGCGTTCGTGAGCTGGGAGATGGTTGCACGGCTGCGGTCGCTTCAGAGGCTCGGTCAGTGGTCATTTCTGCAGGAAAGTCTTCATGCTGTGAATGAGGAGGACCAAAATTTGGTCTGTTTTTTTGTTACCTTCCATTAAACAGGGGCCAAAAGCCTATTCCAAATCTTGTTTTTTTTTTATAGCCATGAGAATTGGTAAGAGACATGCTTGGTACGTCTTTTTGAAATCTCATATCAACTGTGGCATTACAGATAGATACAAGAACCAACAGCATTCCAGTTTTTTTTTTTTTTTGGGTAGATGAATGGTCCTGGGTTTGAATCCCTGTTTGAACAGGGCCTTTCTGAGTGGAGTTTGCATTTTCTCCCCGTGTCTAAGTACGTTTCCTCCGGTTTACCCATAGGCTGTATATATTAACGGACAGAGTCACGCCTATCTCTGCCGTTCTAACCAATGGGCCAAAAATAATGCTCTACTGGAGCTATCCAAAATGGCTGCGAGTGGTCCCGCCCACAAGAAAATTGTGAAAAAATGCATCTGCGTCAGCCGGCACAGCTCCATTCATTTGAGCGAGAGACTTCAAAAATTCACAGCGAGTAAACTAGACTGGACCAAAAAAATTCACTCCCTTCAGCATTGACACACATGTGGAACGGAGCTTTGGGCCAAGAGCCAACTTTTGGTCCATCTTGTAAAGACGTTTTTGAGAGGTCTGCCAATGCTATATGTTAGCATTGGCTAATTCTTCTTCTGGGTCCACCCCCATCGGCCCGGGGTGGTATTGCAAGCATGTCAGCGCACGTCATTTTGGCCACTTTTGAGCTGGGACCCGCCCCCACTGGGTTTACCCCACCACTGACAACTTATACAATAGCCTCTCTCTCTGGGGAGATTGGCAGATTCAGTTTATTCGCCATTTGCCGTAAAACCACATTGGATGTGCAAAAGTACTCCAGTGTGTATTCATACAATAAGCAACAAAAAACAAATAATTCTGATTAATCAAAGAATATTCAGCAATCAAAATAACTGTTAGTTACACATCTAGTTTTTATGAAAGTGGTCAAAGGTTTTACTGATTGTCCATATTTGTATACTGACAGATGTAAATGGATGGAATTGTGAATGAATAAATACATTCACACACTTTTTTGAAAATGTTTTTATTGTCATTATTTGAAGTGGAACTTAGTACTTTAGGTCCCATTGCTGGGCTGCTTCCTCACAACTAAATTCAGGACTTGTTTTCTAAAGCGTCGGTAAAGATTCATGCAACAATTTCTGTTCTTAACATGTCACACCAAGTTTAAAGAAGACATGCTACTGTGCATCATTTGTCATGATTGTTTGATCGACTGATTAGCTGCTGCAGGGATAATCCACCCAAATTCAATTTTATGTGTCAGAAAGCTTCTCTCTGGATATGCTAGTTGTCAATCATTAATGTATGCAGGAAATACTAATGCTATACCAAAAGTATTGTGACCGATAAGAACTACTTTGAGTGATTTTAATATCTTCTATCTTCTGCTATGGTGTCTGAGTCCATGAAATGAGCTAAATAGTTCAATTACAACACCTAGTATTACCATTACATTATTCACTTATTTTAGACAGTTTTGAACATTGTTTATCTGCCCGTTATGGACCAATGGCTCGATGTGTTTTAATCACTGAATTTCCTGTGTTTGAACTGTTTGGCTTTCTGATCCGTGTTGGCAAATTTGATGGTTTTGTAAAGCTATACAAAAGAACATTGAATTGAACTTACTTCTTTCTCTGTTTATTCAGATAAAAACAGAGCAAAGTCATCTTGAATGTAGAAAAACAGATCCTAAAGCTTACAAATGCAAGATGACGAGACACAGAACAAAACCCTCTTTCTCTTGTCTTGCCCTGGTCTCCCAAATGTGCGTCATTCGCCCAGATTACGTCTGGACTCAGCCTAAATTAGGACTGGCCACATGTTCTATTTGTGTCGCTGGCGTTACGCACCCCTCTCCTGGGACGTCCCGTGTAGGCTGGCATCTTTATCAACCGTACGTTTGGGAGGTGAGCTCACTTCCCGTTTCTGCTTCCACCTCCTCTCCCTGATAAGAGCACCCATTCTGGACCTGACAGAGTTTGTATTTGAGGAAATGTTACAATGGACCTAGTCATCTGAACCACGCCAGCAAACCCAGAGAAATACAATAACAGGCTTTTAGATGGACTAGTTTAAAGACCATTAAAAATGATTATGAGAATACATACTTGTAATATTGCCATTGCTGTGTATTACTGTGTGTGTGTGTGTCACCAGCTCCTCCTGAATACTGAAGTCAGAAAATTAGAGAAATTGAAAACATTAGAAATTCAAAGTTTCTGAGATTGCATCAGGGCGCCATCAGAAAGAAAAGGCGGATTCGCAGGTTTGTGACAGAAGTTTCTAATATTAGCGTGGATGGCTCTAAAATCAACTTTAGATTTGTTTTAGGTGAGGGGACAATGCTGTTACACAGAAAGTTGTCCAGCATAATATGTCAAACACACATCCTTTCAATCAAAAAAAAAAAATTTAATGGATATATTGTAAAAAAAATATACAGGAACAATAATAATAACTTTGCTAATAATAATGATAATAATAATAATAATAATAATAATTTAAAAAAGCTCAATTATCCAGAGCATTTTTACTTTTTGCTTCAGGGTAAGTTAGTAATGTTCATTAATATAGTGAATTTTTACAGACCAACATCACCCAAAGCGATTAAGGATCAGATATTTTTTGTTTTTGTCGGGGTCTTGTTCACGAGTGAGGGAAGGATGGAGCGTGAGACTGACAGGCGGATCGGTGAAGCGTGCGCAGTGATGCGGTCGCTGTATCGGACCGTTGTGGTAAAGAGGGTCACACGGGAGGAGCTCGGAGTAGAGCCGCTGCTTCTCCACTTTGAGAGGAACCAGTTGAGGTGGCTCGGGCATCTGTTCCGGATACCTCCTGGACGCCTCCCTGGGGAGGTGTTCCGGGCACGTCCCACCGGGAGGAGGCCCCGGGGAAGACCTAGAACACGCTGGAGGGACAATGTCTCTCAGCTGGCCTGGGAACGTCTTAGGGTCCCCCCGGACGAGCTGGAGGAAGTGTGTGTGGATAGAGAAGTCTGGGCGTCTCTGCTTAGACTGCTGCCCCCGCGACCCGGCAACGGATAAAGCGGAAGAAAATGGATGGATGGATGGATATTTTTTCCATCCCTCCACACGGTGATGACAGAAGCGAGACGCAAAATACACTGGAGCATCAAAGGCTACGACCAAACACCATCCATTCACTATCTACTGTATGTTTGTTGTGGTAGGGGAAACAGGAGCACCCGGAGGAAACCACAGCACTCGAAGGAAACCGCTGCACCCGGAGGAAACCGCAACACCTGGAGGAAACCGGAGCAGACACAGGGAGAACATGCATGCTGTTAGTATTAGATAGCAATATGGCCTACGTGCAGGACTGTACAAGGACTCTAATCTTTGGGTTTCAAAAACATACTAATTCAAAACTTCTATTCCCTAATGGTGTTTAAAAATGTTTAACTGTGTCATAACACAATGTTCAATGGCAAATTTCGCAAATTTAACTGAATAACTACTATGAAAAGCCAAAATCCTAAAAGCAGTAGCTCCCCTTTAAATCAGAGCAGCAGCTTAGCTCAGCGAGGGCGGGGGGGTTCCTGTCACACAGACGCGCACACACACAGGCAGAAAGTAGTGTTTTAGCAAAAATGCAAAAACAGAAAGAAGAAGAACTTTCACGATTACTTTTTTAAGCTAATATAACTTGTAGTTTATACTTTTGTCATCCAAGTCTAGAAGTGATCACTTTCCACACTTGTAACAAAAGGCACTCTTGTCTTTAACGTTTACGCTTCTATTTTATCGAGGTAGCAAACTAGTTTAAACTCAAAATCTCTTTCTAAAAAACAAAAAAAGATTGTTGGATAAAATCCTCTCATAGCTCAACTGTAGATAAAACTCTGCATTCTCCGGTGAACTCTGTTCACGCCAAAAAAACAAACTAAAACACAAAAAACTCCCTTTTTCTGTATGTAATTTAAACCGTGATCACTGAAATATTGTTGCTTCTTTACTTTTGTCATTTATCAAGCCTGGAATTGGTTAATTACAACACTTTTTGTGACAAAAGGCCTCCTTAACACGTTTCCCTTTTTTAAAAATTGCATTTATTTTTACACCATGGTTTCACTAAGGATCCAACACTTTTCTCTGGCTAGCAAGGGGCCTCTACCCCGGTAATTACTCAAAAAAGGGCCTCTACCCTGTAATTACTCTTTTTCTCTTCTCAAGGGGCCTCTACCCCGGTAATTACTCAAAAAAGGGCCTCTACCCTGTAATTACTCTTTTTCTCAAGGGGCCTCTACCCCGGTAATTACTCAAAAAAGGGCCTCTACCCTGTAATTACTCTTTCTCTGCCCTGACTACTTCAAAGGACAGGGACCCCGATACGTCAAGGGGTTCTTTTTTTCCTATAGGGACTGGTTACCCACACAGCTAACCTGTTTTCTACAATATAAGACATGACAAGACGTGACAGAGACAAAACAAAGAAAATTTGATTTAGAGAGATTTGGACGGACCTCCGGGACAGCTCAAAATTTAGCTAGTATCCAATTATGCAGACTTTACATATTAAAAAAGGTGTCTGCTTACCTTATTTTCTTTGTCCGGACTGTTCGAGAGGTCAACCAACATCTTTTCCGCGTCGAAAAATTCAATTTAAACACAAAACAGAGAAAGTGAGGGAGCAAGAGCAAGCCCATCCAAAAGCGAGCCCTTTCAGCGTCCGCTGGGATTTCTCCCCTTCCAGATAACGTGCTGCTGCTCCCACACGCCGAAAAAAAAGAAACAAAGGAAATTCCCTCAAAACAATCCAGAGAATGGCACACGCTGAGCCGCACATCCTCCACCAAATCTGTCAGGGATGAAGCAGACAGAGACGGATCGTGGTGCGCCAAACTCTGGAAGTATATTTAAGTTTCTCTCAAGTTCCAATGGTTTCCCTTGTTTCTTTATCTCAGACAGAATAAAGGCAGTACACAGTTTATATAGTCATTGTCACGTCACACATCGAAAGACATACGTGTCACACAGAGAGAGTGCAAATCATAGTCAAAACATGGAGTCATCATTAGAGTCCTTGTACAGTCCTGCACGTAGGCCATATTGCTATCTAATACTAACAATACTCCACACAAAAAGGCCTGGAGTTGAAATCGAACCCAGGAACTTCTTGCTGTGAAACACAAGCTCTCACTTTGCGGTTAGAGCTTGTGTGCGTAAACCAATAACATATTTCAAAGTTGAATGGAAACTTGCCATTTGTTCACATGAAAATAAGCGCATTTTTCAGACGTTTTGCACGTTTATGTTAAAAAACTTGCTTTTTTACACCATCTTGTAAAAGTGTTGGATAATAACCGTGTCTGGCTTAGTCATTACAGCCGTCTGAAATCTCTCCTTTTAGTGTAAAGCAAATTGTGTGTCTCCATCTATAAAAACACAAGTCGCAGCTTTCTGTGCATTTAAAGCAAAAGAGCTGCGATGCGATGGTGATGTTTGGAGGTCAGAGCTGCTCGGCCTCCACTGCTTTTGATGTGTTGTTGTCATAGAGCAAAGACATTTTTCCGCTTTTACGACAACTATAGCAGACAATTTCAAGTTACGGGCTCCAATTTCCAAGTATGGATGCAAGGATTCATTTATTAGTTGAATAAATGACTGACAAGGAGTCCGGCCCGGCTTAAAAGCTATCACTGCAAAAAATGAAACATATGAGGTAATAATTGATATTTAAAGTATAGCTTAATCTTGATTTGAGTAGATATTAAAGTCTTAAAACAAGATCCCGGTCGGAACGGGTCTTTCTGAGTGGAATTTGCATGTTTTCCCCGTGCTTGCGTAGGTTTCCTCCGGGTACTCCGGTTTCCCCTACCACTAAAAACATGCACACTAGGTTAAATCCTCCAGCTCTGGTAGTACTGACCAAGCCGAGCATCAACATCTGGAGATGGGTTCCCGGGCGACCACTGCTCCTGACGTAAGCCTTCGCGGCATCAGCATGGGTCAAATGCAGAGGATGAATTGCCCTACGGGGATCAATAAAGTGCACCTTTACCTTTATTATATTATTTCAAGAACTGTTGCTTTTTTTTCTTTTTCCAATGGAGACATTTATTGTATCTTTATATATGTATAATTTTGCTTGTTCCATTGGCAAATCTTGTTCTAAGGGAGTCAGCATTACTAGAATTAAGATATATTTTGAAAACATAATAATAATTACAAGGTATTACTTAGCCAACTGTGAGCTTGTTAACTCATGATTGTGTTTGTTAGATGTTGATGACTTCACTATTTTCACTTTGCTAATTACAAAAGTGCTGTTTTGTCTTAAATGGAGAGAGATGGGAGTTTCGCAGTCACTAAAAACTGACTAAAATAATAATCTTGCATTAACTTAAAGATTGTCACAGAAGAACAGCTGGTTCCCAGCATTTATACTTATTAAACAGTAAGTCACTCACTTGTCCTGGTTTTATGGCGCGTCCAATGTTTTGCTTCTCATCAACAATATTAACTATTGTTGCACTAAGGCACATTTTTTGCTTTGACTTTTACTTGTATCTAAACCCCACAGAACCCAGACATAAACAATAGTGGATCAATAAAAATATCTGCTATTTTTGGAAAGCAGAATTATATGTCCAAAGCTGGCAATGTACAGTATCATATTTGCTTCTGTGGCTTCTCTGGTACTTCCATTAGTTAAAGCTGCACTAACTGACTTTATTTTTGTATTCATTACGAAAAAGCTATCCATGTCCATGCAGTGCATTGGGATATTCGTCCTTTTGAAGAAAAAGTAGCGCAGATTTGGGCTGGCGTGACATTATATTTTAGATCGAGTTTTGACAAAACAAGGAAGAGAATGTGTTTCGGGTCGCAGATTGTGACCAATCACAGCGGACCACTGACCCCCACTTTCGTGAGAAATCTACAGGTCCGTTAGCACAGACAGCTGAGTTAGCACAACAAACGGCGGAGCTAACCTGAAGCTTCGTGTGTCTTCGTCACCGGTTACTGCTTACACAGCGAGACAGCCATCCAAAAGAAAGCCCCGTTCCTCCGCGCTTCCCGGTTCTATCGTTCTATGGTCACGCCTTCCACGTGCAAATCCATGTCCATGTATTTATCCATATTGGGAGACGCTAGCTCCGTCCCAACAGTGGGTGTGTGTGGGGGGAGATAGCTTCGTGGGTGCGGGGAGGGGAGCAGAAAGAGCGAGGCCAGCGAGTCCGCGGCTTCAAAGTTCCAAAGTCAGTTAGTGCAGCTTTAAAGCATTACACCAATAATTCATACATGTTTTGCCATAACCTTTGAACTTTATGTTGCATGTTTGTACCGGGAAACATGGGACTACCAGGGAAATAACCACAAATTGAAATGTCTCTGTCCATCACAAAACAAACCGCCAGCAACACTTTTTAATCATCCAAAAAAGGGGGCAATCTGCTTCTCTTGCTCCAAACCACGGCAAGCATTTGTCATGAAAACAGGATGCAAAATCAGACAAATTTAATCATTATCCCCACGGCGAATATGCAATTAAAAGACTCTCGTGACAAAACCGAACCACTCACACAAAGAAAAGCTTTCATTCAATTATTAATGAAGAACAACCCCCCTCACTTTGAAAGCCGTGCGATATTACACCGGCGAGATTTACAATTACGCTTAAT
This sequence comes from Knipowitschia caucasica, assembly GCA_964034765.1. Taxonomy (NCBI): domain Eukaryota; kingdom Metazoa; phylum Chordata; class Actinopteri; order Gobiiformes; family Gobiidae; genus Knipowitschia; species Knipowitschia caucasica. The sequence goes on along the minus strand of OZ035837.1, from coordinate 13,464,578 downwards.
AAGAACGTTTGCGGCGAAGACACGATAACAAGCGCGTCTCTCAAGCTGCCCGTGACAGATGCTCTAATAAATGTTTCCTTATAAATTGATGCCGGATAAATCTCCCCAGGCAAATGGAAGAGCCGCAAACAGCTTGTTACGATGGCCCAGGGCTTATTTAAATCGGGGAAGGAAATTATCAAAACCAAAAGAACGTTCGAGAAGGCTTCTGTCAATCTGGAATCCTGTTTTCGAAAAAGGTTGTTTGACGGACGCGTTATCTGCGGTGGAAACGGGGCCACGTGTTTGCGTCACCTGTCAGGATGGAATTGAGTGTTAAGCAGAAGCGGGCGATACTTACTGTATGCATGAAGGAGGCATGAGAGGCAGCTGGGAGCGGTTTGCCTGTCGCGGGACGATCGCAGTGACAGCAGCTCATTTGTGTAATATAGGGCCATGCTTAAAGACTACTACTATGCAATATTTGTGTTCATTTTGAGTCTTAAATGTCATGAGAATGTAAACTTAAGCCTTTCATGTTTTAGAATGTGACAAGATTTAGTATGTAAAATGCAAAAAGTTATAACATATGAGGTGATAATTGTTTGATGCAAGTGGAAAGCCAGGTCTTAAAACGAGATTGGTCAATGAGATAACGTCATCTAGTCTTATTTCAAGAACTGTAACTTAATTTTCTCATTCCAAAAGAGAAACGTCTTGAATCTTTTAAAAACAAGATAATTGTGCATATCCTATTGGCAAATCTGGGTTTAAGGTAGTCAAAATGTGCTTAAATTAAGATTAAAATGTTAGCAATTGTTGTTGTTATTTTTCATCACCTTTTGCAACATAGAGAGTTTATGGGATACGCAGAGGTTGTTCAAACACTCCCATCAAGTGGAAGCAATAAATCACTAACACAGTGTGATTCGATTCAATGAGCCACAGAGTTAAAATATTCTGAGACCTGAGGACAGGACTAATGTGATCATACTTCCTGGTTCTAGTCAAGCAGCTGTTTTACTGTCTGGAGAGACCTGTGAGCAGGCCATTGCAGCAGTCTAACCTACTGGAGTCATAATGCTTAAATAAGATGTATTTAGCAGCTGGCACCACCTGCAGGTCAAAGTCTGATTCTGTCTGAAGATGAGCAGGGCAGGGCGTGGTTAGCACTGTGATGGGAGACCTCTGGTGCCATAGTGCAGCTGCTGTAACATGCCAAACTTGTTGTGTCCTTAGGCAGGACACTTCACCCACTTTGCCTAGAATGAGTCTGGTGTGTGTTTACACCATTTGTGTTAATGGTTGGTGGAGGTCAAAGGGGCCAATGGTATATACCGTTTGCATCATTTATGTCAGTGTGCCCAAGGGAAGCTGTGAGTGGTAGTTTATCACCACCGAGTATGGAGTAAATGAATACTTATTGAGTGCCCAAAAAAACCACAACAAAATCCTGGTGCTTAAAGGATTCATTAGTTTGTGAAAGTTTGTTAGGGGTCTTTGAAGAGCTGAGATTTTAGGTTAGGCTTCAGACTTAGACATAGACTTAGACAAACTTTAATGATCCAGAAATTGCGTTGTCACAGTAGCTTGCATAGTATTTCACATTATAAAAATAATTAAAGTAACAATTTGAAAATAATAATAATAATAATAATACATGTTGTGAAGGGCTGGTGCTATGTGAATTGGGCACAGCTCTGACTGCCGCCCCCCTGACCCATAAATGGATTAGGGGAAGAAAATGGATGGATGGGTGGGTTGCCAAAACATGAATAATCCTACTTTTTCATGGCATTTCAATTCTGCAAATTGGTTCAGTATGCTGGGCCAATGGGCCATCGACACATGTGCTGAATACCACACTTCCTAACCTCACTACATCAGTTTGCACGGTGGATTCTTTCGACATCTATGACATGTCGGCGCTCACCACTGTGTGCATGCAGCCTCTCCACTTCCTCACACACGTATTGTCATCAATCATGGATGAAAAAACGAAATAAAAAATGAATTCTCCTCTCCTCCTGGGGCACTTGACCTTTCCCACAGTTTTTTACCCTTCCGCTGGATTTCTTCCTACTGTGATATCTTAATAAAAGATAGAGAGATTTTCTCCATGGCGGAATACCTTCTTGGAGATTATGACTTACAGAAATAATAAAGATTGTGGATGTTTGCGGATTCTCCCAGGAGGATCACATAACGGAGACCAAACCATGTGGTATATATTCTAACGTGACGCTGTGGATAAAGACGAGGCAGAAATGGCTTGATATTAGAATATTATTACATTATTCCTAACTATAATGTTTGCACATGATTACAATTCATATTTCCCAAGTGCATGCCGTAGTAGCTCAAACGAGGGTCTCGCTGTTTCACAGACTTTTTTTATGTGCATTTTGCAGAGATATCAAACCAACGTTTTTTTTCTCTGTGATTGCACTTCAGTTTATCAAAAATAACGTAGCCCTGGCGATAAATGGTATCACTGTACAGTGAAAACAGAAATTAAAGCCTTTTTAAAAAGGCTCCTGCGGAATGTCGAGCCAGACCCACCTGGGAGCGCTTCAGTCCTGCACCGGACCTGTCCACGCTCTGCGGCCGCTGCGTGGCATTGGTCCTCGTTCTGTAGCTTAGGTCCTGGATCATTAGCCAGTCCGTCCGAGTGTTGAGAAATAAAAGGGATCCCTTTCTCAATATGTGGGTCTCCCCGAGGTTTCTCTCTTTTTTTCCCACTGGGTTTTTGTGAGTTTTTTCCTTGCCGATGCACGAGGGTTGTTGGACAGTTAGTGTCCAACTAGAAGGACTGTGGTGATGATCCAGGACACTATGTATGGACATTGGATTTTCCCTATGGACCAATTCATATGTGTATATTTGTCTTAACTGTTGATTTTCTGATCTGTGTTGGTGATTTCAATGGTTTTGTTTAGTCCTCTGAGATAACTTCTGTTGTGATTTAGGACTATACAAGAATAAGTTGTTGTTGTAAAAAGACAAAAAAGACAGAGTTTTGACAATCAATAAGGTCGCCTATGTGTCCCAATGAATAAAATTGTTCGTAGTCTGCACCTCAATTTAAGTCTTAAAATGTTCTTTCTTGAGTTGTGGTTGACCACTCACATTTTTGGTCAAAAGGCAATTACATATCTGATCAGCATTGTACTCATCAAACTTACATTTCATGCTAAAGTACCTATTTATATATACAGTAAAGTGCTATTGATAAAGAGATTCATGAATCTGGACTTAATATCAAAGTAGCTTTTGCAGTTTTCCCACTGGAATCCTCAATTAAATAACATAAATAGTAAACTATTGGAAATTTGGGTCACAGGGGCAATTCAAAATGGGAGTCGTGAGATCATTGTTTTTAAATAGTAAGTAAGTAAGTAAGTCAGTAAGTAAACGTTATTTATATAGCGCCCTTCACAGACCAGGGTCACAAAGTGCTCCACATAGTATAAAAACAGACATTATATAAATTAGACACACATTTTTAAAGGCCAAGACAACCATGTAAAAAACAGCAAGACAAAGTTACGCAAAAGTCTGAACAAAAAAATGGGTTTTCAGTTGACTTTTGTCAAACTGAAATAAATCTTCTCAACTATTTATATAAAAACACATCACATTTTACCAGTAATTAGGTTAGAAAACAGAATACCTGACCCAATTAAGAAACATGACAGCATTTTTACAAATGTTTATTGCTTAGAATTATTGCAGATTGTATTTGGGTTTGTGTTTGTTTTGGGAAAAGTTTGGGAACATTTGGACGAGGGTTAAGTGTCCAGAACTCACAGTCCTACTTCTTTTAGCTATCACTTGCACTTGTTGCGGTATTGTTGGAGTTTTCCCTTGTCTTTGGCCTAACCTCCAGCATCCCCCTTCACCCCCGCCCCTCCCCACAGTCTTACCCTGTGAGCGCTGCACTGTCTGGGATGTCCAGCAGAGAGCTGACCCTCCGCAGCCTTTATCCCGTGGAGAGGCAGAGCTGCACTTTCCTTCTCCTCAGTCCGACAAACAGTAGCCCAGGTGCCCCACCGGACCCTCCCAGCGGGCCTCGGGGAGCGTTCTGGGCCCTGGAGCTCACCTCGGCTCAAGGAGTGGACTGTTCTGTCTGGGTTTAGAAGATTCACACTGACGCTTAAGGGAAAAACAGCTTGCCATTTCTCAATATTCACCTAATTTCCCAGGAAGAAAAATGGTCTCTCAAAAGTCAACAAGTCCTGGGTATCATTTATTCATTGATTTTCAGAAAGGGATCAGGGAGTACTCCACTATTCTGTTGGGGCTTTTTGGGGGGATATTGAAGTACTTTATGAAAAGATATTTTCCTGAAACTTTTTGCAAGTGGAACAGATCACTTGTTCCTGTAACTGGGACTTTTCAGGATAACAATATGTTTGGCTTTACACTACAGTATATCCATTATGAGGATTGACCTAAATCAAATTATATAAACGTGCCTAAATATATCATCCCTTCTAAAGCCTTGGTTTGTTGCATTAAAGACAATATCTCACTCTTTATCTTTAGTCTATAGCTGTCTTTTTACATACAACTATTCCCACTGTCAATCAAAATCTTCTTATTAATGTCCTTCATGTCCCTGAGTATATTTTTTGATGAATATTTTCTAGCAACTCTCCAAAGAGTACTAATATTGACCTCTAAGTGGTCATTGAAGCAATGTCCCAATGTCTCATATTTCATCTCTTCTCCACTCCGCTCAAAAGTATTTATTATTTGCCCTTACTGCTAACAAATCAATTCATGCAACATGGGGCCATTGAAGTGTTGCATTATTGCATTGTGTTGTTCCACTTTGCAACACATTGCCTATACCTATGTCTGGGAGAAGAACCATTTTATCTTACAAAATGTCCCACCAAACCAAATCGTTTTTGAAAGGCCAAGTCCTCGTTCCCAAGATGCAGAAGATCAGAACACCTGCTGAAGTTCAACAGGTATAATCTATATCCTCTTTGACTGAGCGCTTCCCTGCCGTTTGGGAACCGACATTTAGCAGGACAAAGACCTACGCTTTCGGCTTGAATGTGAGGGGGAGAGGAATTAAGTGGACAAAGAAAGACTTAAGTTGATGTATAGCGAACATTTAATAAACAGTATGAAGCCGCAAAGAGCAATAAAACCCAATTCTGTGGCTTATTTCACTTCCAAGGCTTGAACGTCACTATCCCAACTCTAAATCTCTGCATCTAATCTGATAAAGGGCTGCTAGATATTGCAACGATGCTTCACAAAAGGAGCACAGGAGGTGGTGATAAAGGCTTTAATATGGGGAAAGCTAAAGTGATTTAATGTTTTGAATGTTTGCTAGCCCCATGCGGTCAGAGGGAAACAATTGGGAGGATAAGGCAACCTGTTCAAAGCCCCATCGAGTTGACACGGTGATATGCCATGGCAGGGCTGAGCAGTGGTACAGTTTGAGATACGACAGATATGGGACCGTATTTGCCATGTAATTTAGATCTGCTCCTGTTTACTACCTGCTTTCGTCATGCATAGCCCAGATTAGTTCCATGTGCAGTTATATCATAATATACATAATATATCATAATATACCTTTATTGCACATAAGACACCCTATATCTTTTTCACTTTCACATATACAGTAAACACATTTCCTGTCTTTCTTATTGAAGCCAAATGTAAAAATTTTCCATTGTGAGCTCAATGAAGTTTATCTTATTAGCTCCTGGTCTGACTTTTTATTTTGTTTGTGATACAGACATTCTATTCAAAATAGTGTTAAAAAAAAAAAAAAGTTTTTCTTTTGCTTTGTTGATTATTTATTTTTTCAGTTAAATTCCATGAGAATAAAATCAGTCTTATCATTAAAAATTCATATTTTAAACTTTTGCACCTATTAGCAGAGTTATATAATTATTTCTACAGAGCCAATGTTGTTTCTCAAGGAAGTGTTTTATAGCTATATTTGATAGACATTTTAAGGTGTGTAAAAGACTAGACCCAATTTTTTAATTAGTTCATAGGACTACTGCGGTCTTCCCATAGCTGTCCTGCTCCTCAATGTGGTGTTCTCTGCAGCTGTATTTTACAGTATATGCATGGCTTTTGACAGCTGCAGCAGCACTCAGACATACAACCAAAAGTTTTTTATATTTCTGCGATCAGAGTGTACACGCACCACAGTGGCATTTCATTTCTTCATATTTTTGCAAATTCCAAATGTGGATATATGATGGACTGGAAGTAGTTTTAATGGGAATACACAAGCATTTTTTTTTTTTTTTAACATACATCCACAAAAGGTGAGGGACCACTGTCAAATTTTTTACCTAACTCCCTAACTGAACCATATTTACAGAACTGCCTAAATCAGACATTAAAAATTTTGTTGTCTATGTTGATCTAAAACTTATTCTACAGGCATGGAAAGTATAACAGGTCATCTCACACTTCCCAGGGCCTGATGTTGATTTGCTCGTCTGCTTTAGTCCAATTTTGATGTACTGTGCGAATCAAACCATTAAACCTTCCTTTATCATGGGCATCTAATATTCATAAACCCATTTTAAACCCTATCATCTGTATTACCGTCTTTGAATGCTGGAAACCAGGGGCTGATCTCACCACCTGCAGCCCGTGCTAAGTCTTTGTTCTCTGGGTGAAAGAGCTGTGTTTGTGGGGGTCTCAGAGTGAGGGGTCGGTCGGTGCTCGGCCTGGATTAGATTTTGCGGTGAAGCGGTGGGAAAACAGTCACAGGAATGCCACAATAAGGTTTCCCAAGTACTGTGAGGAGGACCGCTGTAGCCAAGACAACCAAATCTGTCGACAGTGATACAGGGAAGGATAATAATTCACAAGGTTGCCATGTTAGCCGGGCGAGACTGCCGGTGGGAGTGGATGACTCTGAATGCTTGGATGGTCCGATAGGTGGACTCCAGACTGCCTTCAAATAGGTTTATCTGTGTCATTTTTTTTAAAGGAGTCATGATATGAACAATCTTATAAAAAACATAAATAATCTGGTTCCACCATCAAAAACAGACTTGGATATGTGTTTAGTTCAAGTTTGTCACTCTGTCCCAAGGCAGCTGTGGCTACAGTAGTAGTGCATCATCTCTGTGTATGGAATAAATGAATAAATATAAAAACCAATGTATTGTTATTATTATTACTATGTTTAGGAACTTCTGGCACAAACATGTTACTTCGCCATTTCTGTCTCTAAGCTCCGGTCTCAGTCAAGTATGATGTCATTTTACTACTATGACATCATGCTCAAAGTGAAATTTTCTGACTTTAAAAAGAAGGTATTGCTCATAAATAGTACTGGTAATTTCTCAAGTGAACTTACATTCTTTTCCAATAACATAGTCTTAAAATCTTAATCATGATTGTAAAGTGCAAGAGTGCTTGAGCCAGTACCTTATTATATTTGGAATTATTTATGGTTGCGCTGATAGAATAGAATCCTTTTTGCCACATTTCAGATAATTGGAATCATTACATGTCTGATAATGGTAGGAAATGACTTCTCCATGACCACTAATCAAGAGTGGAGGAAAAAAAACTAGTAGTAATGCTAGTTTATAACTTTGGTTACAATACAAACATTAGATCTTAGGTCACAGGTTTTCAAATATCTTATACATTTTACAATAAAAAAGAGGACCTACAGTATTGTTTATATATTTATTTTAAGAATTTTAGTGCTAGTTAATGCCTGCCCATGTAAAGTAATATATTTATCCTTCGCCATGAAGACATTTTGCAGTTCAATCCCAACCTTGGTCTGTTCCTTTTGGATCAGCAGCGGAGGGAAAAGCCATCAGTCAATCCCAAAAAGGCAGCTCGACATCCGGGTGACTTATGCGTCGCATCATTTTCCACAGAACCACGACGGATTAGTTTGGAACGCCGCTCGCTCACCGTTTTTCTCCCCCCACTCGCAACTTGACATCTTAAAATATGGTTAGCCTCTCCTCCGCTTGACTCAGCAAAGATAGAAAAATGTTTGTCTTTGCGGGATTAGAATGAAGAGCTTGTCGTGTCGGTAATCGTGTTACCGATGGGGTTGTATAGCGGGGGCTTTGAATCACTTTGCAGAGAGAAACTACAATTGTGTTTGTGTCGATGCAAACGATGAAAGAAAAGGTTGTGTTGGCGCAAAATAGATTGTGTAGCGTTTATATTAATGCGCAAAATGGATCAGGAGAGTAGTTTGTCTTGAAACCGGCAAATAATCTGAAAAACAAATGACTTGCAGGAAAAGGTCAGGAGTGGTAGCCAAGCAGAAATAACGAAAAAGTCAACCTCAATAACCAAAAGGATTTAACTTAAGAAGGTTGAAACAATTGCAGGATGCATTATGTTAAAGTAAAAACACATTAAGATGGTAAAACAAGACAAAGAACAACAATGTGGCTTTTTGGTATATATGAGAAAAGTTCCCAGGAGCAAGAATAATGAACGATAGTTTCTTCTCTCCTTTGTCAATTCATACTCATCGTGCAAATTACATGAAATTTGATGTTTCTTTGAAAGATGAAACTACTTCAACCTATAACTAAGTATAAGTGCTGGACTCCACCGGCCGCGTCTCGGTTTACGCGCCTAGGTTGCTGCCTGTCAGACGGCCGTAAACCGGAAGAGTGGCCACACGGCTTCAGCAGCGCGCAGCTCTGGCTGTGCATTTATCAGCACCCCGTGAAGTTTTGTTTTAAATAGAAGAAGCGGTGTGTGATTTGTATGAGCTGTGGCTTTGATCTATACAAAGCACGGCATATTGAAGCATCGAGGACGTCGCGATGGATGAGGCAACACTTATGGGGAGAGAGAAAAGAGAAAAGAACTCCAACATATCCAGTGTTGTGAGATCTGTCTCTCATAAGTGCAGTAGTTCTGTGGGTAATGTGTGTTTGTGTGTGTGTGTGTGTGTGGGAGCGCGCGGTGGTGACGAGAGCGCGCCTCAGAGGGGGACGGGGACAGAGCGAGAGTAAAAAGAGTGAGGTGTATGTAAAGTTTGTAAAATAAATTACACACATTTGTTAATAATCATTGTCATTAAAAAATACTTATAACCAAGGACTACAGCATATATCCATACATGTATAATAATGTGGTAAATATATTTTCCCATTGTATTTTCAATGGAAAAATATTTTTGTTCTAAATCTAACCATACTGTTCATAGGGTCCTGTCTCCTCCCCTTTCAAAGTGTGGTCTACAACCCTTCATTCTAAGTGGGGTCGGCAAACTTTTTTCTGTTGGTTCTTCAACTTCCATTAAGTGGTTTTTGATAAAGATTAAGAGATCCTTAATTCGTCCCATGGTGGGGAAATTTCAGTGTTGCATCAGAAGTTATAGAACAGTAGGAAAGAGGAGCACACAGCGCAAGATACGATAAGTGAACCATAGCTATACTACTTAAAACAAAACATAATCTCTAACTCTAGCATCAATAACAAGTATATAATCTCTATCTTGAAAATAATAATAAAAATAAGTTTAAAAGTTTTACATTTGTCAAAATAAGAGGCAAGTATAAAGTACTGTGTATTTTAGTGCAAGCAATATGTAGTTATATGTTTACACATTAGCAGCAGTATGTTTACATCTGTATATTAGCAGCAGTATGTTTACATCTGTCCATTGGCAACAGTATGTTTACATCCGTACATTAGCAGCAGTATGTTTTCATCTGTACATTAGCAGCAGTATGTTTACATCTGTACGTTAGCAGCATGAGGCTCTGAGACACAGGGACTCAGTAAAGTAATGTGGTTATTGCACATTCTGATATTAGTTAAGGATATTGTAACAATCCATGACATGTGAGATCAAGTTGGCAGTGTTCATTAGTCCTCATTGCTTGTTGTACAGTCTGAAAGACCTGCGGAACCTCTCCTTCACACATCGGGGATGAATAAGTCTGTCACTGAAGCTGCTCACCAGCTTCAGGGGGTGACAGTCATGGTCCAGCATGGATGTTAGTTTCTCGAGGACCCACCTGTCCTCTACTTTCTGCACTGTGTCCAGGGAACAGCCCAGAACAGAGCTGGACTTCCTGATGACCTTGTCCAGCTTCTTCCTGTCCCTCTCTGTGATGTTGCTGCTCCAGCAGACCACACCGTACAAGATGTGGCCGCTAGTCTCTGCGATCTTGTCATTACCCAGAGCTCATGAGGGTGGGAACATAGAATCAGTACAGTTTCTGCATTGTAGTCAGCTACGACAGAGATTGTCTATGGACTTCACTGAAAAGGAGCACTCACTCTGCGCCCAACAAGAAAATCATCCTTGGGTTTCAATCCCTGTCAGAACAGGGCCTTTCTGAGTGGAGTTTGCCTGTTCCCCCGGTGTCTGTGTAGGTTTTCTCTGGGTGCTCCAGTTTTCTCTACAACAAAAAACATGTACAATAGGTAGAAAACCAGGGAAATTGGGACATCCACATCTGATAGACGTCCTGGTGGCATTGAAGGATGAGTCAAAGGCAGAGCCACATGAGGATAAATAAAGTGTACCTGAACCTCATTGTGACTGAAATGTATATAAATCTCATTCATTCTAGATGTAGATTAAAATATATTTTGTTGGGAGGGGAGAAAATATTGAAATGCATCTCGTTATTGAGGCCCTTGACACCTCTATTGCATACCACACTTCTGCACTTCTACTGAAATCATGCAAAATCCAATAAACTACACAAACAAAATCTTTCCAGAGAATTGAAACATTCCGAGCTTCAAGAAAAGTGGAACGGACAAAGTTTCCCTCAATCTTTCAAACGACACAACGACATCACCACCATTAAAATCCCCCCTGGTTTGAATCACTTTTGCGGTTCTTTAGATCAAAACAAAACAAGATAAACGCTAAGCCGCTGACGCCTTAACGGGAACATTAAACCCTTAGGCATCAAAGTGTCCTTTTGAGGAGAGAAATCTGGATCCCTGCTGTCTTTTTATTGCCACTGCATCACGCCAAAGTACCGCGTAGGGGGACAACTTTGGTCACGGCGGCTTTGTTTGCAGGTGAAAAATTGCCCCAATGACTTTCTCAAACAAAAACCGACGTGGCGCTAAACAAAAGCTGGGTTGCGCCTCTTCAGGGACTTTATTTACAGCTAAAATATTGTAACCGCTTGAACAGTCGGCCTTGGGATTAACAAAATAAGGCTAAAACGTTGTGAAGTTGAACCCAAAATCTCCCGCCGGGACAGACGCATTGCCAACTGTAATGTTTTATCGCAGTGAAAGCCAAGAGAATGAGGACGAGCTACAAAAGGGAACAACACCTGCATGAGTGATTATAAATTAACAGGTTTCAGAGGAGGAAAAAGAGAAAAAAAAAGAGGATGGTTGCCATGACGATGCACTTTTGGTGGCCCACTGTACCGCCTGAGATGGTGTCCTTAATTAACCGAGCCTCGACGGAGACGCTAAATTGGTGGCTATTACAGCCATTTGTTTTTTTCAAAGCGCAGAATGAGGATGAGGACAACGGGTATGGGAGGAGAAGCAAGATGTGGTTGTGCTGCAGGATTCAAACAGAACAAGTTCTTTGCGACTCGATTGTGATTATTGCTTAAATGATTAACCGTTTTTTTTTTAACCTCACACTTCCGGAGCAGTCATGTCGACTTAAGCTGATTTGTTGAATAATTGGCCAACAAATCTTTTATGAAAATATTCTTTAATTACAACCCTGATCAGAACACAAAATGATGTAGTTTGTGGAAATGTATTATATATTTGGTATTCTTTTTTAGGCGTCTGGAACAGTGTCTTGCAGTTCCCTAACTTCTTTTAGACAAGTATTTATTTATAATGATGTTGTTTAACTTTATCCTGCTGTGTTTGTGCGAGTGTGAGCAAGGGACTAATGCACAATTTATTTTGAAATTAATAAAGTATTCATCTATCTATCTATTTAGTCCTGACCCTGGACTTTAGCGTGTTTTATTCCTGTACGTTTTTGCTTGTTTTACGGATGTACTTGTCTAGTGCCCACAGGGAACTTTCGCACATTCAGATTCAGATTCCGTTTATTTGCCATTTGCAGTAAAAAAAAACCATGGGCAAAAAGTCACCAGTGTGCACAGACAAATACAAATAAAACAGTAAACAAGTGTCACTGTGAAATCGATCGGCTAAAACAGTTTCAAAACAAGTGCAAATTATTAAAGTGCTCTGTTCACACTGATAACAGCTTGTGGATAAAAACTGTTAGCGTAACAAGATGTCCTGCATCTCAGAGAGCGATATCTTCTGCCAGAGGGAAGAAGCTGGAACAAGGCTTTTCCAGGGTGGCCAGAAGAGTCATTGATAATGCATTGACATGTATTTCAATGTGGTTTTACTGCAAACGGCAAATAAAAACGAACCAATAAAAAATAAGATACGAAAAGATTGACTTTATTGATCTCACACAGGAGAAATTTGGCATGAACAGAAAAACTCAAGATTGTGCAAAAGAAAAAAATGTGTAAACATGTTAAATTCAGGATAATGTACAATAAAAATGTGGCAATCAAGAAACAGTGTCAATAGTAGTGCAGGTTTTTCAAGCAAGTGACTTAAAGTGACTTATCGTACAGTCTGACAGCAGTGGGGATAAAGGCTCTGCGGTAGCTCTCCTACACATATCTTTATAACAGATAAAAAGATAACCGGATAATACATGGCTGGTTATTACAGACTGAACAAAGACTGAACATACAAACAAAGGATAGTGACTTCTTTAGTGATGGGCCATTCTCCCTTCATTTGACAAAGTGCACCATTACAGCGGACATATGAAGTTCCAATATATTTGTCTAATGGAAAAGTATTGTATGGTGTCGCCATGAAAACAAGTGCACTTCCTCCTACAAAAGGAGTAGGAGGAAGTGTATTAATACATTAATGTGTAAACTTCTTAATGATATGTTTCCACACAATTAACACAGCAGCTCACAATAATCCGATCAGTTCTATCAACCGTTATTTGAAGAGTTTAAGTTATTTTAATATAAACAAACAAAGTGAATGAATGAATGAATACTTTATTTCGAGCCATGGGAAGCAATGGCATGACAATACATGATAATAACAATTATACAGTATGTTTTGTATGCTTTATTAACAAATGTCACAAGGGATACAAATACTATATAAACTATATGTTTTTAATTTTATGCACAGCTGAGCAGAACTGTCAACCTGTATTTGAACATTGTGAGAGTAGAAGCCTTTTTCACATTTTCTGGAAGACTGTTTCAGATATTTTAGCAGCATACATCTGACACACGTTTAGCGAATTCTCTCCAAGTTTAAGGCAATCTTGTCGAATTAAAGCCATCCCCTTAACTTGTTTTTTTCCTGCGAGTGAAGCACCAGACTCCTCTCTGAGATGCTCCAAGGACAGACTTAAAAACTCTTTTGTCCCTAACGCCATCAGGCTTTATAACAAAGCCACTTCAGGGAGAAGCAGAGCGGGAGAGGGAAGTGTCTGGAACAGTGTCTTGCAGTTCCCTAACTTCTTTTAGACAAGTATTTATTTATAATGATGTTGTTTAACTTTATCCTGCTGTGTTTGTGCGAGTGTGAGCAAGGGACTAATGCACAATTTATTTTGAAATTAATAAAGTATTCATCTATCTATCTATTTAGTCCTGACCCTGGACTTTAGCGTGTTTTATTCCTGTACGTTTTTGCTTGTTTTACGGATGTACTTGTCTAGTGCCCACAGGGAACTTTCGCACATTCAGATTCAGATTCCGTTTATTTGCCATTTGCAGTAAAAAAAAACCATGGGCAAAAAGTCACCAGTGTGCACAGACAAATACAAATAAAACAGTAAACAAGTGTCACTGTGAAATCGATCGGCTAAAACAGTTTCAAAACAAGTGCAAATTATTAAAGTGCTCTGTTCACACTGATAACAGCTTGTGGATAAAAACTGTTAGCGTAACAAGATGTCCTGCATCTCAGAGAGCGATATCTTCTGCCAGAGGGAAGAAGCTGGAACAAGGCTTTTCCAGGGTGGCCAGAAGAGTCATTGATAATGCATTGACATGTATTTCAATGTGGTTTTACTGCAAACGGCAAATAAAAACGAACCAATAAAAAATAAGATACGAAAAGATTGACTTTATTGATCTCACACAGGAGAAATTTGGCATGAACAGAAAAACTCAAGATTGTGCAAAAGAAAAAAATGTGTAAACATGTTAAATTCAGGATAATGTACAATAAAAATGTGGCAATCAAGAAACAGTGTCAATAGTAGTGCAGGTTTTTCAAGCAAGTGACTTAAAGTGACTTATCGTACAGTCTGACAGCAGTGGGGATAAAGGCTCTGCGGTAGCTCTCCTACACATATCTTTATAACAGATAAAAAGATAACCGGATAATACATGGCTGGTTATTACAGACTGAACAAAGACTGAACATACAAACAAAGGATAGTGACTTCTTACCTGTTCAGAAACTCATCTTCCGTGAACTCCAGTGTCCACTCGTCCTGACCCTCCCCCAATCTCCACTGACTCGACTTCATCACTGCTCTCTCCTCAACTGGAGATTGAGAGACTGAGGACTTTCTTTCCTCCACTGGTCACTGGCCAAGAAAGTAATACATTTTGGCCTCAGAACAAGTAAATTTTTGCCAAGACGGAATCTTTTCTCCAATTTATGTTTTATGGTTTAACCTTGATAAGCACAAATTTATGTCCAAAAGAGGAAGGATTTTTTTGATACACCGCAGATACTTGCAATTGCAGTAGAGAATAGACGACAACCGTTGGACGCACCGTGGTTAGCACCGGGATGTCAACAGAAAGGTTTAGGAGTTCTTTTTCTATAACAAATCTAGAATAGTTTGCATTTTGAAATGGAAGAACAAACGTTTATGAACTTAACGGACACAATATAAATATTTAAATACGTGTTAATAAGTCACACAAGTCACTATATTGTATTAAAGCACCATTTCCACCAGCCCCACTTGGCCCGACTCAGCTCTGCTCAACCTGTTTGTGTTTCTATTACACCAAATCCTAGCAACTTACCAACAACAAACCAATACCAGGGGAAATCCCTGGAGAACCAAGGCTTCCAGTCAGTGTTGGGTGTAACGCATTACACTAACAAAACTTCTTTGTCCGGGGAAAAGTAAAGTAACACATTACTATCAACAATATAGTAACGGAAACGCTGTTTCATTTTGATCCGCCGCAACGTTACTTTTTATTTACCATGGGCAGCTATGACCACACATCTGCTGGCGCTTGCGCATCAGTCACAACTCACACGCAAAAAGTTCTCATTCCATGTGACACATGGTATGTAAAGCAAGAGGCCGCACTTTACCCGACACTCGACACTTGTCGGGAAAAGTGTGACACAGCAGCGCCACTGAGGGTGACTGTTTTTCTTTTGATGAGGAGATAGATGCAACGTCCTTTAGCGCAGACGCTGAGGTACTCCAGTAAATGAGGCTCAGAGTTAGAGATCCTAAAGCAATCCCCCCAAGTGAGAGCAGTGCTCATGACAACAACCCTTGTGAATACCACAGAACATCTGTGGTATTTTTGATAATAAAGAGCAAGAAAGAAATATCTTTTCAAAGAGCCTATAGTTTAACACTGTGGTTGTCAGCTTTCCTGGTAACTTTGGTCTCATTATTAACATAAAGGTGGTTTGGTCGTATGTTCGACCCCAATTCGTTGACAGAGAAAAAAGTGTATTGGCACCTTTTTTCTAAGATAAAGTTTATGTTGAATAAGTTTGTGTTGAACACATTTCAGCAGTCCATGCTTTTTCCCAGCGCAGTTTGAGTTTGCCGTCATGGTGAGCAAACAAGAGCTTAGACATTAGACACACTCCCAGTAATGAGACAAACAGAGATAACATCCACAGCTGCTTTTGCTGCTGTACTGGGACAAAACCATTTTGTATCAAGTCAACTGAGATATAGGGGTTTTAATTATCTTGACTACATAATTAAAACAGCAGAATTACTCAAGTTTCAAACACTATTGTGATTCAAATGAATAGACACAATACTCTAGACCCAATTCAATACAACAGTGCTTTTGTGATGCTCTTTATGAGATTTCACATTTTTAGGACGACATCTTTTTCTCAAGGTTTTTCAAACCAAGTTTGACATGTTAGCTCCATGAGCCGTGTGCTCATGGAGCACAGGGACAGGCCTCCTACTGGACACTGAGGAGCACAGGTACTGGCCTCCTGCTATCGTCCAGACTAAACATGGTGAAGCTGCATTTCAGTTTTATGCTGCTAAAATCTGGAACAGACTTCCTGAAAATGTGAGACAGGCTCTGACAATGTTTAAATCCAGGTAAGAATTTGTTCTGTTTAGCTGAGCATACAACTTTATCTTCACTCTTCTTACATGTACTCTTAGTTGACTGCTGTTGTGATTAAGGACTATGCCAAAAAATAATAAAACACTGTTCTAATGTTTTAGGTCTCCAACTTTTGTCTGTTTCGCATTTTTGAAAAACCTCTTGCGCCTAAAGGGTTGAGTAAATCATGGTAGACTTAAACACTGACATATGTAGAGGTATAATGTCAAACAAATAAAATCACATGTTTTTTTACATCTAGTCGATCAGCTAAAACTAAATATATGATATCAACTAATTAAAACCCCAGTTAATCTTCTAAAAATGGGGACTTTAAATAGTTGTCCATCCTTGGTTGAAATGCAAATGTTTAAACCCTGAGAGATCAAATCAATCCATAGCTCACCATACCCAAAAGAGGAAGATTTCTTACTTCTCTTCCTACAAAGCACCTACCCCAGAGCCACGGGAGGAAACATCACAGATCCACCATCTATAAATATTCAAAGCGGGCCTCTCAGGTGAGCGGAGACTTTGCAAACTTTTGGAACTGACACAGCTAATTAACCCTGAACAAAGGCTGAATACATTAGAGATGGGAATAAAACACTAGAACACTTTCGGAACAGGTCATTAGTTCATTGATTGAGCTAACGGACAATCCCTGGTGTCTGTGTCATTGAGTCAGACTGTGCTTAAGGCAACGAGACTGTGTAAAGGCCAGAAAGAGGTCGGCACTTTGGTTCCAGCGCAATGGAAATCAAGAAAATAAAATATGTATGTTATGTTGTGTTGGTTTGCATTGCCTTCCCTGTACACTGCAAAAAGTAATGACAAATAAGTAAAAGTATCTTTAAGTTGAACACATTTTGACTGCCTTGAAACAAAATTTGCCAAAGAGACAAGTAAAATGATCTTAAAAGACACAATAAATATCTTGCTTGGAATGAGAAAATGAAGCAAAATCTCTTGAAATAAGGCAATACTTATTTTAACACAGTCAGAATATTCTCAAATGAAGTCTTGAACTTTTGATTCAAACAATTATTGCGTTAAAGTTTATATATTTTTTGCAGTGTAGATACTTGATTTTTCACTGGTCTGTCAGGGAACATACAGTGCCTTGCGAAAGTATTCGGCCCCCTTGAACCTTTCAACATTTTGCCACATTTCAGTCTTCAAACATAAAGATATAAAATTTTAATTTTTTGTCATGAATCAACATCAAGTGGGACACAATCGTGAAGTGGAACAAAATGTATTGGATAATTTAAACTTTTAAAAAAAATTAAAAACTGAAAAGTGGGGCGTGCAATATTATTCGGCCCCTTTACTTTCAGTGCAGCAAACTCACTCCAGAAGTTCAGTGAGGATCTTTGAATGATCCAATGTTGTCCTAAATGACAGATGATGATAGATAGAATGCACCTGTGTGTAATCAAGTCTCCGTATATATGCACCTGCTCTTTGATAGTCTCAGGGTTCTGTTTAAAGCGCAGAGAGAACCATGAAGACAAAGGAACACACCAGGCAGGTCCGAGATACTGTTGTGGAGAAGTTTAAAGCCGGATTTGGATACAAAAAGATTTACCAAGCTTTAAACATCTCAAGGAGCACTGTGCAAGCAATTATATTGAAATGGAAGGAGTATCAGACCACTGCAAATCTACCAAGACCCGGCCGTCCCTCCAAACTTTCATCTCAAACAAGGAGAAGACTGATCAGAGATGCAGCCAAGAGGCCCATGATCACTCTGGATGAACTGCAGATAACTACAGCTGAGGTGGGAGAGTCTGTCCATAGGACAACAATCAGTGGTGCACTGCACAAATCTGGCCTTTATGGAAGAGTGCCCTTTCTCAAAGATATCCAATAAAAGTCTCTTAAAGTTTGCCACAAGGCACCTGGGAGACACCAAACATGTGGAAGAAGGTGCTCTGGTCAGATGAAACCAAAATCGAACTTTATGTTTGGCGTAAAAGCAACACAGCTCATCACCCTGAACACACCATCCCCACCTCAGCTGTAGTTATCTGCAGTTCATCCAGAGTGATCATGGGCCTCTTGTCTGCATCTCTGATCAGTCTTCTCCTTGTTTTAGATGAAAGTTTGGAGGGACGGCCGGGTCTTGGTAGATTTGCAGTGGTCTGATACTCCTTCCATTTCAATATAATTGCTTGCACAGTGCTCCTTGAGATGTTTAAAGCTTGGGAAATCTTTTTGTATCCAAATCCGGCTTTAAACTTCTCCACAACAGTATCTCGGACCTGCCTGGTGTGTTCCTTTGTCTTCATGGTTCTCTCTGCGCTTTAAACAGAACCCTGAGACTATCAAAGAGCAGGTGCATTTATACGGAGACTTGATTACACACAGGTGCATTCTATTTATCATCATCAGTCATTTAGGACAACATTGGATCATTCAAAGATCCTCACTGAACTTCTGGACTGAGTTTGCTGCACTGAAAGTAAAGGGGCCAAATAATATTGCACGCCCCACTTTTCAGTTTTTTATTTGTTAAAAAAGTTTAAACTATCCAACAAATTTCATTCCACTTCACGATTGGGTCCCACTTGTTGTTGATTCATGACAAAAATTTAAAATTTTATATCTTTATGTTTGAAGCCTGAAATATGGCGAAATGTTGAAAGGTTCAAGGGGGCCGAATACTTTCGCAAGGCACTGTAAATATGCCATTATCATGATTGTAGGAAGATAAATGTAAAGATCAGCCTGGCGTGCTACATGCTTCATGCAACAGTATTATTATCATAATACTTTATTATTATTGCCTTCAACTTTGTCAGTGGTGATATAGCTGTGTCTCAAACTGAAATTGTTTGGATTGGATTGTGAGCTGTCAGGAATCGGCTGTCTGTGGCTGGAAGGCAAATACATGCTCTGTAAAATATAAAATCTGGAATGCTTTTTCATGTTTTAGAGGGATACGAGAAGGTCCAAGTACAGGGGATGATCCGGAACAAGTATGACCCCCTTTTATTACATTTATAAACATGCAAGCTCAACAAAGACCAAAAACGAAATTCTCTCGGATGAAGATTTTCTCCAATTGACTTATTTTGATGTGTCAACTCATGCCCAAATGAGGAAATTGGCTTCAGCTAGCTTATGTTCGAAGCGGCCTCTTCCACTTTGGACAAACACTATAGGTCACGTCGGAGCTCGGTCAGCCCACTCCAGATATACAGTCCTTGGACAGGACACATATCAAAAACTCTGTCATACACTTTCATACCACAGTCTTTTTCTCATCTCATGTTTTGTCAACCTTGGTACGTCATTGTACTGACCAGACAAAACTATTGTTGTGTTATGAGACAATAATGAGACTATAGTTGATGTGTGCTGACAAGACAATGTGGAACTTTCTGAACTTAATTATTTCATGTGGATCGATCCTAGAATTAGATAAATTAGCTTTAAAATAAGACAAGAAATCTGCCTTTTGAGCATTTCCATAGTTACCAGGAATGACTTTTCAGCTGCCCTCCACCGTAATGTCAAACAGTCGAAAAACACCGGTCTCAATCTGGAATCCCCTGGTCACAACAACAGCGACAGTAATATTAGCAACATATTCTAAACTATCTCTTCTAGTGCTTTTTGTGCAATTCCTCTTCATTTTGACAGTGTGTGTGCATGAATACACACCCTCCCAGACCGGCTTTACCGTGCGAACTTGAAAGAACACTTAAATCTGAGTGTATAAGGCATACATTTCTTTAGCTCGCTCCAGCGGGATTCCCCCTCTTCAACCTGACTCGGCTGTCTGCCTCTTCCCCGGAGCTTGTTAATCTCTCGCGCCCTTTTCTTTCTCAACGCTATGCAAATTGCAAGCGCGGTTTTCCCCCGTCGGCACACACAGCCTCATCGGTATCAGACTGAGGAGAGCTCCCCGAGGTTCAGAGAGCCGGCAGAGATGGTTAACGCGCGTAAATGTTGCGTCAGATGTGGGAATGCAAGGTCATGCTAGCAGCTTTTATACAGTTGGAGGGGATTAGAAGATAAGGCATGTTTGCAAGAAGATTGGCAGGTTTTGGATCTACCCGACTGTTTTTTTTCGGTTAAGCGATTCAATTATTTTTTTCCTGGCGGCCCACGCAATGCCACCTGTGTATTGCCCAACGCGTAATCAAAATTGTTTTCTGCGTCTGTAAATAGGCATAATTTAGTCTTCAAGGAAATTTTAAGTAATCCGTGAGTCTTGAAAACGCAAGATTTAGCGGAAATGGCGGCAGAGAGGAATGAAAAACAGGTTGCACCAGCCTGCTGCAACATTGACAGACTTGTTCCAAACATTTATAAAATATATTTCAATTCAAAAGATACAGTCTTGTTTCCCATCTAAATCATTCCAAATGTTCACTCCTTGAGATACACATGAATTTAAATGTTGTCCTAAATTTAGGTTGATGCAATTCATTTTCTCCCTAAGTTTTTATTTGGGGTGTGCATCTCTGTCATGGAACAAGTTTTGTAACTTTGGTGGCAGAGATTTGAGAGATGCCCTGAACACAATTTGAGCAGTTTTAAAGTTGATCAAGTCCTGCAGCTTAAGTTCTTTTAGATCTATGTACAGTGGGTTGGAATGATGTCTAAAATATACAGTAAGCAGTACAGGGCGGCACGGTGGCTGAGTGGATAGCACTCTCGCCTCTCAGCAAGAAGGTCCTGGGTTCGAATCCCGGTCGGACCAGGGCCTTTCTGAGTGGAGTTTGCATGTTCTCCCCGTGTCTGCGTAGGTTTCCTCCGGGTACTCCGGTTTCCCCTACCACTAAAAATATGTCCAATAGTTCAGGCATGTGCCTCCTGTACTGGCCCCGCTCCCATCTCTGTGTGGAGTGAGAGACAAATGCCCATAATTAACAATTGTAAACCGCTTTGAGACTCAGATCTGCAGTGAAAAGGCGGTATATAAATAAAAACTTACTTACTTACTTACTTACTTACATAACACATTGACACATTTGTATTTTATACATAACCTACTAGTGAAAACACAGCAGCTGAATTAATTTGGTCTTTAAAATCATATGTATGTAAGTCCCCAACACATATGTCCAGCCCAGTGCAATACTTTTTGATATTCTACATGTTGGCTTTGATTGGTCCCGTGTGGTGCACCCGGTAATGAAGGCGGTCCAGCTCATAACCACCAAATCATCCAAATCAAATAATATTTCTTTCACACTTAGCTGGCTGTATTATGTAAAATTAAAATTAATTAGCTCCATAATGAAAGATAATAATTATTTTTGAATAACTTGATTCAGCCATTGGGACTGGAGCATTGACATTTACCAAGGGCTGGCTTCAAATATGTTATGTCCTGTACATATTATTCAGAGACTATGAGGCGATTAAAGTACTGTTTCCCACTGATGGTTAGAGGTTTGCGGAAGAACCATGTTTACTCTTGATAAATTATAATTCTACAGAAAGTATAAGCCAGGCCCTCTGTTGGCATACGTGAAAGAGTCCAGTCACAGATTGACGAGCAGAGCACACAGAAGTCAAATTGTGCAAAAATCCAAGATATCAGCCGCACATTTCTGTTCTGTTTTGGCAGGGATTTTATCTCTAAGCGTTTAGACTGGTACTGTTCTGACAACAATCTATTTTATCTAACCAAGTAGATATAAAAGAGGATTTTAAGGACACTAAATAATTACAAGATACATACAGGAAATATACCATACATTCACACAAAGGCTCACAGTAGAGAGAGACAGACAGACATACAGGCAGAGATAGAGACACACGCAGACAGATAGACAGGGAGATCAAGTCTGCAGTCACATTTACATAATTGTATATTGTATATATTGTGTCTCTTTGTGGTTAGGGTTGATGCATTTTTCCTGTATTATCAATGCTAACTAGTCCATTATTACTAATTCTTCACAAATCTGAAGCTGTCACTTTGCCTCTGCCCAGGCAGTAGAGATGAAAATGAGCTTGTAGCTATGTCCGGCCTGGACAATATATTTATTGTGCAATGTCCCTGTCAAATAAATAAATACATGAAATAAAAACAATATGCTGGAAACGGCAGCATGTCCTAACTAGCTCTGGATCAGTTACAGTCCAGGGTTATGATCCAAAGCAAAGAAGATGGCCTGATCCAAGCAGACCAAACAAAAATACATGAGAGGAAAGGCTTCAAGTAAGCAGCCACTCACCAAGTACACCGCAGGAGTGCTGAGGCTGAGGACACCGGTGGAGAAAGAAGCCTCATTACTACAGGCCCCATGGTTCTGAGGGAGAGTCACCATCACCAGAAGTCCTCAGGGAGATCAGGACTTATGACCGATCCTTCCAGAGCACAACTTCTACCTGGTGGTAGAGGTTGGCATTCCCATCCTGGAAAGCATTATTATTATTATGTGCAAGGAGGGAAATGACAAATGAAGAACTTAGAGAAAGAAGTAATCCTCTCTAAAGGTCACCTTCAAAACAACTGTGCTGGCTTCCATTTCTCAGGTCTCAGCGATGGCAAACAGCTTTTGCATTTGATTTCATTCTACATATTGAGGAATCCGGCAGGTGACACTGTGTACGTTTGTGCAAATGAAATCTTGCAACATGTCAGTGATGTAATTTCACTTTTCTCCAAACTGTCCAGAGATTGTCATTTGGCAATCAGGCCGTGCCGGGTTTGGTGCTTCTCCTGAGGATTGCACCATTTTGACTGACGGTAACAATATTCAAAGAGAATGTTAAAAAAAAAACAGAAAAGATCGAGGAGAAAGAAAAATTATGCATTGATTTTGTTAGACCGGTTTAACAGAACCATGAGGATACTTACCATATGTTGTACTTTGATAAATCATCAAGGTAAGTCCAGCGGACATTTTGTATAATTATATTTAATTTGAAGGGCAGGTGTCAAAAGAAATACGTTTTGAAAAACATGCCCAAAGGTTCTCCCAGATATTTGATAGTAATTAGATTCACAAACCTGACTTATTACTAAAGTTCTTCCTACTGGCCAACATCATGCAAATGTTTTTTATTAATATTGTCACTACTTCAAAATAGACCATTGTTTACATTTACTGAGAAGAAGACATGGAACTTTATGACCGTTTATGTTTCATATGGATTGAGCCAAGAAAAATAAGACTAGAAATCTGACTTTTGACCGTTATCTTAGTTTCCAGGAAGTACTTTTCAGCTGTCCTCCACCATATATTTGACTATCCCCAGACCTGCACATAACCTTTTCAGCAAGGTACTCAGTTGAGTACCAGGAGATGGTGTTTGGTATCACCCCATCTGTCGTATGGTTCTCAATCGAGATTTTATACTTTTGCTTCTTTTTTATGCTTTTTATGCTAAAGTTCATCGGCTCAGATAATCCACTCTCAGCCCAAAAAGTCAAACGATGACTGACAGGGCTCTTAAGTATTCAAAAAATATATAAAAAATCAAAACAAGACAGCATTTTGTGGTTTGTTCTGTTTGAATTGTTCACAAAGGTTTACTTTTGGGCACAACCAACATGCATTATTAATGGAAGGGAAAATGTAGGTACCCCAGCTTTAATTTAGATGCACTTCAGGGGGAGACATGGACACTCCCTCAGGCTCCAAAGTCCAGCTCTGTTTCTTGCAGAGGTGTATTTATTGCATGCACAGGTTAAGCACAAACACGCTAACCTGGCAAGAGCCAGATTGATGATTCTGTAGAACTCTAATGCCTTCTCCACAATATCAATCTGGGACTTCTGCAGGAGAATCCTTTCGGGGAAAGGAGGAATAAGCAGCAGAATACTTCAAGCTGATTGGGCGAAGTGACGCTGTGTGCCCGCCTACCAAGGTTTGACTTAAACCAATCCCGGTAACATTAAGTCGTCATCGGTGTGCACAAAGCGCCTCTCGCTGTTCATCTATCAAAAAAGAAATTGGAGATTTTGCTAAAACTGACTTGATAGCCTCAGCTACGCGTCCGTCCTCCTGTGTAGCCATGTTTGTTTTGCTTCGGCCCGGCACTTCTTGCTTTCGTCAAACCCGGATATCCCGCCCTAAACCCCCAGACTGGCGCGTGATTGGCTTGAACACCTAGATGTTCTACTCGAAAAGGGTTGGCGGGAGCGGGACAAGATGTATTCTCGCGGTATTTGTGAACTCACAAATACCGCGAGAATTCTGCTTGCAGGCAGGGCTACAAACACGCACTTGCAACAAGTAGAGAATGGTTCTGTGTGTGTATGGTCCGCGCTGGATACATTATAATCACGTTATGGCTACGCACAACGTGTTGTCGTCAAAACGGCTCACAAGGCGCCGCTGGAGGCAGGAACTGCCATCATTATGAAGCAGCCACAGTTGCTCTGGATCAGAACGCTGCAGCCACGGAGGATGCGGAATCCCGTTTGAGTACGAACAGCAAACAACAGCAAGTGCCCCCACTATTTGAGAAGGACTGGTCTGTGTGAAGTACGCAAAGACGCTTACTAACTCAAGTGATAGTACACATTTCTGATTTTTGTCAGACACATGTACCTGCGTACCAGTGCACCCCAGACTAAAGGCTTTTCGGTTCATTGGCTGAAGTCTATCATACGACTAGTTGTTACCATCGACAAAAGTTTTTTATTTTGACTGTGAATTACTAGAAAAACAAAACATAAGATTACTGTTGTTGTAGTCTTTAATTCATTTTTTTTTACACTAACAACACTTTTTTTCAATTATCTTGGAGGTAGGGGAAACAGAAATATTCTTAACGGTTAATTCCCAAATGTAGGACACTACGTACTCGCTCAAATATTAAATTGTTTGGGTACAGTTTTTATAGCAAGGTTAAACGCGCAATTGCTCAGATGTCTTTCTCTAGCGCAGTGACAGAAACATCCCATAGAAACTGAACTTGATGCGATTGTGGAATAAAGATTTTTTTTCATTGTTTCTACACCTGATTAGATTTCACTTAAACGCACGGCCTCGGTTATGTTGCGGCGAGCGGCTTGAACATCCCCCGGGAATCATATCAATCAGGCCAGATTACTGCTGGTCTCGAAGAAGTCACCGTCTGCCCCTCTCTCCATTGTCCTTGAACTTAATTTTATACACTCACCAACCTCCATGCACTGTATTCAAGCTAAAGTCAGGTAAAGATGTTTTATGGGTAGTGTATGCATTTTCCATATACTTTTGGATCGACAAACCCTGTAGATTGAACGGAGACCTATTTCTTTCAAATTCACCATTTTTCGCTTTTGACCATGTTACAACATTGTTTACTCATCAAAAACAGGCCTGGATGTGATTTTAGATCCATCCACCCAATCCAGGTTTGATGAATCCATAAACATGAACATCCATAAATCATGCTGTCAAATTACCTTCTTTACAACACATTGTTTGATGTTTACAAATTAGAACAGGAATGAAACACACATCTGGTTTTTGGATCGGGACATTAAAAGTAAGAATAATAATTATAATTATAATACCTTTAATTTGTAATGCACTTTACATACAAATCTCAAAGTGCTACAGAACAACAACAATAAAAGCAGACATCATTAAAGTTAAAACAATGTTAAGAAGGGAACAGAAAAGTTTTAAGTCCTCTTTTGAAGGTCTCCAACGACTGCAGAATTAAGCACTATCAATCTTGATAAGAATATTTTTTACTTTCCAACTATTTCCAAGGAATCTCAGTCTTATTTCTAGTACAGTAAGAAAAAATAGTATAACAATCAGGAGAAATAAATAAATATGCTTTTTTGTTTGTTTGTGTACTTGTCCCTCAAATATAAATGGCAGAACTGTATTCAAGTTCTGCGGCCTACATACTGATGCAGCCAATGTAACCACATTCTGCCGTATATATACACATACATTTATAAACATTCATGGACGGTGGTCCTCCCGCTCCCTATGGACCAATGGCTTCTGTGTGTTTGTTATATTGCATTTCCTGTGTTCAAAATTGCTGATTCCCTGATCTGTTGATGAAGCGACAACTTTGTAAAGTCCTGTTGTTGTGATTTAGGACTATAAACAGATACATTAAAAGTGAATATATTACCTTTATAGTTATTTTTCCTTAAAAAAAAAAACGAAAGTTGACCTCAAGTCAGTGGTCAGCCAATGGGATACAGGAAAGTGTCTTTAGGGAAAAGCAAATTCCCCCATAGGAATGAAACAAAACTGGCCACTGCATTCCAAATAAAGCCCATCGCCACCTGCCAAACCATCAGCAACAATCTTCGCCTGTGACACCATAATGAGGCCTCGCAAGCGCACTGAATAAACACGCGCCGTATTGAACCGAGCGCCAGGAAAGGTCACGATCCTCCTTGCGCCTCTTTCACTTTGAGCCCACTCCTCGCCTTGTTACGCTCTTATCCGACAAACATCCTCCTGTGACAGCTGACCTTATCCGCAGCCCCTGAAATACAACCAGAGCGCATTTGATCGAAAGGCAAATTCATTTCATGAGCTGTGCTGTAATATGTTGAGTTAATTCCCAGCTAAATGTCAGGTGAAGAGCTCGCCGCGCGGATTTTTCTGTACGCTCTGTTGCCATGCGCCGTGCTAAACAATGGAATGAACCCGGCGGCGAGGTTTTCAATATTAAAAACGGCGTCTTGATAAGCTCGGGTTGCAGGATGTGAAATGTCAGGTGTTTCTTTTAACCATGTAGAAATCCCATTTGGGCTGATGACTCAATGCAAAACTAAGAATAATGTTTCTATCATCGCAGCTGTCATTTAGTTGGAACAGAGACATACTGTTACATAAATAAACATCAATAATTATGATTTTAAATAAGGAATGGTGAAATAATTCCATCCTATTCACAGTAAACTGGATTTTAACTTATGAAACCTGTTTCTCCATGTTTAGTCTTGACCAGCAGTGTCATCTTTAAACTTCTAACATTTATACACTAAGAATCAATCAGAATAAATTGCCTGTACCTCTGATTGAGATGATAAGAAAAGAGAACCTCTATTCGTCCCACTGTTGAGAAATGTCAATGTTGCAGCGTACATTGACAGTAGCGAGAGTACACAGGGAACACACATGATATACAACATAAGTGGTATTAAAAGACATTTAAGAACATTTCTGGACATTGGTCATCTTGCTTGCTATGGACTAATGGCTTTTATGTGTTTAATTATTGCATTTCCTGTGTTCAAACTGTTCGATTCTAGAATAGATATAAATCTCACAATCAAACTTATTATAAAATATGAAGAGTAGTATGTATGTGTACAAACTATGCTTTGATCATCTTTGGAAAGACAGTACTTGAAAAATCCTTCTTCAGGCTCCAGAAATCTCTTCTCTTCTTTATGATCACAGACAGAATATAACCATATGTGGCACAGATACTTTTCCCAGTTCTTTGGAACAAGTTTGATAAAGATGGTTTCTTCTCATTGATAGACTTGGTTTTTACACTCATTTGTGCTTGGTCAAGACTGTTCTAAAACCCTCAGCCTGAGCATGTGGAGATGGGTCCCTTGGTACTGTTCTACTTCGGCCACTGCTCCTGACAAAGGCCCAAGTGGCATTGAAGAATGGGCCACATTTCCTTTCATGTGGACAACATAGGAAAACTAAACTTCTCTTTTTTATGGATAAGCGGGTCCAGGTCTGGCGACTACTAAGAGTGGAGACCTATGGGAGAACCAGGTTCCACAGAATATGTAAAGGGCAAAATTGTTGCTGTGTATTTTTTAGCAAGATACTTAGCAAGTGTGGTGTGTGTGTGTGTGTGTACGTGTGAGTATGTACAGTATGTGCGTGTGTTTGTCCAACAAATGGGCAGCTCCATCTCAGTCAGTCTGACCCAAGCATTCAGTGTTCAGTACCAACTTTGTATTATTTATTCATCAAAATAACCCATAATCATCCACAAAAGCCAGATTCCAACTGTATACAGTAGCAGACAGACCCACAATACGTCTTATTTAACCAGGACCATGGCGAAACACAATCTTCCTACCCCTCTTTATCACTTCCAGGCATACCTAGCGCCGTTCATACATACATACTTTACCAAACTGTTGTCATTCTGCCGCAACCACAAGACAAAAGCTGCATTCTCCATTTTCAAACAGCGCGAGTGTAACCAATGCTCAGCAAACAACAGTGAACTGGGGGATAGTTTCCAGATGAGAGGCTTGACTGCTGTTTCATCATCCTCTGTTGTCAGCGAATTTGCTCCGTCTTTGATGGCGGTGGCTTCCCTGTCCGATCCCATTCTGCAGCTGCTTAAAAAGGCGCAGGGGCGAGACGTGATCTGAGCCGGCGCAGATGTGAGCAGATGGCTTGTGTACTAGGCTCCGGGTGTCAAAGAGCCGGACGATTGGTGTGCGATCAATGCCAGCGGAGTGGTTTGATCGGTGAACTGTGCCGTGCCGTTCTAATGGAAGGTCAAAGAACAGATTTTCCATCAGCAGCGGAAAACAAAAATAATAATTCTATGTATTTGTTTGTCTTGGATTCATCTTCTGCATATGTCGTGGTCTGAACTCCATTATCTGAGACATGTTAGAGCCATATGAACCAACTCGCAAACTGAGGAGCACAGGGACCGGCCTCCTACTAGTGCCTGGAGTCAGAACTAAACATGGGGAGGCAACTTTCAGATTTTTGCAGCTAAAATCTGGGTTTTCCTGAGAATGTGAGACAGGCTTCTTCTCTGACAATATTCAAAACCAGGTTAAAACAGGTTTTGCCTTGTGCCTTGTGTATTCAATTATAATATCTAATATACCTTAATTGAGTCATCTGCTTGTTTTTATGGAGATGCATAACCTATCAATTTAAATACAATGTTTGGTGCTTATAGAATTTTCAAACAATCATAACAGTGTTTGGCATTTATTGTTTAAGACCAAATTATAGGATTAACTAGGAAGTATTGGATGACATGACAAAGAACTATGTAAAATGCAACTATACAGTAATGATATAAAGAACAAGATTTCCACTATACTTATTGTGACTGTAGTATATAACAGGATTGCTCCAACAATTTCCATCCATCCATTTTCTGCCCCTTAGTCCATTTCTGGGTAGGGGGGTGGCAGTCAGAGATGCCACCTAATCCACAGAGCACCAGCCGTGTGCAGGTGGTGAGTCCACAGGAGGATGGCTGCTCTGTCAGTGAGAGCACAGCCCAGGGTCAGGCAAAGTGGTGTAAAGTGTCTTGCTCAAGGACACAAAAACAGCAGACATCGGGGGGAGTCGGTGGAGAAAGTCTCATGGTGGGCTCGAATCCACAACCTTCAGGCTTAAACGCCAATGCTCCACCAACTGAGCCACTGTTACGTACTACGATAATTTTACAATCCAAATAAAAAAAATAACATATATAAAAGTAGAATTGTAATAATCAGTAATTATGGGCCTCCCAGTGGTTTCTATTTTTCCCCCCCACCGTTGGGTCTGTTGTTGGTGAATCGCCAATTTAGTAAAGTCCTTCAAGAGGACTGCTGTTGTGATTTAGGGCTTAACAAAAAAAAAAACTAAAAAAGTAATTTAATATCTCCTCAGACAAATATACAATCATACCATTTAGTTGTCATTTTAATATTTGTATTTTGGTGCAGACCTCAGCCTCTGTCTCTATATAAAAGTAAATAAACAGTGATTCACAGTTTGCCCGATGGACATTTGTCATCCGCACAGCCACAACTCTACAGCTGGGTACACTGTGGATTTTCTGCCCCACCGAAGACACACAACAAAACAAACGAGCCTAAGAGGAAGCAAATGTGGCCATCAAAGCGTGGTCTGGGACACACACATGAATTATGCACCGTCACGCGGCCCCTGCCCAATAGGCCCCTGCCCAATAAGCCCCTTCCCACTCGGATCCAACCACATAAACAACCATGTCCAAATCAGGGGAAAAGCAACTGAGTGAGGCATTAGTGCAAAGTCATCTCCATGGTAAGGTAGGGCATCAACCAACCTGATTTTGTACGTGTGTGTGTGTGTGTCTTAAGCACTAACTACCATCAGTGTGTGTTTCGTTGTTGTGGTTGTTAAATAATACAGATGTTTGAAGTATGGTCGTAGTCTGGTCTCCTTGTGAGTTTGTCTAAAGCCTAGCGTACATCGGACTGGCAACTGATTATATCCGTCGCATATGAGTTGCTGCCCCGCACACATCGACAATCTGACGAAAACGGGCAACTCCCAGTAGCAGACCAGTCTCGGGAATAACAGCGCGTACATCGACAGCAACCGTCCGTCACCTACAGTGTGTTTTCTGACATAAACTGTTGCGGGCTCGCAATACACGCAATACACACACGTTGTCGGAGCGGCGCATGGAGCGCGCACATCGGGTCATATCTCCGAAACTGAGGACAACTAGTTGCTGAAAAGTAGAACACGGGCAACTGACTGAAACTGGAGACCGACTGTTCATCTCCAGTTGTAAGAGCGCGCACATCGACCGATTTCGGCAACTGATCATCTCCCACCATCTCCTCTCAGTTGCCAAAAGCCGCCTTGCAACTAGTTGCCTCCAGTTTCTCTGTCGATGTACGCTAGGCTGAAAGTCACTTCAGGACTAATTTTCTCTCTCTGATTTCTCACCCTGGCATTTTTCTCTGTTCTTTCTCTCTGGTCTCTCTTCCTGTCCTCTTTCTGTTCTTTCGCTCTTGTCTCTTTCTCTGTTCCCGCTCTGGTCTCTGTCAGGTCTCTCGCCCTGGTCTCTTTTTTTGTTCTCTCTCCATGGTCTATCTCTCTATGGTCTCTTCCTGCATGCTTGCAGAAGGGGAAAGAGATTATGAGATGAAATCTCCCGGGGCCTAGACGCGGTTGGTGGTAGCTAGGAGAAGGATGAATGATGTGGCCTAGAATGAGGCAAAGATGGGGAGGAGGAGGGTTGTGGCATGAATGAAGCAGCTGCTTGGATGGAGCTTCTGCGCGTTATGAAGCTGATGCAGGCAGTGGCTGATTGCCGCAGCTGCGTGTGATTGACTGATTGCTGTTGCTGTGGGCAACAGCAGGAGGACTTTGAGTGCTATGGTTAAGTTCATCTGTCTTCCAGACTAAATTTGCGCTTAAACTTCATATTTGGCAACCACAGTGGTAAGATTTTAGGATAAGATTAATGTATGATTGTAATAATGTATTTGATTTGGACACAGTTGAACGGTTACATCAACTGTGTCTTTAACGGGTTAAAGTAGGACCAGGATCATTTTCAACACATGCCCAGAGGAGACTATAATGACAAAAATGCAAATGTGTAAAATGTACAAATATACAATTAATCACATTTACAATCAATTAAATATGTGAACAGCATTGTTTGATTAGTACAAAGGCAACAAACTATAAAAAATATGGTTTATTTGCAATAGTTAGATGGGTGATACTTTGCAGAGGGTGTTGCTGCTTGGACTAGAGGCCAGAAGGCAATACTGCAGCCTATATTCACACGGGCTGTAAGGACCATGTGTTCATTAAAACATCTCGTCCTTAGAGACAGGGAACTACAGCTTTCACAAAAGAGGATGCTAGTGTCCGTCTGCTGGCACCACCTCTGCTCATAGACCAGGACAAAGTCCTGGGGAACCTGGGCTTCAGGATCCTGAGGAAGATGAGGAGTGTGGTCCAATTCAGTTCTGTGGTTCTGGACTCAAAAACGGCCTGCTCAATGCTCCATATGTCTGTGTCATACTATTTTTATTGTATTATTGTAGTTGTGTATCATTGGATGAGTACAGAGACCAGAGAGAGACACTTAGAGAGAAAGACCAGAGAGAGATCCCTTGTACCTAGTACCTTGTAGTTACATGGAGGTGTGACTGCAACAAGTCCAATTGTAGCATGCCGTGACTGGAGTTAGGACTCATAAGTGAGAGGTAAAACCTGTGCCATCTACCCCAAACATATTAGTTGAGCAAACCACATAGCCCCTTCGGCTAATTCAGCTCTCAATTATGACTATCAATCAAAATTGAGTTTTGAGTTTTCAATGCT
The DNA here is from genome assembly GCA_964034765.1 of Knipowitschia caucasica. Lineage (NCBI taxonomy): Eukaryota > Metazoa > Chordata > Actinopteri > Gobiiformes > Gobiidae > Knipowitschia > Knipowitschia caucasica. The sequence goes on along the minus strand of OZ035837.1, from coordinate 13,432,243 downwards.
GTAATTTTGGAATGCACCACTATGACGAGCCAATCACAAAACTTATTTCATGCTTCCTGTGGATTGACAGCTGAAGCCAACCAACATCCGACAAGCAACATCGGGCCGTGGGAGTTTTCCTGAAAAAAATACTTTAAACTCGTAGGTAGACAACTGGCAGGAATATCAATATGAAATCTTGTTCATATAGTAGCAGCTGACACCGTCATATGTGTTTATACAATTTTAACCAATTCACATATTGAGGATAAATACATCGCCCCAAACTAGCGCAGGCAGTGGTCCAAACTTCCACCCACTCACTCGTTTTATTCATGCTTTTCAATAAACGGCCACATCTTCCCTTCCAATCCACAGGAAGGATTCTGTTTTTTTCCCACTTCATATTTTTGGAACTCGGAAATGCAAATTTGAGTCATTTGTAAATATCAATAACATCTGGCTGGCTTCCCAATGAGAGGTTGCAGTGCCTCAAGGCCATGCCAGTCACTGCTAAGATGCTATGAATAAAGATGGCATGAGCATGAACACACACACACACACACACACACACACACATACACACAATCACACTAGTACGCAGGCTAATAAGCAAGAGGCCACTGCAAAATAAGAAAATAAATAAATCAAATAAGGCATGAACATTCCCAAGTGGGGTGAGGGTTACAAGATAGATATGTGGTAATTTGTTTTGCAGCTGGCTCCAAGTAAACATATTTTTTTCCCCCCAAATATTAAATAAATGTGACTTCACTATCCCTGTGTACGCTCTCATGGGCAAATGATTTGGATCTCAGTAACAGTAACTTTCTGAAGGTTACTCATCACCAGATTGCATTCACGTAGAAAGTTTAAATCAGGTTATGACAAACAAACTGGTGGACTCAATAATGGAGGTTACTGAATTGTATTTATAGCTCCTGGACGCCTCACTGGGGACGGGCATGTCTGGCCGGGAGGAGACCCTGCGGACGACCAAAGGACACTGTGACTCTCAGCTGGCCTGGGAACGCTTCAGGAAGTCTCTGCTTAGGCCGAAGCCCCCGCGACCCAGCAACGGATGAATTGGAAGAAAATGGATGGATGAATTTCATTTAAAGTAGAAGGTTGGTTCCTGGTTGGCAGATACAGATTAATTGACAGGGAAACTGGAGCAAGTGATGGGCAAAATTAATAAAGGCTTGCGTGTGTTGAGTGATCAGTGCAGCCTCAAAGGGAAGCGTGGCTCAGAGCTTGGTTTGGTGACTACAGCGATGTCGTTTGAACCATCCTGAACCACCGCACCTCGTGACTGGTTTAGGAAAGTATCATTGAAACATAATAAGCAGGTTTGGTATTTGCATGAACTCAAAGATGCAACTGGCAAAAGTAAGTAATAAAGTGTTTCCCGGTTTTGGAGTCCTTTGACATTAGCACTTCCTATTCGGTTTGTTTGTCAAATTGGTAAAATTGTATTTGATAATTCTTAAAAAAGTAGAAATTCCCTATTGCAATAGCTCGTATACAAAAGGCTCACGTATAAATCTTTGTGTGCTTGTGTGTGTTGTCACAGGGGAAGTGTTGTTCCTAAAGCAGGATAAATCCAAAATTGGAAATTTCTCATTCCAGCCAACAGTTGACTGAAACTGTTGATGCTTCACAGGGGCTCATCTGAACATCACTAACTGGAGCAGATGGAGAAACACACAAACACAGGTAAGAAGTCAGATATACTGGGAAAATGCATCAAAAAGGACTGCTGAGCCTATAAGCAGCACTTGGCATGCCGGAACAATCTGGCACTGGAAAGCAGGTCTGTGTGGCTTTGGAATGTCGACTGATGGGTTGTTTGGTCGGTGCAGGTGTGCAGCTCCACAGGTGCAAGTAACAAAGTGCCGAACAGGACAGAAGGAAACAGGAGAGGAGGGGGACTGCAGGAGGGGCCGAGGGAGGAGCTGCAATAGACTCTCCATAGAGTTCAATGTAAGTTTGTAGAAGGTTCAAACTAACCCCAACTTCACACCAAGGGTCTTCAGCGGGTAATTGTAGATGGCTGGTCACTTTGGTTTTCATTGTTTAAAGTTTCACAATGTGAACCAGTTTTGAATTAAGTGTGTATCACAAGCGTAATCACGTTGTGCGACTCGAGCTCTCCCTGCAAACATATATACTACTCATTGACTTTTATATATAATGACAATGATATCCCTCTAGCTCAATGAAGTCCAATAGGAAAGTGCTCATGGACAGAGTTGTACTCAAACTGGCCCCTGATGGCTTAATTGAAAAGTAAACTCCTCTAGCTCAGTCACATTCAAAAGTAAAAACCAGTGGTTTTGTTATTGTCTTTGTAAATCCAGATATGAGCCATATAAGTATGACCAACGAGATGCCTTAATTTGTGTGAAATGCATCTTATGTTCAAAGAAATAACCCTTTAGTTGTTGCAGCTAAACAAGCCGGTTTCTCATTTGGAATTACATTGATAGAATAGAAGCCTGTCTCATAATTTTAGCTGCATACAGTAAATCTGAAATGCTGCCTCCCCATGTTTAGTCCTGACTCTGGGCACCAGCAGGAGACCAGTCCCTGTGCTCCTTAGAGTTTGAGTTGGTTCATATCTAGGGTTGCAAACCGTCCCTTTAAACACTGAATCGTCCTGTATTTCAGAAGACCAATGTGCCTCCTGTATTGAATCGATATGGGACAGCTTTTGTCCCTTATTTTCAGAGTTTCCTTTAAATGCATCACTCACTCACTGCACATGACACCCACAGTAATCACAGTTGAAGCTTCTGCCTTTCGGCCAATCAGTGTCAAAGGGGGGTGTAGGCTCGATCACATCCATAGGCTTAATGTTGACAAGAGCCAGTGTGGCCCGCGCCCGCAGCATCATCATGGCAGAGGTACGACCGTCAGAATGTTTGACAGACTCAGAAACACAGCCCATCTCAACTCAGAAAGGTTCAGGAAAAAAACAAAAACAACTACAGAAGTACAGGCGAGAATGAGAAGCACAGCACGCATGGTCAGAGAGTGTGAATGGCAATTGCTCGCAATCAAACTACATTTTGCCGCCGTGCGTTCTCTGTTTCTCACGGGGGTCAGTCAGATGTACGACAGCATGCGGCAGGAGAACAACATTCCTGCGCCGCTAAGTCAAGAGAAAATCAGATCAACCTCACTCAGTTCTTGATCCCTGAAGCATCACACAAGGCAGATAATGTCAGTTCTTACTTTCTAATTAATTCATTTGAATGAGTTTTGGTATGTTTATTTTACAAAGAATAGGCCTATACAGTCCCACAATGGAAGAGGGCATTGTTTTTTGGTTGTTAGCCGGCAGGCAGTCACTTACTCACAATGTGAAATCATTCACCAAAAAATAATTTATTATAGTAAGAAATGATAAATTCTTGTGAGGCTATGGTCAAACTTGGGCTGTTTTTCATTCCATTATTATTATTTTTTGCTACTGCAGATTTGTTTAATTTATATGGAGTCAATAAATTACGGTCTAAAAACTGTTATTCCATGATTCCTGTGTAGATTGAAATTAGGACAACTGAAAAATGCTCAACCCAATCCACCCAAACAGTGTCACTTATTTTTCTGTTTTCCATTTGACAACCCTGTACTTTGGTGCAAGGACATGGACAGACTTGTAAACAAGTGGAACAGCGTAGTTATCTCAGAGGCCTTTCGATTTGCCAGCACAGATCAGAGAATAAAACAGTTCCAACACAGAACATGCAACAATACAAAAACACATAACACCATTGGTTCATAAGGGGCCAATGACAATGACCATAAATGTTTATAAATGTTCTGGATCATCTCAACTGTTTTCTAACCCTCCTGATTTGGCAAGGAACTACGACGGATCACTGAAAGAAAAAAACCCTGGGAAGCACTGTACTCCGCATGACCCTACCTGACTGTATATTTGGGTGCGAGGAGGAGTGCTCTGGGTGATAACACTGAGCGGACGCCCTGACCACCGCAGCTGACCGGTCCTGTTTTCCTTCTCCGGGGGAAGGTGATGTTTCCCAGATGCCGGAGCAGCTGCTTCAGGTTTGCAGGCCCAGAGAGGCAGAGGTCCGGGCCGCTCTGTTATGTTTTGAAGGGCTGGTATGTGGGTCAAAGGGTTACCGCTGCGTGAAGGTGCCGACTCAAGGGGTACAGCTTCATTTGTGTGGATGAGATGGTCGTTGGGTAGAGGGATGGCAACTGAAAGGGGATGTGTTCTCTAATACTGGCTTTTTTCTGAAGTTTCAGCCTTGCTCTTTGAAGTGTCAATAAATCACAAAGCTGAAAATAAAGGTCCAGGACATGAATTTTCCAATCGAGGATGCTATCTGTATGTTGTATATTATTAAATAACATGTTTTGACTGCTCAAACCCCTGTACCCTTCATTGGGCTTGAGATAAGAGGTATAACCTGTTACTAGCAACACAAGGCTTATTTGTATAGCACAATTCATACACAAGGCAACTCAAAGTGCTGTACAAAACAAAATAGAGAGGCTGTAAAATCACAGTACAATAAACAAGAAAATATTCAATCTTTCAGTTGTATGCACAGCTAAATAGAAGTGTTTTGAACCTGTATTTGAACCTTGTCAGAGAAGAAGCCATTTCCATCTACATTGTTTAATGTAAATGCCATAGTGTGGAACATCTCAGACAAAAAAAAAAACATTAGAATAGTCCCAGGCAGAAAGCAGCCTCTCCCCTCCCCGCCTGGGAGCCTTTTCAGTCCTGCACCGCGCAGCCTCAGCACTCGTTCTACAGATTCAGTCCGGGATCTATAGTCTGTCCAACACCTCTCTGAATGTGGGCCTCCCCGATGTTTCTCACTTTTTTCCCAGTGTTGTTGTTGTTGTTAATGTTCCTTGCAGAGGCAGGAGGGTCAAAGGACAGTCATGATCCAGGAGACTTACGGACATGTATAAACATTTATGGGCATTTGTGAAGTAAGTAATTGTAAACCTTTTTTTTACTTTTAATAAGTGCTAGAAACTGAAGAAAGTAACCTAATATTCTGGCAAAAAGCAACTTAAAGTGTGAGTTGCTATGGTAACTAGCACTTTTATGGTGGAATGAGACAGCTCTGAGAGCTAAAGGTACAGCTTCAATTCCTGAGTAAAAGACAATATTTTTATTGAAAAAAAATATACTTCATAGATACAGAAAAGTTATGAAGACCACAAATGTACATACACCGAGTAATTAGATTTTCAAAACTAAAAGCTGTCAAATTGACTAGTCTTGGAGTGATAATGCACATTCATTGAGAACAGTTTTGTTTTATCTTTTGATTCTCGACTCAGCCCTACTACATATGTATCTATTATCAAGATCATGTATTAGATTCCACATCCAGGTCTTTCTGTGTGGAGTTTTACATGTTCTCCCCGTGTTTGCATAGGTTTCCTCCAGGTGCTGTACAATAGGTTGGCATTTGCCTCATGTATGGTGACCCTGCTCCTATCTCTGCTTTGTTGTATGTGAACAACACTGCATAAATAAAGATTACTTAAATACAATCTACTTACTACAAAATGTGCCATTTCCATTTTTACTGCCGGAGCTGCATACTTCATCCACCTTGTGTCATGTGATGACTCCTCTTGGTAACAACAGCGTCAGGGATGTAGAAATATTCTTACATGAGCTTAAATAGCACCTTGTCAATATTAGAGCGTCTCCCATGGTTACGGTGACAGCCCGCCGCACTGGTGCTCAAAGCTGCGTTGCTTTTGGACAACCTTACAGCTCCTTCCTCACGAGTCTCCGGTGTGATCCTGACCATTTACAGCACATCAGGCTTACAATCACTTTCCCTACATTTCCTGTGCACATGTGCGGCTGTGAGGGCGAGAAGCCAAGCACTGTGGTTCAAGAAGTATGTCAAGAACAGACAGTTAATGATGCATTATTTATTGTGTTTTAAATGTGTATTTCAGTAATGTTTGTATGTTTTACTGTGACTTAGGTACTTCTGTAATGTACTGTATGTATGTATTGCTCTGACTCAGGAACATGCATACTTCTGAAATGTATGTACTATGTATGAAGGATGTAATCTCTATTTATAATTGCACTGTGGTTGTTTATTATTTTAATTATGTGTGTGATTTTTTGTGTTTGTTTATTGTGATGAGTTGTGCCTTGTGTGGTGGACTGTGAAGCGCTTTGTGTTGCTCTGTGTATCAAAGGTACGGTACAAATAAAGGTTGATTGATTGTACTACTTTAACTCAGGTACTTTTGTAATATATGCATGCATGTATATTTTACTCTGCCTCAGGTACTTTTGTAATGTATTAATAATTATAATGATAATAAATAAAACATTTATAGCGCTTTTTTGAACCCTCAAAGACACTTTACAAAACATATAAACATATAAAATAAACACAATTAAGGTTTTGAGTAGTGATTTAAAGTTCTGTAGTGAGTCTGAGTTTCTGATGGTTGTGGGAGTGAGAGTGGGGGCAGCTGGAGCGAAGGCTCGGTCCCCCAAGGTTCGGTGTTTAGTCCTGAGGGGAGTAGACACTTATGTCTACTCATTTTGAGCTCTAAACAACACTTAAATAAACATTGATGTCTTTTTCTGTTTTATCAACTGCACATATTGACACTTTCCTTATATGGGCATTTGTTCTGAGGGGGTTATCTTCGCATCCTGACAGGGGCAGACCTGTTGCCTAGATGGTTGCCAAGTCAAGCTTGAGATGGATCACAGAGACTACTGAAACACTGAGCAGGAGTTCAGGTTTCAATGTAAGTCCCAATTGGGCTTCATTTTTTTTATCTTTCTTTAAGATAAATGATTATTTATGATTTTAATGCTATCTTATTTTGTTCAGCACTTTAAGTTGCCTTGTGTATGAATTGTGCCTTGCCTTGCCTTCATTCAGCTAGCGGGTTAGCATTGTCCATCTACAGTCTATCATTTGAATTATACTAATAAAATATATGTATTTTTTCTTTTCTTCTTAAATCAAGCTTTTGTTTTTCATTGTCTTTCTGGCTGTTATTATAAACTTTCCACTTCCTTGTTAGGTATTCATATTAGATTTGCATTACTCAGTTTTTTCTCTTGGGTTGAGTTGGGCTACACTACATTACTACTCGTGTGTTGGGTGTCTAAAAGCACTTTCAAAAAACACTACAATGTTTTAATTCCTCTCAGATAAAATTGCCTTTGAAATTTGTCACGACTCATTACAAATGAGTTTGACAAATTGAGACGACTTTACCTTCTAATGTATGCAATCAAAACACACAACAGAATAAAAAAAAAAAACGCTCGAGTTCAAGGAATATTTTTCATTTGACAAGAGTTAAAAAAATGCAAGAGAAAACAGCATCAATATACCGCCGCAGAACTGATTAGACAAAGCGCAGTAATTTTGGCGCTTGGCATCTGTGGCTTTTCCCTGGATACACAACTTTCTCATCAAAAAGGCTCGACAGTGTACAGTGGGTTGCGGCAAAGCTCACCTCATTGCAGAGTAGGAATGCGTCTTTCCTCCTTATTTTCTTGGTTCCGCATGACTTCCTTTGATGTACACCCCATCTGTATGTCGACGGGAATTCTCAAACTTAATCTCAGGCCAGATTTGTGTAAAAACCACATGTTTCCAAATAAATAACATCCCGAAGACAATGACTTTGATTGAAAAGTTGGATAACAAAAATACATGTTAATGTTTGCTCCTTCTCTGATGACTTGGATTGGTTTTCATACCACATTTAAACATCCATCCCACTGATTTTGTCATAGGGTCTTCCAGCTCATCCAGGGGAATCCTAAGGCGCTCTAAGGCCAGTCACTCCAGCTTTGATATGACTGTAAAACAACTGGTTTCTCTTGACGTTTAAGATCAGCAGTTCTACTCTCAGCTTTTTCCAAAAGATTGAGCTCCTCACCCTATTTTTTTTAATTTACTTGGAACTCATGTCGACAGCTTGTGTCTACAATCTTGTCCTTTTCGAGCCAGTGTGAAAAGCCATCAGGAAATGTCCATAATGCACCAAAATCATATAATCAAATAATAAATACAATTGCATTTGACCTATCCTTCAATGCCACTGCTACCTCTGCCAGGAGCAGTGGTCACTTCAGCAACAGCTCAGCGCCTGACATCTCCAATATTGATGCTTTTGGTCAGGACAGAAGCTGGATGATTTTACATATGGTGGAGGTTTTGGTGTGGGGGGGAAACTGGAGCGCCGAGAGGAAACCCAGACACAGTGAGAACATGCAAACTCTGCACAGTAACGCCGGGGTCGATACAGGAATCAAATCACAACCTTCTTGTTGTGAAGCATGAACACTACTCCCTCAGTCAGTAGAGAGTGGCGACCAGATTAAAACAACATGGTCGTGCAGCTGTGTTGTAATATGGTTACATTATAGTTGTTTTGTTTTTGTTATTTCAAGTTACTGGGAACTGTAGATGGAAACTCGAACTTTAACTGGCCTGAGTCCTGGATCTAGACCTGGATCTATAGCTCCCTCAATGTGGGTCTCCCTGAGGTTTCTCATTTTCTCCCACTGAGTTTTTTATAGAGGAGGGTCTAAGGACAGTGATGATGATCTAGGAAATCCAACATTCAATGACATTTATAGACTTTATCAACATATATGGACATCCGTCATCTGCTTCCTATGGACCAATGGCTCTATGAAATTTTTATCATTTCATTTTCTGTGTTTGATTTGCTGATCTGTTTCAGATATTCACAGACAAATACAGACATAACACAACATTAAAAGACAGGAAAAAAACAAATAAAACCGTAATAAGTGTCACTGTGAAAACGATCGACTAAAACAGTTTCAAAACAAGTGCAAATCATTAAAGTGCTCTGTTCAAACTGATAACAGCTTGTGGAAAAAAGCTGTTAGCATGACGATATATCCTGCATCTGCATGTTTTGGCGAATCTGCCGTTTTGTAAACCTCTGAGGTAACTACAGTTGTAATTTAGGATAAATCTGGTGCGGAATGCATTGTATCTGTATTTTAGCTTAATGTTGTTGTGTGCTGTCCCTTTCAAATGAAAACTAAACTAAACTAAGCTTTGTCACAATTGATGAAAAAACAAAAAAATCTCCCACTTTTTTCCAAGCGATTAAAGTCCAAAGTTTTCTTCTGATGCACGAGGCCTGATAGAGGTTTGAAAGAAGAAAAATTGAGGTTTTAATTTCCACAGCCATAAATCAAGCGGTCCGACAGGATATGAATAATAGCACATAAGTGGGTGCTTCAGAGATGTGCGTCAAAAGCCGGAGGAGACACGTGGGCCGCTTTGACGAGGATTGGGGCAGAAACTAAACGGTTTGAAGGTGCAGATGTGGACGCAACGGGATACTCATTTGGGACCATCCTTTTTCCCCAATTCTGATTTGAAAACCCCCAGAGGAAATAAGAGGGCTAATGTGAAAACTAAGAGCATGAGAAATCAGGAGACGTTGTGAGTTTTGCAACCGTTGATTTTAACAGGTGCTGCCTGTGGGGATGCTGTAATCACGGAAGTTACATATTTAAACTTTGCAATGAAAAGACCCTCAAGAGAGAGAACGGAGCACTATTTAGTCCATTTTACTCGGAAGACCACAATAAATCAGACTCAGTTTATTGCCATTTGCAGTATAACCACAACTGCGCTTTTATTTTATCATCACCTCATATTTGTATTTTTTTCATTCTTCTATACCAAAGTAACTTCCTCTGAGTGGAAAGATTCATTTTGAAGCTATTATATTGTGTGTTTTATATATTTTTATTATACGGCTCCTCACAGCAGCAGTAGAATGCTCCATTGATTTGAATGTAATTTCAAAACGTTCTACCGGTCATTATTTTCTATAACGGACCTCTCAAAACAATAATGACCGCTGCCCATGGCAACGCTCTCTCTGCTTGTCTTTCAAATGCGTGGATAACTCCGCAAGTAGTTCCGGCCACTCCGGAGCTAGCCACGCTCAATCAACACACTTAAATGTTAATCGGAGAATACATATACATTCTTCACACACGTGCACGGAAATGTTCAGAATTTTCTGGTCTTGTCTTCATGACAAAAATACTACATCTCTGCGTCAAAAAGCGATCGTGAAAAACCCGGGTGTAGTTCCGGCCGCTCAATAAACGCAAATACCAATCAATCAACGCAATGAAATGTTAATCGGAGAGTAATTTATACATATCCAGTCTTAATACAAGTGCACGGAAGTTTTCAGAATTTTCCGTTTACGTTTTCATGACAAAAACACTGATGTAATGCAAGAAAAGGCGATCCCGAAAAACCCGGAAGTAGATACCGGCACATTTTAAGATACCGGCACATTTTCGGACACATTTGCAGAGGATCAAATTATGGATTTAGGTTAGGTTTATGTATGGGTCACTCACCGCAGATGTTCAGAATTCTTTGTTCACTTTTCATGCAGTTCCAGGGAGTTCTAGTTTGGAAGTTTCCAGCCTAACTGTTGCACTAGCATAGCCACGGGAAAACCTTTGGGAACTATTTTATTTTCTGTCATTAAATAAACCTTTCGGCATTCCTAAAAGTGGACTGAAGTTTATGTTGTGTGTTCTGTTGGTATAAAGCCGTATAATAAGCGGGATAACGTATATTACGCAAGTCATTATCGGAAAATAAGTACCTGCAGGGCGGGGTCCGCTTCGCCCTGTCGGTACTTATTTTCCGATAATGACCTGCGTAATATACGTTATCCCTTACGTATTTGTTCATGTTTTAAACAATCATGGTATACTAACAAAGGATTACTTGGATTGGATTTCAGTTCAGTTTGGATTTAACAAAAACTGGACCAAAGGTACACAAAGATAGCTTGTCACCTCTCACCATCAATACTACCATCAATTAGCAACAATACTTGAGAATTATTTGGAAGGCCATTAAAAATTGTGTAAAAGCCACAATATATAGAATTTGGTCATGAATATTATCCCTATCATCACTTTTTATGCACACACCAAAAACTGTTTTTGTTATTGATTGATTGATACTATTTTCAAAACCTGCACAAGAAATTCTTCACAGACAGAGATGCCTGAAAATGCATTGAAAGTGGGATATATTACAGCTATATTATTCCAATCTCCTCTCACCCTTTGGTGCGACCTACACAAGAGAAAACAATATCATTATGAACTCAATCAAGTCACTTTTGTTACAGACTCTAGGTCCAATTTAAAACATATAGACAGAGAAGAAAAAAATAACACACAATTATCATTTCTCATCTTCAAAAATTGGCCCAAACAATGGCCTGTGTGTGAACCAAGCATATACACAGTGCAATTCCTTTTATATTAAAACCATTTGCAGCATTCAGAATCAGAATCAGAATAATTTTTATTGCCACGTAAGTAACAGGAGGTCACAGACTAGGAAATTGCTTTGGCTCAGTGCAACAGTCAAAAAGAGATAATAAAAATAAGAATAAAAAAACACTTCTAAAGAATAAATTTAAATTTAAAATAGAGTTACAGTTACTATTTACAATATACAAGTGCACATGAGCAGGTTTGCCCGGTGTTCTCAGAGCGCCACACCAGGCTGTACATGTGGATGGTGGAATGCTGCCGGTGAGCCAGTGGCTGACCTCACTAATGCCTTTGTGGCTAAATGGGATCAAATAGCCGTGGCCAGCCGCTGAAATCGTGTTAAAAGCCTGAAATGTGATAAGTGGAGACTGTTGGAGCAGCAGATTAGCATCCGGCCCCTGCTCCAGACACTACGCCAGCACATAAACAGCTCTATACGCCTGCGTATACATGTGTGATATGGAGATGTGAGCTGACAGCCCTGTTGTAAAGGCAACGGCCGAGGTAAAAAGGCGAAAGAATGCTGTTATAGTCACATTGTGGTCATGGGAAATTCAATAAAAGGGAATGATCAGGAAAGTGAACTCGCAATGTCAAAATCATGAGAAAAACACTTTCACTATATATTGGTCTGTTTCCCTTCTGCCACAATTGTAAATGTATTGGTGAAATTATTTGACACTTCAGGGGTTTCAAAATGTATCATCAATATAGATATTGGCATCTTTGGTTGCATGAAGAAGATGTACTTCAAGTAACCAAAGATTTGAGATTCCTGGATCTACAGCACGTCTGTCTCCCTCCCCCTTGAGGTCTCTAACTTTTCTACCACCAGGATTTTAAGAGTTGTTCCTTGTTGATGCAGGAGGGTCTAAGGACAGGAGAGGCTGAAAAACATATTTTCCCCTCAGATGACGCTCTCACAAAGTATTCTACAGTATTTGAAGTTCATAGATAAAATACTGAGGTCTGGACATAGACTTCAATGCTCTATACGACCACACACACACACAAGCCGTTTGATCGCCGCTCGCTGCAGCCCTCCATGTCTATAAAGCCAAACAATTCATCTGATTCTAGCCTGAACTCGCTTGCTCTTTCCTTCATCCAACAAAAACAGCTTGTGTCTGTGAGCTCAGATCCGTCTTCCTCACCAGGCTGCTTATTTTGCCTTCCCTCCAGTTCTGTTCACGCACAATTTCCAGTCGACACCATTTTGGGCGAGGAAGTTCAGAGTTTCGTCCGTGTCGCAACATGTCTTCTCTGTATCTGTCTCTGTCTCAGAAGGCTTTGCAGATGAATATTCCATCCAGCGGTAATGGCCTGCGCAGATAGATCACATTGTGCATGCATCGCTGTCTTTTATGTCCTCTAGATGAGAAAAGATGGCTTGGAAATGTCTAATTCCAGGCTCCTGCGAATCAGAAATGGTTTTGTCGAGGTCAATTGAACTTTAAAATGAAATGGTTGGTATTAATTTGGGCTTTGCTGTTAATGATTCAACAAGAATGGATAGGGAAAGGATTGTTTCTACTTTTTCCCTTGGATATTATTCAAAAAAGCATAAAACAGTGTTGGTCTTGCAAATATACATCGAGAACAAATATTGCTTGAAAATTCCAGGTTATGATTGAGTGACTGCTCCCTCTTTTGCAACCTGAATACTACTACTACTACTAACAATATTCTCATTAATTCCCTAGTGAGAGAATTTTCTGCCAGAGAATATTTCAAAAATCCAATAAAAGTTCCCTCTAAACTGTGGTATATATGTTTATCCCAACAGAAAGTCTCGTGTAAACGTAACGGTCTTCATCCTATAGGTAAACATTGTATTTTGTATACTAACCCAGTATATCACTATTTCATACTTTTAGCTCAGAGCTGATAGGCTGAGCGAGGGTGGTCCTCTCTCGAGAGGCAAGAATTTGACAAACTTGCTTCTCTGATGTTTTTTATTTAAACTGTAGCAATAGTGGGGCTTATCTTGCCATACAGGTATCTTATGTACAATTAAAAGTTACTATGGCAATGCAAAGTTGCCATCTGAGTTCAGGTCATTAAGTATTGAATTGGGAACTGAAAAGATAAAAGATATAAATGGAGAATCGTCACACTATTTGCGCACATTAAAAAACACAGATAGACGACTTTAGAGATAATAAATGGTTTGTCTACTTCCCTGAAAAAGCGCTGGGTGCACAGTGTGAAGCGGCTTACGTCTGCAATTTACAGCTTTAAATGACTTCTCTCAATCCTTTGAAAACATACAAGTCCATTAGCCATCTCTCGATAAGTGTGGCTAAATAATTAACATGATTTACTTCACACTAACGTGGTAGTTAAGATCTGGCGCTCATTCGGTCTTCCATTAACGTTCAATGGGAAAACAAAGACATTAGAGTTGGCATAGATGGAATGGAGCGATGTGGAGGCTTGGATATGTAATGGCTTGTTTGTGGTAAGTACAATAAAAGACGCACTTCAGATGCTGCTGTCTGAGAGTGGGACAAGGACAAGAAATCACAGAGAGAGTAAATTGTAGGTTCCATTTCCGCCGATGTCCCAATGGTGTTTACTACGTCCAGTCTTTTGAGTTCACTTCCCTATAATGGTTGTGTAGTTGTTGCTATTTGGGATGTGTGCCATTTCGTGAACTGTTTTAGGAATTGAGGGCTGTCGTCGATCAGAGACAATCTCGGTTGACTAAATACCTACCCCCTTTCAATCCCTTGGCCAACTAAAAAGTGGACATTGCAAAGGCATTCAAAACTATCAAGTACATATAGTATGAACTACCATGGCAACAACTACCATAATTGCTGGACAACAGCCATGCGGTCAATGCATATATTTTTAGAATAAGAATCCTTTTTTTTATTGACATTGTAAGTAACAGGAAGTCACAAGCTAGAAATGTATGTAACACAAAAGTAAAACATAGATACATGCAGGCATGCACTAAGACTCTTACTACAAGGTATACTATAAACACACAATATACATTTAATAGAGCAAATCAATAAATGACCAGAGGTAAGAGATTATCAAGTGACAAAAGTGTAAAGTGACAAAAGTTTAACATGAAAAATAGTTTAAAGTGACAGAAGTAAAAAAGTGACAAAAGTGTAAAGTGACAAAAGTACAAAGTGACAAAAGTATAAAGAGCTTACAGCCCTAAAATTGCATGTGTATTAGAAGCACAAACAAAAAACCAAAGAAAATGTAATATAATAAGGAAAAAACAAAAACACATTACGACATTTCAGAACTATGTATGAATCTATTCCCTGAGCAGGAGACATCATTGACCCAATTGGTTTTAAAGTGACCATGTCCGCATAATTTCCAGTTTCCTGAAATCAAGAACCATTTGCTTTGATTGTGCTGTATCTCTGCCCTTCAAGTGAATGTCAAGTACTTCTTCCCTGCACTGGCTTCCTGTGGCTCAGAGAATAGACCCTAAAGCAGCTCTGCTTGTGTACAAGTCTCTCCATGGCCTCAAACCAAAGTACATCTGTGACATGTCTGTGCCACATGAACCAGCCCAGACTCTGAGGAGCACAGGGACCGGCCTCTTGGTGGTACCCAGAGGCTTGACCAAACATGGGGATGCAGCATTTCAGATTTATGCAGCAAAAATCTGGAACAGTCTTCTTGAAAATGTGAAATAGGCTTCTCCTCTGAAAATGTTAAAATCCAGGTTAAAAACAGTTCTGTTTAGCTTTGCATTCAACTGAAGGATTTTATCTTCACTCTTTTTTATGTGATTATTTATGATTTCAATGTCT
Organism: Knipowitschia caucasica; assembly: GCA_964034765.1. Lineage (NCBI taxonomy): Eukaryota > Metazoa > Chordata > Actinopteri > Gobiiformes > Gobiidae > Knipowitschia > Knipowitschia caucasica. The sequence continues at coordinate 13,417,099 of OZ035837.1, read as the reverse complement.
TGTTTGATTGTTTCTATACTATTTTGTTAGGCACTTTGAATTACCTTGTGTACAAACTGTGCTATACAGATAAATTTGATTAAAGGCTGTAAGTGAGATTTTTTTCCTAACCCTCATCACAATTATCTAATACATCTATCAATTTTCTTCCGCTTTATCCATTGCTGTCCAGAGACATCCTCATCTGTGTGAATCCCAAGGCGTTACCAAGCCTCCCGAGAGACATTGTTCCTCCAGTGTGTCCTGGGGCCTCCCCTGGTCACCTCCTGAAACACCTTTCCAAGGATCCCGTCCAGGGAAAGGGATCTAATTCTATTGTTTTATAGCTTGTCAAGACCGTACAGGCACGTTTGACCCATATCAGTCTATATAATCTCCACATAACAAGATTTTAATCCTTTGGGTCCTTCATTATCGAGTGTCCATTTGAATGTCATGTTGGTAATTGTAAGCATTAAAACTACGATTTCATTCTTTATTACCACTTACTGCTGAAAGCTTATTCCATGTTTCCTGGCATGCAAAAGCCAGATCCTGTAATCCTCTGAAGCTGTGCAGGGCAAGGCCTGGTTTGTGCTGTGATGGGAGACCTCTGGGAACCTCAGATGTCGCAGTGGGGCAGCTGCATCTGTAAAGTGCCAAACTTTTATGTCCTTAGGCAAGATACTTCACCGAGATTGGTGAATGGTTGGTGGTGGTTGACGGGGCCGACGGCATATTCTGGTTGCCTCGCTTCTGCCAGAGTGCCCCAGGGCAGCTGTGGCCAAACTAGTTGTTTATCACCACCGTGTTTGGAGTGAAAGAATGAAGTGTCCTGTGTCCTGAAAAGCGCTATACAAAATAAATTGATTATTATTATTACTATTATATACACACAGACATATCTTTCTTTGCCCATACCCTCTCCAAACCCAACAACTTTTGCACAAGACATGTTTCTTTCAGAGTAATTGCACTACTTTGGGTTTGAAGTGTAGTCTGCAAAATTGACTTCCATGACTGAATCTTTCGGCCATGTTCCTTTGTTCCCTATTCGCACTCAGCTCTCCCCTATTCACCTGTCCCTGTGCCTTTGCTTGATTTATGAGCGCATTCCGTCTCTCAAATAGCAGAGATATATGTATGTCAGAGCGAGCAATTATAAAGACCGTGACCGCCGCTGTCTGTGACCCCCATCTTCACAAAGTAAGTTTTCTTGTGATGTGGTTCAGAGAGTTCTCAGAAGTCTGGCTAGTTATGGTTCTTTGTGTTTTAAGACGTTTGGAGACGTTCATACAGTCTTGAGAGGAAAAGAAATGTAAACACCTTAGTTTCTTAGTTTGCAAATTAGTGGACTTTTATGAATCCTTTAATCACAACATTGTTTTTCCTCACAAACAAACCTCTTGTGATCTTGATCTTTGTTTTCAAAGCCGTGTAAGACTTTTTTTTTTTCTTAATGTTATGTAGATTTTAATGTTTATGGAATTATGCCTGAGGTGATATGGATTGTGAGGCAATTTGTGTTGCCTTGTGTAGGAAAGATGCTCTCCAAATAGAAGTTGATGAATGAATTGATTGATTGATTGAAACCTAGGTTAGGGTTAGTTTTTTCTAATATTGAGAACTTCTGTCGCAAACATGTAACTCCACCCCCTTATATCTAAAACTGGGGTCTCAAACTCAATTTAGTCGCATGAGGTCAATTTTAGGTGATTTTAGGTTTGTAAGGACTTTACAAGGGGACCGATTTGCCAACACAGATAAGAGAATGAAACAGTAAAGACAAAAAACTCAATAATAAAAAACACACATTAACTCATTGATACATAAGGGGGAGATGAGCAATGTCCATAAATGTTAATTGTCTTTTTGATTGCATGACGTTTATGTACATGGGGACCAAACACTTGTCTTTCAGCCAACTTCAGCTCTGTTAAAAGTGAACCAATATAGACAATTTATACCTTTTAAAATGTCAGAACACCTTGAATCCAATCAATCCGTATTGTTGGTCCCTGGATAATTTGTTTTTTTAAATGTCTTTATTTATTTTAATTTAGGACAGTACATATTATTCAATGTGTCGGCAAACAGCGTCAACATAGAATTAGCACAGTTGCTGAATTGCCTAACTAAGGTGTTTTTGTGAATAAAAGTGGCTCTCTAAATCTGGACTCCCCTGGTTTAGGCAGGTTAGTTTTACCCTACTACAATTACAATACAATGTATTCTTGTATAGCCTTAAATCACAACAGTAGTCATCTCAGAGGACTTAACAAAACCGTTGAAATCACCAACACAGATCAATCAGAGTATCAACAGTTAAGGCAAAAATATATAAAACACATGGTATTGGACCATAGGGAGAGACTAATGTCCATGAATGTTGATAAATGTCCATATATGTTAGAATAGAATATTAAAGTGTCTACTGATGACATTTAAATCAATACATACACTTGTCGAGTCACCCAACTTTCAGACTTTCATCTTGTGGACTTCTAGACTGAGTAAATGCCATGCTAGCATAAAAAGAACAAAAGCTTACCACTGATCCATGCGGTGCGCCGTGTTCCCAGCTGTTGTTTGTATCTACTGGGCGGAAAGCGGCCTTCTGTTGGATTAACATCACGCTACATCGCCTCCGTTCAGACTGGAGACCACAGAGCACACGCCAAACTGTTAGAAAAGTTACATTTGAGCTGAGAGAGATTCTAAATTAGGTGTCAGTGTTGTTTTAGTACAAAAAGCTGCGGTACCTACCTTTGTAAAACTTGTTTTCATACAAACAAAGTAAATTGAGGTGAAATAATCAGATCACAGCGTGTGGCCTTCATCATATTTTTACTATAGTAATGGCGCCACCTACATGTGAAAGCCAGATTCTGTAACATCATTGAAGCTAAGCAGGGCAGGGCATGGCTATTACTGTGATGGAAGACTTCCAGGTGCCATGGTGGGGGCGGCTGAGGCTGTAAAGTGCCAAACTGCTGTTATGTTCTTTGGCAAAACACTTCACCGACATTGCCTAGAGTGAGTCTGATGTGTGCGTAAATGGCTGGTGGTGGTCGGAGGGGCAGATGGCACGGACTGGTTGCCTCACTTCTGTCAGTGTGTCCCAGGGCAGCTGTGGCTATGTAGTGGTTTATCACCACTGTGTATGGACTGAATGAATCCAATCATGTGAAGCATCTTTGAGTGTCCAAAATACGCTGTATAAAACCAGTGCATTATTATCAAAATGATGCGCCCTGTGAGTCTCTATTTGACGGTTTGGGCTGAGAGCTGATTGGGTGAGTAAAGGTGACCCTCTTTTTGTCACTTTTCTGTCAGAAAAAGCTGATCTAAACATGTGATAGAGGCCAAACATAGATTAATGTGAAAACTACCAACCTGTTTTTAAATTGATTTTATTACACAGTTCCATTAATTTGTGGTTTGAAAGTTACATATCCCAGCTTTAATAAAATGTACGTTGGTTGGCTAATGACTATAATTCCTTGTAAGTTTTTAGTATTTTAACAATATTGATCAAACAATTGTTTTTCTTTCTTTTTTTTACATCAGTTGTGCCAAAATGCCTGGACAATGGTCAAATCGCTTATGTGTGAATGAGAAAGAAAAGAAACATGGACATGCACAGTATAGAATATAACCTAAAGTGCAATAAGTTTAAAAACATTTTGACTCTGCTGTCTCTCAACTGGTCTGGGCCTCAGGATTCCCCCGGATGAGCTGGAGGAAGTGTGCGTGGATATATGAAGTCTGGACGTCTCCTTCCCTGTGACCTGGCAACGAATAAAGTGGAAGAAATTAGATGGCTGGAACCTCAAACCAACTCCAGGTAAGTTTTTCAAAGCTCAACAAGACCTTTTTTTTTCTTTTACTTCAAAAATCTGTTTGCTGAAAACATATAACTATATTCAACAATGCCATCATAAACCGGCATATAAAATGAACCTTGGAAAAGCAGCAGTTACATAAGGAGAACATAGTAAATATCAAACAGCCTTTGCAGCCACTCTCGGTCTTATTCCACACATGAGGACATCATTGAGTGAAGGATGACACAGTTCATTCAAAGGTGAGCTCTCATGCACCGAGAAGAAAAAACTTGACGAAACACTGCACGCTTTGAAGCTGGAGGGTAAATCACAAATGCAACTTCTTTATGAAACAATAAAGGCCTGAGAATAACTATATGCTAATGTGCTAGTAGTCTGTGTTTGCTTTGTGTCGCGCAGGAAATAGGTGTACTAAGAAAACAATGTGTAAACTGAAATTCAATATATGGGTGTCCAAAGTGGTGTTCATTGTCACTGCCCCCAAAAAATTCTCTGTTATTATTATTAAATTGTAAGCATCGGTAATAAGAGACATGAATACTAAAGGGTGGCCGTGTGTGCAAGAGGGCAAGGCAAATGTATTTGTATAGATAGATAATTTATTGAGCCCTGTAGGAGAAATTCAGGTGTCCAGTAGCACCAAAAATAGCATTCTAAAAAGCTAACAATATTAATGATAAGCAACAGCCCTTCAGGTCACAGCAGCAGAGGTGGAGTGGGCTCTGGGTGGAGCAGGACAGGTCACAGCAGCAAAGACAGAGCAGCCGCTGGGAGGACAGGTCACAAGGTGGAGTAGCCGCTTGGTTCTGCCCATTTTCTCTGCTCTAGTCCAAAGTAAAAGGCTGTCTGCTTTGTTAGCATTTTTAGCAAGTTAGCATTCCTCCGGTGGATTTTTGCATGATCCGCTTGTTTTGGACCATGAATCCTCTCTGCTCCGGTCTGGACCAGTGTAAAACCATGAACACTGTACTGCAGCCACATCTCAGGTGGAAAAAAGCAAGAAAAATGAAAACTAACAACTGTTTCAGAGCTACTTAGGACTTGCTGCCGTTTCCAGCACACGTCATGCACAAGGCAACTCAAAGTGCTTGACAAAACAATCCTGTTTTAGCCTTGGTCCATTTTTGGTTCAATCCAAACAAAACTGAAATAATGTTGTAAATATTTCAGAAAATATTATCCAACGGAATGGAAAATACCCCTAAAATTGTGTATGGTGCTGTGTATGATCCTGTTCCTTGAAAAAAAAAAAAAATACATGTACATACTGCAGTTTTAATATTCTACTTCAGCTCAAGCAACGATTTTTTTTTGTTCTTAATAGAGACCGACCTGGGAAAATACGTCAGGATTCTGGTATTGCCCCCAAAATTGCGGAAAACTAAAAAATTTTGGAAAGTCCTCAACTAACCACGCAACACTCTCTCAACTCTGCCTGTATTTCTCTGCTCTCCAGATTAAAACCAACGTCAAACAATCTGTCTCTCAACCCGCAAATATTTGGTCAGTTCTAATGAGAAACAGGACGTGACGAAGGCCAAATTTATTGTTGAATCTGGCGACGTTCCGCATAATGGACATGCGTAAAATTGCGAGATCCAAAGTTTAGGAAAGCGTGAAACTTGTTTACCTCCACGCACAGGAAATTGGGCCTTTCACGTCTGCAAAGTTTCATTTGTTTTTGATGATGTCAGAACGTGTTTGATTCCTCTACGCTTGACTGTTCTATGATGTCCATCTGTTTTATGGACCTTTTGAGAAATTGGAAACCGCAAGAACCCTCGATGGGATTGGAATGATTTGATACGAATGCCAGCTCAATGAGTCAACGATGACTTTCACGGTTGGAGGTAAACGTACACATACCTTTAATCTTACATCTTTGAAATATGGAATGCTTTAGTGCGGGCTTGTTGAACAGTGCCTGGGACGGGTTACGTTTTTATTGGGTTGTTTCAAGAAACAAACTGTGTGGTAAGTGTTTTTTATGGTTCTGCATCAATCAGGTGGAAGTTTATGACAAGAGTTATATTGGAAATAACACTGAGTAGAAGAAAATGAATCTCCACCTTAATCCATGAAAAGTTCATCCAGATTATAAATGTGTTTGCCCACAAAAATATAATAATAATGCAACGGTTTTATATAGCGCTTTTCTGGACACTCAAAGATGCTTTACATGTCATTATTCATTCACTCCAAACACGGTGGTGATAAACTACTACTGTGGCCACAGCTGCCCTGGGGCACACTGACAGAAGCGAGGCCACCAGTATGTGCCATCAGCCCCTCCGACCACCACCAACCATTCACACACACACCAGACTCATTATGGGCAATGGGGGTAAAGTGTCTTGCCTAAGGACACAAAGGCAGTTTGGCACTTTACAGCCGCAGCCGCCCCACTGTGGCTGGTGTTCCCAGAGGTTAAGTGTCTTGCCAAGGACAAAATGACAGCAGACAGTGGGAGTCGATGGTGAAAGTCAAAGGCCAATGCTCTACCAACTGAGCTACTGTCGCCCCACAGATATTCCCTTAGACGTAATTGTTTTTGGATTGGCAGACATTTTGAATTTGGGTAAACCTCCATGGTCTATGTACTCTCTGTTCATATTTTTGTTTCTGAAGTGCACATCAAAAAAGTAAAACAAAACTCTAGGACCTTTTCTTACTTGGTTTGGGGTAAAACACCTCGGATTTCATGTTTTTGTTTTGCAAATTTAAATTTTAGGGTTTTCATTTTGGTTTTGCAGTGAAGTTTTTTTTATTTTTTTTATTTTATTTTTTAAATAGAGTTTGGTTAAAATAATTATTTATTTCATAGGGACATGATCTATTTCATAGGGACATTGCAAATCAAAATACATAACTGGAGTTTTAACTACATCAAATTACAAACAAAGCGCAAGGCAAACAGAATCTTGTGTGTCACACACAAAACACATCTTATCAAACCAAAGGCGAACAAGGCTGGCAGTCCGAGTCACTCATGAGAGGGAGGTGAAAGATGGTTGTATCCCCTGCACCTGTGCTGCTGGATCATTAGCCGGACGGGGACAGAAGGCTCCAATCCCGACAACAAAGGAGAAAGAACCAGGAAAGAACACACTCATATTCAGAGGCCTGAGAGCGTGGATTATGTGCCAGCGCCCGGTGCAATGTTCAATAGAGTTTGACACTGCACATTTTAAGGCATCCCTTGGAATGAAACTGACCCATTGGAATCAATCCGGGTAATCTTGAGATGTTTCCAGGGAAACAAAGAGATAGTTCCTCTAGCCGGTTCTATCGTTTCGATACTCAATCAATTAATTAATCAACTTTCTATTTGAATTCTATATTTTTTCCATCCCATCATATTTAATATACAATCTGTATTTAATTTGTGGTAGGCACTAAAACCCTAAAAGTCATGAATAAATAGTAATTCTACTCCATTCTTCCTAGATATCTGCTTTAAATTTCAATGTAACAGTCACCTGTACCTGATACAAGCACACACCTGTTTTATTTTTAACCATATACAGTATATTTCTGTCGCCTTCAAAAGAGCCGTTCAAAGCTAAACCCTTTCTGTGTGATTGCTAACCTTGGCTGAAGACACCTAATTAAAAGCAGGGAGAGTGGAGACAGAAATAAAACCCATTCTCCTCTCTAGTCTTTCTCATTTGACCTTGCTTCTCTGTCAAACTTGTATTTTCTCAGATTACAGAAGCAAACGTTCACTTTCACCTGTATTTTCCAAAACGCCAGGAACATAATTCAAATGGCTGCTCTATATTCAGCACTGGCTTTGATCCAACTCATCAGACCCAAAGCTTTTAAAGAATTCCAATAAGTCGGAGTAAATGTCTGTCCCAAATGCGGATTGAGTGGCGGATTTACGATTATTGCGGTGCACTACGCTCAAATGGGCTTTTATCGTTTTATTTTGTGAGATTTAGTTTTTTGAGTTTGCTTTCGAGGATGAGCAAACTTTGGACTGTTTGGACAAGAATTATATTGAAGAGAGAATTTGCTGATAAGTTGTTGTTGTGCTGCACAGAGGCCAGAAAACTTTCAATGCAGAATTACGTCATTACTGAGGCTGCGGCAAATGGTTTGATTATTCTATTAGTTAATCTAGCAAAGAGGCATATACTAATTTACATCGCTCTCATTTGCAGCATTTTATAATAAAAATAATAATAATCTTTATTGCTGAACTGATTACATTTGCCTTTATTTACATAACTTCATAGTCATACAAGTTATACACATACTATTTGTGTTCTGCAAAGGGGAACTTCCAGGAAGCTGCATTAGCTTAAAGGCAGGGCCCCAAAAACAACATGACATGTGAAACAAATGTGACAATTTATACTGCACTTCATAAATACTTTTATTTTCTTCTTTATTTGAGCAGACAAGTACTGCTCAAATAATCATTATTCCTTAATTATGTATGGTAAGATTTCACTGATTTGAGTGAGACTTCTATAACAACTTGTTTTCAGCCTTTTGAGCCATAAATCTACTAACCCAACCAACCTCTCCACCTCTAAAATCATTTCTCCCTCCACTTCACCCCACATTGAACATGGTCACGCTGTTTCTCTGACCTTGATCTGGACTTCCTGCAGTCACCAGCACCTACAGTAAGACTTCAGAGAAAAAGCCCTGTTTTTGTCACGATTGCACCTCTTCACCTGCATTCCCCGACAGGCCCATAAGCACAAAGTCAATGGCGGCACACTTTCAGTGCGGTATTAGCTTTTCCGCCTAATGGAGAAATGGATTCACATGACTAAGCACCACTAATGGTTTGAGCAGAACCAGGCAGAAAAGTTTGCCTCCCTGGGAATGTGTGACATGTACATTCTCCAGGGAGCGACACTTTATCACATTTCTATTTAAAATTCAAATATGGACTTTTCACAGAGAGGTTTAGGGGGTTAGGAACTGAGTTTGCATCCAAGCAGGAGGGATCAATATCATACCACATTTATTTTAACAAGCAGGTGAACTGAAGTCATTGTATCAGATGGATAAGGTTACCTGAATGACCCGTTGTACAAATTAGCCTAAAAATAACACAAGAGAAGAGTGAGCTAATATTCGTGGGTTTAGTTTAGGAGAGGTGTGAGGTCAATATGGAAGTATTGCTGTATTGATACAGATACACATTTTGGTATTAGTATAGTTCTGCAAATGTACATTCTTATCACTTGTTACACATATTGATATATATTTTGAAGTGTATGTTATTAATGTTTATATTATCGTATTCATATATTTCAATGGGACAGAGCATGTTAATGCAAACATATTAAAATTAGGGATAGTTTCTATACTTTGTCCAATGGGGTTAGGGGATAAATGAAGATAGAAATCATACTAAAACAAACAGTACACATAGATAAAATTTGCTGTAACTAAAACAGTGTTGGGTTTATACTGTAATTGAGTAACAATTCAGTTAACATTCAATCCACCATTCCTGTACAGGCCATAGACACACATTCATAATCCAATAACAGTCCGTAATGTTTTTTTTTTTTATCACCGTTATTGTACATACCTGGGCTATACAAGAAGAAATTGTATTGTACTGTATTGCACACATCAATAACCAAAACAAAGACAAACATACAAAGGTCTAGGACTGTAATGACAATAAAGACAATCATTTTCACTGAAAATGATTGTCTTTATGCGGCTGAGTGCTATCCACTCAGCCACTCGGCACGGTGGCTGAGTGGATAGCACTCTCGCCTCTCAGCAAGAAGGTCCTGGGTTCGAATCCCGGTCGGACCAGGGCCTTTCTGAGTGGAGTTTGCATGTTCTCCCCGTGTCTGCGTAGGTTTCCTCCGGGTACTCCGGTTTCCCCTACCACTAAAAATATGTCCAATAGTTCTGGCATGCGCCTCCTGTACTGGCGACCCCGCTCCCATCTCTGTGTGGAGTGAGAGACAAATGCCCAAAATTAACAATTGTAAACCGCTTTGAGACTCAGATCTGCAGTGAAAAGGCGGTATATAAATAAAAACTTACTTACTACTTACTTACTTACTTACTGAAAAACTGTTCACCTACCACGTATATAAACATATGAAAATAGGTACACACAAAAGTTTGTACGACCACAAGTAACATTTGAGGCCAATTTGTATTTTTGTATTATAGTGTGAAAAATGAAAAAATTATAGTGTGAAAATGAAAAAATATGGGCGACAGTAGCTCAGTTGGTAGAGCATTGGCCCTAAGCCCAGAAGGTCGTGGGTTCAATTCCCACCTCTGCACCTTCTCCACCGACTCCCACTGATGACTGCTGTCGTTGTGTCCTTGGGCAAGACACTTAACCCCACTTTGCCCAAAGCCCCCACTGAAAGATCAGGGCTATGCTCACACTCAGAGAGCAGCCGTCCTCCTGTGGACTCACCACCTGCAGAGGGTCAGTGAGGGGCTGGTGCTATGAGACTTGGGTGGCATCTCTGACTGCCACCCCCCTGACCCAGAAATGAATTAAAGGGTAGAAAATGGATGGATGGATGGATGGTATTATAGTGTTTGCAAGTAGTTATACATGTCCTATGAAGAAAAAAAAAAAGGTTAATCTTCTTTTTTGAGCAAAGCAGGTCCCAAACAGCATGTCAGGTCAACTCCACATACTGTAGGGTTGCCAACCGTCCCTGAAAATACGGAATTGTCCTGTATTTTAGAAAAAATATGTGCGTCCCGTATTGAATCGATACGAGGCGGCTTTTGCCACCTTAGATGCATCACTCACAGCATGTCGCACGCTCGATACACGCACACACAAAGTAATCACAGTTTAAGCGTCCACCTTTTGGCCAATCAGTGTCAAAGGGGGCGTGGGCCTGATCACATCCATGGGTTTAATGTTGACAAGCGCCAGCGTGGGCCGCGGCATCATCACAGCAGAAGTTTGGAAAGTTGGCGTCAGATTCGGATTTCCGCGGTCAATAGCTCACAAAAGCTACTTTATTAAACAAAAGTAATTGTGCCAAAATTATCACATTTACATTGATTGTTCAAATCCAATGCGCTGTTTTAATGCAAAGAAATCTATTGAATCCAATCCGCCGCAAGCTCCGAGAAAAGCGCATAGGGAGCGTCAACAAATGTCAAGACCAGCTTTGTAAACAAACAATAGCTTTTACTGAAGCCATGTACACGCACTAAACTCTCAGACACTATAAATAATAACCATATCTAACTGCTACAGACTTTGATTTCAACATTTGTGAATGTTTTATATTTCAAATGAATACATATGTTTTAAAAAATTTAAATTGCTTTTACAGTAAATGATCTTTACTGTAACATACATAAATAATGTATATTACAGCATTTGTCTATTTTTTATATTTTTGATGACTAGTAAGCATGCATTAGGTCCTTAACCAGCCAAAGAGTTCCACCTGTTTACTCCATTTCATTTTTTACTAAGGATTTTTTTTTTTATATGTATAATAAATTAAGTTCTAGATACTGTGATTATGGCTATTATTCCTGTGTATATTGAAATTAGGACTAAAAAGTGCTCAACCCGATCCACCCAAATGGTGTCCCTTATTTTTCTGTTCTCAAATTGGCAACCCTAACTCCACAGGCAATATATTATTAAAATTAGACCCTAGATCAAACTTTAATCTACATGAACTGTCAGTTGGGAGGTGGTGTTCGCGCCTTAGAAATTGTCTACAGATCAGTAATCAATTGTAAAACACAAATAAGAGTCTTCCTCTGCTGCACTGCTGTTTTCACACTGGACAATGATGGCACTGGTTTATACACATGCCACTCGCTATTGTACATATTTATTGTGGGATTGTGGAAACCAGAGGAAACCTAGACAGACACAAGGAGAACATGCAAACTCCACTCAGGAATGCCGTGTGCCGATCAGGATTCGAACCCAGGACCTTTCTGAGAACCACCATGACCCCAACTATCTACAAACAGCTCTTAGTTGGGCATAAATTAGCGCTTGAGCTTCACAGCAAGAAGGTCCTGGTTTTGATTCAAGCCTGGATGTTCGAATTTGCATGTTCTCCCTGCGCATGCGCTTCTCACGGCAGCCAAATCAAACCAAGATGGCAGATATAAAGTCCTTGAATTACTTTAAAAGTTTAAATACGAACAAATTAAGACACAGATGTCACTTTTAATGCAATTTGAGGCGAGATGTTGATGGTTCCATGGTGTTATATGTGGGTTTTAAGAGTCAAAGTTTTGTGTTAAGTTTGGTTTAATCAGTCAACTGCTGTCAGACCACACTGCTACTGTATAATATCAGTCCCTTTCTTGTCGAGATGAACTGCCGCATACATCAGTTTACTTATGTATTTGACGTATTTAAACTTTTAAATCAGTTCCCAGACTTTATGTCTAGTTTGGCTAAGTGCAAACCAACGTTACAACGGCAATTATAGCATTAACACAACAGTACACAGGAGTCTGGAATGCCGAAATCATATGACAAAAAATGAGATTCAGATTCAGATTCATTTATTTGCCATTTGCAGTAAAACCACATTGGAAAAACTGTGCAAGACTACCCCAGTGTGCACCAGACAGACAGGACGGCAAACACAAGGGCTCTTGCCACGGTGGCATGCGACAAACAGTAGAATGAACAGCAGAGAGCGGTAACATACATATCACAAGACAGTTTGGATAAGACACCGTATGTTTTGGATAAAACACAGACATTTTTATTATGGAAATAAACTCAGACAGCCCTTCGCCAAAGTGGGCTGTCAGAGGGGGTTGGGTGAGGGGGGGGTGAGCAGGAAAGACTTGTGAAATGTGTAGGGAGTTTGATATGAGTTGGGAGTCTGTTGTCTGTCCATGTATGGAGTGAAAGAAAAATGACATTGCAAGCGTCTGTGAGTGTCCTGAAAAGCCCTGAATAAAATGCATCATTATAATTAGTATTATTTGATAGACTGCAGCACGGGTAATACTCAAAAACTCTTATAAATGTGTTTTTCTCTATTACTGCTTTGAATATCACATTGAACCTTGCACCTGATTCTCAAGCAAGAGTGTTTTTCGTCGCACTTTACTCAACAATCCTCAACACAGAGTTGCTTCGTCTGGGAGGTCGAAGCGCCATGCTCCCTCGCTCCCAAGAGAACTCCTGTTTATCAAATTTCCATTCCAAACTCCTCTAAGCGCTTTTCAGACGCACGGGACAATATGGGATCAGCGATCACGGGGTCGCCTGCATTTCAGGTAACCGGACTCTTTGTTTGCGTGCGCCGGGAAGGGAACGAGGATCAATATCATATCAGGGCCCGGCGGAACACCTGACAGTTCAATTTCGCAGTCCGTCTCAAAAATCGATGCCTTCGGAATAGTTTCGGACTGCCCCAAAGGCGTCTCTTCGCTGCAGTTAATCCACGCAGTCATTAGCTGGGGTCTGGGCGGGCACGATGCTAGCAGTAAATGTTCATAAGCTAACAGGCAGACGCGTAATCGAAGTAAATGCATGCGCGCCAACAAAAGAGGTCTATTGACTTTCCGAGATGTGCGAAAAGAACAAAGGGGTGACTTGTCCGGCCTGGTCCAAAGCTATACACGACACAGGAAATTGAGCAAGGGTTTATCAAGAAGAAAATGCATTTAAGTGTTGTGCGCAGGCCGCGGGGAAGGATTGTTTACCCTTGAAACGCAAAGTCTGTGATGCGGTGTTGTTTTGCTTTTAATGCGTCCTTCAAACGGATAATACAAAAGAGTTTATTCAAAGAGAGGAAGAGAACAGAAAGAGAGCCGAGTTTCGATGAGCTGATTAAATGCTAGAGAATACACGGATTTTAATGAGTTGGAAATAAGTGTGAAGTAGATGTTATCAAAGGTTAATGAGAGGTTTTGTACTTGTTGTGTCCAGACTTAATTTTCTAAATGGATACAAATGTAACGTTTTATAGGGGGCATTTTAAACATATACACATCAGAGCTAGAGTAACATTTTTCAGACCACATGCTGTCCTTAATTGTGTACTAAGAGCTGATTGGTTGAGCAATGGGTGGCACTCTTTTTCACCAGAAAAACAGATACAAAGATAAGGCCAAAAATACATGCATGACTAAAGTACCGTAATTTCCTAGTTTGTTAAACACTGCGGCCTATGTGTACAGTATTTTTTATTTTTTTCAAAGTTGGACTGAGAACACACACACACACGTCTGGCAATACTCGAGGTAAGCACAGGAGTCTGGAATGCCAAAATCATATGACAAAAAATGTGTAGGAATTCAATTGACCCATTAGATCCATGCTAAGAGCTTATTTAACACCATTTCAAACGTTTACAATATTTGTGATTTGTTGTCAGGGTGTTGAAGCATGAAAATCCTCTTAAACATAATAATAAGGTTTGTGTGATCAATTAAAGTAAAATGTAATCAAGAAAACAATTCTGAAAACCTCAAATAGCCAATTATATGCTTGGCCTTTTTAATTGAAGTAGTCTACACCCACTCAACACATTTCAATTTTTAGACGTGATTATTGGTCTGGCTTGAAAGTAAGGAATCATGATTGGAAGTAAAATACAAGTTTAATTGAAAGACAAATAATGTGCATTAAAGACATAAAAGCATTAACTTTATACACAATGCATTGAAAAAGATCAGCTGAAAAGTTACAAGGTGCAAATGTATGTACCACTTAATAATTAATCAACACAATCGAACATTTTAGACACTTTTGTTGAAAGAAAGATGGATTCATAATTAGGAACCTGAAAGAAAATAAACAATAATAATAATTGCAGATAAGGTATTCATAAGACTTGATAGGGATAGATACGAAATTATCTGTCCCTCACTCTCCAAACAGTTAACATGCATTTTTAGCGTCTGTCACTTCTTTGGACCAGTTTTTTTTAGACAGAAAAGTGAAAAAGGACCACCCTCACTCAGCCAATCAGCTCTAAGCCCATAGTGCCAAATGGTGACTCACAAAGAAAGCTCTTGTATTATGTATTAAGTTAGAAAATAGTCAGCTTTAAGTGACTTTTTATTGTTATATAGAATTGGATGTATTTTTGTATTCGAGAAAATTATGTTTTTAAACACTGTCCACTTTTGCCCTATTTATCGCGGCTTAGTCAGAACAGCCTGTCAAAATAGCCCACGGAAACTCGCTGGAAAATGACACATGCGGCCTTTAGCTTTGACTGGCACGGCGGTTTTGGCCTGGGCCCATTCTAAACTGGATTCCCCTTTCCCCCCTTTGGTTGGAGCAGGAAATGGCGAATATTTTTTGGATACGCTGGGTTTTTGCCATGGCTGAGGTCTCCGGGGCAGTGTTTGGACTAGGGGAGTTCTGTGATTGAGTTACACCGGGTCCAAGCTTGACATAGCTGCCTGTTTACATCACTTTTAGCTCTGTCCATGGGCAAAGGTGGAAGCAGCGCGGCTAATCTGAATTCTAATGATGTTACTCGAGCAGACGCCCCGCGGGCTTTGAATATTTTCACTCTATAGGAAGGTTTTTTTTAAATAAAAGTCGACCATGTAATGATGCGAGGGAATTGAATATATGTGCAAGTTCAGAAACTAACTGAAAAACTGCCCTGGCTTTCACCTGTTATTTCTGCTACAAGGATCAAAGAGCAAACGGATTTTAAAACATTTACTGCCAATTTATGCAGCTTAGATATTGTGTGAATCCATTGGAGTCTGAAACATTATTACTTCTATATTTGCTACTAAAACAAGATCAACTGATTGTAATAATAATAAAAATAAGTTTTAAAGTTTTATACAGTACTTTTTTGGATGCTTAAAGACGCTTCACATGTCATTATTTTTTAACTCCATACTTCTACAGTCGCCACAGCTGCCTTAGGGCAATGTATGCACATTTATCATCCCGCTCCCTATGGACCAATTGTGTCTAGGTATTTGTTCTCATTGCATTTCCTGTGTCCAAACGGTTTGATTCTCTGATTTATTGAAAAAGTCCTCTGAGACGACTGGTGTGTTCCGGCTAAAATTGAGCACTGCCTTTAGCACATAGCAATTCACTCGTCCTGTGTCCAAAATGCGAGCATTATTGCGTATAAACCTTGAACAGAATCTAGTCTTATTATGTATTGATTTGCGCTAGATATTGATGAATCAGCAGTGTTGTGCAGGCATTCGCTCTACTGCGCAGACAAAATCCCCATACGTAACTTTTACACTTTTATAGAACCACATGTGTCACTGTCTCTTCACTTTACTGATCTGTGCAATACTAACTTTAATAATGTCATAATTTACAATATAGAACCACACCAGACAGTGTTACTGTCACTATTTAGTCACTTTGTCTTACTTACTACTACTACTACTACTACGGAAACCGCGTGCGCATACACGGAAATGTGGATAATCAGAGAAAGAGAATACATGCAAAAAAGTCCCCAAACTAAACTGGGACTTTATAGTTTGAGTTAAAGCATGCCACCAAAGAAAATTACTCCGACATTGGAGGACTTCGAGGATATCAGAGCATCCCTCGAGTCCGTACGCGGGGACCTGACTGCCGTCAGAGCGCAGCAAGCACAGCTCCTTGGGCAACAGGAGCAGCTACTTGGGCTTCTGGAGGAGGTGAGACAACTGCGCCTCCAGAATGCTGAAAAGGACCGCCGTATCGCGGATCTCGAGCGGCGGGTTGACGACCTAGAGCAGTATTCCCGCATGAATGATGTGGTCATCACCGGCATTAAGATCAGACCGCGCTCCTATGCGCGTGCGGTGGCCGCGGACAGCGGAGATCCCAGCGAGCTGGAGGCGCAATCGGTGGAGCAACAGGTGGCATCCTACTTCCAGAGTAAGGGGATTGAGGTAGACCTGCAGCACATCGAGGCCTGTCACCCGCTGCCCACGAGGAACGAGAGACCGCCAGCCATCATCATGAGGTTTGCCAATAGAAAAAACAAAGTGGCACTTCTGAGGCAAGGAAGACAACTCAAAGGCACCAGAGTTTTCATAAATGAACACCTGACAAAGCGGAATTCGGACATTGCATGGAAAGCCAGACAACTCAAACGACAAGGCAAGATCCAACACACGTGGGTAACAAACTGTAAAATATTCATCAAACTCAATGGGACTCCAGAGGCCACCAAAGTGTTGGTGGTGAAGAAAATGGAAGATTTGGACATATATTAAAGGTATGAGACTCTCTTCATCATGAACAATACACCACAGAGTATGCCAAGTAATGAAATGGACATGTTAACATCAATTCTCCAGCGTAAACAAATGGAACTGGAAATGTGTGAATATCATGAGCACAGTATAACGGACTTGAATGCAGACATTGACCCTGATAATAATTTCTTCTCTGGTATTGTAAACTGTTGCAAATATTTTACTCATGATAAATATATAAAAGACGTAGATTCACATGGGAAACTTTCAATTATACATTTTAATAGCAGAAGTATGTACACAAATTTTGAGTCTATCAAGGAGTACTTGCAACACTTTTCTCAGCCATTTAGTATCATTGCACTAACTGAAACGTGGTTCAATATGCAAAAAGGTATAGATTTCTGTCTTGAAGGCTATGAACTAAAATATATGAATAGAGAAAATAAATCAGGCGGTGGAGTAGCCTTATACGTACACAAATCCCTCAAATATAATATCCTAACAAATATGACATTGGTAATTGATGGAGTATTGGAGTGTTTGACAATAGAAATACATAATGAGAGAAAGAAAAATGTTATTGTGAGTTGTGTGTATAGAGCACCTGGTTCAAGCATCGACCTTTTCAATGAGTGGATGGAAAAAATGTTCTCTGAGATAAATCAAAAAAATATCTTTGTTTGTGGAGATTTTAACATAGATCTATTAAATCCAACCAAACAAAAACATATTGATGACTTTATTGATACAATGTATAGATTGTCTCTGTTTCCAACCATAACCAAACCTAGCAGAATAACTTCACATAGCGCTACAATTATTGATAACATCCTTACTAACATTATCGAGAGTCAAATTATCAGTGGCTTATTTATCTGTGACATTACTGACCACTTGCCTGTTTTTGCCTTGTATGACTACGATATTAAGAGAACCAAAGACCATGTAGAAACAATCTCAAAACGAATAATAAATGAAGAAACAATAAATGATCTGAACAACAGTCTAGCAGACCAGGATTGGAATACAGTTTATAACGAACAAAATGTGGATGTTGCTTATGATAACTTCCTCGACTTATTTCTCTCCTTGTACAACAAATACTGTCCTGTTCAACAACACTATTTAAAGAAAAAACACAAACAAAGCCCTTGGCTTACAAAAGGAATACTAAATGCTTGTAAAAAGAAAAATAATCTCTATAAATCGTTCATCAAAGTAAAAACAAAAGAGGCGGAACAAATATATAAGACTTACCGGAATAAATTAACTGACATCATAAGAAGTAGCAAACAGTTGTATTATAAACAAAAGATATATGAAAATACAAACAATATAAGAGGAACTTGGGATACACTGAATAGTTTAATCAAACAAGGATCATCAAAGTCGTCATATCCTGATTACTTCACTGACAATAATGGAGACAACTACAATATGAATGATATAGTTAATCAATTTAATAATTTTTTTGTTAATGTAGGGCCTGAGTTAGCTGCTGGAATTCCAGACTATAGAACTGAGGAATGTTTTTCAACAATCAATCAGAATCCGCAGTCTTTTTTCTTATCTGCTACAGATGAGCTGGAGATAATGAGCATTGTTTCAAAATGTAAAAGCAAGACATCTACTGACTGTCATGATATCAGCATGATGGTAGTTAAGAAGGTCGTGTTCAATATTATAAAACCACTAACTTATGTCTGCAACTTATCCTTCCAGTCTGGTGGTTTTCCACAAAAAATGAAAATTGCAAAAGTGGTACCACTCTTCAAAAATAATAATAAACACAGTTACACAAACTATAGACCAATCTCTTTATTGCCTCAATTTTCAAAAATTCTTGAAAAGCTTTTTAACTCTCGGCTTGAAAAGTTTCTTGAGAAACACCAGATAATACATGAAGGTCAATATGGTTTCAGAGCCAAAAGAACCACATCGATGGCAATAATGGAAGCAATTGAGGAAATCACAAATGCATTTGATCATAAAAAGTTGCAGTGGGTATCTTTATAGATCTCAAAAAAGCCTTTGATACTATTAATCACTCGATTCTACTCAGAAAGATGGGGAATTATGGAATTCGTGGGGTAGCTGGGGATTGGCTGAAAAGTTACTTGACTGGAAGGATACAGTATGTTAAAATGGGGCATTACATATCTGGAGAACTTGGCATTGCTTGTGGTGTGCCCCAGGGGTCCGTGCTAGGACCCAAATTATTTAATGTGTATATAAATGACATTTTTTATGTATCTCGAGTATTAAAACTTATTCTTTTTGCAGATGACACAAATATATTTTACTGTAGCAATGATTACGATGAAATGGTGAATACTGTGAACAAGGAACTGAATATAATTAAAAAGTGGATGGACATGAACAAACTATCCCTCAATATAGAAAAAACCAAATCAATGATGTTTGGCAGCCTAAGATTTAATTCAGACACAAAAATCTTTATCGACGGTATCGAAATTGAAAATGTGAATGAAAATAAATTCTTGGGAATTATAATCGACAATAAATTGTCCTGGAAACCTCACGTCAGATACATAAAAACTAAAATCTCCAAAAGCCTTTCAATTCTAAATAAAGTAAAACTGTACCTCGATCTCAATTTACTCCGTACATTATACTGTACGTTGGTTCTCCCATACTTTAACTATTGTGTTGAAGTGTGGGGAAACACGTACCAGAACACTATAAACCCATTAGTCTTGTTGCAGAAACGAGCAGTGCGTATAATTCACAAAGTTGGGTTTCTAGATCACACTCATGAATTGTTTATCCAGTCTAAGTTACTAAAATTTAATGATCTTGTAAAATACAATACAACTATAATCCTATATAAAGCTTTTACCAAATCATTACCTATTAATCTACAACACCTTTTCTCAATTCGGGAAAAAGCCCATAATCTGAGAGGATTTGGAGACTTCACACTACCTAAAATTCGAACTACTCGTAAAAGCTTTTGTGTATCTGTACGAGGTGTGAAACTATGGAACAGTCTGGATGCACACCACAAGCAATGCCAAAATATTCACAGATTCAAACTATTATACAAACATCTGGTCTGGTCACAATATATAGAGAGTGGGTCTTAATTGTTCTGTACTTCTGTATTGTGTTTGTGTCATGTATTTGTCATTCCTTACCATTGCTGGTATTGTCTGTTACCATTGCTGCTATTGTCGCTTACCATTGCTGGTATTGTCCCTTACGATTGCGTGTATTGTCTCTTACCATTGCTGGTATTGTCTGTTACCATTGCTGGTATTGTCTCTAACCATTGCTGGTATTGTCTCTTACCATTGCTTGTATTGTCTCTTACCATTGTTAGTCCTGTATTACTGTTGTCATATGTAACTCTGATGCGTTACTATAGTAACCCCACAATGTGAATACTCAAACCTTTCTGTGTTAATATAGTGCAGAAGTCGAAAGTTGTTGATAGCCCTGTCTCGCAAAGAAGCACATTTTTGTTGTATACATATTATGGGGGTAGGATTAAATAAGTTTTCTTCTTCCTACTCCCTTTCAGGCAAATATTTTGGTTTATTTTTTTTATTTTATTTTCATGCATGTTAGCAATGCTTTACTTATTTTTATTTTTTGTTGGAAACTATGATGAACAAGAGGTGACTGCTGCCTCATGTGAAATGCCTGAAATGAATAAATAAACAAACAAACAAACAAACAAAACTTGTCCCAAACCTTCATGCTGCTAACATGTACAGATGTGAACACACAAATATTTATATATATATATATATATATATTTTTTTACTGGCAGTAGAATATACTGTATTGTATAATTGCTGGAATAAGGATATTTTAGCATTGGCCTTTAGGCCCGAAGGTTGCGGGTTCGATCCCACCTCGACACCTTCTCCACCGACTCCCACTGATGTCTGCTGTCGTTGTGTCCTTGGGCAAGACACTTAATCCCACTTCCGCTGAAAGATCAAGGCTATGCTCACACTTACAGAGCAGCCGTCCTCCTGTGGACTCACCACCTGCAGAGGGTCAGTGAGGGGCTGGTGCTATGTGACTTGGGTGGCATCTCTGATTGCCACCCCAGACCCAGAAATGGATTAAGGGGTAGAAAATGGATGGATGGATGGAAGTCATTTAGCATGAGTTATTCTTCATGTATCTTGTGTTGTCTGCCTCTCATTCCTACTGTCTGTAACTAGTGACTCAACACTGAAATTTCCCTACGAATAAAGGATCTCTTTAATCTTACACCATTTGAAGTCAAACCAAGGCTCACAGGTTTCTCTATACCTATCAGTTCAGCATGCTTCCACTCTCAAAAGCCATGCAATTATGACGGGTAACCGGTTTCTCCCGAGGGCCGCGCGGGCAGATGACGAGGGTTGACTTTGCGGTCGGGCCGAGCATATATTTGGAAAGCATTGCTCCGTGGAAGGACACGTGAAACCAGCTATTTGCCCAAGAGGAAAAGGCAGAGGCCGGACTGACAAGACTACAGTGGCACGGCTTGGGAGATTTCTGGCGTCTCCAGCGTTATTCACACTGCAGCCCAGATGTGTAATTTACAATGCCGCTCCGCACAGGGCCAAACGCAGTCAATCCTCGCTCCAACCCTGCTCCTAAAGTGTTGGGTAGTAGGAAAAATAATAATACCATAAGAAGTTAAGAGCTTTAGCAGATGGGAGGCTTATGCGTTCTTCTAGATTGTGGAAACTTGTGGATATATTCACTTTATGTCCCGTCCACTTGAATTATATTTCACAAGTTTATATATTTGAGATTTTAGATATGGTAAGGTTTATTTTGGATTTGATCTTTTGATGCAGCTGGGGCCGCCGCTAGAGCAGAAAATGGCTTCATACAGTAGGTCAAAGCTGCCATTCCCTGCTGTGGAAGAAAGCTATTTGCGTCCTGACTCACATCTTTAGATTAGGTCATCCTCCACCACCTCCTCAAGGCAAAAAGAAAGTGATGAAAAATAAATCAAAATTTGCTCAAATCTTACTAAATGTATCATTTTTACTGCTTTTAGTGAGACTTTGGGGTTCTACACATCCATGCATCCAATCTCATCTAAATACAGGATCAAATGTTGATTCTGATTAGTCTGGCTCCAGCTGAACTTTAGCCCCGCCTACGCTGACATTTCTTGTAGGCAGGGCTTAAGTACGGCTGGAGCCAGGCTAGATTCTGAATTTACTTTGAGAAAGTAAAAAGAATAAAGTTTTACAAAAATATATATACACTACCGTTCAAAAGTTTGGGGTCACCCAAGTGTTTTCCATGAAAAGTCACACTTATTCACCACCATACGTTGTGAAATGAATAGAAAATAGAGTCAACACATTGACAAGGTTAGAAATAAGGATTTGTATTTGAAATAAGATTTGTTTTACATCCAACTTTGCTTTCGTCAAAGAATCCTCCATTTGCAGCAATTACAACATTACACCAAAAACCAGACATTTGCAGCTAGAATAGTCATTTACAGTACCACATAAGCAATGTACAGAGTGTATTTCTTTAGAGTTAAGACTAGTTTAAAGTTATCTACAGTGCTTTTCCTTCAAAAATAAGGACATTTCAATGTGACCCCAAACTTTTGAACGGTAGTGTACGTATAAATAACTATCATGGCGCACTTTAATTTGAAGGTAAAGAACGTAGTTTGTCTGGAGAATATACTTTTGTTTTTTAAAGCTGGACGACTCAAAACACAACAAGAGATCTATGTAATGAAGTCCATCTTAGCTAGTTCCTCACTTTGATTCTATCATTAATATATCATATGCATACTTTTTGGGCTCTGCAACACATCTTTAGATCAGCCTTTTCAGGCAGAACATTGAAAAAAAAAAGATCAGCCAATCGGGTCTCAGTCCAAAATAAAGTGACTCACAAGTATCAACGGTTTTCTAAATGTTTTCTTATCCAATTAAGACAGGATAATGCGGTCTGATTTGTTCATATCATTTTGCACAAAACTCTTTCTAGTAACGTAACATTTATGAAAAAATAAGATTTGGTTTCCCAGCCTTTAAAAGGCAGAATCAGCTCTGTGTAGTTTGTCAAAATCTGAGATTTTACCGCAGTGTAAGAAGCTGGAAAAGGGAGCATCTGTGACATTCACATGGACAGAACTAAAACAACTTCTGAGCTGATTTCTATGAGGGAAAACAATATTGTACCAGATAAATAAAATCACATGGACCATTTTACTTAACACGTCTCCTTTAAACCATTGAAATGCACTGTATAAATTCAGATTACTTACATATTAAAGCCACTTGGCAAAGTGCGAATACATCTCTACAAATGCAATCTCACTTGAGCCAAAGAAGAAATATGTCCTTAATTAAAACCTTGCAAACCACAATGTTGTACACAGGGATAAGCAGATCCTTGGAGAGGAAGTGCTAGTCGCCCAAGGGTCCATTACTGATATTAATGCGATGTTAACGTCCAACACGTGTGTCCAAAAAAAACGCCTCCATCCAACTTTGAACTCCCCATCTCCCAACGGACATATTGATTACATTCCCACCACGGCTTATAACCACTGCATTAATCTAGGCACAATTCTTAATTAAGTCAACACAAATACCAAGCAATATTTATCCCACTGGAAGCTTCATTTAAGAGATTAATGGCTAATAAGTCGCAAACCACATCCTTTGTAATTGGCCCCACCGCAGAGCTGCAGGAGGAGGCTCTTCTGTAATCATGAGCCTCACGGAAGAGGTGGTCGCTGGGAAAATAAACTTGTGCCGAGACTGTAGAAGTGAGGTGTGTGTACGCGGAGATCACACTGCACTTTGAGCAAATAAGTACTGTAAGTCATGACGAAGGCTTTCAGTCCAGCGTTCTGATCGTTAGACCGTTAAGTAGTCAGGTTTTAAAGATGCAGACAATACTTGCTCGCATGGGACAGTAATCAGTGATATTGTGAAATAAAGCAAGTTCCTCTGTGAGTGAGCTAAGGTTTAAAACGTTTTGTTGAACGCCATTTTCAGTATTTACACAGATATATGTCATTTCAAAACAATTTATGGCTTTAAACCAAGTTACAATGTGGTTCCCTCAACAGTTCAAGACCTGGAGTTGTTTTTTGCTCCCTATAAATATCAGGAACTTGTGGCTCAAAAACCTCTTTGTATAGGTTGCGCTACAAAAATATGCTTTTTGTAGAAAGCACATGTTTTTGGTTTCATAGGAATTTGCATATTATTTTCATGTTATGTCTACATAATTTCCTATTTTTCATAGTATGTTTTCTACCCCAGTTATAGGAGACAAATTGAACACAAAGTATGCATAACATTAGTAAAAAAAAAAAAAAAATCTACAATAGTTTTTGTGGGTAAAAGAATGTGCTTACTTTCTTTTCATTATGACTTTGCACAAACTTCTCCAAATTAAATAGTACGTGAACATACTATATACGTTTTTTTTAAAGAATCTCATCCATTTTCAGATTATTGCAGATTAACGCTTTTGAAGGCAGGGTGACAAGCCGGAGTTCCAGTGTTTATTTTAGTGCAAACAGAGAGATGTTTCTTATTATTTCTGGGGGTTTGGCAGCGTCACTCTTTCAGATGGCCGAGTGAAGCCCGGACCCCCATTACATCAACAGTGGCAGGTCTGTGCCAGTCCATCAGTCAGTGCTGGTGAAGAGCCAGGAGCTGCTCTGGCCAATGTTGAACGTAGGAAAAAACCTCCTCCAGGACTTTTCTACAGCCCGATAGAACTGCCCCAGAGCTATCATTTCAAATCAGACGCAGAATTGAATTTATTGTCCTTTCAAATGGCAGTTCTTTAAGCATTCAAACCACAAAACTATAAGTTAATTTGATTATACTTTCTCTCATAAGAGAAATTCGTCTTGGGAAAGGGGTTTATAGGCATCACACAGAAACTCTCATGCCTTTTAAAGAAATGCTCATGATCACACCAAACTTGCACTCATTTGTAGTGTGTGTATGTGAGGGTGTGTGTGTGTGTAGGAAGGATCCATGTGCTTCGTGTGTATGTGTGTTTTTGACCTGTATAAATGAGCGATATGAATGTAAGGTTTTAACAAATTGTGCATGTGAAGACTGGCCAATATAAACTGTGTACACATGTAAACTGTATATGTATGTTGTGAGATCCATCCATCCATTTTCTTCCCCTTAATCCATTTCTGGGTCGGGGGGGTGGCAGTCAGAGCTGCACCCAGTACACATAGCACCAGCCCCTCACTGATCCTCCTGCAGGTGGTGAGTCCACAGGAGCTGAGATCTTTCAGTTGGGGCTTTGGGCAAAGTAGGGTTAAGTGTCTTGCCCAAGGACACAACGACAGCAGTCATCAATGGGAGTCGTGAAGTAGGTCTTATGGTGGGCTCGAACCCACGACCTTCAGGCTCAAAGGCCAATGCTCTACCAACTGAGCTACTGTCGCCTCTTACTGTTGTGAGATCAATAAAGTTATTAATACCAACTTATTTTTGTTGGTTTTTTTAATGAAATATCATATCAAAAGCCTGTCCAGGGACTACAATATTGTTGAAACTACTTTTATGCCAATTACAATGTCGCAGCACAATCCTAGTGACGTAATTGTACATAATAAAGACCTACAGTACAGACCAACAGTTTGGACACACCTTCTCATGAGAGTTTCTTTATTTTATTTCCATGATTATGAAAATTGTAGATTCACACTGAAGGCATCAAAACTATGAAATAACTCATGTGGATTTATTATCTTGATGAGAATGCCAAGAGTTTGAGAGGTAGTGACCTGAAATGGTTTTCCAACAGTCCTGGAGCAGTTCCCAGAGATGCTCAGCACTTGTTGGTCCTTTCGCCTTCACTCTGTGGTCCATCTCACCCCAAAACCATCTTGATTGGGTTCAGGTCCGTTGACCATGGAGGCCAGTTCATCTGGCCCAGCAACCACCACTCTCCTTACTGGTCAAATAGCTCAGCCTGGGTGTGAATCTACAGTCAATAGTCATGAAAAGAAAGGAAACTCATTCAATGAGAAAGTGCGTCCAAACTTTTGGTCCGTAGTGTATTTGGATAAATATATCATAATTGAATGGAGAAATCTAGATTTGGAGAGAGAGAGAAACGTGTGTCCCTGCGGTAGGACCATGACTTCAGTAATTTGTTATGGTTTTGAGAGTAAACCATAGCATTAGTCAAAGCTACAAATATCCAACAATGGTACTTGTGTGTTTTTCATGTCCACAGTCTGTTTCCATGTGCAGTCCTTGACTTGAGTAAATGATGTGTGCTGTGTTTTGGCATTAGCTCATTACGGCGCATGTCACAGCAACTCTGGCTCTGGCCCTGCTCTCTTTCTCCCTCTCTCTGTGGGGCCAACCCTCCGCTCTGGTCCCCCCATAATGAAGCAGCCCCCGCGATAGCCTGTGGGGCCCGGGACAGACATGACACAAATTGCCATGTCCTCTGACTGGGATTAGCGGTAATTACTGCTCGCCTTGGCAGATCAATGGGATAGCGGAGCAACACGTAGAGGCCAGAGGGAGTCACACGCTACAGGCCGATAGCACCGCTCCAAAAGGGGCCGTGGAATCAAGGGAAGCCGCCTCTGATGTGACGCCATGTTCCATCCTAAAGCTGGAAAGCAGAAATCAGGTGGAGCTGGACTAGAAAGATCAACATCATATAAGGTCTCATTTCCTACTTTTACTGACGAGATTATATGTTGTATTTGGTTTTCTATATGAATTATACCCCTGTTGTGATATAATATATTATTTTTGTGATCTTATATCACAAAAATTGTATATTAAGTATTTTAATGCTAAATAATTCCACTGTAATGATCTGTAATGACGTTAACGATCAGCTTCTTGTGCATAATGCTAACCATAAATAAAGGTTCATATGAAGTTATTGCCAAAGTTTGGCCTGGTGATGTATATGGGGCTTTCTGTCTTGTCCAAGGGCATGTGTACAGGGGAAATTAGTCCGTGTCAATGTCAGATGTATTTGTACATTTCCACATTTACGACAACAGCTGCCCAAAGTGCTTCAAAATTAGAACTATTTGTATTGCCATTGTAAGTAACTCATGGCTCATGGTTAACAAGTTAAAAATGCAGGGATGAACAATTCCAGAGTTTGGGAGCAGCAACTGCAAAGTTTCAGTCTCTGTAAGTGATCATGAACTTCCAGGTCCAGGCTAAAGCTAATTGTATTGATAAAAGCAGTACATTTGATTCTGTTCTCATTGAAATGTTTAAACCAAACAGCTGTTAGAATAACGATAACTTGTTCAATTGATTTAAGGCAATTTATGTATTTATTCACATCCAACACAGAAATTATTTCACACTTCACGACTCTCTCGAGATCTGCTCCGACCAGGTTAATTTGGTCTCCTAGACGGTGGGAAAAAAATAATCTTGATGTCTGAGTTGTGTCTTTACCACAGAAAGGAATGGACGGACTCAATGCTGACTTCACCCATAGTGTTTGAATTATTGCAGAAGAAGCTGATTAGAGCTAACATGTGGGAACAGCAATGGCAATGGTTTTAAAGCAATAATTTGGACAAAATACCTAGATAAGGTATTTAATGTATAATGTAAGATGAGCCAAAAGCCAAACTGTCTAATGAGGACTTAGAACGAGCCAATTCTTATTCTTTTATGTGACCACACCCGACCAAAATTACACCCCTGGGATGTGTGGCAAGGCAATTTTATTTGTATAGCACAATTCATATACACAGGGCCACTCAAAGTACTGAACAAAACAAGATAGAAACAATCACACAAGGAATAAAAATCCTAAATAATCACAACAAAAGATACAAATATAAAACCCCTAAGTTGTATGCACAGCCAAATAGAACTGTTTTTAACCTGGATTTAAAAATACTTAATTGTCAGAGAAGAAGCCTGTCTCACATTTTCAGGAAGACTGTTCCAGATTTTAGCACCATTCATCTGAAATGCAGCCTCCCCATGTGTAGTCCTGACTCTGGGACCCGTCCTTGTGCTTTGCAGATTCCGGTCGGTTCATATGGCCCTAACATGTCACGTATGTACTTTGGTGCGAGGCCATGGAAAGGCTTCCACACAGGCAGATGTGAAATATTTGAATTTCCTTCTTGTGCCCGGTCTATGTGAGGGGGTATTTAGGGAAAAAACGGTTGGGGACCACTGCTGTAGATATCCACATCTATGCCACCCATCAACCATCAGAGCCTTTATTAGACTAAAAGAGGTCCTGATCGCAGCGTGCACCAGCGCTCAAAGAGGCAGTCGCACATACGCACTAGACATTAATATAGCGTCCATAATGACTTTTCAGAAGCACGGCACGTTCGCTTGAGTAATGCCAATCCCGTGCTCTTCCACCTCAATAAGAACCGTCGAATGAATCCTGCCCCCTGACGCCATCTTGTAGCATGCGGCCTGACCTTATCCTTCCTTATTGCCCATGATGTCATCCCGTGCCGCGTTCAGAGATACGTCCCGTTTATAATGAATGACTTGCGGCTTTTTAATTAACGCGCCGGCAACACGCAGCACAAAGCTCGGAGAAGAATGAGAGCTAATTGAGAGAGGGCGTAATTTAGAATGGAGTTCTTTATGGTGCGACAATGCCGACCTCTGACCCGGCTCATGTCTTCTCTCCCACTGTGTGAGAATGCGGCGGCCTGGGTAATTACCAAAGCATAAATCCAAAGAACGACTGCATTGCGGGGTGTGAGAAAGTCTGTGAACGTAGATCATGCGTAGGTCAGGGAGTTTTATGCGCGCTAAAAAGGGCAGATGATCATAATGAAGTTGCTACTATTGAAATAATTGGCTGGAGGGATGAGGACAGAAAACTGAAGTATCATTTATACCTTGGTCAGTGTGGACTCCAATGTAAACTACTGTTGCTTATGTACGGGATAATGTATAGAACGTAGGTCATTATCATAAAATGGGTCGACAGTGGCTTGGTTGGTAGAGCATTGGCCTTTAAGAT
Source organism: Knipowitschia caucasica (assembly GCA_964034765.1). Lineage (NCBI taxonomy): Eukaryota > Metazoa > Chordata > Actinopteri > Gobiiformes > Gobiidae > Knipowitschia > Knipowitschia caucasica. The sequence goes on along the minus strand of OZ035837.1, from coordinate 13,388,114 downwards.
AAGATAAGATATGCTTTATTTATTTTAGCCTGAAAGTCGTGGGTTCGAGTCCACCGCAAGACCTTCATCGACTCCACTGATGTATGTTGTTGTTGTGTCCTTGGGCAAGACACTTAACCCACTTTGCCTATAAAGGCGGGTGGAAGTAGTAAGTTAGTCATCTTTACTTTTAAAGCGCCTTTCACAGACGCTTTAAAAGACGCCTTTCACAAGCGCTACAATTGTTGAGGGTATTTGTCTCTCACTCCACACAGAGATGGGAGCGAGGTCGCCAGCACAGGAGGTGCATGCCAGACCTATTGTACATGTTTTTCGTGGCAGGGGAAACCGGAGCACCCAGAGGAAACCTACACAGACACGGGGAGAACATGCAAAGGCCCTATTCGGACCAGGGTTTGAACCCAGGACATTCTTGCTGAGAAGCGAGAGTGCTAACCACTCAGCAACCATGCTGTAAAGTAATGTTCACGGCATGCCTTGATGTGTATATGTATTCATTAAACTGAAATTTCCCCACTGTGGGACGAATGAAGAACCTTCTTCTTTAAATAAGTACCGACAGGGCAAACCGGACCCCGATGCGAACGGATACGGTTCCGCCCTGAAGGTACTTATTTTCCGATAATGACCTGCGTTCCCTACATTATCCCGCTTATTATATGGCTTTGTGCCAACTGAATTCTGAAAGGTTTATTTAATGACTGCAAATTTACAGTTCCCAGACTAACGTGGCTCGGAGAGTAACAGCTAGGCTACTTATAAAGATTAAGAGATCCTTAAATCGTCCCAAGTTTCAGTGTTGCATCATTAACTATACTAATTAAAATAAAATAAAATCTCTCACTCAAGCATCAAATCAAATCTCTATCATGAATCAAATATATAGTACCATTATGGGGGAGACAGTAGCTCAGTTGGTAGAGCATTGACCTTTGGGACTAAGGGTCGTGGGTTCGAGCCCACCACAGGACCCACTCTAACTGCTCCCACTAATGTCTGCTGTCGGTGTGTCCTTGGGCAAGACACTTAACCCCACATTGCCTGAAGCTCCCGCTGAAACACCAAGGCTGTGGCACCACTGATGTAGCAGCCATCTTCCTGTGGACTCACCACCTGCAGAGGATCAGCGAGGGACTTGTGCTATGAGCATTGGGTGGCAGCTCTTATTGCCACACCTCTGACCCAGAAATGGACTAATAAAAATGCGGTAGAAAATGAATGAATGAATGAATGCATATAAAGTTCTATGTATTCTAGTGCAAGCAATATGTAGTTGTATGTTTACATCTGTACATTAGCAGCGTGAGGCACTGAGACATGGGGACTCAGTAAAGTGACAGTGACATATGGTTATTGCACATTCTGACATTAGTTAAGGATATTGCACCAACGCATGACATGTGAGATCAGGTAGCCAGTGTTTGTTGGTCCTCATTGTTTGTTGTACAGTCTGACAGCAGGAAGGAAAGACCTGCCAAACCCCTCCTTCACACAGCTAGGGCTAAAACTGCTCTCCCGTTGAAGGAACGCTCTCAAACTACATGAAAAGTGAACAAAGCGTTCTCTCCATCAGCAGTGCGTGACCCATATACTGTATACACTCAACCTAAATAAATTATCCAATCCTCTACAAATGCGTCCTATTTAAAAATGTAGGTAAATGGTTAATTCCAGGTGTACCGCGATAGCATTTTACTGCATTAGAGTAGGGATCTGAAGGAATCTGGTTTTCACATGCAAGTATGACCACACAACATATGTTTCTAATAGACAATTTTGCATGATATATGTTTTTATAGATACTGTATTTGCTATTAGATTTTTTAAATTCCTCTGCTAATAAACTTGAGAAAACTGAAGCCTGCATACACAAAAAATGACAATTTGATAACTTAATTTGTAAATAGTGTAATTTAAAAGAGACACTGACCTTTTCAATTCTTTCTGCTTCTGGAGATTGCAATAATGAAAATGCAGTCAGGCTTACATAATTGTTTGATTAATTACAAACCAGATGTTGTTGTTATTTTAGAAAGACTTTACTAATGCATCTCCAAGTATGTTGTGCCTGCATGAAAACAGAAGTCCACGTTGTTTTTTTTTTTGTTTTTTTTACCAATTTCCAGCTACCGTATTTGCAAATTCCTTTTTTATCCCATGCGGAGTTAGAGGCATGCTGTTAGTCATACTGATTAAAGCTGGGGTACCTAACTTTTTTCATAAATAATACAAATTGTTCATCTCAACAGAAATGGTCACACCACACCCTGTCTTCATCTTATAAGAAAACATATTTTTTGCACACTTAATAAGGAGCCCTAAAAGTTATTATTTGACTCATTAGGCTGAGAGCTCATTGGTGAAAGAAGGTGGTCCTCTCTGTTTCACTTTTCTCTTTGAAAAGGTCAAAAATATATGCATGCGAAAACTAGTGAATGAACCAAACTGTTTCAATAGTGAGGGAGAGGGGTTTTAATATGTAGTCACATGTTTTTGAGGTTCCAAAGAAATGTATCCCAGCTTTAATATATGAGTTTTAACATAAGGAGTCACATGTCCTGGAGCAAAACCTCACATGGTATTCTATGAGTGGATGACCAAGTGGCATCACCATGGTGTTTGTCTTAAAAAGGAAGAAGCCAATTTGAGCATAAGCTAGCTGGAGTCAATTTCTTTAAATGGGCATTTGTTCCGATGGTGTTAGCTTTGTTCCGTAACACGGGCAGACGTGTTGCCAAGATGGTTGCTAAGGTAAGCTGTAGTTTTTGGAAGCATCTGATTGATCAATCCTTAAATGGCTCATATCTGGATTTACAAAGACGATATCACACCGAGAACCACCGATTTTTAAGGCCAAAATTGTGAGTTTGACAGAGTGAGTTAACAAGTCACTAGGAGCCAGAGTGAGTTGGATCATAACTTTATCAATGAGCACTTCCCTATTGGGCTTCATTGAGCAAGGGACTTAGCATTGTCCATATTTACACAGTATATGAGCAAAAAGCTTCACATAATACAGTTTACAGACACAAAAAGAGTTTTATAACAAGTTTTTAGTGATACTACCATTAGCAGAAGCCTCAAATTTGCGCTCCTAAAATGTTTGTTGTCATTCTGTGCGTGAACTGTCAATCATGTGGACAAGTCAAGCTGTTGACATCCGCAAACTGTCACAACCTTCCACTGTAAATGATTTTAATGAGGAAACAGCTGAACGGCCTGCGTCGAGATGACAGAGCGTTCCGAGCCGCTGCTGAAGTAAACATGGCTGCAGTGTTGCCTAAATGATCGTCGATGCAGACAGCCAAACGGTTCAAGACGGTGCTTATAATTAAAGTTGCAAAAAGTTCATGTTGGGTGTCTGTGTACCACATCTATCTATCTACCATCTTTACATTTGAATTTAACTTTTCAGCCTCCTTTGTTCTCTTACAATTCCCCAGACCTGAACTAACTGCAGTCTTAACTCTCTAAAATACTAATATTTACGATTGGGGATGGAAATATGTGCCTTTAAACATGTTTCGTTGATTAGAGATTTGGGCTCTGCAAATAAACTGACTGTAGGGATTCCGCACATGTCAGCCTAGTGCTCATTAAATTGACCGTGATTGGAGCATGTAGTGGCACCAAAGCTTGTACCAATTTCCTCAGCTAATTGAGAATCTGTCCTCGCTGCTTTGAGTTATCGTTTCTAATGTCGCGGCGAAGGTAAACAGGCCCCCTCCCTCCGCTGTTCCACGAAGTCCCAGTTTGTGGAATATCCCTGAAAACACTCTGCATGTTTGCCGGTAGTGTTTGCTTCTAGTGATTTGCAACCTATCATTTTTTTTGTCAAAGAGAAAGACTGTCAGAAAACATGTTACCTTTGCAAACTAGTTAGTCACTATTTGATGCTCTGTGCTGAGAGCATATTGGATGAGGGGAGGGTGTTTCTCTTTTTTTCACTTTTTTGGCAAAAAAAAGATGATGAAACATGTGACAGGTCAAAAATTTAAGCATGTGAAAACAGAACCAACTGTCTGTTCTTGGGCAAGACACTTAGCCACACTCTGCCTGAAACCCCCTCTGAAAGACCAAGGCAGTGTCATCGCTGACGGAGGACTCACATCTACAGGGAAGTCCTGGCCCCAGACAGAGAGTGAGGAAGGTGTTACTTGGGACTCTTTCACATATTTTTTGTGGTTTTCAGAAAAACCAGAGCATCCGGAAGAAAACCTATGCAGAACTGGGGAGCACGTGCAAACTCCACTCAGAAATGACCTGTCTGGAGGTGGAATCAAACCCAGGACCTTCTTGCTGTGAATCACTCTCACTCAGAACTTAATTAACATTTTTAAAACAGTAAATTTTCTAAAGGTATCTTAAGGGGAACATGACCTATGTCCATAAATGTTTATATTTGTCCATCCATGTATGTCGTTAAATGAAACTGCAACAGGACAATTTTCTCTGTATCCATGGAGACGCTTTTGTGAAATAACTTCGAAGAGCTGCGGATGCAAGGCTGACTTCCAGCGGGGGTGTGGACGAGTGGGACTGGACAAACATGGCTGTCCTCCCTCCCTAAGCAGTGCCAACACGACCGAAACGAGTCTTCTTTGCCAAAACCAACAAACGCTGGCTGGCTCTCGCAGTCATGGCAGGGGTGGGTCCGTCTTTGATCCATTTCCTCTTCATTTTGACATCTGTTGGGACAAGCAAACACAACCACGTCGAACTAACTGCGTGCGGTTTGTAATTAATTCCCGGAAAGCCGAAGACAGATGGAGACTGGAGATGGAGAGAATGGGGAAGTGGCAGTGAAGCAAATAGACAATAAAGGCGCTTTCAGACCAACTGCTTCAAAAAGCTTTTGACGCGCTTCAACTGACGCCGGGATAGTTTTGTAATTTTGGTGCTTGAAGCTTTTGACGCGAGTGACGCGCCTGACGCCGGTGGGAGGAGCTTCTCTGTTGTCTGTAGTCAGGACAGCGGTGGATTTTTCAATGAGCAGCGAGCCTTTATTTGTTATATAAAGCAAAATAACGTTGTTGTAGGGCTTCAACAAAACATGTTCTGGGTTCACCACAGACTTGAGAGGCTGCAGTGTTTGCAGAGTTCCGTCATTTACTCCAGGAGCTGCGTACGGAGGAGTTTCGCTTTCAGCGGTACTTCCGCATGTCACTCACCCAGTCTGAGTTCTCAAACCCGGAGCTCACCTCTCCCCGCCTCGCTCTCGCCTCTCCCTGCCTCTCCCTGCCTCTCCCCGGCTCTCGCTTGCCTCTCCCTGCCTCCCCCTGCCTCTCCCTGCCTCTCCCCGCCTCTCCCCGGCTCTCGCCCGCCCGGAGCTGCCTTGCTCTGAGCCAGAGTCATCGTCAGCCTGTTCTTATATTAAATAAACTACGTTTACTACACAACATGTGTACAATTATTTTTGTTACTCAGAACGTTACTACTCATACAAATAATATTACTAATAACAATAATGACAATAAAACAGCAGCAGCAGATACATGACGTCTCTCCATGACAGAGACAGACCCTCTGCTGCTGCTGCTGCTGCTCCTCGTCTCCTGATTGGTTGAAGCCCGCGTCAAAGCTTCAAAAGCTCAGCTTTGCTCAACTTCGGCGTCAAAGGGATTGTTTTGATACGCGAGCGTTTCGCGCATCAAAAGCTTCAAGTGAGCGCGTATTACGCGCGACCTTTGAAGCTTTTGACGTGCGCCAAGGGACGCCGGGCCCCTCGGCTTCACCTGACGCGCTTCACCATTCACTTTCAATGCAAACCTGACGCTTTTGACGCTGAAGTTAAGTCCGGTGTGAACGCCCCTTAATAGTTATTAATGTGTTGGATTGAATTTCAGTACAGATGAATGTAGTGTGGTTTGAGTGAACTTGTAGGCGATTTGTCTTTTAACTTGGGATTTTAGTGACACTTTGCGCCTTCCATAACCCTTTAGTTTGGACACACAAGATCCATGCATGTATTTGAAATGAAATGCTCGTATTTTCATGGTATCTCAACAAGTGGGCAGTGTACAGGGGTACAGTCTGCTTTATTTAGTCTTTCCCGCTGAAGATCATTCTCCAAACCTCCGAACCATTATTACGTCCATAAAGCACCGTGTGTAAATGTCTCTGTCATCAGGCATGAGAAGAGTCCGCAGAGATGTATTCCTCTGTGATGCTTACTGGTTTATGAAAAAAGCTCACTGGTTTACCCAAAAGTGAGGATAGGACACTTTGGAGTCTTCTCTGGACAAACGGGATGTTACTCTTGTTAGCATCAGATTTTATGTCAAATCCACATCCTTAAAATAAAAAGTTTATTGAAAGGCTAATGTTTATGATAAATAGCACTGGAAAAAAGAGCAGCACTTGTTTGAAGAAACAAAAACACAAAAGCCTTGTTTGCAAAGCAAAGCAGTCAAAATTACTGTTGTGGGAGTTAGTGAGTTAGATAAGATAATTAAATTCAAAATAATAATAAAACATAAACTACAGACCAACAAATTAAACAAGCTGAGTGATTACACTTCCAATAATAAGAATCGACTGCTAAAGGGATTCTAGTGTTAAAACTTTGAACATGTATTAAAAGGTGGAACTGGAACTGAGAGATGCTTTCGAGTACAATTCAATAAAACCATCTATTCAGAATAACTTAAATTCTTAAGTTATTCTTCTCGTTCTTAAACAAAACCGCCAGCAGCTTCACATGTATCTCTCCCTATTATTCGTTGCAAATTTGTCCATTTTCCACTCACTTCCACTGCAGATTAGTGAAGACCTGTCTAATTTCAACGGCATTCAATTAACCACACAGGCTCTGACAGGTTGGCATTACGCGTGTCAAGCGGCCTTTAGCGGAGTTTCACCATCACTGCGTTACAGGAGCTCAAGTGACGAGATTGGGAGTGGGCAGAATGACTTTTCATGTATGTGGTGATAGTTGCAGAGGAGCTGAAGACCTGTGGAGAGGCCGCAGGGGGCAGGTCTTCCCTCTGATTTCAGCAGTGCAGGATTTCTTTTAATTAGAGTCCTTGGCCGCCGTGGGGGAAATGTAGGCAAATGTCAGAGTTTGTGTTTAAATGTTTGAATAAGTTGGGTTTTTAGTCGGAGGCCTGTGAGGTCTGGTCGTACAAGGATTAGGCATGAGAGACAATAGATAAGAAGGATAAAGAAAAGTGTATATGTTTCTGGAATTTAAGAACCTGTGATTTCAGATGTTTTACTGAATGCACAAAACCTTATCATATTTATTTCTGAATACATTATACTAGCTGTACATTAAAACGTGAAAACCTGCGGCTTATATTCCAGTGCAGCCTGTGTGTGTACAGACATGAGTGTACACTGCAATCATGCGGTGCAATACTGCAATATCAAAATAATCACTGAATGTCACTTAACTTAAGTAATCAGTATATTTAAATATATTTATATAAAGTCTATTTTACAGCTATCTCGGAAACATAGCAGCCACTTACAGTATATTATAATGCATGTTTTGTGTGTTTCTTGTATTTGAGATGCAAAATTGACATTTCCCCATGTGGCCCAGTTCATATACATGCGTTTATTAGTTCAGCAAGTTCCTTAATTCATGATTACTAATATATCATTGGCATTTTACACCTTGCCTAGGGACTACAGTGGTACACAGCTCTGCTTGTGTACAAGTCTCTCCATGGCCTCGCACCAAAATACAGTATATTAGTGACATGTTAGTACCATACGAACCAGCCCGGACTCTGAGGAGCACAGGGACTGGACTCCTGTTAGTGCCCAGAGTCAGAACTAAACATTGGGAGGCTGCTTTTCAGATTCATGCCGCTAAAATCTGGAACAATCTTCCTGAAAGTGTAAGACAGGCTTCTTCTCTGACAATGTTTAAAACCAGGTTAAAGACAGTTCTGTTTAGCTGTGCATTCAACTGAGGGATTTTATATTTTTATCCTTTTTTTAATGTTCTGTGATTATTTATGATTTTAATGCTTTCTTATTATGTTCAGCACTTTGAGTTGCCTTGTGTATGAATTGTGCTATATAAATAAACTTGCCTTGCCTAGTTGTGTGGCTAATCCTGACACATTAACAGTATTGTTGATTAAGGTGTTCTGTCCCTATTTAAATAAACTAATAAATAAGAAATATAAAATAAACAAAATGACCATGAAATCATGCAAACGTATTAGTTGGTGCTGTCATTTAAATGTGTTAATAATGCTGGCGTAACGCAAACCCGTTGGATTGGATGAAATAAGCTTTTTGGTTTGACTGATCCTTTTTCAAACCAAATAAAAGGGACTTTTATAGAACAGGGAAATGCTATTAACTGGACTTACTCTCGAGTAACTCTGATATTGAGGCAATTAATCACAATTAGATATTTCAATTGTTTGACAACACTAGTAATGACACATTTTATGTATATGGCACCTCTCTGGGCACTCAAGGTCGGCACAAAGGTCCAAACAAAAGCAGGTGATACAAACCATTTATACCTTCCTGCTCACTATATCCTGTGGCACTTGCCGGTCAGCACTACCTTTCCTGGAGCTGAAAGTGATTTTGCTTTGTGACACTCAGGTCAAACATTTCCTGTGGGGTGATCAAAGCACTTTATAGCTCGGAGTTGTGGGGTCAGGCTTTCACAGACCCTCAATTATAGCCACTTGCTCCTGTGCAATAGACAAGGACGAGGCTTCAGGTTCCAAGGCCAAGGTGGACAGGTTAAAAAAATCCTCTCTGCTGTGGTCCAACTCCAGTTTATTTCATTCTCTCGGTCTCGGCATGTCAGCAAAAGTCAGCGTTATGTTCGCTTGTGCTGCCTAAGGCCACCTTTGGATTGGCTTCTGTAAAGGTGGGGGGCTGTGTGTGTGTGGTTGGGCTGTTGGGGACTCAAATATTGGCGCGCTCTCACACTATGAAGACATTAGATAGGTCAGCAGAGCGTGAATCCTTTTTAAATGTGCACTTTATTTTTCCCGTAGTGCAATTGAAACTCTGCATTTGACCCATCCTGATGCCACTAGGGCGTCTGTCAGGAGCAGTGGTCGGTGTAGTACAGCACCCAGGGATCCATCTCAAGATGTTGATACACGACTTGGTCTGGAGAATTTTTTAATGGGAATGTTTTTAGTGTTAGGGGAAACTAGACCACCCAGAGTAAACCTACGCAGGCACGGTGAGAACATGCAAATTCCATTCAAAAAGACCCTATTACAACCAGGATCTTTATGTTGAGAAGTGAGAGCACTATCCACTCAGCCACCTTGAAACCATGGCCTATTGATGTGTGGATCAATAGGCTATTTAAAGTGCAAAACATTAGTTAAAGCAGGAAGATGAATAATAGTTTTGTTTATAATTTTCATTCTTCCCAGTATTCTTGTTAAAGTAAAATGTTGTATCAGACCACAAACAGCGGTCTTCATCTTATTCGAAATGTGTTATCCTTTGCTTAGCTGTAAGAATCAGAATCATTTTTATTCCCATGTAAGTAACAGAGGCAAAGTCAAAGTCACAGACTAGGACATTGCTTTGGGTCTCGGTGCGAGGTAGAGAATAGAGTAAGGCATAGTGAAAAAATTAGCGCACATTTGTAAGTACCTGCTGTGCACACAATATGCAGTATATAGGGCAGTAAAGATAGAGCCTTGTGAGTAACTTTTTGGGTTGAGAGCTGAGTGAGGGTGGTCCTCTCTTTATAACTCTTCTGATGGAAAAACTGCTTTGCTTTTGTTTTTTATAGATAATGTAGTTGTTTCCTGGGGTATTTAACTTTAAAATGAGTATCAATGTCAAAGATTCTGTAGCTGCTACTATTGATATACCCTTATCTCTCCCTAGCTCTTATGAAGCATTACAGCTGCTTGTTTCGTATAATTTGTGTTGCTCCTTGTGTGCTCTTACTACTGTCCTGTAAGTGACTGTGGGAACTCAAACATCACTTCGGTAAAAAAATCCAATCATGTTGCATACAGCTCATTCAACAACAGCAGATAAAGTTAAGAATAGCATCGTCTAGTAAAAAAAAAAAAGTGTTAAGTGCGCTGCTGCACTTGGGGCATGTCTCTGAATGACCAGGAATCAGGTGATGTCCGGGATGTCTCTGGCGGTCCATCAATCACGTCGGGATCGAAGTGAGACACAGAGATTTCTGTGGCGTTGCATCAGGTGAGTGTTAATGAGGCCGCGAGAGGACCAGAGGGCAACTGCCTGATATTGGAGCTCTCATCAGACCGGACAGGACAGGGGAAGAGGAAACGCTGACATGAAAGGCTTGGCGTGGCCTTAGACCCACTGTGCCCTGCCTTTAACAACCATTATTGTGTTTTGTTTGTAATGATCTTGAGAATATTTTCTTTGGCATTTCATATTTAAGGATGTGGAAGTATGCCACAGGTACATGAAAGAGATTTTAAAAACATTGTCTTTACCTTAACCTTGTCTGGGATAATGTAGGGCATGCTTCATTGATCCTCATAGAAAATTTGTCCTGTTCGTTTGACCTCTCCGCACTGCCATTAGGGCCTCTCTCAGGAGCAATGGTCACTACATCACAGCACCAAGTGACCCATTATCAGGGATTGATGCTTTTGGTCAGGACTGCCAGAGCTGGAGGGTTTTTTCCTATTGTGCGTGCTCTGTTTTGTATGTTTTATCTCTGCACTTTTAACCTTGTTTTATTTCATTACTCTTACAGAAACTTTGGATTGAACCTAAGCTGGACTACAGCGAAAGAAGGCTCAGTATTATGGACGGATGAAAGTTTTTTTTCTGAGTTATTATGGAGGTATAACATGCCAATGTCATTCTCTTTCAATTTCCAAGGAGAAGACGTGTAGTTTGCAGATAAGAAAAGGTCCGAGGGCCACATAGAAACATGAATTGGGCTGCACCAGGTCTGACATACTGGAAGGTTCTCCAGAACAAGCTCTCGGTCTCTAAGATCTTGCCCAATTGAAAAATGGCCGATGCTCTTTGGCGCTTGGTTGCACCATGGAGATTAGTGAAAGTGACGTCGTCTGGTCAGCTCTGGTTCTCCTGGTCTTATGCAGTAGCTGTGATCAGAGTAACACATGAGCGTTCTTACCAATCAGTAGAGAGACCGGCGCAAGACCAGTGATATAGAACAGAGAGAGATCGGAGCGAGACAAGAGAGAGAGAGAGACCAGAGAGAAAGACCAGGGAGGAACATGTGAGCAAATGGCGCTGGGTTTAGGCTACCAAAACCCTATTCAGATATTATGACACAAGTTGACAGCCAAAAAATGGTCAGGGGTTTCTCAACTGATTTAGACTAATTTTCGTGTAATGAGTCCGAATATCACATGCATTTTGCTCTATCAGGTCAACTTTTTGAGATACAGCCATAGTGTTACGGATTATGTACGTCTACGTTATTATGAATTCTGCTTATCAAATTTGATGGAGTAAATAAAAACGGAATGACTTTGGATACGTTGACTTTTATTTCTTGAGGAAAACGGAAAAAACGTCAAGGGTTTCTCAGCTGATGATCCGCAGAAATTTGTTTTTTACGCAAAATCGATTTAAAAAAATATTTCTGTAGCAAATAATCCTGACCTGATTGAGCAAAACCAAGCAACAGTTTGGCTTATCCCATTTTTCAATCTTGTTTTAAGGTTTGCCAAATTAAGGGAAAAACCACTCGATTGAAGCAATTATTACCACATATTTGAATGTTTTTGCAGTGTAGTTACCATAGCAACACATTGTTTACATTGTATAACTTTTCAACAAACTACTGTTTGCTGTATTTCAAGTATAATCACCAGTTTTAGCACTTATTACAAAGTAAATGGTAAAAGCATTTGGAATTATTTACTTAGTGTCGTCACTGGAAGCGACGTTCAACCCTATGGTAAAACAACTCATCTATAAAACCGGCTGCTCTGCGATAACCATGGATCTATAATAGGTTATAACCTATCCTCCTCACTCGAGAAATAGAATCACACAGAAAAAGTCAACGTCCTGGTCGGTCGATGAGGTCCACACGGGACTCTCTTTAGGCAGTAGAAAGAATTCAAATCCAGCCCGACGGCTCAACACGGAACGAGAATGTCTTCAGGGAGATTGCCCAGCTCTTGATTTGTGACTATAGTCTGTGGTAATCCTGGAAATAATAATGCATTGGTTTTAAATAGCGCGTTTTTAGACATTCAAAGACGCTTTACATGTCATTAATCATTCACTCCATACACGGTGGTGATAAACTTCTACTTTAGCCACAACTGCCCTGGGGCACACTGACAGAAGCGAGGCAACCAGTATGTGCCATTGGCCCCTCCAACCACCACCAACCATTCACACACACCAGACTCATTCTAGGCAATGGGGGTGACATGTATTGCCCAAGGACACAACGGCAGTTTGGCACTTCACAGCCGCAGCCGCCGCACTGTGGCTGGTGTTCCCAGAGGTTAAGTGTCTTGCCAAGGACACAACGACAGCAGACATCAGTGGGAGTCGATGGTGAAAGTCGGGCTCGAACCCACGACCCTCTGGCTCAAAGACCAATGCTCTAGCAACTGAGTTACTGTCGCCCATACAAATAACTGGTTAGCTACGTATCCCGTTGGCCCAAAGCTCTCACTGAAATGCATTTACTAGTGTAAAAGTTTGATTGTCTGCTGTACACAGTGAGCTAGCTACATTTAGCTATCAATAGGCTAAAACGTCCTTCTAGTGTGCTGTATCTTGCTCTTTCACGTGTTGCCATTCTGTTTTGTGCTTGTACGTAAGTTGTCGTGTGTATATTTATTTGTTTGAGAATCCCTTCCCACAAGTGAGGAGATTACCAACGAGCAATGAATGACCACTCGTCCCCTCACCTGGTCTCAAGAGACATACGTACTTTGGACTTTGTAAACTGTTGGTTTTGCACTTTACTTTTGTTTTTAATACATCTGTGATCATATCAAGACTTTGTTTCATTCATTTGTCTGTGCACAAGCATTTAAAAGTTACGATTTCCTGCCATATACTTTTACTTCTATTTACATTAGATACATTATATTTGTCAGTAAATCCGTATAGCCTTGGTAAATGTATAAACGAGGATGGACACATATAGCTAAATACAAAAAGGTTTTATTTTTGATCAAAACAGAAGCGCAAAATAAATGTTTAGGCATATGATTTATATCACATTACTGTTTTAGTTCTTCTCACTCATTTTTCAAATTGATACTTAGTTCTTTAAAATAAAAGTATATTGTAAATCTAAGTTATGTATTGAACTCAAAATAAAAACATTTAATTTCAAATCACAAAAAGTGACGCATCAGACCAATGTTACTAGTTACGCGGTATGCGTAAATTACGTGGTCTGACAACCCCTCCCACGCTGAGGAGAAACTTGGAGGTACCATTTATAATGGAAAAGCACCCACACTCGGCTGTGCCATGCCGTGCCGTACCATGCCGTACCGTGACTATGGAAAAGCGGCATTAAACCCTAACCCTAGGCCTACATTTCCATAGTTTTTGAACTTTGAAAATTATTGTTTGACGAGCACTTACTCATCCTTATTGCATACAAAATAATCATTCTTGCAAAAAATAACTGCAGATTTATCCAGTTACACCATCCATCCATTTTCTTACACTGTATGCACAGCCTGAAACTGCCCATTCCAGAACAGTCACATAAAGTTCAAGTTGCACAATACAGACATGATTGTCACATGATACTTTCATGATTGGAAAAAATACATAAGCTCTTAGTGTCAAAGGCCAACTTAATCCTCCATATAATCATATTGAAAAATGTGACATCACCACCGACCTTGCAACACTGGAAACAATGTAATCTGCAAACTTTTGACAAATCTATACAAATCCTTCCCGATGTGGGAATGAGAAATGAAACGCAAAAACAGAAGAGATTAACGTCTTTAACGGTGAGCAAAAAAATAAGATGGATTACCACAGGTGGAATTAACAGCAACGAGCGGAATAAATCTGAGCGCCGAGGTGTCAGGCCGTAGTGGGCAGGGAGGAGTAATCTGATTGCGATGGGGCATTACTCTGAGGTCTGTCCTGGAGGTAGAGCAGACCATGTCCTCTCTAAGTCCTCGTCCCATTAGCCGTCACGTCGTCGGGGAGATTAATGGAAGGCTGAGCGCGGACACTGCTGCATTTGTCAGACACCCTGTCCCCTAATATGAGGCCGAGGGCGTGACTAGAGTCCAGTTACAGGAAGACGGCCAAAGAAAAGTAAAGGGTAGCTATGTGTGTGGGGGGGGAGTGAAGAGACATGAGAGCATCGACAACAGTTGTGTGGGCAAAGGAATGGGGAGGACATGTTTGTGCTGCTGCATAAGTTTTACAAGCATCTCCATGGCCTTGCACCGAAGTAGATCTTTGACATGTTTGTGTCTTATGAACCAACTCAGACTCTGAGGAAAACAGGGACTGGCCACCTGCTGGGACTCTGAGGAGCACAGGGACTGGCCTCCTGCTGGTGCACAGAGTCAGGACTAAAAATGGGGAGGCAGCGTTTTTTGAATCATGTCTTGATGAAAATGTGAACAAGGCTTCTACTTGATTCTGTTAAAATCCAGGTTAAAAAAAAGTTCTGTTTAGCTTTTTCATGTACAGTGATTTATTTCAATTGTATGCGCTGTTACTTAATTGTTTTGTTAAGCACTATGCATTGCCTTGTGTATGAGTTGCGCTGAAGAAATTAACATGCCTTGCCTGGCCTGGATAATTCAGAAGAAAATTCAGATAAAAGTGGCAAAACATTTGTCAAAGTAATAATCATTTTCAAAGACAAAATAATACAATACACAACAATTCTTGTAGTTTCTTCTTTCAGCCATAACCTTGTGAGTCATCTTGCTAAGAAAGAAACCATTAGACAGACAAACAAACCCCTGGTGATTACATGACCCCTTGGTGGAGGTAATTATATTTAATACAAAAAGTACATTCTTCTTACTATACAATATTCAATTCAATTCAAATTATATTTTGATTTATTCTTGTATAACCACAACAGTAGTTATCTCCAAGGACTTAACAAAACGATTGAAATCGCCAACACAGATCAGAGAATCAGTTCAAACCAAAAAATATAGAACAAATATGTATTGATCCATAGGAAGAGTTGACCAATGTCCTTGAATGTTGTATCAATATCAATAGCATTACAAAATATGTTTAGCCAAATTCTTCTATTTGAAATAAGCTCCCAATACGTTCTTTCAGTCTTCTTATTTCCAAGTCGTAATAGATTCACTCTGGCAATTGTGGTAATAAGTGCGCTCATATATAACTTCATTTTTAATTTAACTAAGAAGCAGAATGTGATCGTTTCTCTTCACGCCATTTAGAACTAATTGGAAAATCATACTTATTTTATAGCTGCATACTTCATTTTAATTAGAACTGGCACTTTTCGGTGGTGAGTGGAATGTTTTGTAATCTTGGCAAGGTAATAGCACATCATTTGTTAGTGTAATTTAATCATGGTATTGTGTGAAATACCTCAGGTGTCCATGGTAACGGCAGCCGCTTCAGAGGGAGAGATTCTGAAGAGGTTTTTACACATTACACCTTGCCCGAGCGTAATGTGTGTACCCAACTGGCCTTGTGAAATGTTTGTAAGAGCCCTTTGCTGATTCTATTGTCAGATTGGACCGATGGATAATAGCATGATGCTAAATCTGTCGAAGCCATATTGTTTATGTCCCTAAATACACACACTTCATTCTTTCATTCATACTGATCCTCTGAGGTCATTGCCAATAGGTTTTTAAATTTTTAAATTTTTTATTTATTTTTATTAGTAATGTAAAATGTAGTTATATGGCACTTTTTAAAAAACACTTTACAATGTTCAGAGTTCAGATATTTTTCCATTCTCCACACAGTGATGAAGCCCCCAACCGACAACATTCAGTCACGTTCATTCTATTGGATGTGGATTTAGTGGTGGGGATAACTGGAGCTCCCGGAGGAAACCTACACGGGACAGAACACAGGGAGGCCATGCAAACTCCACACAGAGAGGCCGGAAGGCAAAACACAAGCTCTACCCGCTGCATTTAAAACTTTGTTAGAATACATTACAGACACGAACAGTAAAATTGCTCAGACTATTTACACACATGAACAACACACAGAAAGATGCTGGATGGGTAATGACTTTTAGCATTGTCCATCTATTTACAGCAGTGATGGGCATCTGAAAAAATCTCCTTTCTCCACTTGCCATTAAAGTCCCCAAATTCACCAAGATTACACAGCACTCTATCTCCTAGAGAAGAAATATTGATGCCTCATTTTTACTGTAGCCAGTTAGCGCTTATCCACTGAAAGCAGTCACATCAAGGAAGCGGCATGTAAAACTCTGAACCAATGCGAAGCTGGGAAAGCTATTGAGCCAATGAAACGCTTCAATACGCAAAGCGAAGCTGTTGCTGCAAAGTCCGAGACACTGACATCTTAGTCACGTTACCGGTTGTTTTGACATACGCTCCATTACAGTGTATCAGTCAGTTTCGGACGTCACAAGCTCTGTACGATTGTTCTTACAGCGCACATTTTGCAGTGTTCAAATGGGACTACACCTATACTCTCATCCAACTTTCTGATTTTAAAAATAGGTATGATACATGTATAGGAATGTCAATTACTATTAAATCTGTGGAGGGTGAAAACTATACCTGTCCAAAAAAATTATCTAAATCCTTGATTGAATTGACTGGTGAGCAATCTCCACCTTGGTCGAACTACTTTCTGTTTTTGACTTAGAAAAACTTATGCTATCCCTTACCTTCATAGTATGATTGTAAGTAACTGCTCGGTGAATGCATATCTCGGTGGCTGTGAAGGGTGTAAATTCTCTCTGTGATGTCGCTCGTTGTTTTAAAAGGCCATTTCAGTTGGAGTGGGGCCAGGTGCCGTTCATTCTGTTTTCTTTACGAGGACCGATAAATAGCCGCCGCTTCACGACCCGTCTGATTGAAGTCTTCCTCCGCCTCGAATGGATAGAGCTCGTTGTTTTTTGGGGACGAATTGAATTTGTCACAAAGATGTCACGATGAGAGATGAGGTGAGGCGACCCCCGGAGATGATTAGAAAACATGATTATACGTCCCAGCTGTGGCGAGCTAACGGTTTACGACAACTCCCGTCCCTGCCGCGTGCTGCACTTCACAATAAGATGCTAAGTAATCGCTGATCTTTCAAATCACATCACAATCACAATTTTTTTTCTGCATCACAAGGCACAGAATTATTGACAGCGACATTGTCCAATATCCATTAATCGGCCAATTTCTGTGAATTGTTAGTAACTTTTAGAATGACAGTACCTCTCTAAGTATTTATTTATACAACGTTTGCACATTCTGTCTGGTTTACATCTACAAACATACATATTTTATTAAAAACAGACTACTGTGAAGTGAAAGCAAAATGATACATGATTCTGTTAAATTTCAAAAAACAGGCAATTTTGTGGAACCCCTTTTTGCTACAATAACAGCAGCAAGTCTTTTGAGGTAGGACTACAAGATTTACACATCTAGAGACAGAACGTTTGGCCCATTCCTCTTTACAAAACAGCTCGAGCTCTGCCAAGTTAGACGGAGAGCGTTTGTAAACAGCAGTTTTCAGGTCAGGTTTATCCATCCATCTATTTTTATGGGCCAAATTATTTGTCAAATCCAATCTATATAGTGTGAGATTATTGTTTGGTTATATAAAAATATCTTCATCAGCATTAAAGGTGCATTGTATTGATGTTTTTTTTTTTAATGTGGAAAAAAACATTTACAAAAAGCCCACAATATTTTTTGCCTATTTGTCCATGTAGTCCCTTCCAAGTTTTTCCACAAACATGTTACATAATGCCCCTTTAACTCTTAAATACATAAATTGGTAAAACTAATCTCCATGGGGAAACGTCAAGCGTAATGCATGATTTAGTGTTTTGACCCAATTTAAAGCAAACCTCTCCCAAATATTTTGAATGTCGGCTCGCCAAAACCACTGATATCAACTTAGATATTTGACTCGATGTGCAAACATTGCTTGCAACCTCTGGCTGTTTTTAGCTCATGCTCCTCTGTGGAACTAGGTGTCATCCGCATGGTAAAATCTGTTTCGCCAATTTGCTATCCTCTACTTCGCTTCTGATCAATCCAAGGGCTCGGAGATGGAGTCAAACATTTCTAACTAGACCTCCCACATACACACATTCACGCACACACACACATTTCTCTCCTCGCTGGCTCGGTTATATCTGTCAAGACTGTGAAATGATTTGTTATGCAAACCATTATTCATATCTGACAACACGCGCAGTGGCTACTTCGATATTAATGGGCCCCTCACTGCGAAGTGCCTTTATTGATGTTGACAGCCACACCTTGACTTTACTGTCTACTCATCGCGTTCGGCAACTTGTAAAACTGACGGCCGTGAAAATTCAAGGTTATTTCAAAACATGTTACAGTCACTTGTGTGAAACCACGTTTTTTGACGTTTATGTGGTGCAGATGGGGCCATAATCCATTTGAACGTAAATCCTGATATTAAAACGATATAATGTCAATGGGATGGATATGTTGTATCTACTTTAGTGAGTAACCTTTAAACCAATGAGGTTGATTTGGTCCTCTGATAGAATCTACATTTCAATTTAAGTAACTTAAATTCTCTTTATTTACAAAATGTCATAGTCATACACATTCTATTTTCCAATGTTGATTGTTGCTTTTGCCAAAGAGAACTCCCAGGAAGTTTACAAGTAAGAAATATTTATCTACTTTGAAGAGAGAAGGGAGTAAGGTCGCCAGTACTGCAGACGTGTGCATGTTTTTAGTGGTGGGGGAAATCAGAAAATCTGAAAACTCCACTCAGAAAGACCCTGTTCCAACCGGGATTTGAACCCAGGATCTTCTTGCTGAGAAGTAAGAATGCTATCCACTCTGCCAACAATCAAAGTGTGTCGTGACTCTGGTGTGAAAGGCACTAAATTAAAGCTGCACTAACTGACTTTGGGATTTTGAAGCCGCGGACTCGCTGGCCTCTCTCTTTCTGCTCCCCTCCCCGCACCCACGAAGCTATCGCCCCCCACACACACCCACTGTTGGGACGGAGCTAGTGTCTCTCAATATGGATAATACATGGATATGGATTTGCTGTCTCGCTGTGTAAGCAGTAACCGGTGACGAAGACAAGGAAGCTTCAGGTTAGCTCCTCGGCTTGTTGTGCTAACTCAGCTGTCTGTGCTAACGGACCTGTAGATTTCTCACGAAAGTGGGGGCTAGTGGTTCGCTGTGATTGGTCACAATCTGCGACCCGAAACACATTCTCTTCCTTGTTTCATAAAAACTCGATCTAAAATATAATGTCACGCCAGCACAAATCTGCACTACTTTTTCTTCAAAAGGACGTATATCCCAATGCCCTACACGGACATGGATAGCATTTTAGTAATTAATACAAAAATAAAGTCAGTTAGTGCAGCTTTAATAAAGATTACTTACTACTTACAGGTTCAATTGTTTGTGGTTTGAAAGTCAGGTATTTCAGCTTTAAAGAACAATTTTATTTTTGCTATTCGCATTTCTTGGGTCATTATAATCATACTTTCCCATCCCTAGTCTGCAGCGGTGTTTTACCTTGGTTCCATTACTCACAGCTGTGCAGGCAGGGCTACAGATTCGTCAGAGTGGCAGCTCTGTCAGATGCACTTGTTTACTCTTTGAAGCTTTTTTCCAAGTTTAGATGTGAGATAATGAAATGTGACATCCTCCTGTCTGCTTCATAACATGGCGGACACGCTGGTCGGCTTGGATTGCTGCAGTATAATCAGGATGCTCGACCTGTTTAGACTACATATAATCACATGTTTATGCTGTGTTGTCCTCAAGTAAACCGTTGCCGTGCCGAATCTTGACTATTTTCCCCAGCGGTTGCATACAGAGAAATAGATGAGTGCTTGGGGGAAAAACTGAAGATTTAATTTAGGCCTGGAGCGTATGTAGTTTGCACTCTTACAAGGTTAAAAATCTTTTTAATTACAATCCAGGGCTGTAATTGAGATTTTAGACTTCATTCTTGCTTCTTTAATAAGGAGATTTTAGACTTGCTTTCCATTACGCTAAAGCTAAAGATTTATACTTGCTTCTTTAATATGCTGCAGATTTTATTGTATATAGTATAGAGTTATAGTTCACATTTCTTTTGCTGAGTTTTGTTTGCTTTTGGTCATTCCTACTGTTCTGTAACCGGTGATTCCACACTGAAATTTCCCCGCTGTGGGATTAATAAAAGATCTCTTAATCGATGGATATTTTCATGAATCCATTAGTGACTCGTGTTTTTCGACACGGGTCAAAAAACATAGCTCTGCAGTTTTGTAACAGCTACAGCGAGCGGGGCTTACATTTCCACAAACCTGACCTGGACATTGGACCTGCTTCTTGTTTCCATGGAGATTCAACCGATCAACTTTTTTTCTTAATGGCGACATGGTGTCACAGCTCACGGGGTATCTCTGTGCGAAGTTTGAATGCTCTGTTTGTATGTGCGTGTGTTTCAGGTGCTACGATTTCCCCTACCACTAAAAACAATAGACCTGTCATGCACCTCCATCGCTGTGTGAAGTGAGAAGAAAAATTCACACAATGATTGTAAAAAGTTTTGTGTCTGTGAATAAGGCGCCACTTACTACAATTGTTCAACACAATTTCCTCCCCCTAAAAACGGATCCAAAGTATGGCTTTAATATTCTTCCATCCAATCATCTCCTTGACATGCTGCTTCCGGAAAGTTACATACAGTCACGTTCAAAGCCAACCATTTGCAACCAATTATATTGTTTTTTTTTTCTTCTAATTCCCTCTGTAATTTTAAAGGCCTGTCTTGTACACTAAAACATTTGCAGAAGTCTAATTTGGTGTAAGATCAAAAGATAACTCAATCTCATTTCCATGTTAGCATGACACAACGAGGTCATCTTGTCCCAACAACTCCCATTTTGCCATCTCATGTTGCCTCCTGCTACACTTTGACATCCTTTTCTCTCTGCCGTTATAAAGCCGTATTTCTCATAATCTGCTCTCCCTACGGGCGTTTGTGCGGAGGAGAGAAATATTCTTTCCCCCTGCCCAACCAAGGTCAGTGCAGGCGCCACACAAAGCTTTAACCAAATTAATCCCCTACCTCTGGGGCTGGCTTCCATCTATCTGCACTGTAATGTGATAAGAGGACAGGACGGAGAACAGCCAACCGCTGGAAAAAGAACATTCATTTCATCAGCTGACATCAGAATTACACCTGAACCCTGAGGTGGCCGCCCGGTGCTTTAAAGAAATGTAAAAAACATAGCATCTTCTTCAGTGTTATCCGAAGGACTTGGATATGAGATCCGAGGTAAATCTGTGAGGATGACTTGAGTGAAAGCAACAGTCGGGATTGATACGCCAAGAGAGAGAGAGAGAGAGAGGAAGTATTAAAGCTGCACTAACTGACTTTATTTTAGTATTCATTACAAAAATGCAATCCATATCCATGCAATCCATTGGGATATACGTCCTTTTGAAGAAAAAGTAGCGCATGTTCGTGCTGGTGTGACATTATATTTTCGATCGAGTTTTGGTGAAACAAGGAAGAGAAAGTGACCAATCACAGCGGACCACTGGCCCCGCTTTCGTGAGAAAGGCCACAAGTCTCTTGTTAGCAACATAGTTAGCACAGACAGCTGAGTTAGCACAACAATCGGCAGAGGCTAACTTGAATCTTCTTGTGTCTTTGTTTCTGCTTACACAGCGAAACATCCATTGAAAAGAAAGTCTCGTCCTCTCCGTGCTTCCCGGTTCTGTCATGCTATGGTCACATCATCCACGTGTAAAAGTGCCATATTGTTCCATATTGTGAAAAGCTAGCTCCGAAGCTAACAACAGCACAGGGCACAGAATGCGGGGTAGGGGGTAGTGGGGGGCGAAAGCTCCGTGGGTGCGGGGAGGGCGAGCAGAGAGAGGGAACGCATCGTTCGAGTTTGAAATTTTCTCCAAATCAGTTAGTGCAG
The DNA here is from genome assembly GCA_964034765.1 of Knipowitschia caucasica. Lineage (NCBI taxonomy): Eukaryota > Metazoa > Chordata > Actinopteri > Gobiiformes > Gobiidae > Knipowitschia > Knipowitschia caucasica. The sequence continues at coordinate 13,366,045 of OZ035837.1, read as the reverse complement.
CTTTAAGCCATTAATGCCCATCTCTGACAACTTTCACAATAACATTTTTGAACTAGGGATGTTAGTAATATGCATCCATCCATGTTCTTCCGCTTTATCCGTTGCCGGGTCACAGGGCAAAAGTCACACACTTCTTCCAGCTCATACAGGAGGAATCCCAAGGTGTTCCCAGACCAGGCCGAGAGGCATGTCTTCCCCGGGGTCTCCTCCCGGTGGCCTCCCGGTGGCCCAGAACCATTCTCCAGTCAAAATCTCAATTTTGTGATTCATTGCAATATTTTGTATCACAAGGGATTATCAATATGCTAATATTGATGAGCTAATATATTATCCACTCAGCACATCAAGCTAATTTTCCTCTACTGTCACCCTCTTGAATAAATGAGGGATTACATAATTTTCTTGGGTTCTCTTTGTGAAAGTCCAAGCAGTTATAGTGTACTGCTTGAATCCTATATACATTTATATCATTATCCATTATTTTTGGAGAGTCATGTTTCATCGGCACCACTAGCTTATAGTTATGTGTGGTCTCACCTTCACAATGTTTTGAAAGTAGTAGTAGTAATAGTAGTAGTATTTGGTCCTGGTTGCATATAGAGCTCGCCCCATGGGTTTGGAGCTCTCCTTTACAATGCCTTTGAAGTAGAAGTAGTAGTGGTAGTGGTAGTATTAGTTAGATAGAGCATTTCTTATTATGGTGTCTTGCATACAAGGATGCCCAGCCCACACGGGCTTATAAGACACCATTAACACAGAGACACAGACCAACATCAGGCACAAAAACAAAATCTTACATTAATGACTACTGCTTCTTACAAGCTTTACTTAAAAAAGACAATTGAAACACTTAACTTCCAAATGAAAATTTAATCTTGACGTTGTCACTGCAGCAGAACAGATCAGGATCCTGGGTGAACGTTTCATGAAACAACTTGATTCGAAATTTGTCGTACTATCTAACAAAAAATGCGCTTCACTTTCCACTTCATTGAGTTCACAAAATACATGGTTTCTTCTCCTCAGGGGTCTGTGAAAACCTCCCTGTAGTAGTGGTAGTAGTAGTCGTTGTCATCATAGTTTATTCCTGCCTAAGAAGGAGAGGGGATACTCTGAGAAATCCCGGGCGGCACGGTGGCTGAGTGGATAGCACTCTTGCCTCTCAGCAAGAAGGTCCTGGGTTTGAATCCCGGCCGTACCAGGGCCTTTCTGAGTGGAGTTTGCATGTTCTTCCCGTGTCTGCGTAGGTTTCCTCCGGGTACTCCGGTTTCCCTTACCACTAAAAACATGCACAATAGGTCTGGCATGCGCCTCCTGTACTGGCGACCCCGCTCCCATCTCTGTGTGGAGTGAGAGGACAAATGCCCAAAAATAATAACAACTGTAAACCGCTTTGTGACTCTGGTCTGTGAAAGGCGGTATATAAACAAAGATTACTTGCTTAGAAATGTATCTGCTTAATGCCTAGCGTACATCGGACTGGCAACTGATTATATCCGTTGCATATGAGTTGCTGCCCCGCACACATCGACAATCTGACGAAAACGGGCAACTCCCAGTAGCAGACCAGTCTCGGGAATAACAGAGCAGGGAATATGCATCGACAGCAACTGTCCGTCACCTACAGTGTGTTTTCTGACATAAACTGTTGCGGGCTCGCAATACACACACGTTGTCGGAGCGGCGCATGGAGCGCGCACATCGGGTCATATCTCCGAAACTGAGGACAACTAGTTACCGAAAAGTAGAACACGGGCAACTGACTGAAACTGGAGACCGACTGATCATCTCCAGTTGTAAGAGCGCGCACATCGACCGATTTTGGCAACTGATCATCTCCCACCATCTCCTCTCAGTTGCCAAAAGCCGCCTTGCAACTAGTTGCCTCCAGTTTCTCTGTCGATGTACGCTAGGCTTTACATCACTTACACATGCAATAATAACATGAAGGACAAGCTGATTGTAAGACACATGGTTAAAATGCTAAGGCTAAGGTGAGGTGAGGCTAAAGCAAGGCCAAAATGTCCCTGAATGGATTGGAATGCTGAGGCTTGCCTGTGTTTGCAACCTTTGTTAGAGACTAAGTGTACTCAGTCTGAATAAGTATATGAGGCTGCATCACGTGGCTGAGCCAAGACCCTGCACGATCCAACGTCTGGGAGCCACAGCCTAGCAACTTCTCTATGTTGAAGCTGGAGGCTATTAATGAATCGAGGTCCACTCAAACCTGGAGCTGAGGTTTGACTGTTGAGTATAGACGGCCAGGCCTCTCGGCCCTCCATTTTCCCCCGGAGGGCCGAGAGAGAGCATACAATACAATTTATTCTTGTATAGCCCTAGGTCACAACAGAAGTCATCTCAGAGGACTTAACAAAACCATTGAAATCACCAACACAGAAAGCACACACAGAAGAAAATGTCCATACATGGACTTGGGGAGAACTAGGGAAACCCACAGGGAGGGAGACCCATTTGAGAAAGGGATCCGCTCCTCCGGACGGACAGGCTAATGATCTAGGACCCAAGCTAGCTACAGAACGTGGACCAGTGGCCGCTGAACGTGGACAGGTCCGGTGCAGGACTGAAGCACTGCAGGGCAGTCCGCAGGTGTAGATGAAGGAGGCATAGAGGTGATGTTCTCCCCACACAGCGTCCTTTGGAAGAGAGCTTCAAAATGGAGCTGCGAGAGTTTTGTCACTTCTTGGGCCGCCTCCCCCAGGGAGGCAGAGGTCTTATCAGAGCGGTGAAAGGGCAGCATGCAAAAGAGTCATTTTCATATTCCCTACAAATGTATGTTCATCTGATTGGGGTGAAGTCTGTGCCTCACCAGTCACTAACTTCACCGTCACTGATAACATTGAAGGATAGAACGGGGCCAAATGAACATGCTTTATACAACAGCATGATGTGTCTGTGTTCGCATGGCGCCGTAAAGATGGCGCCGTGGCAAGAGCTCTGGTGTGTATCGTCGGTGCCACTGGGGTAGTCTTGCACAGTTTTTCCAATGTGGTTTTACTGCAAATGGCAAATAAATGAATCTGAATCTGATCTGAACAGAATTTCTATTGGAAAAATCAAAATGCATTAGCTATGATACAAACATCTTCAAAGCTGCACTAACTGATTCTGAGACATTTTCAAATGCGACCGCTGTCCTCCATCTCTCTACTCGCCCCCCACTACCCCGCTCCCCCTCAGCCTGTGCCCTGTGCTGTTATTAGCTTTGGAGCTAGCGTCTCACAATATGGAACAATATGGCACTTTTGCACGTGGATGGCGTGACCATCGAATGACAGAACCAGCGCAGAGAGGACGAGACTTTCTTTTGGATGGCTGTTTCGCTGTGTGAGCAGTAACCGGTAACGAAGACACAAGTCAGATTAGCCTTGGCTAATCTGACTGGCTGTGCTAACCTCAACCGTCTGTGCTAACCAGTGGGGGCGGGTCCCAGCTCAAAAGTGGCCAAAATGACGTGCGCTGACATGCTTGCAATACCACCCCGGGCCGATGGGGGTGGACCCAGAAGAAGAATTAGCTAACATATAGCATTGGCAGACCTCTCAAAAACGTCTTTACAGGATGGTCCAAAAGTTGGCTCTTGGCCCAAAGCTCCCTTCCACATGTGTGTCAATGCTGAGGGGTTTTTTGCGGTGAATTTATGAAGTCTCTCGTTCAAATGAATGGAGCTGCGCCGGCTGACGCATGTGCAGATGCGTTTTTTCAAAATGTTCTTGTGGGCGGAACCTTTGATGTGAGCAGTCAAATGTTGCACGTCTTTTACCAGTCTGTGGTAGCTACTGCTGTGTTCTTCGGGGTTGCGTGTTGGGGTGGCAGTCTGATCTCGAGAGACTGTAACCGGATTGACAGGCTGATCAAGAAGTGTGTCTCTGTGCTGGAGAGAAGGATGAGGGCTCTAATGCAGGGCATCCTGGGTAACTCCAGACACCCTCTGCATAACACTATGGCCGCTCAGAGGAGTAATCGCAGAAACAGGATCCTATCGCTACGCTGCCGAACGTAACGTTTCAAAAGATCCTTTGTTCCTTCGGCTGTCAGACTGTATAACAAACCTGACTGACTGTCAAACCTGACTAACTGTACTACAACAACAAGAAAAGAGTCTTCTGCTGCTGGACACCTGAATTTCTCCTATGGGGGATCAATAAAGTATTTATCTATCTATCTATCTACCACTCGCGGCCATTTTGGATAGCTCCAGTAGAGCACATTTTTTGGGCCATTAGTTTGAACGGCGGAGATAGGCGTGACTCTGTCCGTTAATATATGCAGTCTATGGTGCTAACAAGAGACCTGTGGCTATTCTCAAGAAAGCGGGGGCCAGTGATCCGCTGTGATTGGTCAAAATCCGGTCTCGAAACTTGTTTCATGAAAACTCGATCTAAAATTAAATGACACGCCAGCACAAACATACGCTACTTTTCCTTCAAAAGGACGTATATCCCAATGCACTGCATGGATATGGATTTTTGTAAAGAATACAAAAATAAAGTCAGTTAGTGCAGCTTTAAAGTAACTTAGCTAACATATATTTACAAAGATGAGTCAGAGGCCAAAAATAAAGACGTGAAAAGTAGAACTTTACTCTTTTGAGAGCGAGGAACAAGTTATCTGAAGCATAAAACATCTTCTCTTCTCATAAGATCTCATTATCATATCAGTGTGCCTCAGGTTTGTGTTACAAGGTCAACACATCTGTTGCATGGGTTGCTAGGGTCATCTGTTGCTATAGGTGCATCTTTCAAAACAGTGCATCTTTTGAATCAGAGCACAACTTTGTCTGTTACACAAATTGTTTTTGTCAAACTTCACTCGAGGATTTCTTACACAAGGAGACATCACTGCTGACCAGTGATACTCAGACCACTGCTGACCACCTGCTGACACCTGCTGACCCCTTCTGTCCGGACTGTGAGACAGTTGACCAAAAAACGTGAGCTTTTCCACTTTCCCTGTTCTGTCCCTATGTGTTTGGCCTGTTACTCAGACACACAGTGACTTGGATCGAAGTTAAAGCAGGTTTATGTGACTTTAGACACATGAGGAACAACATTTAACAACATTTATTCACATCTACTTACATGTATGGACATCGGTCATCCGCCCCTTATAGACCAATGGTTCTCTGTGTTTTTTGTCATTGCATTTGCTGTGTTTGAACTGTGTGACTCTTTGATCTGTGTTGGTGAATCCACAACTGTGTATAGTCCTCAGAGATAACTACTGTTGTGATTCATGGATATACAAAAATACATTGAACTGAATTGAGTATTAGTGGTGTTGGGCTGTCAGCTTCCGCAGGTGCATCACAAAGTATCAATGAAACAATAATAAACCAAAGTGTAAAGTACATGAAACCACAGCCCTGCAGCTGTTACACTTATTTAAAGCTGGGATACCTAACTTTCAAACAACAAAATCTGAGTTCCTGCCTCTAATAAAGTTTGGTGCCTCTGTCACAACTTTAGTTCAGCTTTATCAGACAGTGAGGTGAAAAGATAGAACCACCCTCACTCAGCCAATGAGCTCTCTGCCCTGAGAGTGAGATAGTAGGTTTCTTTCTTACAAGTATGAGCCTCATTGTAAGATGTATATCAAACAGTATGTTGTGGTCTGTTGGTAAGGTTATGAAACAAACAAAAGTATATGTAGCCCGTCTTTTAACATACCTTATCTAACATTTTTTACACACAAGATTAAAACTTCTGATAGAAATGTACTGTTTTGAGAGTGAGGAACTCATTATATGGATAAGTTTCTTTTATGAAACCCCCCTCAACTGAGCAAAATCTTGAACAAAATGTGTTTTGACGGTAATTGGGTAAAAAAAGGTTCTGAATGAGTGAATAAATATTATATTCTCAAAAACAATTAAATGAAGAATGTGGTGAATCTCTATTGTGTGAAATGTTTGCAGTGATGTTTGACATGTCCTGTTCCTCCACAGATCCTTGTGCTCCTTCTCAATAAAACCTCGTGGACAGTACTCTGCTTTTAAGCTAAGTCCTCACTCTCTGACACTATGCCTAAGTCTAAGTCTAAGTCTCGCTCTGCTCCCAAGCGCCCTAAACCTTACTCTCCTCCTGCTGTCCCGCGCTTGGTCCCTGTGTCTTGGCTCCGCACTGTTCACCCTGGCAGGATCCTCTCTCGTCCTCCTCCCTCTGCTTATTCTCTTCCTCCTCACTCTGCTCCTCCTTTGCCCTCCTCTGCCCCTCCTCCTCCTGGGTGTCTTCAGCTTACCTCTCTGACTGACTCTTGGTTCGCTCCTGTTCCGTGCGTCCGTAAAGTTCCCAGACGCACTCCTCAAATCTCTAAATCTACCTCTGTCCCTATTGCCCTGCAGTCTGAGCCCACACCTGCCATCCCTGGACCTTCCTCTGCCTGGGCGGTGTCTGAGAAGGCCCAGAAGCACAAGCGCAAAAGGTCACGTGAGCCGGACGCCAAACATCCACCCAAAAAGCACAAGTCTTGTTAAGAACTGATGCACTCTCTGCTTTGTTTCGTTTAAGGAGCAGAGAGGAACTGGGGCTCACAAGACCGTGTCCTGGTGATGGGTGATGTATGACTTTGTAAATATGTACATAGTTGGATCCCAGTTTGATCCCTTCTAAAAAAACACAAAAAAATATTACGTTTGTTGTTGTTCTCTTTTGCCGGATCACGTTTGATCCTTTATATAGGTTACTTTTGTGACTGTTTTTACCGGATTCACGTTTGATCCTTTATATAGGTTTGTTACTGTTAATATTGTTGTGTTCCCGTTGTCAATTCCGTTGGATTCCTTAAAAAATCAAAAAAAATGACAGTTTATGTCTGTGACTGTATTATTTTTGTGGTGTTGCAAGTGGTCAGATCTCTGTTTGATCCCTTTAAAAAACACTAAAGAGACCTCAACCAGTCAAGATGCAAAAACTGCTGCCAGTGGTTAGAAATTAGAAGAGGAGCCACTGAAGCCACAACATTAGCCTGTCTTTTATCCATCCCAGCATGTCCAATATACTCTAACACCCAGCGGCTACTCCACCTCTGCTGCTGTGACCTGTCCTCCTCCACCCAGCGGCTACACCACCTCTGCTGCTGTGACCTGTCCTCCTCCACCCAGCGGCTACTCCACCTCTGCTGCTGTGACCTGTCCTCCACCCAGTGTTTACTCCACCTCTGCTGCTGTGACCTGTCCTCCTCCACCCAGCGGCTAAACCACCTCTGCTGCTGTGACCTGTCCTCCTCCACCCAGCGGCTTGTTAGGATTTAGCAGACAGAGACGGATCGTGGTGTGCCAAACTCTGGAAGTTTATTTAAGTTTCTCTCAAGTTCCACTGGTTTACTCTGTTTCTTTCTCTCAGACAGAATAAAGGCAGTACACAGTTTATATAGTCATTGTCACGTCACACATCGAAAGACATACGTGTCACAAAGAGACAGTCACATCATAGTCATAACATGGAGTCCTTGTAGAGTCCTTGTACAGTCCTGCACGTAGGCCATATTGCTATCTAATACTAATAGGCTACACCACCTCTGCTGCTGTGACTTCCACCTCCTCCCCCCCAGCAGCTACACCACCTCTGCTGCTGTGACAAGTCCTGCTCGATCTAGCGGCTACTCCACCTCTGCTGCTGTGACCAACAGTGCTGTTGCATTTTAGTGACTTTGTTTGCTAATTTTAGAACTATGTATTTCTTTGTATTTTTTATGGATGCATGTGTCTATCCATCTATAGCTTTGATTCACAGGTTTGCTCTGTAGGGATGAAAAAGTAAGCATACAGTGAGACTTTCTCATTGAAAATGGCCCAATCAGGAAATATACTGTGCAGGTATCGTATAAAGTTTTGTCTTCACTTGTGATGTAGCACGGTAAATTAATTGTTTTTCATGACCAGAGAGGTGAAACAGATGAGTTCAGACAGTGGAGAGACGGAGTGGAGGAGGAGGGTTACATCCATGTGTTCAAATCAAAAATCAGGTAAATCATTGTGTGAACATTCCATTTGTCTCTTGAAGTGTGCGTCACTTAATGCATTATTGTATTATTTATAGGACACAGCAGTGATCAGAGCAGATTCATGTCAGATGTAATAAATATCAAAGCAGATGCCACAAATTCTTCCAGTTGTTGCAACAGGTGCCACAGATGAGCTGTAGCTCTAGCAGCGGCCGATGCCACAAAATGAGCCTGTCCATCTCTGTATCCCAGCGTGTCCAAGTTTCTTATATAATATATAATATGTACTGCCTGTATGTGGTATTCAACTTTGATTCACAGGTTTCTTCCATCCAGGTTTTCTCATTGAGCTTAAAAAGAGGAATAAGGACAAACTATGTGAGTATAGTTTAAGTTAGGTTGTTATCACATTCGATTATTGTGATGAAGAGCTGATAATTCATGTGTCTGTTACTTTTTGACCAGTGAGGAGTCCAGACAGTGGAGAGGCAGAGTGGAGGAGGAGGGTTATCCACGTGTTCACATTGAACACAGGTAAATCATCACATGAACATTCCATGTGTCCCTCCTCCCAATTCAATGCATTGTTGTCTTATTCAGGACAGATAGCAGTGACCAGGTGTCACAAAAACATATAACAGTTAAGATGCCACAGGGGAGAACCAATGCATATGCCAGAGGGAAAACCAGAAGAAAAAAAGACATGGAAAGTTCCAGAACAGATGCCACAGAGCAGCTGTGAGACTGACAGAGGTGACCAGAGCCATGTAAGACAGTGGAGAGACGGAGTGGAGGAGGAGGGTTCAGCCCATGTGTTTCTATCAAATACAGGTAAATCATTATGGACTTATTCATGTGTTGTTCCTCCCTCTTCATTGCATTTTTGTCTTAATCATTAGGACACATAAGATAAAATACAAGGTCCCAGAAAAATACTGGACCAGTTGCTGCAAAACTTGAAAGATGCCAGATGTCACTAGAGATCCAGAGGGCTGCTGGTGGCTGAGTGGATAGCAAGAAGGTCCTGGGTTCAAACCCTGCTCGGCCTTTCTGAGTGGAATCTGCATAGATTACCTCCGGGTGCTCCAGTTTGTCCTGCACTAAAAACATGTCCTAACCAAGTCGAGCATCACCATCTGAGCCAGTTTTCAACAACTTTGACCTTTATCTAAATTATTCTAATAAAGCAAACAAACTTGATTTTCTTCTCTTACTTTCTTGGGGCAGCGACAAAGTAATGTAACTAATGTAAAATACATTTTCAAAATAACTTATCCAACACTGACGTTGGCTCAAATCTACAGTTTCTAAAACATGCCCTTGTGGGAGACTGACACATGATTTCTTTGAACCAGTTTCTTTGAACTTGTGATGCAACACTGACATTTCCCCACTCTGGAAAGAATAAAAGATCTCTTTCTTTCTTAAATTTTTTTGGGATTTTTTTTTTTACAGTTCATGAGCATCATATTAATACTGTACAAATATACCAATCATAATGCTATAACAGAAACAATAATACAGTCGGAGCAAAACAGACCAACATACTAATACTATGCTTAAATCCTATGTAATATTATTATTACTATTATCATTTTCATTGGAGGGCCATGTATCATTGGCACAACTAAATCAAATGGATCGGCTTACTCGAGTGGAAACCCACTTTGGTTGGCCTGCGGCTCACAAGTCAACTGCAATTTGGCATTCCACCATAATCACCAACAAAAAATGTCCACGCACCAATAATAAAGACATCGTCAGACATCATTATCACTGGAATGCATTTCATCGCCCCTTTTCCATGAGAAGATCCTGGAAAGAAAACCGCCAACACATTAAAACAAACAAGCAAGGCATTTTATGAGACCAGAGGACAGTAATGTTGCAGCGCATTGACAGAACGGAGGGAAAAAGTGTTGAATCAGCACGCGGCAAGAGCGAATGGGTCTGATGTATGGCCACGGCGGTGCCCTCGTGACATTTCCATCAGCCCATAAAGACTTAATGGACGGGGTATTGTCACGTGAAAAAAAGAAGCAGAGCCAAGCCGCCAAGAAACCACTCAAAATTCACAAAATGGAGGTCTGATGGAAAGGAAGGAGGTCAGACAGCAAGTATTTTATTACAAGTGACGTATTGTCAGGTGAATGGAGGAGTACGCGACTTGAAGTGTGGCTGAACAGCTTTTTGATTGTGGAGATAGACTTTGAAATGAATGGAAGAAATTAGAGAAAAAGCGAGAAAGAAATCTCCTTGCTTTACGTTGTAAGGGGGTTGTTTCTTTCCTGGTTGACAGTTATAAGCATTTAGTTTACAGCATTATAACATAGTAAGAATTAATTTAAAATGTTATGCAAAATAAAACAATATAAACATTAAACAACAAACAAAATAAACAGAAATAAATCCAAAAAAGAGGCTGGACGAAACAGACGCTAATTTGAATCCAAGATCAAAATTGTTAGTAACAAGATTATTTTTATACATAGAGTTAAATGCAATATTGTGGAGTAAATGTATTGACATATTTCTGTAAAAAAGGAATCTATAAATCATGTTATTTGTATAGCACAATTCCTATACAAACCCAACCCAAAGTGTTTCACCATAGCACACAGGAGCTAAAGTTTATCTATATGCTCAGCTAAATAGATAGACTGTTCCGGATTATAGCTGCATGAATTTGAAATGCAGCTCCCCATGTTAAATCCTGTCTCTGGACACCAGCAGGAGGCCAGTCCCTGTGCACCTAAGAGTTGAAGAGGACAGTCCCTGTGCTCCAAGTTGCTTCATATGATATGGCACTCACAGGAATCCAGCACAGAGACCTGAAAACTGGACTAAAATGATCGTCTTACTTTCTGGTTCCAGTCAGGAGTTGAGCTCCAGCGGCTGACGGCAAATCCCAATTTATTATACAAAAATTGAAACAAATTTTGCTACATTGAATTTTGGTGTCAAACATGCGATCTGGGAAAACTCGTTGGATGTCGCGCTGGCATGTTCCGAGTAAGTAGTGAAAATAGGTCGAGTGAAATTTTTTTTGGCTAAATTGTGTTTTCATTAAATAATTATTATATAACATCTTGTCTTTAATCTCTGAAAATATCTAGGTGAAATTCACTAGTTTTATACAATAAAAATGGTGATATGTTTTGATAAACGTTACGTTACATCCTCCGCTCTGGCCCCGGGAGCAGCTGCGGCCGCTGTGTGACAGCCGCTTTGACAAGAGAGCTCAGTGATCGCACAGCCGCCTGGGCTCCGAGCGGGGACCATAGACAGGCGGACAGGACCATAGACAGAACCATACGCGGACAGAACCATTGACACGTGTTCAGACAATCCCCAGCTTGTTGCAAGTCCAGGTCTCCCCCGTGTCTCCTATGCGCAACCAAAACTCACAAAATTAAAGCTCGGGTACCTAATTTCTCCTTGCATTAAACATTCTTGGTGGTTGTGGATATTTATACTGCGTGATTGGATAGAATAAAACTGGCATTGTCTAATACTGTACATACAGTGCCTTAGGAAAGTATTCGGCCCCCTTGAACCTTTCAACATTTCGCCACATTTCAGGCTTCAAACATAAAGATATAAAATTTAAATTTTTTTTGTCATGAATCAACAACAAGTGGGACACAATCATGAAGTGGAACGAAATGTAGTGGATAATTTAAACTTTTTTAACAAATAAAAAACTGAAAAGTGGAGTGTGCAATATTATTCGGCCCCTTTACTTTCAGTGCAGCAAACTCACTCCAGAAGTTCAGTGAGGATCTTTGAATGATCCAATGTTGTCCTAAATGACTGATGATGATAAATAGAATGCACCTGTGTGTAATCAAGTCTCCGTATAAATGCACCTGATTTTGATAGTCTCATGGTTCTGTTTAAAGCGCAGAGAGAACCACGAAGACAAAGGAACACACCAGGCAGGTCCGAGATACTGTTGTGGAGAAGTTTAAACCCGGATTTGGATACAACAAGATTTCCCAAGCTTTAAACATCTCAAGGAGCACTGTGCAAGCAATTATATTGAAATGGAAGGAGTATCAGACCACTGCAAATCTACCAAGACCCGGCCGTCCCTCCAAACTTTCATCTCAAACAAGGAGAAGACTGATCAGAGAGGCAGCCAAGAGGCCCATGATCACTCTGGATGAACTGCAGATAACTACAGCTGAGGTGGGAGAGTCTATCCATAGGAGAACAATCAGTCGTGCACTGCACAAATCTGGCCTTTATGGAAGAGTGGTAAGAAGAAAGCCATTTCTCAAAGATATCCATATCCATGTCTCGTTTAAAATTTGCCACAAGCCACCTGGGAGACACACCAAACATTTGGAAGAAGGTGCTCTGGTCAGATAAAACCAAAATCGAACTTTTTGGCTGTTTGTGAATGGTTCACAAATAGACGTATCCAGGTGTTAGAATGGCCAAGTCAAAGTCCAGACCTGAATCCAATCGAGAATCTGTGGAAAGAGCTGAAGACTGCTGTTCACAAACGCTCTCCAACATCAGTGAGCTTGAGCTGTTTTGCAAGGAAGAATGGACAAGAATTCCAGTCTCTCGATGTGCAAAACTGATAGAGACATACCCCAAGCGACTTGCAGCTGTAATTGCAGCAAAAGGTGGCGCTTAAAAGTATTAGCGCAAGGGGGCCGAATAATATTGCACGCCCCACTTTTCAGTTTTTTATTTGTTAAAAAAGTTTAAATTATCCAATAAATTTCGTTCCATTTCACGATTGTGTCCCACTTGTTGTTGATTCTTGACAAAAAATGTAATTTTTTATATCTTTATGTTTGAAGCCTGAAATGTGGCGAAATGTTGAAAGGTTCAAGGGGGCCGAATACTTTCGAAAGGCACTGTATATAATGTTCAGTAACTTACAAAGAGAAAGACAATAAAAAAGAAGAGGAAAAGTTTAGTAAAACAAATTCAATTCATTGAATTTTGAAATCATTCTTGATTTTCATCTAATTACTGAGTGTTGTGTGTAATTGGTGCCAAAGTAACAACTTTTACAACATAGTGACTAAAATAAGTGTGAGCCATAACTGAGTAATTCAAGTGTAACATGTTATATTTGATTGTGGTGATTCTATTTAGAATGTGTCTTTAAACCTGTTTTTCTCAGAATTCTGTTTCATAAAACCATGTTAATACGCTGACTTCAGATAATAACTTTTGTTACAGACCTGCTATGATAAAAGGGAAAATAGATTTGAAAAGTGATTGAAAGCAGATGGTGTCAGAATCTTAAGTTGGTCAAATTTCACCATGTTTTCCCAGATCGCATCACATATTGTCAACAAGTTTGTTTTTTTACCTCAACAGATCCTTGAAGAGGACCCGGTCACAATAATCAAGAAATAACTGCATTTGAATATTAGTTCACAAATCTGCCTATATGTAAAACACTGCATACTTTACGTACCAATATCTATACTGTGTTGAATGAATACTTCTGAAACTACCCTAGTCCAGGACACATCTACAGTCTGTCCATGTGAGTGTGTCTATACTTGACAGTAATTCAATAATTGTAGAAGTAGTAGTGGTAGTAGTAGCAGTAGTAGTAGAAATAGTGGAAGTAGCAGATTTCTCCAGCCGAAGAAGGATAGGAGATGCTCTGGGACATTTATCTGCTTAATTCCTGGGAACTTGATTAATTGGTTTGCCTTTTATTTCATTATTTTATCTTCTATAGGCAAATCAACAATCCCTCAAAGTCCTTGAAGGCGAAAGTTTGAAATCAATCCTAGTTTTGTCCTCAAAGTAGAAACTTCATCACTTTGGCAGGGTGGTGATCTGGATTTAGCCCCAATTGGTGATGAAGAAATGGTGAAAGTACAAGTAAAGACAAAATGAATAATTCTGCTCTTCAGACATGGACCTTTTCCCCTGCTCAAAACGATCCAAAAGAGAGCATATTTCTCATAAAGAACTCTTGACGATCCACGCTTCAGGGCAGTGACACTATCAACACCAAACAGAGCCGTGTTTTACCAGCACATCTCACCGCAAACAAGTCACAGCAAAAAGTCTGCTCCGTCCCTGGAGACTAAAAACTTGGGAGCTGGGAAACTCAAAGGCGACGCAGTGCAAATATACAACTTTTGAAGATTAAGAGAAGCTGAGTTGCGAACGTTTTCCTTTGATAGTAGCTGCCACGGACAAAGTAAGACCACATTCACAGGACATAAGCTGTAAGTACATTCTATATTTTGTGTCTTTGAGATGTCCATTGTTGCATTACACTTTATAAAATCCCTAAATTGAAATATGGAGCTTGAGGTTGGTTGAGAGTCCTGTGGCGTAACCATTGCGACTCATCACATGAAACAAAAAACTGGTGCAAAGTCCAACGTCTTCTGTCGGTGGAAATCAAGGTAGAAAAAAAATCCAGAAAACATTTTGAAAGTGGGGCTATAAATCCACAGACGTAATTCTTCCAGTTGAAAGGACATTATTCCGTAAGATTAATTTGACCAGTTTGTGAAGGCAATTGACATTCAATAATGGGATGGCTCAACATTAAATATGGCAATAAATCCAAAAATCTTCAATTGCGGCCTCGCTGTTTCCAGTAATTTTGCACCGTGTTTATAATCCAACAACATCATATAACCACTAGTAAAAACTAGACAGTTACCTTTATCTAAAGTCAGAAAAAAAGTTGTGTGGTTTGTTTGATATTTCTGAGACATTACAACACCATCAAAATAAGGAACATCTAAAGCAAGCCGTTGTAGATCCCGTTAGCCCTCGGGAAGCGAAGCAGGGCGTGGTATGGTGGCTCTCAATGTCCAATCATAATCCTTTAATGGTTTCCTCAACCATTTGGTGGGTCACCTTTTGAGTCACTATATCTACTTGAAGCTTGGAACTGAAATCTACCTCTTTGGGGCATCTCTTTTTCTCTTTAGCCACTTTTACCATCAAAATGCATCTTAACCATTTGGTAAAGGCCATGAATAAAAAAAAAAAGTGGTTAAAATAAGAATTATTTGTTTATCTTAGAGAATCCAAAAATAAATTGCTTTCTTCAAGGGGTGAATATTAAAGGGTTAATTTTGTATTCATCTTCTACTTTTATATACATATAAAACTTCCATACTTGTAAACTGTCTCTGTCTGTGTGGAACTTTGGAAACTTGTTCTATAAAATGTACTGTATAAATAAAATGGATTGGATGATTTGATAACATTTGGAAATTTTCACCCCACGTCATGACCTACCATGTCAGCCAAGTCAAACAGTGCCCATGTTTGAGCCCCATGCTTCTGCCCCTGATGCCTGCATGGCTCCCCCTGCCGCAGCCTCTTCCCAGACGTGACGGAGTTCTTGATGGATGGCCGACAGCTTGCTCACTCATTGTCTGCTGAGTCTGCTCCCACATCCCCCGGAGCTCCATCATTTTTAGTGAGCGAGAGCCATGTGGGACCCCAGCTCTTGTGCCGACAACTAACACACATCGAGAGAGACGCCGATTTGTGTTGTACCAAATGAAAGAGAAATGAAATCCACTTCCCCTCCGCGCAGCAGATGGAGCGATTCATCTTTTTGTGGGGTTTGAAGTGACAAAATCAAATCTAATGAGGAAACTAGATCTGCATGCACAAATTGAATCAAAAGGCTTTTAAATCCCAATGGCGGTTTTGTCTTGTCGCGTGGATGCCGTGCGGATGATGGGAAAGCGATTGTTTGTTCCCGTCTGTGTGTGAAAAGCGCTTGACGTGTGTGGCTGAGCTGGTGGAGACAAGGATATTAAAAGTTGGTGGTCTCACTTTTTTTTTCTATAATTATGTGTCATTTCTTGCCAATGCAGGAGCGTCTAAGAACACTGAAGATCCAGGATTGGTCATCCTACTCCCATTGCATTTTGTGTGTTTGAACTGTTTGATTCTTCCATCTGTTTGTAAAATCCTCCGAAACAACTGCTGTCACTATTTAGGGCTATGCTGTTGTGTCATAGAGCAAGTCATGTACTCCATCTATTAAGAGCATCCATATTGGGACAGTGCTTGTACATTTGGGTCCTGGGTTCGATTCTACGGACGCCTTCTGTATGAAGTGAAAGTTCTGCCGGGTGCTCATGTTTCCTCTACCACTACTTTAACATATCTTTTAATACAAGGAATAGCCTCTTGAGATGCATCATCTCGTTTTTAGGAGGGTCCTCAAAAATAGCAACACAAGTAGCAGCAGTGGTTGTCAAATAAATGCAGTTACAGTATAATAATAGAAAACAGAA
Source organism: Knipowitschia caucasica (assembly GCA_964034765.1). Lineage (NCBI taxonomy): Eukaryota > Metazoa > Chordata > Actinopteri > Gobiiformes > Gobiidae > Knipowitschia > Knipowitschia caucasica. The sequence goes on along the minus strand of OZ035837.1, from coordinate 13,349,816 downwards.
CAAGTTACAGTAAATAAATTCAATAAAATAAAAGACAAAACAAAAAAATAAAAAAAAGACAGAAACATTCACACACGCCACAGCTCTCAGAAGTCAGAAGTCACCCAACTCCTCAAACTAGGACAGTCAAAACCAAAGGATATAATGTTTAAAAGAAAGTTCAGAAGCAGTTACAGACATTACACAGATGCCTTAGTACAGCAAGTTTAAAAAGAGGAAAAGTTTAAGGAGAGAATAAAGGCCGGAAGGAGATTCCAGTCGTATGGAGCATATTGGAAAACATATTTGCCAAGTTATTTTTTCTCATGAGGAGTGTGAAAGAAAAGATGGTTTGTGCGACAAATATTATAAGAGGAATTAAAAAGGATTAAATATTGCTTTAAATGAAGAGGATAATCCAAAAAATAACATTTATAAATGAAAAACAATCAGTGAGAGTGACGTCTTTGGGACAGAGAGAGACTACTACTACTACCACTAAAAACATGTACAGTATAGGCCTGGCAGGCATATGTATGGGAAAATATCCACAACAATTGCACTTTGTGACTGCCAGGTGCAAAAGGTGCAATATAATTGAAGATGACTTAATTACTTTACATAGACCATAAAATAGTAATGATGGCTTCTGTAGCAGCAGCAGCAGCTATCTGAGAGACATCAGAGACGTCCCCCCAGCATGTCCTGTGTCTTCCCCATTGGGAGCAGGTCCCGGCTCAATACCACCCCAGGCCGATGGGGATGGACCAGGAAGAAGAATTTGCCAATGCATTTTCTTGCCTCTCAAAAATGGCTTTACAGGTTGGTCCAAAAGTCGGCTCTTGGCCCAGTGCTACGTTCCACATGTGTGTCAATGCTGAGGGGAGTATATGTTTTTGGACCAGTCTAGTTTAGTCGGCTCCCCCTCCTGGAGGCGACTAAACTAGACTGGATGGTGGCGCCCAGGAAGCATCCGAAATGTGGAGAAGCAGAGACTCCATGTGACTGAGCTCCTCCCCATAAAGTACCCCGTAAAGACGCTTGTGTCCGTAAGCTCCATTCGGATTCTACATGTTTGTTGACATATTTGGTGTGTAATCATCATGAAATCTTTGTTGGATTGGAAAAGCTGACTGTGTTTGGGAAACTGGTTTTAAGAGAGAGAGAAACTAGTTACTATGAATTAAATTGTTCCGATGAAAGTTGGGTACTCCTGCTTACAACACCCATGTTTATAGTACTTTCACCAGCTCTCACACTATGCCAAAATTATAAATCATCAAACGACACAATAATGTGCATCTAGTCTCTATCAATTTATTTAAAATCCCTTTCCAATTACAAACACAATCGGTGGCCCTAGCTTTGACAATTTCCCAGGCTCCTGATCCCTTCTCCGGAGCAGGCAATGATGGCTCCTGCCAGCTTGTTTTACGACCGTGCGGGCCCTGAACATCCCATCGCTCCTTATGTTCAATTTGTCACCCCTGAGTCTCTCTGTTCTCATTATCACTCACGATGCCCATGTGGCAGCTTCAGAGACTATATATAAAAACAAGGGCAAGACTACTACAAGAAAAAACCGTCAATTCGCCAACACAAATCAGAGAATCACAGTTCAAACACAAGAAATGCAGTTCCAAAAGACATACAGCCATTGGTCCAAAATGTCCATAAATGTTGTTGAATGTCGAGTGTCCTGGATCATCATTAGACCCTCCAGAATTTGAGTGAGTAAGTCATGTTTATTTATATTACGCATTTTAAAGACCAAGGCCACCCAAAGCACTTTACAATGTTCAGAGTTCAGGTATTTTTCCATTCTCTCCGCACAGGGTTAACACACTGGTCCATCAAAGCCCCCTATCAACACCATCCATTCAGTCACTGATCACATTCAGACCTGTTGTTTTTAGTGGTAGAGGAAACGGGAGCACCTGGAGGAAACCAAAGCACCTGGAGGAAACCCATGCAGACATGAAAACCACACAGAAAGGCGCAGAGGTGGAAAGGAAGATTTTAACGAATATGTAGCTGTGTTGGGAGTACCTTTCCCTATAATATAAACTGGAATCATAAATAGTCAGAATACTATCCGGTTCCACATTAATTTTAAATCACTTTCTCTCAGCTCTGAACACCTTGTACTTCTGTAAATTTTGAAAGGTTACAGTTGCCAAAAATAATAGCACTGGTAGATAATGGATTTTTAGTAGCTTCACATGGATTTTCTTCTCTGTTTCTGTCTTTTCATTTGCATATATTTCTGTTTATTCCCGTCATATGACTATTGGCTGTTGCCGCTAAAACTTTCCATGGTTTGGTGGTCCCGCCCCCATCCATGTTCTGTTGAATTTATTTGCTATGATAAATTATGTTTAATACCTTACATCTTGAACAGCGCGACGAACACAATAACGGCCTCTAAGAGTATTTCTACTGTATATTTTTGTTTACATAGTTATTGTTATTGTTGGACCCACTGTTTCCACACAACACGCATGTACAACAAGAACAACCACAAGATGCAGGCCCTCATTCCAGCCATTGTTTGCTAAATTTTTCTTTATACTTAAATATAAAAAAAAATGTATGGCAAGTATAACATGCCATAGAATCCAATTGCCATCAATGCTGCAAGCTACAGTACTGTATCTTTTTAGGGGACAGTAAGAATGGTCTTGCAGGCCAGATTTGGTCCACGGGCCGGAGTTTGACATGTCTACTTTACAGGATGTCAAAAACGATCAAAGTTACAGCATCGGGGAACGAAGTCATAATTGGGATCTGGGAAATGTTTGACATTCCTGATGATGTGAAATGTACATATTCCCAAGATCATGTTAAAGGGCCAAACTGAACACACACATATGAATCATATTTGTATTTTTTTCTGCACATATTTGATGGACACAGCATTATATTACAACTCCTAACGAAGTAAAGAGAACTGGTCATAATCTCTCTGCTTTTCTTCTTCTACAACATTAAACAGACTGTGGCGGCGGTGGGAGACGCTACGGTCTGTTCTGTCTCTGCAGAGTTTGACTACAGTCTGAGAAAGTATATTTCTGTGCATAAGAGTGTATTCCCTCAGCAGCTCCGGCCATGAGACCAGTCTGGGTTAAAACAAAGTTTGTGAAGTTCTCACAGTGGGCAGGCTCCTGGGAGGACTGTTGAGTACACACTGTAAATCACGGCATGACACGACTCAGAGCTCCTCAAGTCTGTCTGTCTGTTCACACGTGCTCATGTAAATACAGGATTATCTTTGCCCTCAGTCCAAGCATCATATTGATGTAAAATGGTAATATGCTTTTTTTGCCTGACTACTTTGGGACTTGCAATGCACAAACCTTGTTTATATAGAATTGGTAAAAAATTGCATAAACAAATATGAGATGGATGAGGTTTTTTTCAAACTTTTAGGGACAAACTTAAAATACACAAGCATACACAGATCCAGGGCAGTAACCAGAATATGTATTTTTTTCTATTCAAAACTTAGGTACATTTTCTAGAAGCAAAACTGAATCAAAGTTAAAGGTTTGGCCAATGACTTAATATTTCCAAATTAACAATTTAAATTACGTGTTGGGTTTTAAATGTTACTATAGAATAAATGTTGGTTCTTTATTTTATAGAAAACTTGCCCTAGGTGGATAACACGCCATGGTACCTCATATGATTATTATGGGTTAATAATTGAAAAACATTTCAGGGACCACTAAAATGGTTTGGCTACACAGGATTTTGTACATGTTTTTAGTAGTTTCCAATCCAATCCACTTTATTAAAATATAGCACATTTCATAAACACAGTTTTCAAAGTGCTGCACAGTAGAAGACTAATTAAAAACAAATCCATAGTAAAACATATAAATCAATACAAATCAAATAGGATAAAGCCATAATAAACAAATAAACTTACATTTCAGAAGATGTTTCTAGAGGTCTAAACTCAATAATAAATAATAGGATAAAAAAAAAATTCTCCAAGACAGATATTGTTTTTATGGAGTTGCAGATTGTTCACATTGCATAATAGCATCAACGCAAAACAAGTAAGCATTTTTTGCTGAGGTTCTGCAATTGTATACCTTTTTTTTTTTTATCGATTCCCGCCCTAATATATACCCAAAACAGTAAAACAAAACGAAATAATACCGCACAAAACTTGATGGATTATTATTATTATTATTATTATTATTATTAATATACAAACGCTTATTGAGCTGGAGGAGTTTACTTTTCTCTAGTCTGTGAAGCCCTCATAGTTCCTGTCTCCCTCCCACCTATAAATGCCCTTGATTTTATTTATTCTCCTTTGTGTTATATGATATGGCTGCAACACACAGAAATGTTAGCGCAAATGTAAAAATGACATCACATAAACTGAACTAGGATTTAGTTTAGAGTTGATATAACAGACAACTTTTAAAGTGTTACAAGTGAAAGAAAACACTATGTATATATATTTATAAACCAATTAAACACAATTCTCACACATTTTGAGGAGAGGCATTTACAGGTCAAAAGTATTTCTGGTAATTATAAAAAATCCACAGCAAACATGATCAACATTATGTGATAATGAACTCTTTATCTCTTGACAGTTTTTTCTTATATAGAATATGAAAAAAAAGAGCTTTTTTTCAGCATAAGTTGTTTTTTAGCTCATTTTCCCTTCTTCATTAAATATACACAATGTTGAATCTGTTTGAATCTGGAGAGACTATAAGAGACAAAATGCGTTTGAAAGATTTATTGATTGCAAGTTTTGTTTGTAGTTTATAAGTTTAGCGCATAGGCCTCGGCTGTGGCCTTGCTCTTTGAAGATCTGTGGTGCAGATCATAATCCCTGGGGCCTAAACACTGGTTGTGGAAACAGGGCAAAGTGGATGTGAGTGAGTGAAGAAATCTTGAGGCAGAGGTGGCTGCGGCTTGAAAGGCTGTTTGGCGTGTGGTGTCCAGCTTTTAAGCGCTGGCTTGATTAGCACGGTGCAATTGGTAGTCTACCAATTTGACGTTCCAGTAAAGCTTCATTATTACCATTTTAGGTCCTGTCCAGACTGAAGACGAAAGGGCATATAATTGTGAAAATGTATCTGTTAACACAAGGCTGAAAGATAAATCTACTTCAGCTGAGATCGTTGTAATGTACATGCCAGGCCTGATGGTGGGGCTGTGAGGCTGCGACAGGAAAAATCACATCAGACAAAGAAACACACAGCATGTGCCAAACTGTCATTGTAGGCAAGACACTTCACCCACATTGCCTAGAATGAATCTGGTGTGCGCGTGAATAGTTGATGGTGACCGGAGGGGCTGATGGCACAGACTGGTTGCCTCGCTTGTCATTGTGCCCCAGGGCAGCCATGGCTACAGTAGCCTGTGAAGGGTCTTTGAGTGTTGAAATAACCGCTAAATAAAACCAATGCATTATTATCATTACTACGATAAAGAATAACATGCACTTTTGTATGCTCGTACTTCAACCAAAAACCTAATTATCTTTACCACAGAAAAGAACATCCAATACACATGCACAGATCCTCTGTTTTTCAGACAAGAGCCTCTCTCTTCGAGCTTCTCTCTGATCCAATTTGATGTTTTTTTAACTTAATTCAGCCTCTGCGCATCCATCATCAAGATAGATTTATCAAAAGAAACATACAACAGTCATGGCGGCCTTTGTCCTGTCCCCTTCCCATGTACTGCAGGAAATATGAAGACCATATTGGAGCGCTACCAATTTGCTGAGCTAAAGAAAACCGTGACATTTGCAAAGCCCGAGTCGTGCCCTTTGCTTCATCACAGAGCTGTATTTCGTATGCATGGCCAGCTCTATGTGATAAGAATTTATTATAGGATGTATGTACTGTATGTAAATATATATTATGATGAATTGATAAAAAGTCAGAGCATGTTCCTCCTCGCTGCTTTCATAAAAGAATTCCAGCCAAGTTGAAAGTGCAAAGAATGGGGAAGATTTGAATCAATATCGGCTACAAAGGCCTGTGTTGGTACAGTCTGCTGGAAAAGGCAGAGAGAATAATTTAGAACGCCTCACACTGTAGATTCCAAATTACACTGAGTACAGAAGTAAAGCAGATCTAAAGAGGATTAGAACTAGCTCGTTGAAATATCAAAGAACACGTTTTTTTCTTTTGCCCTGTGTTTTGATGTGGGGAAACAGTTTTTTTGCATTCATATGAACGCTAAAAAAGAGTTTATTTGATTTAACCCTACCCATCAATACAGTAACTACAGTATGTACGCTCTCAAACAATATACAATTGTCTATGAAGCTTGAACTTGATTGGAAAGCTCTTTGGATCGATCACCTTCTTTCTAATTGTACATATTAGATTATTGATTACACTGTAAAAATATGTAAATCTATGTAAACAGTATGAGTGATCTACCATCCATGTGTAGGTTTTTTATGTTTTTCACCAAAGTATATATACATTGGTAAAAACATAAAAACCCTGATTGAAAATGTAGTAGTAAAGGGATGAAGGATGAGGGCTCTAATGCAGGGCATCCTGGGTAACTCCAGGGACCCTTTGCACACTATGGCCGCTCAGAGGAGTAATCGTAGCAACAGGCTTCTATCGCTACGCTGCCGAAGCATTTCAAGAGATCCTTTGTTACTTCGACTGTCAGACTGTACAACAGACCTCTATGAGTTTTCTGCTGCTGGACACCTGATTTTCTCCTACGGGGGATCAATAAAGTATCTATCTATCTATATGATGAGGGTCAGGGATGAGTGCCTTGACAAATGAGGTGTGTAGGTGTACTTGTGTGTGTGTGTGTGTATAGTTAAGTCTGTATGTATACCTGTATGTATTTGTAACTGTACATTATTTTGGCTAAATATAATAATATTGTATTGTATTGTTGAGCTTCAAAAACAGATGATTAATCTCAATGGGGCTACCCTTAAATAAATAATAAGAAATAATAATGATGTATCTGTTTTCTATAGAGCTTTGTGAACACTCAAGACGCTCTACATGGAATTATGAATTCTCCCTGTAGGTAGCGGTGGTAGTGAACTACAAATGAATCCACAGTCCCTCTATTCATGCACACACCAAACTCATACTAGGCAATGTGGGTGAGGATTTTTTGGCAAGACAGCCACACTCATAAGTCCAACAAAATGGGCCTAGCTCAAAGCAGCTGCTCTACACGAGGAATAAACAAAGAGGGCCTAGTCTATTTAATCTAACAAACGGGAGCTAATAAAACAACATGGGCAGCAACAACTGTCATGACCCAAAGTCACGTAACCAAAACCACCCAACCAAACACGCAGAAAGCTCACCCATTGCACCCTCACACACAGGCAGACGGTAGAGGAACAAAATTACAGTATGAGAACAACACACAGGACACAACAACAGCTTTGACACTTTTCAGCCTTTACTTTGGCACATGGTGTTCCCAGAGGTCATCCATCACAATACTAACCAGGCCCTGCCCTGCTTAGCTTCTGAGAAATAACAGGATCAGACTTTCTCATACAGTTTGGGCCAATGCAAATAAATAATAGTGGGTGCAATTGCAATGTGAACGCAAGAAATGTGTCCATCTGTGTGGCATAAAATCTCCAGTTTAGTATTGAAACATTCCATCTACTCTGGAGACAAGCAAGGAACATTTTAAACTAAATTATTATAGTCTAGTTTCTATATCAACAAGGAGAGCTGACCCAATGAAAGGAAACAAAAGAATTCAGGTTTTTTAGCAGTAAACAGATCTATAACTAAATACACATTTGTTAGGATAGATAAATAAGTTATGTAAAGGTAAATTTGCACTTGATTTATTGCTGTAGGGCAATTCATCCTCTGCATTTGACCCATCCTGAATCTACTAGGGCATCTGTCAGGAGCAGTGGTCTCCGTAGTACAGCGCCGTACAGCCTGTACTGTACGGCGCTGTACAGACTTATTGTGCATGTTTTTAGTGGTAGGGGAAACCGGAGCAGCCGGAGGAAACCAACACAGACACGGGGAGAACATGCACATTCCACTCAGAAAGACCCTTTTACAACTGGGAATCGAACCCATTCCACTCAGCCACCGTGTAAATAAAACATTCCAAGCCATAGCATCTCCCGTTTGACAACTTGCATAAGCCCTCTGAGGGACAGTGTGGTTCTTCGGGACGAGAGCTGATTGGCTGAGTGAGGTGGGTTCTTTCTTGTTTCACCTTTATTTCTGAAAAAGCTGATTTAAAGATGTGACATACTCTATAAGATACTGTGCATGCATATGAAAACTAGTGTCGAGAGCAATTTAGCTTGATCAAATGTATTACTTTGTTCCATTTTTTTGTGGTTTAAAATGTACCCCACATTTTTCCACACTAGTGTTTGTACAAAGAGTTCTGTCTTCTGTCTTTTGATGATTTAACCCTTTTTCATAATTTTACAAATAAAAGGCTGAAAGATAATTGACACCAGTTAGCGCTTGTAATACACAGCCAGAAGGTCCTGAGTTCAATTCCACCTCTGTGTGAGGTTTGCATGTTCTCCCTGTGTCTGTGTAGTTTTCCTTCAGCTGCTCTGTTTTCTCCTAAAGTTCAGGGAGAATTAATGTGTGTTTGTGACTGTAGTTAATTCTGTTCCTTATCATGCATTTTTCCAACCAAACAAAAGAATAAATCAATGCATAAAAATACATTATTGTGAAAACTTTTTTTTAATTTCATTTTTACATTGCTTCAATTAGCTACCAACTGTGGGTCGCAAACATGCAACCCATAGTTTGAATTTAGTATATTTTAGTCCAGTGCGTGCAATATAACATGGTTACAAACTCCAATAGGTCCATTTTATATTTTTGAATAGAACAGTGAACCACATTTCTATGCAGTTTTAGAGGAAGTTGACCATAAAACATTATAATGACTCTTAAATCTGTATACAGTGATCATTGTAGATATACTGTACTGATTTGTGTAAGTCACTAATTTATAAGAGCATGAATAAATCATATTGTTTTTTGAGTGAAAATGTTGATTTAAGAAAGTCTCTCAGCTCTTTCTTGCAGCCCAATCCTCCACTTTTATGCTCACTATTTCTAAGCAAAGTCATTATCCTTCACCTGGTGCTGGAGCTGCCGGCTGTTCCCGGGCAGCTTTCCTGCAAATTAAATTCAATTTCAGACCCTGTTTCAGTGAAATTACTTTTATACAAGGAAAATTACATATTAGCTTTTTTTGTGAGAGGCAAGAAAGAAGGTATCGGTCAACCTTAAAAAGCAAAATGGATGCCTTTTCTTCACCCTGGAAACATTGCTATTTAAAAGTCTTTATTGTGCAAAGGATTGGTAACCCAGTGCAAACAAATATTTGATTAAAAACACACATATCATTGCGTGCATCTCTCATTTAGTGTGTGGGTTATATTGTAAAAATAACCCCCGTATTTGTATTTACACGGAGAAAGCCTGAGTCTTGGATCTATAGCCCGTTTGTCTGTAGGAGCGGATCCATCCCTTAATGTGGACCTCCCCGAGGTTTCTCACCTTTTCCCACTGGGTTTTAGAGTTGTTGGTGGTGATGATCCTGGACACTTGTCATTCAACCACATCTACGGACATTTGAGGACTTTGGTCTTCAACCCCTTATGGAAGAATGGCTTTATGTGTTTTATAATATTGCATTTCATGTTTTCAAACTGTTTTATTTTCTGATCTGTGTTGGCGAATTCAGCGGTTTTGTAAAATACTTTGAGATTACCACTGTTGTGATTTAGGGCTATACAAGAATACATTGAATTGAATTATCTATGTGATTTTGGCTCAAAGTCTGGATGAATTTTCCAGTTGTTTTCTTCTCAAGTCGCCATCATGCACTGGCAACTGGAACGCCCTTCTTTTGTCTATGTATGTATGTAGAAGTACAGTACATGTATGTACCACAGAACTACACATATGTATCACAGTATTTATTTCACAGATACCTTTATAAAAACTCTCCACAAACAACTATAACTTGAGCTGAAAGGGCAGAGTGTGTCTGTGCTCCTGGCATCAAGCAACTTCATGATCTTTGTTCTTGAAGAGAGAACAACAGGTGCCACAGTGGGGCGGCTGCGGCTGTAAAGTTCCAAATTGTTGTTGTGTCTTTAGGCAAGACACTTCACCAATATTGCATAGAATGAGTCTGGTGTGTGCGTTAATACTTGGTTGTGGTGAGAGGGGCCAATGACACATACTAGTTGCCTCGATACTGTCAGTGTGCCCCAGGGCAGCTGTAACTACAGTCGTAATTTGGTTGTATAGTGTATGGGGTGAATGCTTAAGTGCAGTGTCTTTGAGTGTGAAAAAGTGCTGTATAAAACCAATGCATTGTTGTTGTACTTTGTTGTATATTGTGTGTTTTGTCTGCTCCTTGTGTGCTGTCCTGTATGTGCGCTGAAACTTCAACATTTCCCCGCTGTGGGACGAATATAGGTTCTCTTATTTTTGATGTGTGATAATGAAATGATAATAACTGGTTAAAATCTCAAAAGAAATTACAACTTTTCATATCACCTCCTTCATGATGAATTCCAGAGCCATAATCCTTCTCCAGTGTTGGGTCTGTCCAGAGCAGATGTGAGTCCAGGCCTCCCGCTGAGTCCTGTCCCACTGTCGCCCTCAGGCCAGACCCAGAGGGGAGCGCCGGGCTTTGATCTGCCCCAGTGTCAGGTCCCAGCGAAGGCTCCTACTACAGAGACGCACCTGGGTCCAGCTGGATCTAGTCTGCATGGGCCTCAAATTCTGGACAATACATGAAAGAATCAAATACGACGGAATAACATTTTTTTAATACATTTGACTTATTTCAAGCATATTAACAGGAAAAGATTGTTGTAATTCAGATTCAGATTCAATGTATTTTTGGAGTTTTTGTATCACATTGGAATACATGTGCAAAAGTCCCCCAGTGTGCACCAGACAAGTACATGCGTAAAACCAAAAGTGAAACCAATCAACACAAATACTTTAAATATTAAGTGCAAGACCATTATCATTCTTTGATCAAATTGAAAACAGCTTGTGCTTGATTGTCCCCGTGGGGTCCGGTGCATTTGACCCATCCTCCATTGCAGCTTGCGCCTCTGTCAGGAGCACTGGCCTCCATAGTACAGGGGCCCAGGGTCCAGCTCCAGATGTCGATGCTCATGGTCAGGACCTGAGCTGAAGGAGAAAGTAACATGTATCTTGCACTTGTATTGAAACGGTTTTTGTTGAAAATGTTGGCTTATTTTCTTTTATATATTTGTCTGGTGCACACTGGGGGACCTGTTCACCAGTTTTTCCAAAGTGTTTTTTTTTTACTGCAAATGGCAATGGAACTGAATCTGAATCTTTCTGAATCATGTTGTTCCTTCCTAAGAGCTTATGAAGTTTCTATTAAACCTGTCACATTGTAATTTTCAGTGTGTTCGATGCACTTTCAAAGCTTTGACGGCTATTCTATATTATGACACTATTATAAAGCAATTTAAACTAAAATGTAATGACAATGCTCCAGTCTCAGAAACACTCTACCTTTTTGTCTGCTGAGTTTGAAACGACTCCAGAGGAATATCAATGATGCCTGGCTTTCTTCAAAATCATTTATAGGGAGTGCCACTCACATCTTTTTATTACAGTAAAACGTTCAGATTTTGACCTGCACTTATTCTGAAACAAAGAAGTTGAGTACACGACTCATGAAAACATGCTCAAGGCATCATGAGACGTGCTGTTGCCATGGGAACCCAAGGGATTTTTTTTTTCTCTTTTGGAAATAATTTGGACAAAATAGCCTTGCTGCATGTTCTCAACTCTTCTCTTCCTTCTAATGTTTGACATATTTAGTGCAGATGGAGCGCACTGGAGAAGATATTATTTGCGTAAATTGTTTTCAGTAGGTACAGATACAAATGTATTTGTATAGCACAGATCATACACAAAGTGCTTAACACAACAAGACATTAAAATCATACATAATTACAAAGTACATGCAATGGAGTGAAGATGCAATACTTCAGTTGTATGCACAGCTAAACAGAACTGTTTTTAACCTGGATTTGAACATTGTCAGAGTAGAAGCCTGTCTCTCATTTTTAGGAGGACTGTTCAAGATTTTAGCTTTCTTTTTTTTTTTTGCATACATCTGAAAATGCCACCTTCCCATAATTAGTCCTGACTCTGGGCACCAGTAGGAGGCCGGTGATGAGAAAGCATAGTGACAAGCATTCAACCACCGACCAAAGGGGGAATTGGTTGTTCTGCTTTAGCTGTGTGAAAGGTTGGACCCAAATGAAACATGCAAAACACAATGGGAAAAAAGTATAACCAGTTATACTTTTTGTTAGTAAAAAGTGGAAGTTGCATTGTGTAGACATCATTCGTCTTCTTCGATTAACATACGTTATTGGGTAGAAATGATCTGATTGCTGTATACTTGCAGACGCATATAGGCATTCAGACAATGGTAAACCACAAATTAACGAGTGGTTTCCAGATCAAATATTTACTATTTCATCTTAAGGGCTTGGCGATATGGGCATGAGAAGTAACTATAGAAATAGAAATAACTATTTCTATACATAGGTATAGAAAAAGAAAGGTTATGGAGACTAAACATGTACATGAGCTCCGAAATTATGCTTCCAAAACTAAAAACGATCAAATTGACTGCTCTGCGAGTTCTAGTGTTAAAATATAAATGACTGAAACATTGCTGCATGTGTAAATGACTGGAACGTGTTATGTCACACTCAAACATGACAAAGTTCTCTGACACACATTACCACAAACATCTCCGTTATCTGAAATCACCGTCTGCTGTTGCCTTTTGTTCTGCACAATAAGCATTGTGTGGCGGTGCTTCTGAGCGTGTGAGTGCGGCGACAGAGATGGATGGTGCGCGCCTGTGATAAATATGTTTTCTGCAGCATTAGCTTATTTGGCCCCGCACCTAATTTATGATCCATTAGCTGCGTGTGGAGAATATAGGGTGTACTCATGGGCATCGACCCGTCACTCACACACACTATGGACCAGCGTGGCACATTGACAGATGTGTTGCAGAGAAGGTTGCATTAAGAAGTTATGTGTTTTATATTATTCTTTAGTAGCATGGTGACACAATGGTTAGCACTCTCGCTTCTCAGCAAGAAGGTTCTGGATTCAAGTCCTAGTTGGAAGTGTCTTTCTGAGTGGAGTAACTATGTTCCTCCTATGTCTACAAAAGTTTCCTCTGGGTGCTTTAGTTTCCCCCACTACTAAAAACATGTACACAGGTTAAGCAAGTAAAATCTTCCAGGTCTGGTTCTGACCAAGAGCATCAACATCTGGAGATGGGTCCCGGGCGCTCTACCACGGCAATCACTGCTCCTGACAGACGCCCTAGTATTGCAGGATGGGTCAAATGTAGAGGTTCCCTACAGGGATGAATAAAGTATATGCTTAATGTTTTTTAACACTCCTCCTGTGGACTCACCACCTGCAGGAGGATCAGGGAAGGACTGAGCTATGTGAATTGCACACAGCACATTACCAGAAGCTCTGATTGCCACAATTCATCTAAGTTAAGAACCTGCACCAGGACTGAAAAAAAGTCGCACTGCTATAGCTACCTTTAATTTTCATTGAACATAAAAAGAACACCCCTTTTAAAACAGGGGGGTCAAAAAAGATATATTTTTAACATGTTTGCACACTTTGTGTCTTTTTGCACAACCTGAGTGATACTATCTATGCCAAATGTGACATGAACATTTCTCCAGTTTATCTTATCAAGCAAATATTTAAATAATGTGCCATGTGCAATACTGCAACTTCAGAATGTCCACTGAACAATGTCACTTTACTTTATCTACTTACAGTATTATCCACCCAGAGGCTACTCCACCTCTTCTGCTGTGATCTGAAGGGCTGTTGCTGATTATTACTATTTTTTATCTTTTTAGAAGGATCAATTTAATTTTTCATTTTTGCTCCTAATGACACCTTTCTCCTACTATCTATCTTATCTATGTACAGTACATAACTCTGCACTACTTCATATATATTTTTTTTTTGACTGGTATTGAAGCATATACAGCATCTACAGCTAGTTAAGCAACATAGCTACTATATTGTGTGTGCTCCCTGTGTGCTAATACTACTGTCCTGTAGATGCCCTGCAAAATCAAAATTTCTCCACTGTGGGACGAATAAAGGAACTCTTATCTTATTTTTATCTTATCCTGATTGGACAAATGCCATGCCTTGGATCATTACTGACACTGCAATGGCATGAAACAAAAAAGAAAGAAAAACAGTGGGAAAAATGTGGGAAACTTAAAGGAATAGTTCACCGTTTTTACATACTGACATATGTTCTTACCTTACCTTAGACTAGTTAATACGTACCTGTGTGATCTTAGTCCGTGCGCTCTGTTATGCAAACGGAGCAAAAACGGGAGGACAAATGCAGCCTCCTCTGGTCACTGTGTAGCACCAAAAGGTAGCTCCCGCTAGAAGCTACCAAACTCTTCCAAGTGTTCCCTATTAAATGTATATAGTTACGTGACGTGTTACACTGCAAAGTATAGTAACACAGAAATGTAACTGTCGATTTTCTCAGCGGATAAAACGGGTACTATATTGTGAGGCGTAGTAATCTGAGGTGCGCTACGTCCGCGCACTAACTTCTCTCCGGAGACTTCTCTCTCGCTCACTTCCGTCAATAGAAGCAGCGTGACTTGTAGTACGGAGAGAAGTTAGTGCGCGGACGTAGCGCACCTCAGATTACTACGCCTCACAATATAGTACCCGTTTTATCCGCTGAGAAAATCGACAGTTACATTTCTGTGTTACTATACTTTGCAGTGTAACACGTCACGTAACTATATACATTTAATAGGGAACACTTGGAAGAGTTTGGTAGCTTCTAGCGGGAGCTACCTTTTGGTGCTACACAGTGACCAGAGGAGGCTGCATTTGTCCTCCCGTTTTTGCTCCGTTTGCATAACAGAGCGCACGGACTAAGATCACACAGGTACGTATTAACTAGTCTAAGGTAAGGTAAGAACATATGTCAGTATGTAAAAACGGTGAACTATTCCTTTAAGGCAAGCCCACATTGAGAGAAGGATCTACTCCCACAGATGAACAGGCTATAGATTCAAGACTCAGGCTGTAGAACGTGGGTTGAAGCATGCACAACAAGTGTGACATGTGCCTCCTCTATGGCATTCTCGATTCCATCACTGTGTGAAGTGAGGGGACAAATACCCACAATTGTAAAGCGCTTTGTGACTCTGTCTGTCTGTGAGAAGCGCTACTACATAAATAAAGATTACTCACTCACTTACTCACATCAGTTTGTATCGTCAGGGCATTGCAGGATCTTCAATGCCCTGACGTTGTCTTAAGCTGGTCTCGATGTTAGAGCAATGTTTACGTCTCTTCTGTCGGATTAAAACATCCTATCGGGACAGAGAGTCCCTTTTCCAAACCCCTTTTCAAACATTAGTGACAGCCCAGCTTCGATGAGTTTACCCTCTCAGCGTGGACCTCCAAACTGCCCTAATCTCAAGGGAACTCTCAGAGGGACTATTCAAACAACTACAATGGCCACGGTATAAATCTCTTTAGAGCGCCCCGCCGTTTCATAGCTCGACCTGACAGGGCTTATTTAGCTTAACTGTTGGTTTGGGGTCGCTTTGCTTTGCTGGCCCCCTTAGTCAAATACCGGCTTTCTCGCAGCAGGAATTGGAGTGACTGGCTCCCTTGGAAGCATTGATTTTTTTTTTCTCCTGTCAAAATGGCCACAGTCCAGAAAATAAAGTGGCGAGATCAGAGGCAAAACAATGTGTGCACCCTCACCAGATGGGGAAGACTTGTTTGCTTAGTGGATTCATCTGCCAGTGGCTTTGGTTCGTTGGAAATGCATGTTTTTTTGTGTTATGGTGTAGATCAAAGCAGTTTTGTTAAAGGTTGAAGATGATAAAAGATGTGGATAAGACTTGTGTGGGTGGTCAAAAGAAAAGCCAGAATGTGCAATGTCTTAAGAATGTCTTGGCGTGCAACAATATCACTTCTTTTATTGCGAGTGGTAACAATGTTTTGACAAAGTTTTAAATAGTCTAAACATTCACATCGCCCTTTATCACCATTTCCTTTTTGAGACGTTCCTTGCCCGATACAGGAGCGTCTGAGAACAGTAATGATCAGGGACATTTACGGACATTGGTCATCCTGCTCCCTATGGACCATTGTGCTTGTTATAATTGCACTTCTTTTGATCAACGGAGACGACGGCTGTTGTGATTTAGGTCTAAACAAAATGTCATTTCTTTAGAAGACCCCATTTCCATTGCCACTCTGTTCTTTACTTTTTTTCTATGGCGTTGTCAAACATTTGGTGAAAGACTTTGAGTATGCTTACTAGATCTAAAACAGCGTGGTTGGTGGAATCCAGTTTCTGTTTTAAAGTCAAATGTCATGTCAATGCATGTGTTAGTATTAGATAGCCTATGGCCTACATGCAGGACTCTACAAGGACTCTGATTATTTTGACTATGATGTGACTGTCTCTGTGTGACACGTACGTCTTTCCATGTGTGACGTGACAATGACTATATAAACTGTGTACTGACTCATTTTGTCTGAGAGAAGGAAACAATGGAAACCACTGGAACTTGAGAGAAACTTAAATAAACTTCCAGAGTTTGGCGCACCACGATCCGTCTCTGTCTGCTTCATTCCTGACACATGTCAACAACTTGTTTAGCCTGCCTCCTTTTCACTGAATTGCCCTTTGAGTATCTGAGTATCTTTGAATGTACGATCCATCCTTGTTCTGTACGACCAACGACTAAGCATCCATGTCATGGAAAATATTCTTATGTAGCATCTAACTATAGAAATGTTTCTGTTCAGAAGTCCCCATTGTAATTGAACTTCCATTTATCTTAACTCAAATACTCCCATGCGGGTCTACCTCTACTTGCTCCCAAGGCCTTCCTCTTTAACCACCATTATGAACTTTTGTGGTTTGTGGTTCCTGTTACAAATGTCAGCGCTGCTACTGTTAACTGGAATATTATCCCCAAAGGATCCATTGTGTCCAACTTGGGGCCCCTGTATTTTTCCCTCACAGTTGCTGCAATCACACATTTGTATTCACTAGTAGGCGTGTGTGTGCTAGAGTGTGACATGTTGGAGTAATGTTAGCTTTAGCATGATATTATTAAGTGCGGATGTCTCACCTTTTTGCACAAGCAATAAAGTTGCTTTTCATAGCCATTCATAATTCACAAATTTGACTGCAATTTATCGGGCATAGTTTTACATTGAATCATCATTTTTATTTAAAACCCTTAGTTTCATACGCAAACAATAAACAGAAAACAAAAATAACGATACAGTTTGAAAAGGGGTTGGATGAAGCCAAGTATGTTGTCTTGGGCTGAAACCAACTCTGCTGTTAAAAAGCCCTCTCAAAGTCAGAGAGGGCTTCAACCTAGAACAGGGGTGTCAAACTGGTTCTCAAAGGGCTGCAGGATAGCGTTCTAACCAAGCAGGAGCACATCAGACAAGATTTGGGTGAGAAAATGGGTGGAGTCTGCCTTGGGTGGTGTCTGCCAGGTTTGAGACCCCTGCTCTAGAACTATGGACATTTATTAACATCTATCTACATTTTATTGGTCATCCGCCCCATATGGACCAATGGCTTCATGTTTTCGTTATTATTGCATTCTCTGATCTCTGTTGGCAAATTAATAACTTTGTGAAGTTCTCCAAGACGACTACTGTTGCCCATGCTCATACTGGGGCTTTAACTGGTTGAGTTTTACATTCCCCCATGTACTGCAAGCTCCTTTTTTTTTCACTACAAATGTAATACTTGTGTGCGCCATTTTTAGAAAGAAACTAACCAAGCTCATTAAAAACATTGTTGCAAAGACCTGCATGCACCTGCGTGTCACAATGGTTTTTATAGTAAGAAAAATTGTATGTGCACAGCCTTGTACCTTTGCATTTTCTTCAACAATATCTTCTTCTTTTTGGATTAAAATAAAAAATTCCATGGATTACCGTGCGGTGTCTTTAAATTATTGAGATTTAAATTTTTCATCCACAAGCTTTCGGATCCGGGAAACTAGACTGGGAGAGGCTGAATTAACCCCTCTCACTCATTCACACAACACCAGTGCAAACCCTCTCTGACCTTATTCCTCATTGACAATAAATCATTGGAGTCATCTACCAATTTGAATTCCAGCATTTTCCCCAAATTTCTCAAAGCCATAACTTTGAACAAACCAACTTTTCTTTGCTAGAACAGAGTGAATATTGATACGGCAGTTTAAAACCTTGTTCAGATTTCTGACACACGGTACAATAGTACAATATGCTGATGACCTGCATTCATCCGGCGGCATAAGACTAGAACATGAAGTACTTCTGTGTGACTCACACAACTGTTCTCTCTATAAAAGAGAGTGCGAAATGTGACAATGGAGCTAATAGTCTTATAACATAATATGCGGAAATTTAAAGTAAAAGTTTGAAGTTTTGGATTGAATGGGTCTATACATGCAGTCCATGGCTTCTTTTATTAGCTTGGATGGGAACTGTTTTTCATCCGACAAACGACTACCTTTTCAGTTTTTCATATAATAATAATAATAACAATGCATTAGTTTTATATAGCGTTTTTCAGGACACTCAAAGACGCTGCACGTGTCATTATTCATTCACTCTATACAAGGTGGTGATAAACTACTACAGTAGCCACAGCTGCCCTGGGGCACACTGACAGAATTGAGGCCACCAGTATGTGCTATCGGCCCCTATAGTGCTATATATAGATAGATAAATTTATAGATAGTAACTTTATTTATCCCCCGTTGGAGAGATTCACGTGAAATTCAGCAGAAAACTCATCCAGGTTTGTTGTACAGTCTGACAGCCGAGGTACAAAGAATCTCTTGAAACTTTTCGTTCGGCAGCGTACTGATAGGAGCCTGTTGCTTCGATTACAGAGGGTGTCTGGAGTTGCCCAGGATGCCCTGCATTAGAGCCCTCACCGTTCTTTCCTTCAGCTCCCACAGAGTCCACACTTCTCCGCATCACAGCGACACATTTCCTGAACAGCCTGTGGAGCCGGTTACTGTCTCTCGAGGTCAGACTGCCGCCCCAACACGCAACCCCGAAGAACATGGCACTAGCTACCACAGACTGGTAAAAGATGTGCAACATCTGACTGGCACATCAAAGGACATCAGTCTACTCAGAACGAAAAGTCTGCTCTGACATATCTTGTAGATAGCATTGGCCTGAGCTGACCAGTCCAGTCTGTGGTCCAGGTGGACTCCCAGATATTTATAGGAGTGAACCACTTTGATGTCCTGTCCATTTATGGTCGATGGGAAGGGCTCCTGTGGAAGTTGATGATCATCTCCTTTATCTTGGGCGCATTGAGAATCAGATAAATTGTTATGAGGATAGATGAATGCAAGTTTATTGGTACACCAGAGTTCATACGATGGGCAGTTCACAATGCTTTATAAAACAAGACAGGAATCATCAATATAATCGTACATTCAAGTGCAGATTCAGTATTTCCTTCCCTTGTATGCACAAACATAAGCAGAATTACTTTGAATCTGAATTTGAAGATTGTCAGCTTGTCTCACATTTTCAGGAATCTTTCTTGAATGGAAAGTGCTATTAAAAATAATCTCTTAAAGAATAAGAAAAGATAAGACGAGAGAACCTTTATCCGTCCCACAGTGGGGAAATTTCAATGTTGCAGTGCACATACAGTATCTGGATTTACACAGACAGGATGCCACTACAAACACCAAGATCACAGAGAGCGCTAGTCCATGGATTTGTAAGCCCAAAATGGGGAATGTGACACAAATGGTTTTCAATGTCAGTCAATAGGAACCAGAGCAAGTTGGATCAAAACTTTGTCCAATAAGCATTTCCCTATTTGCTATTTATTGACCAATGCTCATTGGACGTAACAATTAAAAGGTTCATTTTTTCAGCCATATTATTATTCAAATTTTTTGGCTAAAATATTCACCATTTAATTGACTACAAGTTAAAGCTGGGGTGCTTAACATACAACCAATTTAATATAAAACGTTGAAAACAATTTGTGCGAATAGAACAGTTTAACTTCTTTGCATTTGTTTTGGGCCTCAGTCTCACCTTAAGATCGACATATACTATTCAAGTTAAGATACCCCAGCTGTAATTGTTTGTTACAGCCTGTGTGCACGTATATATCAAAATTCAATAAAAAACAAAAACAATCAAAATAGGTTTATTATCGAGAGAGAGATGTATGTAAGCTTAATTAAACTGTTTATTTAATGTGCTAGGGTTCGAGATCTTATTCTATTTTATTCCAGAGTTATTGTTCATTTATTTTGTGCAGTGTGCTCCTCATTCCTACTCTCCTGTAACTGGTATTGCAACACTGAAATTTCCCCACTGTGGGATGAATAAAAGATCTCTTCATCTTAATCAAAATCTTATGACATATACCTGTATCGATGCATCCCCACTGCAAACCTCAGCATCATTTGAAACTCAATTGACTCTACAAAACTCACATTTTTAAGCACATCTATCTTCCTTTGACTTTTGGCTCTTGCCGTTATCACATCAATGCGACGATGCCATGCAGCTCTGGTTACAAAGCAAATTCTTTTCTCTCAAGAAGTAGACCTCCTGCTTGCTTGCACTGGGAAAAAATAACCAAAATATTCCAAATGCATTATTCATTTTAGGCTTGAATGTGTTTTCAATGAAGCCAGGTTTCCATTTCCTATTCCTCAGACTGGGATGAAATTTGCTGATCGAATTCAGAACTGGAAGACGGTCTTGCTACATTATTGCAGTGTTTTTTAAGAGCTATTTTATCATTTTATCTATCCGACTCTCGAACAGACGCGACTCCTTGAGACTTTCATTGTTCTCCGCAGCCCATACCCGTAATTAGATGCCTTTGATACAGTATGAACAGAAGAGAGGGACCCAGTTGGCGATGGATCTCTTAATGCACCCTCCGCAAGCTCTCCTTATTGATGTGTTTTTGTCTCTCTGCGATGGCTCAGCATGGTCCGTCACCAAAGTGGAAAGCAAACTCTGCAAGAAATGGTGCGTTTTATTGGGCCGCTTGTTGCTGAGGTCTCTCGCAAAAAAAAACTGATGTTGCTTCGCTGGGGCATGCTTCTGCGGTGACGCCGTAATTGCAGGAAAAACATATTGTGTGACATTTGTGGTGTGGTTATACGCTGACTTTAGGAGAGATTTACATCTGTTGTTAGAGCAGGGGGTTGCTGTCTTTCATGCGCACTATGTAACATTTATCCTTTTGGCGTGTACGGTTAAAAAATACTGCGTGCTGGCAATGGCGGCACAGTGGCAGAGTGGTTGGCAGTCATGGCTCTCAGGAAAAAGGGTTTTCCCCGTGTCAGGGTGGGTTGGGCTCATAGACTGTAAATAGGACAATGCAACCTGCAATCTCTAGGAAATCTTATTTTGCTCCATCTCACTTTGACTCCATTTATCCATCCATCCATTTTCTTCCCCTTAATCCATTTCTGGATCGGGGGGGTGGCAGTCAGAGCTGCACCCAGTACACAGAGCACCAGCCCCTCACTGATCCTCCTGCAGGTGGTGAGTCCACAGGAGCTGAGATCTTTCAATGGGAGCTTCAGGCAAAGTGGGGTTGAGTGTCTTGCCCAAGGACACATCGACTCCATTTATGTAGATTTAAAAATACAGTGGTCCCTCACATGTTTTGCAGACTTTTTGTATGCAATTTTGGGGATTTTTATATGGCATGCGTCTCATGCGTCCAACAACATCATGTTCAAGGAATTGTAATCTAACCTTTTTTATTTCCGAATAATTTGCCCAACAACCTAACCAATGTTAATTTGTCACAATGCAGCTCCTGATTGGTTGCTAGGTCGTTGCATTCCACGGCTTCAGCCATTAACGATAAGTGAAAAAAAGTTGACATTTCTGCCTGGATATGTAAACTTTCAAGCACAACTGCGCAATACACAGATTGGAAATTAGCAGTGGACATATTGATGACGTAACCCATATTATTATATTATTATTCATTTTGAACACAAAGAGCCAAATAATAGCATTTGAACAATTTCAATTTAATCTATAGCGGGAGCCAATTTTCTTATGTTTGTATTGTGGCATTAGCTTCACACCATAACAGGGGCAGAAGTGTTGCTGAAATGGTTTCCCTGCAAATTAAAAAATCTGATTAGTTAATCCTAGTATGGCTCATATCGGCATTTACAAAGGCCAAGATCATAGAGAGTGTTAAACTATGGATTTTTTAAGACCAAATTTATGAGTGTGACCCAAACGGTTACTGAGCTAGAGGAGTTTACTTTTCAATGTAAATTAATAGCAGCCAGATCATGTCCCGATTAGGCTACACTGAGCCTGGGGGGTTTGCATTGTCTGTCTATATACAGTCCATGACAAAAGATCTCACCTATCACCAATATATACTCCATTAATCGCGTGCTAAGCTAAAAGTCAACATCCCCCTCCTCTCATCCTTCTAATACACTTAACCTTGCCACATATGGTGCACAGGTCTGGAGAGGCACGCTAATTACACATTCTCTGCGTCATTCGTAGCCTGCGAAGTAGCGAGCCCGACAATGTTGTATTTGTCTTCAGTCAACCGCTGTTTGAATTGGCCACTGCCGTTTTTTGGCCTGTCACTTTCCACCAGAGGGGAGATTTCAAAGCTCCATCCAGCTGCCTTTCCTTCACCTTTCCTAGGCCAGACGGTGATTGGTACAGCCATGGTAGCGCCCCCCCCCCAAAGTGCCAAGAGCTCGTCCATTACAACTCTTTCTGCACTCACTCAAGATCGGCGGCCGGACAACTTTGCGCACCCCCCTTACCCCAACACCCACCCCCCTGGAATTCGCGTTAGGGTGGCGCAGAAACGGCAGTAGCAGTAGAGTGTTGTTGACATTCTCTGAAATTGCCTGAAAGTGTTTCGGTCAGCACGGGGTTTGGCAGGAGAAGTTGTACCAGCCTGAGATGAGCCAACAACAAATAAACTAAAAGAAAAAAGAGAAGCGCTTCCGTCTAAAGTGGAAAGGTATAATTCAAGGTTTTGGCACTTTTCTTTGCTGCGGGCAGATTGAAACAGATGGGGAGATGTACCCTATTCTTGCAAGTGCATTGCTTTTGTAAATAGACTTTGGGTGTAGTTGAAACAGCACACATACAGTAGCACACTGCCGACTACTTTTGAAAGACAAATATGGAGTCACCTTCAGCTTGTTCTATTTCACCGGGAATTTGAACAGTTGTTAGTGAAGCATATTTGGATATTATCATATCTATAGTGTATATTAACTAAAGCAAATATATTGGTATTGGGCTATGACCAGAAGATAGGTGTGGCTAATGGGAGAGAGGGAGGTGGTAGGGAGTTATATGGTGCAGTCCTGAATTATATTGAATAGAAAATACTTACAAACGACTGGTGATAGTCACACCAATCTGATTGGTAGAAAATGTGTCCATATGAACAGCTTCTTTCTATAAAATATTCAATATTGAGTTCGTAATGGTGAATGTTCAAATGTCTGTTATTGTGTGTGTTGTAAAAGTAAAAGTAAAAAAAAGTAAATCATCTTTTTTATAATGTGCAGTTTTACAGACCAAGGTCACCCAAAGCACTTTACAATGTTCAGAGTTCAGATTTTGTTTCATTCTCTCCACACAATGAGACGAAAGCGAGACGCCAAACACAGTGGTGCATCAAAACCCCAACCAACCCCATCCATCCACTCACTCGTTACATTCATACCTATTGCGCATATTTTTAGTGGTAGGGGAAACCGGAGCACCCGGAGGATGCCAACGCAGACACGTGATCGCAGAACTTACTAACTCCACTCAAAGTTCTTGCTGAGAAGTGAGAGTGCTATCCACAAAGCCACTGTGTGGGGAAGCAAACTACTTGGCTTCTCTAGTCCACGGTCTCACCAGAGAAGTGGACCAGCGGGGTGGATAGAACCTGGCCTCTATGAACAGGACCAATATTAGATGCAATAGATTGATTTACTTTATAACATTCTCAGCATTTCATATGACTGTTTGTGCCAGGTGTAATCTACAACTGAGCCCCAATAAAATGTTCAATGCCAAACTTTTGCAATTTGGAGCCAAAGTTGAATTATCTCAGAAGAGAGAATTAGTGGGTGAATAGTGACCCGCTAATTCTCTCTGCTGCACCCAGCGGCTTCACCACCTCTGCTGCTGAAGTGCTGAAGTGTTATTTGTTTTGTTTGTGTGGATGGATTTTTGCTACTGGACACCTGAATTTCTCCTATGGGGTTCAACACTGAAAGAATGGAAGATGGGGGGTTGTTCATATTGTGAATATAAGTTATGCTACTCTGTCATATTATAATTACACTCCTTTTCAAAACATGATATAATCTAAAAGCACTGGTATAAATAGTTGTGATGCGTAATCTGCACGTTTCGGTCATCACGGTAATGAATGAAATAGTTATGTTTTGTGTTGACGCTCCACCCACTTCTCATGCCCCCCCGCCCCCACCCCCTTCATTTTTGACCCGGAAAATAACTTTTACAGATAAACTGCAGCAGCCATCTTGACTTGAACTTCGAGCGCTGACGGTTTCCATAAGGTACTTTTATTTATTTTTAATCTCTTCATATTTACAACATAGACTTTTAAATCAGGGCAAAGTCAAACTGAGTGCTACTTTGCGCTGTAGCTTGCCTGCCTCGTTGGTAATGATTAAGAAATGAAATGTTACGCTAAGCTTTTTTCTTGTGGTAGAAGGGTGCTTGCTGTATGCGCGCAGCGCAGTGCTAATAATGATGGGTGTACATGTGACGATTTTAGTGCCTGAGTCGAACCTCTCTTATGATAGGGAAAATCTTTGGCTGTGGGTCGTATAATGAGCCAGGGCAAAGATTATTTTAAAAGAAAGTTCACCGGCGCTGTTATGCCAAAGACGTAATTTCCCCGTGGCTGCAGCTATACTTCCGCTCCAGGCTGTGTGCCTCGCACTCGCTCACTTCACCCGGGTAGAGGAACCGCTGCCTGTATCACCCGACAGTAAGCTTGTCGACCTGCTAACCCGCGCCACTGAGAGCGAATGGATCAGTCTGCGCACAACAAAGTTACGCTAAGACGGTGCGCAACTCTATGCACACCAATCTCATCTAAGTTTTGCTATGATTGTAGCCTTCATATTTGACAATAACCGCCTGAAACGTGAGTGCATCTACAAGCTAAGCTATAAAGCTAACGGATAGCTCTACTTTATAGTGTGTCTGAGGCTAATCTGACCGGGTAGCTGTCCATGACTTCGGGCTGCTCACAGGTAAGTGTTCTGACGTGGTTTCTGCTAATCACCGTTAACGTTGGTAAACTAAAACTGAACAGAAGTTTACACAACTATTTGAACTATATGCCAAACCATTTTGAAGCTTTTGGCCACGCACTGTCGCTAGAATAAATCCTACACCAATCTTTGGTTTATTTGCTATAGGGTGGCATATTCTGGCTGTATTCCTATAAATCATCAATACAACTTTAAAATCTATATATCATATTTTTAATACCCTTTTACCATTTTAGTTCAAATAGAAGACAGTATGTCTTCTGTTGTACAGAACCTGATTTTATGTTTTTAATAGGAATACTGTCTCTGTCCACACTTTACTGTGATGATATTGACGTTCTAAAACAAAATGTAGTCAACTTGGTTTTGTGCTAAGCGAGTATGATCCAGATTATAAACTGCCAATCAAATCAATCAACCATTAAAATTTGCACTACAAATGTGGCTTATTTGAGTTAATTAATATAACGTTTACATGTGTTCTCGTAAATTGTAGCTTTTAAATATTGACAACAATTGGCCTTGTGTGTTAGGTTTTATGGTTAGATAGAATTGTGCCAGATATGTGGGTTCAAAAGTAAACAATGCGATCACATGCACAGGACGGCGATACGTAGCAATGTCGGCCTTTTCCACACAGGATTTCTTCTGCTTGAGCCTCATTATCAAAGCAACAATGCATTAGTACAGTAGTCCTGTCAAAAAAAAATTCTTGGGTGATGTTTGAAGTGTGTGTCTATTCCATTCACAGCACAAGGTGCAGCTGACAAGACTGGAGTAGGAACTGGGGCGGAGCTGACACAGGTACTGGAGGGGCTAGGGGGGCCTATGGGAAACACAAGCTCAGGAAGTCCACTTTAAGTAAAAAATTACTTGAATAAAAAGTTATGCCTGCAGCTATAGAGTGGTAAAGAAGTCAGTTTTGGTAATCCCATGAAAGCTGCACTGTATGTTTGCTTCCTGTGTTTGGTGAATCACCCAGACTCTGTTACAGACAACAAACTAATGTTTCTATTGTATTCTGTTTTTTATTTTTATTTTTTGAATCGATACCGTTGTAATAATACTTGATTGAAACAACAAAAGAAAATATAATTTGGCCCTGAAATGCAGGGAATTATGTATGAAATGTATAACACTGTGAAAAAACGATTGTCCTAGCCTTAATAATTACAGTGATATGTCCAAAAACACAGAAATGCGTAATACGCAAGTTTATTGCATATTTTCTCGTTGTTAGGTCTCCCTTGATCAAGCGCAATAGATTCTTCTTGCTCTTTGGGAAGGCTCTGTAGTAAATGGTGAGTAGAGGATATTTCTTTAAATCAACAACACAATATTGAGCAGTTATTGTTAGTGCAAAAGCCAATCACTTGTATAATAGTTGGTGATGTAGACTGACTCGCCTTTTATAAGATGTAATGCGCTTATTATATCATATTTGTCTGAATAGATAAAAGTTGTAGTTTACATCTTACTGTTGACTTTAAGCAACAGCAATCAAATAGGCTTTTGTATGCAGATAAAAAATAATCAAAGTTTTTTTTTCTTTTCTTCACAGTGGCAATGTAAGGGATGCAGGGTGAAAGTATCAAGTAGGTCGGCACTGCTTAAACATTACAAGCTTAAACATCCACAGTTTGGCCGCACTGTCAGTTTTCCCTGTACTTATTGGTCTTGTCCTTGCACATTCAAGACATTAAATAGTTTATATCTTCACCATAGTAGGGTGCACACAAGTTTAGCTCTGAAACAACTCCATACCTTTACCTGTCATTTGTGTAGGAAAAAAATAGCTAATGAAAGAGAATACTTTATTCATATTAAAACTCATTTAAACAAATTTGAAAATGTTAGCTGCATGTTTAATGGTTGCAGCTTTCAAACATGCATTTATGGTACATTCAAGTCACACAAAAGTCGCCATCACACCCCACATACACTAAAGGATTTTAATCCAAGTGTTGTGACAACCAATCAGTTACCTTCATCTTCTCATGTCGAGCTGTTTGATTACCAGGAAGAGGAACAAAGTGTAGAGGAGGACTTATTTAGTGCAGTACTAAATCCACAAGGACAACCAAACGACCACATTGAGCAGCAACTGGCCACAGCCTTGCTACAGCTGGAGTATTTGGTGCATGTGCCAGGTATTGCAATTGATGGGTTTTTACAAGAACTAAACTATTTACTAAACTCTGCTTCAGTCTCAGTTTCCAGTAGTGCTGTGAAAGAGATTCTTGAGCGACATAGTGTCCAACTTGGAGATAGTTTACTTAAGGATATTACAACTGCATTATGTTCATCCAACCCTGTTTGTATAGCAATTGAGAAAGGAGGGTCTCTGAGTACTGTACATAGACGGTTAAAGTATTACAAAGAAAGATTCTGTGTTGTTGAGCCGGTGACTTTCTTGCTAGATGATAAAAAGGCCTCTTTTCAGTATATTCCAATATTGAGATTGTTACAGCAAGTGCTTAATTGCAAAGTTATCTTGGACACGATTCTTGCTAATCATCAAGGGAAGCGCGAGTTTGTTCGTGATCCCTCCCATGAATTCAAATCTCCAGAGGATGGCAGGTTTTATATTGAAAATGAGTTCTTAAATTCAGAAAAATTAACAATTTCAGTTCGTCTGTATGCGGATGAGTTTGAAGTGTGTAACCCGTTGGGCACCTCCAAAAAAAAACACAAGCTCTATGGTGTGTACTGGGTTCTAGGCAACTTGCCACCAGGCTCTCAGTCAGCATTGTCATCTATCTATCTGGCTGTACTCTTTAAAAGTGTTGATGGAAAAAAATATGGCTATGAGCGTGTGTTTAGAACCACTTCTGCAGGATCTTAAAATCTTAGAGACTGATGGTGTGTTTGTGCCTTTGTTGGGCTCCTCTGTTAAAGGT